>OX352742.1:14179138-14799684 GCA_947095525.1 Trisateles emortualis | reverse complement strand
CAAATAATTCGAATTGAAAATACATTATTTACCTGTTTAATTTAGTGGTAATATGTTAAACAAATAGTTTTTTTTTATACTACCTAGAGGGCAAATAAGCACACAGACAGTTATCCTAGCCTATGGATGCTTGCCGAAATTACTTGAGTTATCACCCCTGTAAAAACCTTAATAACTCCTTTCTTGAAGAACCTCATGCTATAGTCTTTTTGGAAAAATTTGGCAGACATAGATTATATTATTGTTATTGTACTATTATATGGGGATTCTTTTCTATTAACCTCTGAGCTTCTGGAAAACCAGAGACAATAGAAAACTATTGATAAGTTACTGCTTGCGGTATGGTGCCTCTTTAGTGTGAGTTAAAGTGTTCTGCTAACTAGATTCCTATACTAGTTTATATTATCTAATATATAAAATTCTCGTGTCACAGTTTTAGTTACCATACTCCTCCAAAACGGCTTGACCGATTTTGATGAAATTTTATTCATTAAGTCTGAGAATAGGTTGATATCTATACCACTAGGTGATAAGGGTGGTCCACCCCATTTTTTTTTTACAATTATTTTTATTTATTGTGATGTGGAGATATAACTATTTTACTTTATATAGCAAAACAATGTTTGCTGGGTCAGCTAGTAAGATGTAAAATTGTTGGCTGCACAGTTGGTTCAGTGACTTAAGTGGTTACTTCACCATTTATCTTTCATTTTATGTGTTCTGTGTTCAATCCCCACATAGAAGGGTTTTTGTGATCTGCTAATGAGTGTTCCAAGTCTGTATGTACTTTGTGTCCTTGAATTGTGTGTTTTTAAGTCTTCGAAAATGACTTGTTACATAGTGCAGGCATTTTCTTTAAAAAAGGAAATTTAAAAGGCTAGAAATTAATAACTATACATATCTAGGGGTCACCTAATGGTTAAATACTCACACTTCTTCATAAGAGCATTATGCTTAAAAAGGGGTACAAAGATTTCTCCTCACATATTCCACATATAATTAATAATAATAGCAAGCTATCTATCTCCCACTGCGGGGCACAGGTCTCCTCTCTTCTATCAAGAGTGAGAGAGGGTTTAGGCCTTAATTCACACATGCTGGCCTTATGTGGGTTGATGAATCAAACATGTCTTTAGAATTTCTTCTAAGACAGGAGAAAGAAAGAGAAAAGTCTTGGGTTTGCTCAATGGATGTTCTCCTTCACTGTTAGCAGATGGTAAATCATTAGTTTAGTATATAAAGTACTGTACATAATGTCAATTCAGTTGATTCTATTTAATTGCAATAACAGGCATGGCAGTGACAAGCACACATACAGAAATATAACTAGTATGTGTGTATAGCTCATTAGTTCATATAGACGGAGAGCCAGCAACATATTTACTTTTGTTATTTTTTTAGGAACGAAAATTCACAAATTTATATAGAATAGAAAAAGGCTCTTCTGGCAACCCTCTATGGCCGGGGTGTTTTATCCTAAAATAACAGAAGGTAAGAAATAAAACTCAATTAAAAATAGAAAATACTGTCAATATCATTTACCTACTACAAATTTTAGGAGTAATACTATAACCAAATTAGGTTTTATTTCTTACTCTCTTTGTCATTATAGGGTTAAATACCCTAGCCACAGGTATGTAGGAGTTAGTTAATGAATTTTCATGACTTATAAAATGACGAACTCCCTCCAAATGTTTGGAGGAGACCCGTGCCCAGCAGTGGGACGTTTATGGATGAGATGATAAAAATATGACAATAGTAAATATGCTGCTGGCTCTAGGTTCATTAGTGTATTGAAATATCTTTTCAATAAATGTTGAATGAAAATTTCATTAAAGGCATGTTTTAATATGAAGGTATATAATACAACTATTATCTCAGGTTTCCTATAGTCATATTTCCTAGGAATGTTGAATATTTATCCATAATATATGACATCAGAACACAATATGAGCACCTAATGAATGAATAATAATGAATGGTGATCCAGAGAGTGATTTTATCAGTTCTATTTATGTGTCATAGAATTTTAGTTAGAGCATAGTCCAGGTCCAGGACCACTGCAAGGCGTGCTGTGGGTTCAATGCATACATGGGACAGAAAATAGTGTGATCCACAATTTATTGTTCTGAGTCTGGGTGCACGACCCCGAGTGATACGGGGGAGTTAGCTCTCTCGTGCGGAACCGTTTACGAAAATTACGTAGGGATAATATGGCTTGTCATTTTTTTTATATCAGTTTATCACACGCCCAGGATGGCTATTTGTTATTGGTTTGAGTTTCCTATCGACATACCTAATTTTTAAGGGTTGTTGCCACAACCCACTTTTTGGAAAAATAAACTTTCATACATAAGTTCCCCAACCTCCACGAAAATGGAGGTCGGTTATACATTAGTTCCTGGTTCCGGGGGAACTAATGTATGCAAGTGATTTTTTGCGAAAACAATGGGTTGTGGATGTCTGGGAACTACCCGTTTTTAAATATAACATCACGCTCTTTTTATCCGAAGGATGGAGTCAGTAGACATAGCTGAATGTCACCCACGTTTTACAATTTACATAAGGTCGTAATAGGGGACGAGAATATTTCTTAAACCAGACACAATTCCTGATTCCGAACTAATACACAGCAATACAGACTCGATATAAAACCTCGACTCGGACATCAAACCCGGACATCAAATCCTCAGGGTAATCCCTACCACTGCGCCAACGTAATTATTATGCAATGACCCATATAAGTACCCGCTAGGTGTGGACTCTGGGCATAAAAAGCGTGGGCTTGGTAAACTACATGACACCTACACATTGATACTGGTCTAGGTCTAGATATCATTACATTCTAGCTCTAAGAAATCTTAAGTTATGTAATCGTAAAGAAATATTCACTTGATATCTTATTTCGTCAAAAATAATAGAGAAACAATGTTGCAGTGTTGTTTGTAAGTTTTTGAGATGAATCATATCAAATGATGATTGCACGGTTGGTTCAGTGGTTTAAGTGGTTACCTCGCTATTTACGACTGCACGGCGTGTTGTGTGTTCGATCTCCACACGGGTCAAAAATTTGTGTGATTCGTAATTGGTTGTCCCGAGTCTGGGTGTGCTTTGTGTCTGTTAATTGTATGTTTGTAAAGTCTTTCGCGACACGAGGACAAGCCTCGTGTCCCTACTGCGGGAGATGCCTTTTTCTAAAAAGCAAAAGCGATAGTACCTACGTAGTTTATAGGAAATTCAAATCAAGAAAAAAAAAAATAAGTTAAGTATATAAAAATATCGATTACCTATTCTAAGAAAATAATGTTTTCTATGTATATTTTTTTATAAGATCGATTTGTCCCATTTCTGAGTAAAGGTAAATTGCTTGCTCCGAAAGTCTCAAGGTCATAATTCAAAGATCAGGGTCAAACTGTCTGTCTCTCAATAAGACTGACAGCAATCTTATTTTATCTTTATTCCCTAATTATAAATGGGAAATTAACGACTAACAGCTGGACGGCTCTTAATGCAATTTGGCCATGAGATCAATAACATTCTGGGAAAATACATAGGACACTTATTGTCGCGATAACCAAAATCCACGCGGGCAAAGTCGCAGGCAATATCTAGTTAATCTATACTTATATACTAATATTATAAAGCCGAAGAGTTTGATTGTTTGGTTGAACGCGCTAATCTCAGAAAGTACTGGTTCGATTAGAAAAATCCTTTTTGTTGTTGAATAGTGCATTTATCCAGGAAGGCTATAGGCTATATAACATCACGCTATGATCAATAGAAGCGGAGCAGTAGTGAGATATGTTGCAAAAACGGGTAAATTTTCCGGGTGAATTTGCGGCCGACCCCTAGTAATATTATAAGTATACTGCGTCACGTAAATTGTTCATAGTACCGCTGAAGACCAAACGTGTAAGGCATTATTAGATACAGGTGTGACAGTAGTTATTACTATCAAAGCCCTTAGGGATCTTACGTTACTATCCGAGACGACGGCGGCGACGCCTATCTTATCTCCTTGGCATAATCAAATGCTAGTGTCATTGCCCTCATCTTATGTTATCATGTTTGTAGAGTTACTCGCAACGTTTGGCCAACCTTGAGTTTGGTTATAATGTTGATCCCAATCGTCTTTAGCCCAATCATTTATCATAATGTTGGCTGGCTGGCTCGTTTGGCGGGTATTCGGGCTTGCTCGTAACTAAGTAAATGTATTCTACGTGTTCTGAATGATTAAATACATTTCTGATCTCTATGTTTCAATGCAATTACTTAGTTTTGCTCGTTTTGCTTATATTAGTACTAGTTGTTGCCCGCGGCTCCGCCCGCGTGGATGTCGGTTATCGCTGCAAAAAGTAGCCTATGTGTTATTCCAGACCATAATCTATCTCTGTGCCAAATTTCATCCAGATCCGTTTAGTAGTTTTTACGTGAAAGGGTAACAAACATCCATCCATTCTCACAAATTTTCACATTTATAATATTAGTAAGGACTATAGCCGACAAACATCTTGACAAATTAGACGATGACGATAATAAGTTTGTTTGTCACGCTTTCACGACTAAACGGTTAAACGGATCTCAATGAAATATGCCAAGGAGATAGATGGTATCCTGGGGAAGAACTAAGGATTTTTTAACGCGATAACTGACATCCACGCGGCCGTAGCTGCGGGTAACAGCTAGTTTAAAATAAAGATGGTAAATTAATAGTAGACAATATTAGTGGTCGAAAGTTTACTTGCAAAGCTGCAACAGCATGTCCCCACTACGCCGATTTTTGTTTAAGATGTTTGCCGAGGTACTTACATGTTTTGTCTAAGACCCACAGTACTACTTTTTGCATCGGTTCAAATGCGATGTAGACACAATTACAATGTGATCTTTTCGCTTACTGTTAACGCACTATAATTTTGACATCGATACAAACCCTATTTTATTTTTTTTATTTTTTACTCTATTATTTAAGAAACAGCATACATTTACTTACACTTACATTATACATTTCTCATCATCACTTAATTACTACACATATCAATTACACACTGAAAGTTGCTCGACATCGGCACCATCTACAGCGGTCCGGCAGATACCAGCGTCAGTCAACTGAACCAGTAGCCTGACACTATGCTGGATACCTATTTTATGCACAGAGACCTGGTACACTGGAGCAAATAAGAAAAAAAAACCTATTACATACTTTTGTTTGTCGTTTTTATTTTTCTGTATTTTAATTTATTACTTTGTACCTACCTCTAATCTTGCCATAATTTTCTGTCTTCCTTATTATAATCATGTGTCTTTTGTCCAGCAAAATAAATGGTCTTTCTTTCTTTCTATGCAAACGTATTGATATTGTATCGTTGCGGTAGCTAGTTTGCATCTATGCAAAAAGCCATACTCTTTTAGTTAATTAGTATATTAGCTAGTAGGATCACGCCTTTTTTCCTCGAAGTGGTAAATAAACTCAAAACTTACTTGCGAAAGTAAGTCTTATGAAGGTCGGCATCAGGCAGTTGGCAAATTAGCTGACGCCTCATTTGGCATTTTTTAATGACCTTCATAAGTGCCGCAGTGCGATCTATATGAGTAAATGATTTTGAATTAGAATTTGGTGGATTTGGAAATAAAATGTCAGCCAGTGCGCCAACAGCCACTGGCAAGAAACTCAGGACACAATTTTTAAGATAGTTACCTACAATCTTTATTAAGTTACTTTATAGCAACTAAAACTCATTACAATAAAAATAGGTATATCTAAATGTGATAAAATGAGTGTGGTATACAGATTGCAAAGTAGGTCTTGTATGTGATAGGAAAGAACATTGGCATACACCGGGCACAATTCCATATTCCGGTCCGATACTAAGCATTTCTCGACAGAAAAATCCAATATCCTAGTAAACAGTTCTAGGAAATAGCACACCTTTGCATGAGAAATTCTAAGGTATTCTTTCAAGTACTTTTTACATCGATTAAACGAGAAAAACTATGGTAAAGCCGATTACCGTAAAAGTGCGTAGCTTCGACGGATATTTCGCATTTTGAATCGTCAGAGAGAATCAGGTATTGCCATATTCGTAATCGAATGGGTTAAGTTGTCGTCTTTTTACGCGAGCTATGCGACTTAAAATGGCTTAATCATATTAAGGTAGTGTATTCGAACTATTCTTCAATTGTTGGAATTCAATGATGGAGTGACACAGGATGTTTTTAAAATAGAAAACGACCTTTAAGAGTCACTTAATACGGGGAAATTAGGGTGAGTAAGAATGTAAGGGTTAACAGAAGAAAAATGGTGGTAGAATATTCTTCAGTATTTAAGTAATTTTATAAAACTATCAGTGAGTCATAATTCTGGCACTATAGAAAAATAAGTAATTATTGAATAAACACAGCGGTACGCCTATTTCCTCGAAGGGGTTGGCAGATTTGTAAGATGCTTACATTTATTCAGATTTGTATTTTAGCTGCCATGTTACATAATTCCAAAGCATTTTAGACAGAAAATATTGTCTCGGGAGTCCTCACGATATTTTTACTAAGAGTACAATGTGATCACGATATGTTTTTTTATCTTATACTTACAAAAAAAGACGACCCTTTTTACCATACAGTGGAAACCTAAATTTGTTTTTATGACATTCATAAGTATCATGCATTTGATCTAAATTAATAAATGAGTTTGACTTTGATTTTTTTCTTCACTGTTAGCAAATGGTAAATCATTTGATAAGTACACATAAATTCCACAAAGTGAAATTTACATTCGTATACCACCCGAGATCGAACTCACACCTCTTGCAAGTCGGTTACTTCCCTACAACTGCTTAAAATACATTATTCAAATATATATTTGCTATCACCGTTTTACCATTTTGTGTCTATTCATCCGCGAATCTTTATTTATCCGGTACCGGTCTTTATTTATTACGGTACGAACATTTGCTTCTGTAACTATGTAAGAAAAGAAAGAAAGAAAGAAAATTACCTTTATTGACACAGTCACATTTTTGGTATTTACACAATGTACCTTATAATTACCGTGTCAATGAGGTTACCACTCAACATAATGCTATGTTGTGGTGTAACAACACAGCGCTGATTTTCAGTGGTAACCCTAAGTGACGATCGGATATTAAGCTATAAACTAAAAACAACAAAAAAAAGTAAAATTCAAAATGGACTTATTAAAGCGTGATGACAAAGTGATGCTTCTACGTCGAACAGATAATGTCGGCGACATAAAGCTAATTATACCGGTAACGAAAGTACCTAACACATTAAAATCACAGCAGTTGGCTCTACTATAAATAAACAGATCATTTTAGGATATTAAACATCAAACCGCTTTGGAAGCCGGCTGCCGGTTCTCATTGCCAGGTGTTTCAATGTTAATGTCCGATGCTCCAATAGAAAGCATTTTAGTGATCTTTCTTTCTATTGCAGACGATGAACTTGAAAGTCCGTTGAGTTTAAGTTCGTCTAAAGTCTCAACAAAAATGTTATCTTGTCTGTCTTGCTTTAGTGGGGGAACTCAAAAACCCGCCTTGTCAGCAATCATTCTTGTGAGTAGTTGATCTGAAGATTCTATCTCCTACGTACCTATCCTACTGATTTCTTCTATTATTATAAATGTGAAAGTTTGTGAGGATTTATGGTTGTATGGATGGTTGTTTGTTACTCTTTCACGTAAAAACTATTGAACGGATCGATAACTGTCATCCACGCGGACGGAGCCGCGGGCAACAGCTAGTCTATAGTATAATGTTTTAAATGCGAAGGTTTTGATGTTTGTTAGGTACACAATCACGCAAAAAAATTGCGGAGATCATTACAGTCCGGAATTGGCACTTTTTATCTCGGGAAAAAAACACTGTTCCCGTGGGATTAGAATAGCGGGTGAAGCCATGGGCGGAAAATAGTAATTTATATTAGACGACTTATCTTTATTCGTCTGTGGTCATTCTAACTAATTTTCATCAGCAAAATTGTTTGAAATATTATGGTGTAGGTACGCGGGGTCTTATATTTAAACTTGAAAACGCTATTTAAAACGACATTTGGCGGTAGGTTGGCAAGCAGACGTATATGTAATCAGGATGCTGTCCTAAGATAGCTTCGCATCTATTCTTGGAGCTGTAAAGCCAGGGTAAATGAGGAACGGGCCGGGATAAATCCCTAGAGTGGATTTCTTCGGTTCATTTCTGTATGTGTCATAATTTTACTGGAAAATCGGAAATGGTAATATATGTAGATGTTCATGTGAGTGTAATGTGATTATTTTAAGTAGAGCGTGAGGATTGTTCGAGCATTTTTTTTTCTGGAAATATAACCGGGAATTTGCCTGGCCGTTTTCTGCAAATTACTTTTTTGGTGTTATAAAATTACACTGAGAATGTAAGTAGCTTTCACCTTGCCATTTTCCCCTGCGCATCGTGTTGATTGGTTCGATTCTGATAAAAAAAATGTGTGATTCACTCATTGTTCCAAGTCTGTGTGTACTTTGTGTCCATGGATTTACACATATCTCAGAAGAAATTTAAAAAAAAAGTCTTATCTACAATTGGGCCAGAATGTATAGATTCAGGAATAAACCCTTTCAGTTTTCTTTATAGAGTAGAGCAGACCCGTGTCCAGTAGTGGAACAAGGCTATTATTATTATTAACCTAATATCTGACGATATCATTACATGTTTTTGTTTTTCTGTATCCTACTAATTCTCTCATTCGTTACTGTGTCTAGACACTAGACAAATATGTATGTAAATACTCTAATTTACTCGCAAAATAAATCCCGTGACCCTTAACCTTAAGCCATTGCAGTATTCAGGTCAGACAGTCTTCATACGTCACTTTGTCATGTCTAGATGACATTCAGGGGGAGGTATTGTTTGAATTGTCACTTGAGACAAGAGCCACTAACCATAGTATAATGGTAGTAGAGAATCTTCTTTATATTTGCTCAAAAGTCGGCCAATATATACCTAGAACGCGCCTTATGCCGTAATACCCCTCTTAATGCTTAAGGTTGACACAGCGCAATAATATAAATGTCTATTGTAGGTAAAAGACTATTAATTCAATGTTAATATGAGATAACTAGGTATTACGTTTGTTTCCCTAAGAAAGATAAAAGAAAATAGGTATGGTAACTATAATACCTTACCAATTACTGTCATTGTATAAAATAATACCGAAATTAATTAGTATACCAATACAGTTGCGATAAACTGATGCTATGCCGACATTTCGCACGCTGGCGGACGCCGCGCCCGCAATATTCCCAGCCCGTGAATGTCTGGTCTGACCCATGAAATCAGCGCTAAGCGGTAGGTATGTATTTTGACATTTTGTCTCAATCTCTTTACTACTCGCTTGTATATACTATGCGCTAACTTTCAATGTTCCACTGCAATCTTGTATAATATAATCATTATACGTTTTCACTGCTTCTGACGTCAAGCAGTGCATTGTGTCTTCAGCGAGCTCGCTGAACGAATGGAAATTGAGCTTTGTAGGTATAAATATATATATATATATATATATATATAGAAGTGGTTTTCAATTGTATATTCACAGCTTTTATTTATTATATTTTAGGACAAGATACCAATATTGAACCTATCTACTAATGTCCTCCTTTTGAAATTTTGGTCACTGCGTGGCTAATCTTGACGGAGACTAGCCATCAGCGTGGGAGATATTATAGTACATAGTACACTAATGTGTGCCTTTGATTCCCTCTAATAGTCTGATTGGAAAGCAATTTGTACGACCAGGAGAGATCAGGCATAGGATTAAAGGCTTACGTGCTTCCCCAGGCATGAGGGTGTAAACACCGCCAATTTGCAAACTTCGGACATCTATCTATTGTAAATTTTGCTTGTAAGTGGTTTCCGATTGTTCATTTAAATGTATTAATAATGTTTATCCACGTACATTTACGGATTGAACATTTTATTACAATCAAGATTTTTGTAGTGGGACTTTTCTCAAGGTTTGCTGAGTGCATAGGTACTAGGTATATGTTTGTAATAAATAAACTCAAAAACGACTGGACCGATTTTAAAAATTCTTTCACCAATAGAAAGCTACATTATCAGCGAGTAACATACGCTATACATACTTTATTTAAAAATTAAAAGAATCCTATAAAATGAATAATTCCCCCCTTCTTCTCTTTCTCTCTCTTTTCAACCCATAAATGTCCCACTGCTGGGCACAGGTCTCCTTTATACATTCGAAGGGATATTAGCCTACAATACCACGTTGGCTAGACGCGTTGGTATAAGGTTTTGTTTCTAGTGTTCCCTCTCTTGCAGTGGATATTGTCTGCCTGACTTATTCCCTTAGTCGACTTACGACACCCTCAGGAAGAAACGGGGTGGTGACATTTGTATTCTTACGTCACCGCACGGATAAAAACCCTTACTTACTAATATTATAAATGCGATAGTTTGGATGTATGGCTGGATATTTTTGATTGGTTACTACGCTAAAACGGCTGAACGGGTTTGGATGAAATCTGATACAGCGATACTTTATACTATGGAATTATAATATGGAAAAGCAAATAGGCTACTTTTATCACAGAAAAATGTATGATTCCCGTGGGGATTGCACACCCGAGCGAAACTGGGTGTGGAAGCTAGTATGTATTATAACTCAAACTCAAAAACCGAACTTTCAATTATTTCATTCGGTCCATTTTTAATTTACGTAAGTACGATCATTTATCTTATTTTCGTTCCCAGCTGAACTGGTTTCCTATCCGTCAACATGCCTACGTTTTTTCCCTTCTTCATTCCCCAATATAACTTCCTATTTAACACCCATTCCCATGTAAACATGAGGTGATGGTGATTGGGTGATGCAGAAATAAATTTCTGCATCACCCAAAGGTTGACTGGCAGAAAATCTCTTTTAGGCATTAAGTCCGCCTTGTGCAATTTGTTTGCAAGAAGTTTTATATTAAACAAATAGGAATTATCCATAGCCACATGATCTTGAACTAGGTAAAGCCTGTACTGGAACCAGTAGAAGACTGCAAGTCTGGTGAAGATGGTCACCTCGCTACCTCGATTTGTCCTGAATGGGAATTGAACCCACGACTTCCAGTTTACCAGTAACACTAACCACTAAACCAACATAACAATCCTACTAATATTATAAACGCGAAAGTTTTTAAGTATGGATGGATGGATGTTTGTTACTCTTTCACGTAAAATCTACTGAACGGATCTGGATGAAATTTGGCACAGAGATAGATTATGGTCTGGAATAACACAAAGGCTACTTTTTACAGCGATAACCGACATCCACGCGGGCGGAGCCGTGGGCAACAGCTAGTATGTAAATAAAACTACATCAATGTTTATAGGGCGAATTGTTTTACGATGTGATAGAAAATAATCGACTAGTTCAGGTTTTCACGAGACAAACAGGAGTTATTGCCAATATTGGTTTTTGCAAACCTAAATTGAAAAGCCGAAGGTTTCTTTTTTGAATAGTTGATGACGTCGTTTGTAGGCACGTGAAGCAAGATTGAATAATAGTTATTCAGTTTAGTTTTCTATCGACTTACGTGGCAAACAATTATACGTCTAGTTGCATAGTTTTGTGATGGAGTATCTCTAGGATAGGAAACGCACTCTAAATTGAGCATTGAAGACCGTTATGTAGTCAAGCACAGAACCCAATTACACTAACACCTATTCGCCTAAGTCGCGTTTGTTTTCTTGTGTGTTGCAAACCTCTCTTATTATGCGCAATTTGTTGGGGTTGAGTTGCTCATGAAATACCTATGATGGTGAAGCATGACTTATGTCCATAATATTTCGAAGTCAGTGAATAATCCGACTTCTTAAGTGTAAAGAATTCCCAGCTTCTAAGTCCTCTTCACCTCATAATTAAAATTCCTAAAAACAGAAAGTATCTACAAATAAATGCAGAATTTATTTTGCAGACAAGTAACTACGGCCTCTTTTCACTCTGAATCTTTTTTTATTTAGCCTTTTGTCTAGTACCTACAAATCTTAACTATTCCTACAATCTCGAAGTCATTGACCCATCTTGCCTTTTTGGCATGCGTCCACATTTGGCATCTATCATTACCCATATGCAGCAAACCGGGGATATAATAACGATTTCAGTGTTTAGTATTTACTGCCCTGTTGTAACTAAAAACAAGCATTTGCTTGTGTTGGGACAGTTGTCTTTATTCAAGAAATGGTATTTAATATAAATTCTTCTTTCTTTATCGAGTGGTTAGCGGCCAACCTTCTTTTTTATACTACCGAGGTTGTAAACAAGCATACGGCCCGCCTGATGGTAAGCAGTTACCGTAGCCTATGGACGTTTGCAACACCAGGGATGTCACTCGCGCGTTGCTGACCCTTTAAAAACCTTATAATACTTTTCTTGAAGAACCCCATGCTATAGTTTCCGTGTTAGTGACAAAAGTCGCTTTAAGCGCTCACATAGGCCTCTGCCATAATCAAACAACTGTCAGCACTTCGAAGTACGGAGACGCTCAGATGAAATAAATGCTAATGTTGTGGGTGGTAATTTA
The DNA here is from genome assembly GCA_947095525.1 of Trisateles emortualis. Taxonomy (NCBI): domain Eukaryota; kingdom Metazoa; phylum Arthropoda; class Insecta; order Lepidoptera; family Erebidae; genus Trisateles; species Trisateles emortualis. Next base: position 14,787,110 of record OX352742.1, on the reverse strand, counting down.
GCCCACGACCTACGATTTAGCAGTCAAGGTCACTTATCTGGGCCATATCTCGAATATCAGAGCTTTTCTGACCTCGCTTAGTACTTAAAAAACAAAAAACTACCTGTCTTTATTATGTACTAGATGTGGCCCGTGGCTCCGCCCGCGTGTGTCTCGGTTATCGCGATAAAAAGCCTATTCGCTATTCTAGTCTATAATCTATCTCTATCTCATCTCAACCCATGAACGTCCCACTGCTGGGTACGGGTCTCCTCCATAAATTTGGAGTGATATTAGCCTACTATACCACGCTGGCCATAATCTATCTCTATGCCAAATTTTATCCAGATAAAATCTCGGTTTTTACGTGAAAGAGTAACAAACTTCCACATTCCTCACAAACTTTTACATTTATGATATTATTGTAAAAAAATATCTTCAATGTTTTCGTCTTCATACGTATTGTTATGGCAACATCTATTGCATGTTAATAGCGATAGGAAAACGCGAATCGCGAAACAAGACATTGAATTGGGGCACGTATACATTTAGGTCGATTAGGCTGACGGTACATTTACAATACGTATTTATCGTGCATTTATTTTAGGGGGTTGACAATGATGTAAAATATTATGTCTTTGCAATTGTAACTTGTAAGTTTTATACGATGTTTGAAGGGTTTTTTATTTTATTTTAAATACTCGATTCACTTCTTCAATTTTGACATATTTTTTTGGCAAATGACTAAAGGTCTAGCCAATACACCCCGAAGGGATGAAAACGTTCTTGAAATGATATGATTACTATCTTATTAGTACTTTGATACGCAATTCCTGTTTTTTTCTCGCAATTAGGATCGTATCCAGTGCAAAGGTAGGCTTTAGTTTTAAAATGTTTAAAACTTAAACCTGCTCCATAAAGGATAAAATGTAAAGCCTCCTGCACCATTTCTTTATTTTTGTAATTATACAATACACAAGCTTCGAACAATGTACACTATTACGTAATGCCTCAATCGTAAACCTGAACCTCAAAAGCCGAAAGTCTGGAAAGTAAGGAAAAGTATTAAAGACTTATACGTATACTTAGGTGTCTATATATATAATAGTAACTTAATATATATTATGAATTGTCTTTAAAAATCTACAAAATATATAAAAAGAATACCTAATACTAATTTTAAAAATTAGCTTGTTCAGTGTTTAAATCATTTCGAATGTATTTCAAAGGCTTCAGCGTCTGTAAACAGTATATAATAATATTTTGAGTTTCTTACCGGTTTTCTCCTTAGGCTCTGCCCCTGTTTGTTCAGACAACTAATCCGGCAGTAGACAATTAGGCATTTTTCATCGACTTGCATAAGTATCACTATGGGACCTATAAATGTTTTTTTAATTGGTAAAATATACCAAGTATAAGTGACCAGTTAAACAGAAATCAGATCAATTGTAATGTTTTTGTTCTTCGTGTGCATGACCTTGAAAAAATTGATTACAAATTACATTTCCGTGTGTGAACCGTTTATCGTGCGACTAAAGGCTGCCTACCCAATCAATGTTGATTGTTGTTTAGAAAGTATTATAATATTTAATACCACTTGTACGTAATGATGTAGGCATTTCTTAGGCTAGTTAGAATTTTTTTTAGTTGCCAATTACTACAAGTGTGGTTAAGTGGTTAAGGTGGTCACAACGCCACTAAAAACGCGCCGAGTGTTGCGGGTTTTTAAATTTGTGTGATCTAAAAATATTCGTGCCCAGTCTTGAGTGTGCTTGGTGTCCGTGAATTGTATGTTTGTAAAGTCCTCCCCTGACACAAGCGGTCAATATGTTACCCAAATTGCGTTAAGAGTTCTACTGACTGGCCATCGAGTTATTACCATACCAATGCTCTAGATATTTGGCTCTCATTAGCCATATAGCTAGAGTATTAGTATGGTTACAACATACAACAACTGCAGGGTGCAAATGTGCCACTGAGCTGCAAACATTGTCTGGTCTCCTGTCCTCTTTGTGCTCTACCACCTACACTCAGCGACCTCAGCACTGTCTCTGCCTAATTTAATAGAAGACAGTTGTGACCATATGTATGTATGAATAATTTAAATACGTACCGTCACAAAGATAAAACTAGCTTGACCAATAAATAAGACTGAGCACATCTTCATCACAAAACGAGATTTTTAGTTCGTAGTCATGATCGTTTAATGAACAGCTGGGTGGCTGCTTACTACTAGATGGGACTTAGATTTTTATTTTTTATATGTTTGTTATTATTATTTGTAATGAATATACTCAAAAACTACTGGATCGATTTAAAAATATTTCACCCTTAGATAACTACATTATCAGTGGGCTATATTTTAAACCATCCAAACCCGACTCAAAAAGAGGGGGGTTATAATTTAAAATTACGGGGTCCCTACGAAAAATAATACTATTACCGCTATAATTTTATAAAGACTAAATTACGATACTTGATTACACGAGTGAAACTATGGAATGTATAAGGCACAGAACAGATAAATTCTCTTTTCTGTGGTATTAGGTATAAGAATACGTTTTGGGTTTCGTGCCTTATTGCTCTGTCGATTTGCGAATCATATCGTTCCCATATATCAAGATTTGTCCGTCTCGCAAAGTAAATGCACCTCGTAAAACGTACTCAAGCAAGTCCCTAATCAAATTTTAAATATTACCATGTCAATTTATAGTCTGTACATGTGTTAAGTGTGTAATAAATTATGTATGTTTTCAAAGGAATGTCCTTATTAGCTCGTATCGCCCTTACGGTATGAATCACCGCTATCTTCAGATGAATACTTTGCTTAATTATTTACATGCTTTAAAGTAGCTGTCGGCTCAGGATCGAGAGTTGTGGAAATCCTTGGGGGAGGCCTATGTCCAGCGGTGGACGTCTTTTGGCTGAGATGATGATGATGATGATGAAAGTAGCTGTTGGTAAATAATGTTAAGCCGATGTTTCAGTTAGAATAGAGTTAATTCTCTCCAGTGTTATAGGTTTAGTAAGTACGAGCGGATTCGGCGCATAATGTCACATTCACAAAATGTCATTTAAAGACAATTGTGACATTGTCATTGCCAAATTTCATTATTTATTTTTATTTATTAATTTTTAAAAAGACATATCCCGCACTAGAGAACAAGCTCTGTGTCGCGGGGGACTTTACAAACATACAATTAACGGACACAAATTACACCCAGACTCAGAACAATTCTTTATGGGTCACACAAAGTTTTGTCCTGTGTGGAAATCGAACCCACAACCTCGTGTACAGTAAGCGCATACTGCGACCACTGGACCACCGAGGCAGTCAGATTTATTAAGATCCTTTTAACCGTTTAGTACTCAAAATGGTAACAAACAAACAAACAGTTACTTTCGAATTTATAATATTTGTATGGATTGTGTATGGAAAGGCCACCTCCCTCGCCACTAATATAAACTTAATTTAAACTTATGATAATTTCATACTAAAATTACTTTAAAAAAATCATATAAAATCGTTAAAACTTTCACGATTTGTTCACATTATAACTATAATGGCAGTATGACTATAAAATTAAACAATTTTAAATATAAACCTACAGTTGTTGAAACACATTCTGTAGTATAATGGGATGCTTTTAAGATAAAATTAACGCTCTAGAGATTTGTATCGATATACTGAAATCAAATGATTTCGCCACTCTTTTAGTATTGGTAATATGTAGTCGTGGTAAAATTAACTTCGGTGGCTCAGTGGTGGATGTGTGTGACGGCTGGTTACGAGGTTCGGTTCCCGGGTCCGGGCAAAAATTTATATTGAATTTTTCTGTCAAGAAATTCAGCATAGATGCCTGAAAATTTGCGGTGTTTACATCCCCGTGCCTGAAAGCTCGTAAAGAAATAGGTACTACGCCTGAGCTCTATCTGGTCGTCGGTCGAGAGTGAGAGAATAAAGAGTGGACTTGTGTTTGCGCACACACTTGTGCACTATAATGGCGGCCATGTAGAGGATTTGCTAAAAAAGGGCAAGGAATTTGACGTTCATGCATGAAAAGGTTGATGAATGTAGAGGAAGCGAAAGAAGTATATTTGGATCGAAGTAATTGGCGTACCATAGTCTCTGCTTACCCCAGTGGGTGTGATGATATGTATGTATGAAATAAATTCTTCAAACCTTTTACCATATGTACACATTTTATTACTGTAATGGACAAACGGGTCTAAATCGCGTAATATTTTGAAGATTATCACCCGACGTTACCCGTCAACTCGTGACCACGGTCGGTGCAATTCGACCGAAACGTCGGGTAACAAAAAGGTATGAAAACCTTCAAAATATTACGCGATTTAGACGGCCGGCTGATTCTCTAAGAATCAGCGATCGCAAACTGACAGTTGTGATTGCTCGGTGACGGCACACACGATTGCTAAACGTCAAAAAGGCTCGATTTTCACTCTTACGGCATACCGATTCTCATTCTGACAGCCAGATTTTGCTCCGTTTTCGCGGTCGCTCGGTTTTCGCTCTTACGGAATACCACTGCCGTTGTCCATTATAGTAATAATATGTATGTATGTAGTATTTCAGTACGTAATAGTTGATATAACGGAGCACTCGTGCAACGTCTCTGTTGGCCCGTCACCGGCGATTATCTTTGAGAGTGTTTGACGTAGACAATGCAAATTATGCATGCAAACGGCTAGAACTAGTGTTAGTGTGGTCGTCGTGAAGGTAAACTTTACACGATTATCTACCTACTTTATCTTGAAAGGGTAATTTAAGCTGACAACAGACGGAGCTATAATATATCTACACTAGGGGTCGCCCGCGACTTCGTCCGCGTGGTAATTTAGCAAATTTCCCCCGATTTTGCAACATATCTTACTACTGCTCCGCTCCTATTGATCATAGCGTGATGTTATATAGTCTATAGTAATCGAACCAGAACTTTCTGAGATTAGCGCTTTCAACCAAACAAACAAACTCTTCAGCTTTATAATATTACTATAGATAAACATCTACACATATAATTAAATGTAAGTATCTGTTTGTAAAAATAACAGCTTTCTACCAATTGCATATAACATTTGACACATTACTGCTTAATAACAAAAATGCAATTCATTTGTTTTGTCTGACTGACAGACAAAAAAAAATTAATTGCACATTGTTTTTTCCGGTAATGTCTGCAACTGCTGGACGGATGACAACGGGAATTTTAGAATATAATGTATAATATATTTTAGAAAAATAATAAGCTCCGCGCAAAATGAGTTAAAACCTACATTGTTGTACTTATTTTGCACGGAACTAATATTAATCGCGCAATTCGCGGAATTAATATTACGTCCCATAACATTAGCTATCTGCTAGTGAAAGTCCTATTAAAATCCGTTCAGCCGTGTTGCGAAGATATTTTCAAATCCGACTGGTAGTTCCAGAGGGTCCTTCGCTGTTTGACACCACGGATTATTGGCACCATGGTGTCAATCGCAGAAGGACGTTTTTTGACTTACCTGTTTGGGACCACGGTGTCAATCGACGAATATCTTATTTGTCTTCGTTGATTGACACCATGACGTAAAACAGCAAAGGACGGCCGCATTGGTATTTTATTATAACATAACTATCATGCAATTAACAGAGAGGTAGGGCACCATACTAGCGAGCAAGCCCGACTGGGGAAGGACCTCCACCTTACAGAAGACCACAGCCAAATGACTACACACAGCGGTGTAGTTGTGTTCCTGTGTGTGAGTACAGGTCTCCAGCGCTCATTTAGGAATGCGTTTTGAAAGATACGTATTCCTATCCCAGGGTTACTTCCATCTTAAAGCCCTGGTGTAAAAAAATGGGTTGGCAACACGCAAGTGATACCTCTGGTAATGCAAGCGTCTATAGGCTACGGATACTGCTTAACATCAGGTGGGCCGTATGCTTGTTTGCCACCCAAGTAGTATAAAAAAATAAAAAAATAAAAAATGCACAAAAGTGTTTACATGATTTTTATTTAAATTATACATTTTTTCTGAGAGTGCTTGGCAAGGCAAAACTGTTTAGTTACCCACAACAGTTTTGCGATAGCAACAACTACTACGTTTTACTACTACATCTCTTAAAATTTAATTTTAATATTTAAGACATCAGCAGGTAAAAAATAATTAAATGCAAATTATTATTATTACATGCCCTTAAATATATCGGCAAGAACGTTAGTGTATTGTCATCGGTCCTCGATAAATCTACAAAGTTTGAACGAAATCTGGCCGTTTAAAGTGGGTCAAAATCGCGGCCAAAGAAGTCGGTTACAAACATACAAACATACAGGTGAAGCTAATAAAAAGCGTGTAATAAAACCGTTTAAACTTCAATAACGCTCAATTCATTGTAAGTAGCTATAAATAATGTATCATCGAATTATTGGTAAAAAAATAAACTATAGACTTGTATATTTTTTTTTTAAACATCAACGTCTTTGAAGAAATTAATGAATATAGGTACAACTATTTACAACTATTTTTTTTTACTCTTGTGAAATTTGCATGACTAGCACAGTAATATATCATTACACGTTTATTCGTGTAACGATACATAACGAATAAAACGCACGGTAATGTTACACTATTATTCGTTAGAAAAAAAAAATAGAAATACTTTAATTTTTATTCAAACTTCCATTTTGTGGGATAAAACATTACTAAAAAAATTTGCATACATTTTTCACGAATAATCGTGTAAGAAGATTAGAATAGAAAACATTACCCAAATTTGAAAACAATCAGAAATTCTCAAATCGTCTGTAGGTTTTAACATGTTTATTCTTGTATACTTGGTAACTCAAAAAGCATGTAATAAAAGCATAAACTATTATTCCTGTATTTTTTAATTCGTTATTTCCCTAGAATAAAGAAATTCACTATTATAATAGGCATGTTTTGAGTCTAAAATTCATAAAAAATATTAGGTAGGTGCAAGATAGGCAAAATGAAAAAAAATCGTGTTAGAACTCTTGCACGTTTATTCGGTGGGGCCATCGAAAATTGCTCACTTCAAAGTGGATGGTGAGTATGGATTTGTTTACACATTAAAATTATTAGTTTTAATCTTAAGGTCTTGGATATTGGCCCAGGCAATAATAGCGAAATCAGTTAATTTAAAAGGTGAATCAGGTAAAAGTTTACTTATTCCTATTTTTCATGCGTTTTTGACACAATGCATTATTTTGTATTTCTAATATATTCATTTGTATTTCATATATTATAAAGTGCAAATGCAAATAAATATAAAGGCGATGTTTAAAAAATGTATAGAACCTGGGCTAGGTCTTGTACAATACATTTTTATTAGTTTTTTGTCCGAAAACATTGTTGATGCTAATATCATAAAATTATAATATAATTGACGAACCAAACAAACTGTAAGACTATTCCACGAAACTCAAAACGAACACTTTTGACTTTTATTTTGGTCTGTTGAAATGTCAAAGTGCATTCGTTCAGTTCTTAATTTTAACTTATTGTTTGTTATTCCCTTTATTTACGGTTTATTAAAATATGATTTGTACTAATAAATATGTAATCCATAACAACCAAGATTCCATTAAACGTTTGATTGTAATTGTTTGTTGTAATAACCGTTTTCTTTTCGTCAGTACACAAATCACACTTGACCTTTAAATTGTTAAAAGTTGTCCAAATCAACGAAGCCAAAAGCGCCTTTCGCAGTTTCAAACCGTGGTGTCAATCGACGAAAACAAAATAAGATATTCGCCGTTTGACACCACGGTCGATAATTAATATGAAAATGGTGCCAAACAGGTAAGTCAAAAAACGTTTTTCTGCGATTGACACCGTGGTGTCAATAAGTCGTGGGGTCAAACAGCGAAGGACCCGTTCCAGAGACTAACGTTCAAACAAACACTTCCTATAATATTAGTATACATTCCAAATCCAAGTATAAACATTAGAAACTTATCTTTTACCATACAAACCAGTGACGTAATTTTACATTTACCTTACGTCATAAATACGTTGTTTCCAAAAACAGTTTTGTAAACGCATTGTTTGAAAACAATGTAAGATCTCTTGTCTCGTTTGGTGTTTATCGCGTTTATAAAGAGACCACGCCACATAAAGAGAATTGTGTTATGATCTTGGGTCGTAGACTTATGACTAACCTTGTCTATACTGGGAAACTGAATGTCGAACACGTGTACGTACGTACTTTAAGATTATTGCTTATTTCACACGTTCCGATTGGTAAAGGAATGAGAGTACCTTATGTTCGTTTAAAGTTTGTTTGGATTATCTGATGCGAAATAATTAAGTATATTTTGTAAATAGATTGGTTTAAATCGCGACAAAGACTAGAGAAATTGCGAGCGTAATTATATTTATTAGTAGGTTGACTAATACTACAGCCTAGTCATTTTTTTTATTTGGAGTTCTCAGGAGATGTTAAAAAATCTCAAACCTGCGGTGACCAGTATAAATCACCGAAACTAACCTTTTTTCAAAGGCCTTGTGTTTCTTTTGTTTTCTTTTTAGATATCTATGAGTTATTTGGTATTGCTAACCTTTTTGTGTTGCTTTTGGAACACAACAAAGAAGTCGTTGTTGGTCAGAATTCTCATAAAAATCCGAGTTTTCTAAAGTACTTATATGTATATATATTTCTTGTGTGCGTGTGTATGTCACTGAACTCCTCCTAGACGGCTGGACCGATTTTGATAAAATTTTGTGTGTGTGTTCGGGTAGGGCTCCGGATGGTATAGATTCACAATTGGACCCGGTAGGTGGCGCTGCTGTCGGTATTTTAGCTTTTTCAGGCAGGACGACGTCTGCCAGGTCCACTAGTTTAGTATATATTTCTAAAGTTATGCGAAACAAGCATACGCATACCTGATGCATACCTGATCGTAAACAGTTTTCTCTATCCACACTTAACTTTATATAATATCTGTGATATCGTACTCCCGCCATATTTTATTATCTTATTCCACAATACCAGGCTTGCTAGCCAACCTAGATCTAAAATTAAACCAGCTGTACAACAACGCGACCTAAATTAGGATGTACAATGTGATAACAATACTGCATTATGAACGTTGGTAGGTATTCTATAATAAGAGAGTGTATCTTTTTAACTTGTATATTAGTTACAGGTTTTGGTATAAGGAACCGTTTTACTTTTCCTTTTTTAAAAGACAACTCCCGCACTAGGGGACAAGGAACAGGGAACAAGCCTTGTGTCGCGGAGGACTTTGAATAACTTCATACTATTACACCCAGACTCGGAACAACTAAAGAGAGGTAGGGCACCATACAATCGAGCAAGACTTCAATAAAAAAACAATTATACTACTTGGGTGGCAAGCATACGGCCCGCCTGATGTTAAGCAGTTACCGCCTTTGGATGCTTGCAGTACAAGAGGTATCAGTTGCATGGTGCCGACCTATTTTTGTCCCTCATAAACAAAACGCTGCTGTCAATATTTTTGAGTTGGTTACATGTAAGTTATGCCCCAGGTATTGCAAGCGTCTATAGGCTACGGCAACTGCTTAACATTATGCAGGCCGTATGCTTGTTTGCCACCTAAGAAATAAAAAAAAAAAGTGAATCACACAATTTTTTGTTACGTGTGTAGATCGAACCTAAACGCACGATGATAAATGACGGAGTAACACTAAAGCCACTGATCCAACAGCAATAGTTCTTGGAAGAGTTCGTCATGGTATCGTTAACACTAATAAATCACTGATAGGTTACGTAAGTGTGAGTTTGAACGAGGATTAGTGTTAGTTATTAAGTCAACAGGATATATTTCTTAAGATTACTCGAAAACATTGTAATGAAATTTTAACCATTTCTGGCCTTTTTGCCGGAATAGCAGGGTAATAGTGTGAAATTTAATAATATAACAAGATTTTTGCGTGTACGAAGTGATCTTTAAAAATGATCCTCAAAGATCAATTTAAATTTAGTACCTGGATGACCGAGCTTAGCTCTTTATTTTTTTTGTAAGTAAATGTTTTCTAAAAATGAAACCTAGCTAGATCGATTAATCGCCCCAAAACCCCCTTCATACTAAATTTAATGAAAATCGTTGCCGTTTCCGAGATTCAGATGATATATCATCATCAGCCTGTCACTGTCCCCTGCTGGACATCGGCCTCTCCAAGTTTACGCTACATAGCACGATCCTCCGCTTCTCGCATCCAGCTGCCTCCAGCTCGTTTGCGGAGATCATTGCTCCATCTAACCTAGATACCTTTACATTACAAAAGTTTAAGTAAAAGACCACGCTTCTATTCATCTTTTATTTGCATTCGATACCGTCTTCAAATAAAAAACAAAACAGGTTATCCGCTTGTCGGATTTACATATTACAAGAAGTAATCTGATTTATTCAGATTCTTGATAAATCTAATAAATTGTTCTCCTATATTTGTGTCACAATATCCTGCTGCAAACCGAGTTAGATACCTACTCTATCGTTTTGCAAACACCTCGTGGGAATGTAATGTGAATAATGATACTGGTAGGGCACCGTTCTAGCGAGCAAGCCCGACTAGGAAAGGACATCCACCTTACAGAAGACCACAGCCAGGTAACTACACACAGCGGTTTAGTTGTGTTCCTGTGTGTGATTACAGGTCCCCAGCGCTCATTTAGGGATGCTTTTTGAAAGAAATATAATTTTTTCATCACCAGCCTACCGAAATCCACTGCTGGACATAGACCACTCCAATAAATACTATTGAATAGTTAAATGAATAGTTGCATAATATGGTGAATAATTGAGATGTCTGCCCTGTGGCGACTGATGTGAAGTTTAAATGTTTTTGGATTCACGAAAGCCAAGCTATGTAAGTGGCTCATCGAAATTTCGTTTTAAACCGCAACAATCAAACTTACATTCAGTTTGATTGCTTAATTAGGAATTCTAGCCATTCTTTTTTTTTTTTCTTTAAAAAGACAACTCCCGCACTAGAGAATAAGCTCTGTGTCGCGGGGGACTTTACAAACATACAATTAACGGACACAAATTACACCCAGACTCAGAACAACTCCTTGTGGGTCACACAAAGTTTTGTCCTGTGTGGAAATCGAACCCACAACCTTGTGCACAGCATCGACTGCCTTGGTGGTCCAGTGGCGCATACTGCGGCCACTGGACCACCAAGGCAGTAGATTGTTAGCCAATTGAATGTTGACTTTATTTAAAATAGTATTAATTCGATTGCAGTTCCTAACTGTAATATAGTGAAACGAATCATTAGCTTATCTTAAATCGTAGATTTCAGATGATAGCCTGAAGTCTAGGTCTCTGGATTTCTATCATAAAAACTTCATATAATAAGACAATTTGGGTATAATTTGTGTAACTCAAACTCAAAATTATTAATCTTATAGTTTATTCACTTACTAGGTTAAAAAAGAGCACTGGGATAAACAGATACTATACAGAACTCAACGGGAGTCGTTAAACAATGAATTCTAAAAGAAACGCCAGTCTCATAAATTGTTATAGCGATGAATGTTGCGTCGCTTGTATTCATCAGTGTTTCCGACACTTTGACTAGATTGTCGGTCCGTGTAGTGGCTGTTGTCTCACGATACGCTTTCCTGTCCTTGATCACCACTCGAGAACCATTCTTCTCTAAAGGTTGCCGGTTCTTTGAACTAAATACCTATCTATTGCCAATGTAACTGTAGATTTTTAATATTTTACTGCACTGGAGAAAGCTTACTTATTTTGGCTCAATGAATAAGTATTGCCATTTAACGTGGTAATGCTGACAGACTTTTGATCACGTTTCGAGTAGACAGCGATGCTGAGAGTAAATAAAACGCCGATTGAAACAATCTTATTTTTATTATGCTAAGTGCAACATAGCATTATGCTGAGTAGTAACCTTATTGGCACAGATACGACGTATCTAATTAGTACATAAACAATTATAAAGTAAAGCTTTTAACATACTAAAATGTCACTTTGTGTCATTTTCTTTCTTTCTATTCTTCAAGTTGTAGGGCTTTTTTTGTTATCAACTAATTCCCCGGGGTATTAACCCCGTTAAATTTGAGTTTCTTCTCATCATGCTTCCTTTGGGTCTCAGCGTAACGATATAGCCTAAAACCTTCCTTAAAAAATCTTATCCGGCTGGTAGTCTCAGGGATCAACGCGTTCTGACTTACATAAAAACAAATCAGCTTTAGTATATTGGTATACTTAAATATAGTATAGGGAAGTCTATAGCGATGAAATTCTTCTACAATGGTATTTTTTTAAATTTATATTTTGTTTTTTTTTTAAAAAGACAACTCCCGCACTAGAGAACAAGCTCTGTGTCGCGGGGGACTTTACAAACATACAATTAACGGACACAAATTACATCCAGACTCAGAACAATTCTTTATGGGTCACACAAAGTTTTGTCCTGTGTGGGAATCGAATCCACAACCTCGTGCACAGCAGGCACATACTGCGGCCACTGGACCACCGAGGCAGTCTAGATTATAATTTATTTAAGAACGTATTGTAGGCATTAAAAGTGGGTATCTACTTCTGTAATAACATTTAGAAATCTCTACTGAGGTCCTATCGCACAGGTCGACATGCATCTTATTAATTAGATCAATTTTCTAATAACAACATAATTTCAAGGACCGCCGTCTTACAACATCCGTTAGTAAGTTTAATGTAATATAAACCCTAATACCAATTTAATAAAGTTCAGTTTACCGTACAATATTTTTGTAGTCCGCTTGCGACTTAATATTAATTTAAACTGATCAGGAACTAAGTATTTATAGAGTATTTTTATTGGTATTTCCTTGTTGTGTCTATATTATAGAGAAAACAGATCTAGTAAGATTATGTAAAAGTCGGTTACTTTTCTAGTCTGCTAGCACCGCCTTTTTAAAACGTACCGTATCGACGAAGTTGACAGTCAACCATTCATTAAATTTTAGCCCAAGGGACGCACCATGACATGGTACAACATGAGTAGTTTGAGCGAGAAAGAGGGATGGAGCTATATACGATGTTTTGTTCTGTCTCTCTTTCGCTCAAAAAACTCATGGTACGGCCCAGCTAATCGATTTTACTTTACAGCTTCCCTTCATCCTCAAAAATTCAGAGGCACATTCAATGTAAGATGGAAAGTATAGTGCTAAAGGACATTAGTGGGTATTCGGTTGCCGATGGTGATGTCGAGGACAGAGCGAAGTTAAAGAGAGAAACACGAAAGGCTGAGTCTAACTAACCGTTTCTGACATCGTATAGAATAATTTTTGTGTTCTTAATATGCGTCCCGTTGTCCTGTGTTTGTTTGAATAAATGCTTTCGTTCTTTCATAACCATGTGGGATATACTTATATATCCAGGAAGAAAGAGAGAGAGAGAGCGATTGTAGATTGTTATCACTTTTTTAATACTTCTTTAATGGCAAACAGGCGTGATGGTAAGCAGTTACCGTTGCCTATTAACGCTTACAATACCAGAGGCATCATCACTTGAGGATAGCCAACCCAAAAAAATCTAAAACTAGGGTTATTAATTATTATGTAATTTCCCCGGGATAGGAAAACTTTTTGCTAAGAAACCTGTACTTGCACACATGAATAAAACTACACCGCTGCACAGCTACACCGCTGTGTGTAGTCATTTGGCTTCTTCTGTAAGGTGGAGGTCGTTCTCCAGTCGGGCTTGTTCAATTGTATAGTACCCTATCTATATTAAAGAGTTATCTTAAAATAAATGATGCCATCCAAACTTTAAACAAGTGAACAAAGTAATTTAAAAACTACTAGTTCCAAGCTCCACCGCATGTTGGGAGACAGGAGCCAACAAAACAGTATTATGTTGCAAAATTACAAAGGGCATACAATATGTCGTATATTTCGTACCACCGGTACATTGTGCTATTCATTGAACGCGGACGTATTATAACCGTGGACTATATACGGGCTAGGTTTTACAAAGCTTTTTGTACTCGTAGCCAAATAGCAGTTTTCCTACTTCGTAACTTGGATCTTGTTAATAGGATTTGTATGCAACATAGACGTAGTTTGTTTTTCTTAGAGTACTTCTTAGATAGCAAATGAGTAGATAGGACATCGAATAGAAAGGTATGTAAGATTATGGGTAGACATTTACCCAGCAGTGGGACCGCAAACGGGTTTTTTATAATTACCTACGTGGAAAAGGAGCATACGGTCGACCTGATGGTTGGTAACATACGCTTTTAATATTGGCCATGTACTTCACTACTAGAGCTGTGAGCTTCATAAAGTCAAGCAGGAAAAATTTACTTAATATTTGAGGACATTTGAAAAGGGATTGCATCACATAATACTCAAGAATTGTTTTTTATTACTCTAATATTTGTAAGGAATTCGTGTATCGAAGAATACTTTACTCTTAAGTTAGGTAAGGCACCATACTTACGAGCAAGTCTAACTGGGGAAGGACCTCCACCTTACAGAACACCACTGCCAAATAATTACACACAGCGGTGTATTTCTGTGTGAGTACGCATCTTCAGTGCTCATGTAGGAATGCGTTTTCAAGAAACGTTTTCCTATTCCATGGATACTCCATTTTACAACCCTGGTGTGAAAAATAGATCGGCAACACGCAAATGATGACATAACATAATTATACTTCCAATCAACTTGTACACCAACCAAGATATAAGACATTAATACGAATAGAAATACCATACACCCCTTTTCAAGTATAGAGTACACAAATAGTTCCATAGATTTTGCAGTAGAATGTAGCCTGGGACAGGACGTAGTTGTTTCGCTAATGAAGTTTCTGTATCGGCTAGGCAGTCACGTTGTGATGTCAAAAGTGCTTCATAACATCGCTACACCGCAGCGCTTCGATAAAAGCATGTCACTTCATGTGAGTGACAAGTTTTGGTCACAAATAAGTAGCTGCTGGTGACGTCGATGATCCAAAACTGTTATAACAACCCTAATTTTATGGCATTAACTAGCTACACGCCCCGGTTTCGCACTAGTGTTTATCACCTTTTTAGATTTTAATGACCTTAAAGGCAAAAAAACATACGGCCCGCTTGATGGAAGGCAGTGGTAACAGTATGGTTACGGTAGCATATAGGTGCTTACAAAACTAAGGGTATCACTTGCGTATTGCTGACACAGGATTAACCCTGGGATTGAAAAACGTTTCGTTAAAAACTCAACCCTAAGCGCTGGAAACCTGTAGGTACCTTCTCACAGACTGGGACACAACTACACCACTATGTGTAGTTATTTGGCTGTGGTCTTCTGTTAGGTGGAGGGTCCTTTTCTAGTCAGGCTTGCTTGTATGTGACCTTACCTCTCTTAAAATAGCCTATCGCAGGCCACTGCTGGACATAGTAGGCCTCTACAGATTTACCCGAATTGCCGAGTTTTACCCGAGAAAATTCCTAATAATACATAAATCATTTTTGCAAACCATACCAAGGCTCTCTACCTGTTCTCTAGAGATACTGCGTCATACATGTGGCAATTAAATTTTATTTTAAACTAGTGGCCCGCCCTGACATAAGAACCTTCTCCTGACACTAACGAACATAGCAAAAATCGGTTTAGCTGTTCTCGAGTTTTGCACTTGGCAACGCATTCAGCGATTCAATTTTATATTTTAGATGGTTACAAATCTTCTCAATTCACCGAAGGGGCATATCCTACTAATATTATAAATGCGAAAGTTTGTAAGAATAGATGGATATATGGATGGATGGATGGATTTTGTTACTCTTTCACGTAAAAACCACTGAACGGATCTGGATGAAATTTGGCACAGAGATAGATTATGGTCTGGAATAACACATAGGCATATTTTACAGCGATAACCGACATCCACGCGGGCGGAGCCGCGAGCAACAACTAGTACATATATATATAGTGTTGTTACCCTAGCTTGCGGTGAAAGTTTGTACACTTTGTACATGTTGAAGATCATTATGAAGAAGTTTCTGGTCTCCTTACAAAGTTTACCTTGGTCGTGAAGCGACTGACACCTAATTTCCTTTACACGCTCGATCGCAAAATACAACGTATGCGTTTTAATCTCAAATCTGCAGCTTCTTTAAAAAATAAATATTATATTATAGATACGGTGGGCAACGGAGATAGCAGTGCAGGGCCGCTAATGAAGATTCGATTTTTAGGTAACCCCATGTATGAATTTGTGTGAAATATATTTTACTAGCGGACCTGGCAGACGTCGTCCTTCCCGGAAAAGCTGATATATCGACAGCAGCGCCACCTACCGGGTCCAATTGTGAATCTAAACCATCCGTAGTCCTACCTAAAATCAGCCGAGCCGTTTAGGAGGAGTTCAATTACAACGAAAAGTGGCATTGATTTTTATTTAGAAGGATTTGTAGGTTTAGCCTACACTGTTACCCAATTCCAAAATTACCACTATGTGGGTACTAAAAAAATGTCCAACGGCATCGTGGTAGGCCCAGACTCAGATGGCGGGACGAGCTTGATGCGTACAGAAAATACTGGTCTATTTTAGCACAAGATCGGGTTGAGTGGAAAAAGAAAAGCGAGGTTTTTGCCCTGCAGTGGGACAGTACAGGCTGAAAATAATAATAACAATGGTTTTCTTAAAAAACTAATCTTTTTAAAACAGCCCTGTACAGCTATCTTCGTTGCCGTGTGTACATGACGAGGTTCGTTAGCTGCCATTTTTGTTGTTAAGTATACTATATTTTTTATAAACGTCGAAGAGTACGTATTAGGCTACAATGCCTGTGTGTAACAAACTCAAGACGAGGAACAATCATTTATGAAACACAATTTTTGACCCATATGAGGATTAAACCCACAACACACCGTGCAGTGGTAAATAGAGAGGTAGCAACTGAACCACAAAGGCAAATTATTATCCGCAGTTCATATTTTTTGTATTCTTCCTCTTTTGTATTCTTTTTAATTAACGTTGACTTAATATTACAGCTTCATAATTAAATAATTAAAGCTTGATAATATTTAAGTTTTACATAGAAATATTTCTCAATTTATCATGCCTGGTGTTTTAAGACTGAATACTTAAAGGAAAAAACATACATGCAGACGGACATAGAACCTCCACCTTTTTGAAAGTCGGTTAGTTATTAAAATACTAGTTTCCGAACGCGGATTTGCCCCCGCGCGTACAATCTCATGGAAACAGTGTTTTATTCCGGGATAAAAAGTAGCCTATGTGTAGCTTGTGGACGCTTGCATACTATCACTTGCGTGTTGCCAACCCATTTTTTACACCAGGATTTTGAGATGGGAGTATCCCTGGGATAGGTATACATTTCTTTCAAAACGTATCCCTAAATGAGCGCTGGAGACCTGTACTGGCACACAGGAACACAACTACACCTCGTACTACACGTCTTCTGTAGGGTGAAAGTCCTTCCCCGGTCGGGCTTGCTCGCTAGTATGGTGCCCTACCTCTCTTAAACATCCATCCATCCGTCTAAACTTTCGCATTTATAATATTAAGTAGGATGTGTGTTTACGACAAGATACACGTGGCTGTCGTAAATGTCGCTTTTACGACAAGAGATTATGTCAGGTAGACAGTAGCATACAACAGAGTGATAACATCAGAAGAGATAACAACACAATCCATATATAGGGATTAATGTCTCACTCCCACTGGGTTGGATGACGGACTGAAATTCTCAAGTTTTGTTTCTGTTCAGTATGTTAGTATCTAGGTGCGCTGAAAACGTGCAAGTTCTAAGGGACTATTTGTCCCAATGTGTATAATATACTAGCTGTTGCCCGCGGCTCCGCCCGCGTGGATGTCGGTTATCGCTGTAAAAAGCATATGTGTTATTCCAGACCATAATCTATCTCTGTGCCAAATTTCATCCAGATCCGTTCAGTAGTTTTTACGTGAAAGAGTAACAAACATCCATCCATTCTTACTAACTTTCGCATTTATAATATTAGTAAGAATTATTATACATTAAAGATCAGTTATATTAGAAAGAAAGAAAGAAAGAAAGAAAGAAAGAAAGAAAGAATTTATTCAAACATACACAGGATAACAGATGGTAGACATAAGATGGACACATAATAGTAACACAAAAAACGCTTAGAACACAAAAAAGAAATATATATATATATAAGTAGGTATATCCTGTGTGATGTCAGAAAAGGTCCCAATCTCAGCTCTGTGCTGCAGCATTTTATACTGCAGCGCTGATTTTCTGATCAGGCCTTGGTGATGTCACGGTCAGTTATAATAAATAAAAAATAAAATAAAATAAATAAATAAAACAGATAGAATACTTTTTATTGTACACCATACATTTATGGGACAGAATATAATAAATAACTTCAAATATGTTTTTTAAATATATAAAGAAAAACGTTAAACCAAAGAAATATAATAATATATACATTTTATTTGTTTGAATCGAATAAAATCGACTAAGCGTCAGGCTGAACACAGGTCAAATATTTTAAAAGTATATTTAATCTGTGCCATTGGCGCTCAATTCACTCATGTGATTATGACATCTCCTATACTTTTGTCTATGACAAAAGAATGGAGACGCCTGGGGTTCGCAAAGCCTTTTTGAATTGTTTCATTCATTTGTAAAAATCTAAAAGAAAATGGCTGCTAAAGTATATATTGTCCATAATAATAATAAAGTAATATATGCAAGAAGTAATTTTACGCGTAATAAATATAATAAAAAGTGTTGTTAAACAGTTAAAGTGTGTGTAATATGGTCGTTTTGTGTATTTCTTATTTGTAACAAGAGAGTAGTGATAAATATACGTGATTACTGTCAAGCGTCATTAATCATATGCGTTTTGAAAGAAACGTTTTCCTATCCCAGAGGCACTCCATCTTAGGATGGAGTGCCTCTGGGATAGGAAAACGTTGGTTGGCCTGGCCTGGGTTAAAGCCTTGGTTTAAAAAATAGGTCGGTAACACGCATTGGTATTGTAAACGTCCATATGCTACGGTAACTGCTTAACATCAGGCGGGCCGTATGCTTGATTACCACCTTTGCTGTATACTCGTATAAAAAAGACGAACTGTAGGTACGAAAGCCAATTTAAACATTACTAATAGCATAATATTATAACAAACTAGCTGCTGCCCGCGGCTCCGCCCGCGTGGATGTCGGTTATCGCTGCAAAAAGTAGCTTATGTGTTATTCCAGACCATAATCTATCAGTTCAGTAGTTTTTACGTGAAAGAGTAATAAACATCCATCCATCCATCCATTCTTACAAACTTTGACATTTATAATATTAGTAAGGATTATGTCGAGTTGATTGATTTTGATTGCTTTCAAAACTTTTACTGAGCATCTTCTAGAAGTATTCACTAAATAAGTAGTGTATTATGTCTATATTAAAAGTTAATTACTCACCGTTAATTAGTCAATATTTCTTAATAGGTACGAGCTCTTATTCTCTTTTCTGTGGGTACAAACAAAAGACTTTTCGGTTAAGTTGTCTGTTTATCAAAGTTATGATTGATTGACAATCACTGCCTCGTTGGTGTAAAGCCTACCTTACACAGTCACAATATATTGAACGTGTAAAGAGTATATTGAAATAGGTTTTCTTTGGAAACTTACCTTAAGCACCAGTCTTTCATACTGAGGTAGATCATGATGATAGATATCTATGTTAAGTTTAGCTCTAAGAAAAGACTGTAAATAGACTGTAAATAGAAAAAGAACATGCAGGGCATGTTCTTTTTCTACTAGTTTTCTACAGTCTTTTTTTTTTTTTTATACTACCAAGGTGACAAACAAGCATACGGCCCGCCTGATGGTAAGCAGTTACCGTAGTCTTTTATTTTATATGAAAGTGAAAACTAAGTAACTTGCGATTTTAATGATTTTTGTTCACCCACAAAGTGCTCAACGCATCTAAAGAAGTATTCACTTCAATAAATGAAAAAAAGTCTTTATATAACATTGAAATTGGCGTTTTAGCGCTTATAAAACACCGACATTAGAAAATTAATTGAAGTATTATTGTGTTCTTACGTTTTTAAATTTTATTAAAGGTTCCTATAGCGAATAATATCCAATTCTATAGTTTCTTATTACGATAATTTTATTTAACTCGCTGAACATTATTTGAGAAATATTTTGCTCTGTTTACGGCGCTAGTTTCCATGAATTTGCTTACATTTTTTATTATACGTATCTAAATATATTTGGGTATATAAATTACCTAAATATTCTGCTCCAGTGTAGCAACCGTGATGAGGCTATTGGTTGTATCATACATTAGTAAAACGGGCACAGCCCGAATAGTCCAGATAGATGAAATAGTTAGTACCTACTAATTTATTAGGCATCAATGAGATCATCATGCTACTTTTAGCATCGTCGATCAGTGATTTTGGGACTGTATCGATGCTACATCGCGTTTTTGCGACTCTTTGGGTACGTTCGCGGTATCGAAATCGTGCGGTTTTGAGACTGTATCGATGCTACATCGCGTTTTAGCGACTCTCTGCGTACGTTCGCGGTATCGAAATCGTGCGATTTTGCGACTGTATCGATGCTACATCGCGTTTTAGCGACTCTCTGCGTACGTTCGCGGTATCGAAATAGTGCGATTTTGTGACTGTATCGACGCTGTATCGCAATTTGGCGACTCTTTGCGTTCTGTCGCGGCTCTCTTCGTACTATATAAAACAATGAACCAAATCGATGCGACCGGCATCCAAATGTGTGTGTCACTGTGCCGAGCTTTTAAAATGCGACTCAATCGCTGTGTGTGGTGTTTTTAACTGTGCGGTGTTGAATGGTTGGTCGCAGCATTCAGCTTCTAAAATGCGACTAAATCGCAGATCGCCGATGCTAAAAATAACATGTCTGCACTAGCCCTTAGGTTATCTGTTTCATTTTATGATGTAAAATAACTACTTCATTTCATGCATGTGAATAATTAAGCGACATATTATGTTGTCGACATCGGCATTACTTGCCATATCAAAAAATTGAATAGACATTATGTTTACTAGTTATTTTACTGTGAAGGCTTGATATTGTCAATTTATTTATACTTATTTCTTATATTGAAGAGGTTAATTAGACTGTAAGCCGTAAAATGAAATAAATAAAAACTATACTTCCATCATTATTTCGCAAAACTTTTATGAAGCACACTCAAAGACTACATTTTATTTTATCCACTGAGATGTTCAAACTAGGTTACCGCACCTTACTTTGTATCTTATATAATTATTGTACCTACCAGTAATATTTTTACGTTGAATTTTGAGTTTTAAAACGTAACGTGAAGATCAAAGTCACAGTTTTCCTTTGGCAGAGTTCTAAAATCCTCCACCGTATCTCCACAAGACCGTAAGAGGCTTAAACGTACTTTGTCTTTTATATTTCCAGTCCGACTTACTACAATTTTACTTTGCATACGAATGTGAGTAATGCCTCTAGTAAAGCACATCTATAATATTATGAAGAAGTTTTTTGACGTTTGCCTTATCATAAAGAAAAATTGTATAGTCATTGTATCCATCCATAAGGGTCGGGGAGGCACTCGTCAGTTTCCTTAACTCGCCAGTTTCTGTAACTGGTCTGTTTCATAATTCGTAAATTTTAAGTAATTTGTGAACTAGTCAGTTTCCTTACTCGTCGGGATATCCACCACAAAAAACTCGATGTTTTGGGTCGGCAACACGCCAGCGATACCTCTGGTATTGCAAGCGTACATAGGCTACGATAACTATTTAACATCAGGCGGGCCTTATGCTTGTTTGCCACCCAAGTAGTATAAAAAAAACACTACTCTCGACACACTACACGAACAAACCAGGGAGAAAATTCTAGTATTACATTTCCATAGTGAACAAAGTCTGCGATATTATAAATGGATGCTGGCTTTAATAAGCTCTCAAAGTAATTAGGTTAAAACGCATTATATTGCAACAATATAGTACGATGGAAGCACTAAACGATAATTTCTACCTCCCGTCATTAAATACAGCACTCACCTTTAAAATTTACCCTTTAAGTATCAATACTACGTGCGAAGGTTTAAAAATAAAATTATACTTTAAACTGAAAATGATGTGGAATTAAAGTCAATTTTAATATTATTTTTTTTTCCACTAGGCTTTAAGATGAAATATCTCTGGGATAGGTAAATATATTTCAAAATGCATCCTTAAATAAGTGCTGGAGACCTGTACTCAAACACAAGAACACACACAGTGGTGTAATTGAGTTTCTGTTACCTTACATGAGACCCTTGTCTGACACCGTGGTAGTATGGTTCTTCAAGAAAGGAGTTATAAGGTTTTTAAAGGGTCGGCAACGCGCGAGTGATATCCCTGGTGTTGCAAGCCTCTATAGGCTTCGGTAACTGCTTACCATTAGGAGCCGTATGCTTGTTTGCCTCGTTGGTAGTAAAAAAAAAATAGAAGTACATACTTAGATTAAAAGTACTTTTAATTATAACTCTAGTTATTTTGCACAGATGTTTCTTGGGCAATTGGGATAACTGTAACTCGAGTTATCATTAAAAGTATTCTTTAGTTGAGTTTCTACTTTATATGATAAATAGAATAAGTTTTAAAACTGAGTAATTTTTTCTTAAAAGTTTTTCTTTTCTTCAGTAAGTTTAGTAATTTATATACTATGTTTAAATTCATTTACTTTAACCAAGCTAGGCTGTCCGTCTATAAACGCCTAAATTCTCTAAGGATTAGCTTATTCTTATAATAAGAAATATCCACCAGTAATTTAGCTCGACGAAAATATTTTAAGTAATTAGTATGTAAAGTTTTCACGGCCATGTTGTGAGCCTCGAGATCCTCGTATAAACGCAAATGTCCGAACGCCATTTAATTTAACCATAACAAAAACATTTCGTGAACTTGACTCATTTTTCTCCAAGTTTTATTATTGCCATAACAAAGTATTTTGAGCGAATTATCTACTTTGACCATAGTGTCTTTGGTGAATTAAGTATTTTTATACTACTTAGGTGGGATACAAGCATACGGCGCGCCTGGTGTTAAGCAGTTACGGTAGCCTATATACGCTTGCAACCCGACCCTTTAAAAAACCTTGTGACTCCTTTCTTGAAAAACCCTACGTTATAGTCTCTCGGGAAAACCTTGACCCTTCTACTTTTAGTTTACCAACAGCGCTTTTCCAATGATCTTTGAAAACCACCACTAATTACCATAAATATAACACTACCTAGGTAGTGCTATTATGACTGCATTCTTTTGTATAGTGAAGACACCTATTGCCCCAGTCGAGATGCTCCAATTAGAGCGAGTTCAATTTTCACAGTGCCCTACATCTCATAAGAACGTTATTGGAGATTTCATTTCCAGCTAGATCCGGCAAACTTTTAAGTTTAATCCATCGACTGAAAGAGGTTTTAAACCAAGTAAATCAGACTTGGATCGTCACTAGCTGGAGTAAAAAGTTTCTAGAAAGAACCACTGCAAGTCAGATGGTTATTATACCTAGTGCATAGGTTCCCACCTAACAAGCATGCGGCCTGTGTTGGTAAGTATTTACCGTAGCCTATGAACGCTTGCAATACCTGACACATCACCAGTAGGCTTAGTTGTCCACGGGACGAGTGTCAAAGCTCGGTGGCTATATATTAATCGTGGCTCACAGGAGTCACAGCGGTGGGCATGTGGGTGGGATTGTCCCAAAACCTGACACATCACGCGAGCGTTGTACATCCAATAATTTGTGTGCTTGCGATATTTTACCAAACATTTTTTGAAATGAAAACTTATTTTAGCACGGTACGCATATTTTTAGATGAGATAAAATCTCTTGATTCGCAACACCGTTACGAGACACAGCTTGACATATCCGAAAAATCTTTTTTCGACTGTCACGTTATTAAAGCAAAGAGGCGATATATGCAAGTAAATATAGCAGACCGCGAACGCGTCTAGATAAATTAAAAAAAACATTGCTATAAAATTTATAACAACTGTTTTGCCTAGTGTTTTTACTTCTGTCGGCACTTCCGGAGTGCAATTCTTTTTTATCGCACCTTTAATTGAGCACTAGAGACCTAGGCCCATAGGTACTATGACTTGTTAAACATAAGTCTTTCGAGCGAGTAAGAGGGACAAAGCTATACACATAGCTCCGTCCCATTTTCTCGCTCGAACTACTTACGTTTTAACACGCCACGGTGTGTGTGTTATTTAGCTGTGGGAAAAGTAAGTAAGTAAAGACTCGTTGGGAAATTGGATTGGAATTAGGTATCAGCCGTATTTAAGTAGATATGTATTTACTAGACGTTCGCAGCAATGGTGGTTATCATAGATACATAGATAACATATGAATCTGAAGTGCTACTGTTCGATTATGATGACTTGTTGTAGTACTGTTTTCATGAAGAAAAAGTGAAGAAATCTAGTTTTCATAGAAACAAAAGGCAAGAAGCACTAATTAGCATTTCTCACTTACAAACCGAATGTATACTTTTCTGCTAAAAAGCTGCTTAAGTTTGGAAATAAGACCGCTGGGTTCAAAGAGAAAACTTTGGTGTCATAATATTTTTTCTACTTTGTGCTATTAATTTAGATTTCGTAAGACTGAAAGGGGTTTGTGAAAGCCTGTAATTTATTACTACTTGTGTATCCTGAGTACTGTTACCTACGTTTTACGATATATTAACCTCCTGAGGCGTTTTGGTTGGCCTCTCCTTATCCGGTTACGTCTTAGTAACAGTTTAGAAATGGGACGCATCCACGATTTGTGGCGGCTGTTTGTACAATTAATACACGTTTAATGTGGTTACACAAAGTCATTTCTTAGTGCTTTTAGGCACAAAGTAAATTATATATAAATAAATAACATTGTAATTGAGGCGCTCATAGCCAGGTGCACTCACTGTTCGGTAAACGATCAGCGGGTTAAGCAACCAAAGGCACGGTAATCCTATAGATGGGTGACCGTATAGTGATATTTCATCTGAGCGTCTCCGTGCTTCGGAGGGCACGTTAAAAGTCGGTCCCGACTGTTAACAGTCGTTAGATCACGACAGAGACCTAAATATTGGGCGATCTAAATAACTCTGTCACCAGGTTGACCACTAACCAAACGATAACAAGAAGATTGTAATTGATGGATGAAAGAAGAATAACAAAATAGGTATATCGTGCAAGAATGAATAGAGATAGCGGTAGGGGTCACCCTAGGAGAAGATACAGCGACTAAGTAGGGAATTTGCTAAAAAAGGGCCAAGTTAAAAGTACCCAGAATCGACGTTCATGCATGAAGAGGTTGATGAATGTAGAGGAGGCGACGGAAGTATATTTGGATCGAAGCAATTGGCGTACCATAGTCTCTGCCTACCCCACTAGAAGACGGGTGTGATGATATATATATCTATATAAATAACATTGTAGTGTATCTGTTTGTCAGATATTCACAGTTATAAACATACAAATCACGGACACAAAATTAAATGATATCCAGACTCAAGTCCGCACTTATACATGTTGTGTATATGAAGTTTAAAATAAGATCCTACTAATATTATAAACGCGAAATATGGATCGATGTTTCTTACTCTTTCACGTAAAAACTACTGAATGGATCTGGGTGAAATTAGTGTAGCAAGCGTCCATAGGCTACGGAAACTGCTTAACATCAGGCAGCTCATTTGCTTGTTTACACCCTAAGTGTTTAAGTTTAAAAGAATGACATATTTATGCGGCACATTATTATTAAAAGACGTCAAATAATAGGTATAATATTTTCAAATGAAAGCTATACGAATACCACGTCCTACATCAATTTATTTAGGAGTTTTTACGTGACGCGAGTATGAACATGAAGTCTTAAAAAATTTAGCAGTTTTCTGGTCACCCACAGTTCGTATTCTGTGCTCATTATTTAAACGTAACACAATCTTATGAGCTGTATTTTATTATTTACTAGCTGTTGCCGGCGGCTCCGCCCGCGTGGATGTCGGTTATCGCTGTAGCAGGCCTCCGTCACTCGCTCAAGGTCACGCGATATGTGCCTACCGCTATGTAGCTCGTAACCGAGCCGATCGCCAGTGGGCTGCCGGCCGTACGCGACACAGAGCGCGCACAGCACGTTTCCCGCTCAAAACGCATACGATATTTACGTACACTACGTATATTAAGTTAATATTATTAAGTTTTGACTAACGACACGATGGTTAATTATTGTGAAGTTGTTGGATGTCATAGTCAAAAGAAAAATAAGAAAATGTCTTTTTTTCATTGCCGAAAGATGAAGAAAGGTACGTTACGTTATTTGAAAGTAGGTAAGCATTTCAGCTGGCTTCAGTTAGTAGTACCTAGTAATTTTAAAATGCTTCTTGTGTGTAGATACTCTTTCTTAAAAAAATACGAGAAAGTTAGAAAGACAACCCTACCGCATTCGTGCGATGACGAGCTTGCACGTGAGTCGCACGGCGGGCAACACAATCTCGACTCTTTGTTCGCGTACTTATGGTACATTTCTTTTTGCTGCGAACAGCAGGTATTATTATTAAGATTTTGTAGGCTATTATGGCGTAGGTATTTTCGCTTTTGTATGAGAGTGATGTATCTGTTACGTAGTAACTATTTAGTAATCTGTGGCTGTAGTAAGTCTCTGTGCCAAATTTCATCCAGATCCGTTCAGTAGTTTTTACGTGGAAGAGTAACAAACATCCATCCATTCATACTTACAATCTTTCGAATTTATAATATTAGTAGAATTAGAAAAAAGCTACAAACCAATATATCTTCGCATTTATTCTGAAACTAAATCATAAATTAGTCCATTCAAATTAACTTGACAGCAAAACTAATTAAGTATAACCGAATCTAGATTTGTTACTGGCCTATGTTTAGAGGTCACATAGGCGATCGTTTGAAGGTTAAAAGCTGCACTGATTGGTCGACACGGCTCAGGTGATTTATAGTACGTGATAATAGTGACCCCGGTGGGGTTCGGCTAAGTGATATGTGTTGTGTGACTTGAGGCATAGCCCTTTTTATGAATTACTTGAATGCTAGGTGCGGCCTAACCCTTTTCGAGTCTCTTGAAAAGTATAATGTCCTATTTCTTGAATTATAAAGCTGATTTTTTATTTGTTGGTTATTAAGTGTTGCTGAATGGAAAAAAGATTTAATATATTTTTTGAAATCCAAGAAAACTCCCGTATTAGGCAATAAACCAAAAAAGGTAGGGCACCATATTAGTGAGCAAGTCTGACTAGGGATTGATCTTCGCCTTACAGAAAACCACAACTAAATAGCTACACACAGTGGCGTAGTTGTGTTCCTATGTGTGAGTATAGGTTTCCAGAGCTCATTGAGGGATGCGTACGTTTTACTATTCCAGAAAAATTCCATCATAAAAACTGGTGTTTACTTTTGGGTCAGCAGCACTCAATTGATACTTCTGGGGTTGCAAGCGCCCGTAACTGCTTACCATCAGGCAGGCCGTATGCTTGTTTGCCATGTAAGTAGGTAGTATAAAAATAATGAAAAGGGCCTCGGGAGGACTTTATAAGCACATCATTTACGAACACTAAGTAGATACACGTAAAACAATCATTGTTGGATCACACAAAATTTTGTAAAATCATATTAGATCAAATAAATGCTAGGATTTAGAAGAAAATTGAATTGCACAACAACAACGCATTAAATAGCATCTCACCCTCTTCCGAAACCAAAGGGGTAGCCAGAAAAGTATGACAACCACGTTTCGCCAGCTATGTTATGTCCCACGAAATTAGGGCGAGGCTATTCCTATGTTAACTACTTACAGGTCCTTAGCGTCTCTAGATAAAAACAGGTGGCAGGAAAATAGGGAGTGGGACCAAACGGGCTTATATTATACTTACGGTTAATTTTAAACTATTGTTATTTGCAAAAAAATAAATTAAATACAAACACTTTTGCGTTTAAAAGATAAAATATTATAATGTCTAATTTGATGATTTACTTATAATTATTGTTCAATGGCTGCTTAGATAACAGTCTTTTGTTATCGCCTTTTGAATTCGGAATTGTGTGCCTGTCAAAAGGAAAATATTATCTGTTGAAAATTCTTATTGATAAAGTAAGCAAATTCTTAGAATAATAAGCGAAATTCTAGCTAATAATTAATTTTGAAGTGATTACAATATTTATTTTAAAGTACTTCTTAAAGATGTTATTTAAACTAATATTATAAAGACGAAGGATTTGATTTTTTGTTATTTTTTTTCGTACTCAAAAACTACTTGACAGATTTTAAAAATTCTTTCACCTATAGATAGCTGCGCGGGTAATATAGGCTATATATTTTACTTTTAAAAATGTAGCCTAAAGGTGAAGCCGGGACATGCCGCTGTTGTCAATAAATTAGTAGATATCCATCCATCCATATATATATTCTGATTCGAATATATTTTTATAAAGGCATGAAGCCTTTATAAAAATCCGCAAGAAGCATACCTACTAAAATACTTCTAAGTAGGTGCTATATTTTATGAGATAATACAGACTGTCATTTCTACTAGTATTCTATTCTTCAGGAACAGTAGACGAAGCTAGAATTATCAATCTTCTCACTGAAGTTCAACGACCGTCTCGTAACGTGTGATTTATTCTTATTGGATATTTTTTTTGTTTCAGACATTTAGTTCCAGCCCGAATTCATCCTAAGATGGATGCCGAAACCACACCCGTAAGTACCTAGATCTTAATTAAATGAATCAAGCATTTAAAATTAAATTTCTATATCATCATCTACATTATGCATATCACAACCAAGTTGAAAAGTTATTACTACTGCCATCTGTTGGCAGGTATACGACAACCAGTTGTAACACGGTCCCGTAGGATGATAACAAGATAGGGTTCGTTCGTGTTAACTTCAAAACTGTAAACTTCGCGTCGTGAAAGTTAGATGGCGTTACTGTGTTCTAATGGAAAGCCACATGATCGTATAGATGGCGCTGTTCTACATTTTTACAGGGTAGGTTGTGAAGTGAATTACGTCAGAACGTAATTTTTGAGCTTTCTAAGCGTTTTGTACACCCTCCGTTAGATGTCGTATTTGGCATTTGGTGTTCTTATCAAGTAAGGTAAATAAGTCCTGTAATATGTACTAATTGGCAAATTCTACATATTTATTTTTGTGCAAAATAGACCTTATTACAATAATGCTGTAATTATGCCATAAAATAAGCGGTACAATTTCGTTCTAAAATAAAAATAGCTCAGCTGCTATGCTAAGTTTATTTATGATGCTCTGACAGTGTGCTTGATGTATGCAACCCATATTCTAATAGGAGCTTGAAAGCTTGTTCGTGTTATTAAAAATAGTATAGTGCTGCTCAAAAGTGTAAGCTTAATTTAATGCTATATGGACTTCACACGTAAATTTTTTCACGCGATATCACGAGGCATTCATGCCGCGTTATATAAGTGCGGAATTAACACATTTTGGCACGGGATTTCGCTTTTACAATATTTTAAAAGATTGCATATGGCAACGTCCCACTGGCAGAGTATCCATTGTCCGCGGGGCTATATTCGGCGAATTTATCGAAAGCGTTTTGTGGCTCATATTGCTTGCTATCGGTTTATTAATAAACTATATCCTGTTGCCGCACCATACAATACAATAGCCGCAGACTGTTTCACAATCGCTCGTGTGCGAAATTTATAGCGGTTAGGATTTTGAATATTCGTTTCCATCTGTTCCACTTCGATTAATAAAAAAAGTTTCGAATAAAAACAGAAGCTGAGATTGTGATTGGCGCACAACGAAAATAGGCCTTTTTAGGTTCGCTCTTGAGTTAAAAAAACAAAGGCGGTGTTGTTTTGTTTGTTCAAAAATAAAATGAAATTTCGCTTGTAATTAACTGATACCATACAACTTTAAGGTATAAAAAATACAGTGCACAATTTTGGGAACAAAGCCACCCCGTAAATTCTCTGGCAGGTTTACTTTGCCTCGGGTGAACTGCGGTGCCGCTCGGTGCACGTCTGTGCCGGATATTCAACGTTACGAATGGCTTTATTAAGACTAAATATTACAATTTCCTAGCAACTATTGCGACGGTTAGAATTGCTAATGCGCTACCGAAGGAGCCGAATGAAAAGATGCGATTGCACCGAAACCCGGCCGGCGCCGCCAGTTTTCTGTTTTATGAGCGGCAAAATTGCAGTTTCACGCCGACTTGCCAACTACTGCCGGATGTTACGTTTTGAATGATTTGAATACCTCTTTGTTATAATTTGATACCTTTGTTTAAATATACATCTTTTCGCAATTTTAATAAAGAAAAGGTTAGAAGAAGCAGAACTGTATTGAGGAAAAAGCGTTCATATCGTTGGATTATCTAACTGAAGA
This sequence comes from Trisateles emortualis, assembly GCA_947095525.1. Classification (NCBI taxonomy): domain Eukaryota; kingdom Metazoa; phylum Arthropoda; class Insecta; order Lepidoptera; family Erebidae; genus Trisateles; species Trisateles emortualis. The sequence goes on along the minus strand of OX352742.1, from coordinate 14,756,714 downwards.
AAAAGCACCAAAAATATTTTAGCTCAGTGTTAGGAATTGGGAGATATTATTAGAAGGGGCTGCGTCTTGCAACCACAAATTACTATGATTTAATATTGCTTAGTTATCTGCGGGTTGGTAATTTGTTAGCGCCTCTGGGGCCCGCGTTGGGCGCCATTGTTGCTCCGCAGCCTTTTGTTCATCGCCTTCTACTGGCGATACGATCTTGAGTTATTATGATTAGGATTCTTTGCCAAGTGACGCGAACTCGCTAATTCCTCCATTATCGTTTTAGTTTTACTCACTCGTGAGCGTTTTATGACACTTTTTGTTGTCCCTTTTTCACGACGTTCTTGCACAATTAACCTTCATTATTCACTGTGCTCTTTCTCTCTATTTAATCTTGTTAATTCCAACTACTAATGATTATACTGTAGGTAATATAATTTATCGACCGTTACTATAACTACTTAGCGTGGTACCGTGTCAATTTGTTTACATAATGCGTCCAGTAAACTAGTCGATTAATATACGCATACGCATAAGCTTGTGAGGTGACCTAGTAGATTAATAAACGTCACCACCGCTCGTAAAGTCAATGGAGTTAATATATCAGTCGTCGCGTCACGCCATGCAATGTCCGACTTTCATTTCATATAGTGCTCTCAAATAAATCGACCCACGTGTGGCTTTTTCAATTAGTGATAACATTCGATTGTCATTGTGTTTATAGTGTAATTGCTGGTTTGTTATCCATCCATCTTGACCGGCGTAATGGGTGGCCATCAGGGAAATGAATCGCCCAGCTGTCTGGTCTAACGGAATGGGAGCGTAGTACAAGTGTTCCCGTCGCGAAATTGCTTTCCGTTTTAATGTCCGAGGTATCAAGGGATGCCTCGTTTCCGTGCTGATTGTTTTAACATTTATATTTAAAACAGGTTGTTACTGAACGGTCTTGTTCCTTTTCGTTTTATCCACATTCCGCGTCTAAAAGCTTTCATTAATAACGTTGTTGTGTTTAATGCTTGTGCTTTAATCTTTACATTTGTTATTAAATTTTTATACACCACTCGTTCACCATTATGATCATGGATTGCAATATCATATCTACTAAAACCTTTATTATATACATTACGTTTTGCAACTTCATATTTTGGGACAGAGTTGTCCCAAAATATGAAGGTGCAATTTGACCATCTCTGATACAAAACTAGGCAGAGCTTGTACCTACTATGGCAACCAAACAGTGAACATACAGATATATATATATATTTGTACATACATATTATTGATACACTAGATCTAGACCCAGAACAAAGAATTATTTTTATCACACACAGATTTGGCTTGTGTGGGAATCGAACCCACGACCTCCGGCTTAGCAGTCAGGGTCGCTAAGGCCAAAGCCGGTCTTCATAATATAAATATACCTAATTATATTTTCATCATGCTAACTTGACACCTCGGTCACCATCATTTGCCCAATATTCAATAATTTTTGATTTTTCCATTTATTTTTCTTTTTAATTTGTTTTCAGATGCCTGCATGCATTATTTGTTGTTAGAATGTCCGTCTATGAAATTGAAGAAAGATTTCCATTCGTTAGTCGCAACAACTCTACGTAAAATTAATTAAAACTTTCCAAACAAAATATTGTACTTTTATTCTTATTACATCGCAATTTTAAATAATTTTAGTTACAAGAGGACCTTTACAACGAACTGTTATTAATTGTGATTTTTTCAATTAGTATTTGTTTTAAATTGTTTTGCTTTGCACAGTCCTGTATAATAACTTTAACGGTAGCAAATCTCACACCAACATGCGCGCAATGTGACTAAAAAGAGATACAAAGTTTTTACTTCACTTCTTTAAATAAAGAAGAAACATTAATTTTAAAGCTCTAGTGAAGCTTGAAACACTGAACATATACCCCGTAGTCAATATAATATACATATATCTAAGATGTCTACAGTAGTCTGCCATCATCCCGCAACGTTTGCGGTTGGTTTAGCGCGAAAATCGTAAATATATCTCTAGTTGCGCTATGGTTGTGCAGTTAGCAAGGATTGCAGATACTGCAATGGCATGCAGTGTGCGTGCCACACCCCATTCATTAGGCGCCGAGTGCTTCCGAGCATTTATCAATCTACCCACACAAAGGAGGTTCATGGCCCTCCTCATAAACACTACGAATAGATTTTTAAATACGATTATCTATCTAGTTTAAAGGAAAATTAGTTTAAATCAAGATTTAAATCGTAGTTAACTGGTAGTTTGTTTTGATAATGTGTTAGTTGTATTTTTAGATGGTTGCTTTAAAAGTTTAATATAATACATATTGATGTTACGGTCGGTTCAGTGGTTACCCCGCCTTGAGGCGCTGCATATTGTGGGTTCGATGCCTACCAGGACAACATTTTTTGACTGAACACGCGAATTTGATTTGATTTTGACTGCCTCGGTGGTCCAGTGGCCGCAGTATGCGCATGTGCACGAGGTTGTGGGTTCGATTCCCACACAGGACAAAAACTTTGTGTGACCCACAAAGAATAAGGAGTCTGGGTATAATTAGTGTCCGTTAATTGTATGTTTGTAAAGTCCCCCGCGACACAGAGCTTGTTCTCTAGTGAGGGAGTTGTCTTTAAAAAAAAAAAAAAAACGTGCGATCTACAAATGGTTGTTCCGAGTCTGGGTGTATTTGTGTCCTTTAATTGTATTTTTGTAATGGTTCTCTTGACATGACACTTTTCATAAAAGAAAAACGAGAATGGTGGTTTTAGTTACTCTATATTCATTGAATATGCAAACGAAATGCTGAAAATGTTGAAATATTTACATGTTTTTTTGATATGACTGCGATCAAGATGCATTTCGCGTGTTCTGTCAATTTGGCTTTGTTTGTTATTTCAACGTTACTGTATGCGATTGACTTATATATTATTACAATAGAATTTCCCCAACAAAAGAGGCAATCGAAAACTATTCGATTCAATCGCGAAATTTCCAATTTGTCAAGTACTTAAACTTGAGTAAACGTTAACCCGCCGACCCTTCTGAGCAAATTTTAGCTAAATTCGCCTGTACAGCCGGAGAATAGAGTAGGCGAAATGATCAGTTTTCATCAGAGTTGGTGCACCTGCGTCTCCAGTGATCCAGGCTTATGGCCACTCGCTACGGGTAAATGCTAAGATACCGATAGTGATAAAGCGTTGTCCATTAACGTTAGCCAAACTAAAATACAACCGAGACTAGACTTTATAAGGTAGGTACAGTGGGCAACGTAGTTAGCTATACAGGGCCGCTTTATTAAGATTAGTTTTTTGGAAAACCATTGTATGAATTTGTGTGAAATATATTTTTATATGTAGGTGTTACCAAATTGAGCTCCCTGTCGAGGTTTTCCCAAGAGACTATAGCATGGGGTTCTTCAAGAAAGGAGTTATAAGGTTTTTAAAGGGTCGGCAACGCGTGAGTGACACCCCCGGTGTTGTTGTCCATAGGCTACGGTAACTGCTTAACATCACGCGGGCCGTATGCTTGTTTGCCACCTTGGTAGTATAAAGAAAAAAAATATCCACAGAAATATATACCTGTACAGCTATCTCCGTTGCCGTGTGTACATAGCAAAACGTTTATGCATATATTTCACTGCCCAAAAGTTGGTTTACGATGACGTAAAATATCGACATTCCATTGTTATGAAAGGTTCACTGTCAAAACTGTTTAGTAGACTTGAGAGTTTAATCATTCGTTATTTATTACCCTCCCGTGGAAACCATTACAGTAATGTTTCCATCTAAATTAAACCATTATAATACTCATTAAATTCAAGTATCGTCATCATAAACTCAATAAAAACTCTTTGGAAGCAAATAGGACTTCCGATTGGACATTCATGATTGCGTTCAGTAACTTACGAGTATGCGGTTAGATTTATTCCCATCCGACCTACTGAGTCTTGTCTGCGGTTACTTCGGCCGAATTGAATCGTTAAGATGCGGGGACATGCTCCAAACGAGATGGTGTTATACGACGTACTTAGGTGTGAGAAGGATGGAGGTAAGACAGCCATGTTTCTTTGATCGTTGACGCGTGCCAAAGGTATGCGGTTCAGTTATGCTGTGAAAAAAAGAAACATTATTACTACTCTATGTTATGTTTTTTATTAGATCAAGACTCTTTTTTCTTAGTGAAATGTTTGACATTGTTGCTTTATGTCAAAGTACAAAAGGACGGCCTTTACTTAGGTTAGTAGTTTATTTTTCCTTATAATATCTAGTCAAATGGTAAAAGCAAACAGAGCTTTTAAGAATTATAAATAAGTGTCCCAAAGATGTTTTTCTTTCGGAGACTTTGTCCTCTTACGATGTCCCTAATTCAATTTTCAGATATATAGTACCTATCTATATTGATTTTATAAATAAAACACAAAAACATAGACTTATAAGATCAGAGCGTAGGTAATTAAGTTTTTGTAAAAAAAATACATTAAATATTTCTGAAAATTGACAAGAAATTTTAGTTAGCTTTTAAGTGCACTGTTGTTCAAACGCTTATGATTAAGATGCGGAGATACTTGAAAAAAAAAAAAAAAACACATTTATTTATATACCTACACAGACATAACTATAGGTCGTTGATAAGTGCCAAATGAGACGTCAACTATGGCCTGCTGCCGGTTTCGCTTCTAAACTAACAGGGGTAGGTAGAGGCTACGGAAAAAAGTAAGAAACTCGGGCCACTCTTTTCAATCATCAGATCATTTTGATATGTTATATTTGTGAAAACGAAGCAAGAACAAACCTCCAAAACTTACCTAATCGATGAAAAACTTGTAACATAGAAAATATGGCTGCCTTGTCAAAAGTGGGCCGATTTTCTTACCATACTCTGCGTAATATAGGCTACTTTTATTTTAGAAAAATAATTAAAGTTCTACGCAATAAATTAATAATTTTAACAAAAAAAAAAACCGACTTCAGTACGGCAGGTTGTAAAATTTTAAAATATTTGTTTGTTACAATCGAATAAAATTGACTGAGCGTCGGGCTGAACACAGGTCAAGTAGGTATTAAAAGCTATATTTAATCTGTACAATCCGCGCTCAATTAATTCACGTCATTATTTCTTATTAATAGTTGCTTAGCAACAATAACCGAAACTTATCTAATCGCCATCAGTAAAATACTTATTATTGAGAAGTTCAGATGGCCAACTGTGGTCTTCTTCATCAGTTTTACTTCACCAAATTACACTTTCTGAATGCAGATGATTGATTTATTGTTAAAAATATTGAAATTGCTATATGTGTGCCTATAACTTTTGAGGAGTTCCCTCAATTCCTCATGGATCCCATCATCAGAACTTTCTTTTGATGATAATGGGACCAAACTGGAAGTATGTCCAGTCAGACAAAAAAAGAATTTTTCAAATCGGTCCATAAATGACGGAGTTATGCGGTAACAAACATTAAAAAAAAAAAAAACACACGAATTGATAACCTCCTCTTTTTGAAGTCGGTTAAAAACACGTAAAGTTGTACCGGGTTGTTGTATGTACATTCGTCACAAAGTAAATTTGTCACGGAATAAAGTATGTGTAAATTCGTCACAGAACATTTTAAAATCAGCCAGTAGGTACCTATAGGTCGATTGCATGGAATAATTTAAATGTTATTACAAACTACCCATTACTCATGCCAATAGACTAATTAAACGCATGCAAACGTATGAAATATCTATAACTAAACAAGCACCAATTATCCAACACAAATTCGAAATAAAGTCCCTCTTACAGCCGCCAATTAACCAGTTGTATTTGCGAGTGAATCCCACAGTAAATAATAATGTCCATCGTCCAATTATCTTATAGCGGGGTGACGAGTCACGAGATATAAGGGTCAACTCTCATTTGATATTCAGCTCCCACCCTACGTAATGGAATAACGTTGTGAGCTTCCCGACGCCCGATACCATCGATCTATCTCCCTATATTTTATTTTGGTAAATTGTACCGAATGATGTCCAGTAACCCTTGTCAGGTCACTAAAAATGTGTCTGATGGACCGCGACGCGCCGTATCCCGTTGAAATCAGAGCGGTGTGATATTTAAATGTTACTTTTTAACTGTCACTTACCCTTCTTGCATAAGTAACGTAATACACCCTATTTTTGTAATGCTAATGGATTATTTACTTGATTGTACAGTAACGTGGGTGTACTATCGACAGAGTTGGCGCTCGACCACTTATAACATTTTGCCGTGAAACCATTAAGTCCGTTGTAACTTCATTTTCTCGTAGATAAGAGGAAACTAATACTCAGCAGTAGGTAGATAAGGGGTTGAAAAAGAAGAAGAATATGTAATCTTGCGTTGCTATATCAATTGTGTTTACGTACTACTCTTGCGCTCCAGCGTGGTAATGTAGCCAGTTTTTAAGGCACCTTTCCTCAAAACTGCGACCTCAATCAGATATTTTATTTATAGGTAAATTACTTTTATAAACAATATTTGATCTGATTGTTAGTAAGTATTTTAGGTTAAGTTACTTTTATTTTAATAAATACTATTGTAAATTGTATTGCTTTTAATCAATTTACTCATCTTCCAACTTTGACAATCGTACACGTAATAAAGAATAATTTAATTTCACAGTAAGTCATTTGTTTTAAATGATATGGAGGAATTTTTGTGTGTTAAAGTTACTTAGTAGATTATCTATTTGATTTACAGTATGGATAATAAAATGTAATATGTTAATAGCATATTAATGTAACAACGGTGACGTACACGCGAAACGACGACACAAGTTTTAAACAAATGCATTCTAAAACTGTGGATTGAATACCTCACGCTACGGCCTAACCCGACATTACCTGCAATCGTAGAATTTTTATAGAAAGAATAATTACAAAAGTGGCGTAAATCAGTTTTACAGCCCTAAACGATTACTCGTAATTTTATAACATTAAATTTTATACGTTTAAAACAGCAATATGCATTTATATTCAAGTCGTATAAAATGTAATTTATTCTAGATTATTCTACTTGATAATCTTGTTATAGTTAGTCGAAGTAATTGAGTTTATCCTTTGGAATAGACTGGTATTATCTTTACCTATGAATTGTTATTTCGTCGAAAATAAAAATTGCTAAGACCCCGCCCCAACTTCGCTTTGAATGTAAAGAAACATTACTTTTGTTAAATGAAGCTTAACAAAAAAAAAAGTTTAACAATCGTAAAATTGAGGTCAGATTAAAATTACGTCATACGTTAATAAACTTTGAAATAAATTGTTTTGTATAATTATTATGATATTATGTTCGTTAAAGAAATTATTATTTTATTTGTAAATATTCCTTTATGTTTAAATTATAGAAATAATAAACTGGGTACGTGCTATTGTAAGGTAAAATAGTTCCATGATTTAAACGAATTGTACGATGACACAGATAATAGGTACATACACTTTACAACCATTTAATATAATAACAACTATTTATTTTCTTAAAAAGCCACGTAGGTACTCTCTCTTTATAACTTATGTGGTATGCTGTAGCTTAGTCTTGTTTTTTTTTATATAGGTAGACATAGGATTTTAAAATTATGACCTAGACACGGTTTTCAACGTTCTCGTGTAAACCAAAAATGATAACTGTATCCACATCAAACTTGTTTCTCAATGATTTATTATTGGAAGTAAATTGTAATATCCATTATAAAATTGACAGGCTCGGTAGAAGAATTATGTTAGACGGCCACAGAGTCGACAAATAAATTATGTGTGGCATGCGCCGCGGACTCCCGTCGCGCTCCAACTCCTATTTTATACTTATCGGTACTACAACACTTTTATCTCCGCATAAAATGCTGTGCAGGATGCCTTTTAAATTATATTATGCAGAAGCAAACGGCTAAGAGGGTTTAACTGTACTTTTAAAACGCTCTTGCATAAATGTAAATACGGGCATACAATTCTCATACACTGCAAACTTGGATTTATGTTTTAATTTCAAACATCAAAATTAAAATATAAATCGGCTAAAGTTTATATTTCATACATGCTAAAAGTTACTTGGAGTGTAGAACGCTATCACAACTTTTCAATTTAGGTGCCGTCGATTTAGTGCCGCGGAACAGGGCGCGAAATCAAGTTATGGCAACACAGTGAACACGTTAGACGAACCGCATAGAATATATTTACGTTTCTATCTGTATACGTTGTGGAAAAATAAAGTTAAATCAGACGCGTTAACGCGTCGCTTCGCGTGGATTGCCGCGGAATTGTTTCGCTGTTTTGTGTAGGAGTTTACGAGTAAAAGTGTTTTTTACTCGGTTTGCTAATGGACGTGGACTTTACTTACCGCCTCGTTCCGTTCCGCGCTTGTTTACTATTAATTGCGCCTTTTGTCGCCTACAGCTGCTGTCTCGCCGGCAGGATACGCCTGCGGTCGGTCTGTGCCCAGTAACAACCTTTATGGGTGTTTACGTTCTGCGCGCTACAAAACGAGCTGGTGATATCGTTTTGCCGCCATTTGTGTTAGACAAATAAAAAATTTTCGTGGCTAATTAAGCTTTTTATGTGCTAGTGTTTGTTACCTGAAGAAATATGTGTAGATAACCATTGAAGTTATGTCTACAGCATTTGTTAATGTATGTAACAAATACGCTATAATCTCGAATAAGTGACGTTAAATTTAACATGTAAAATATGTAAGAACATTGTTCGTGTTACAAAAGTTTGAAAAATGCTTGCAAGTGTGGATCTATCATCATAAAATATGACAATACGTGACACTCAATATTCATGACTCTAACAATATTGGAAGATAAATTGAATTCAAAGACGTATTTACATTTTGATAGATTCTTATCGTAGTAAGAAGTACCTACCAAGATATTTTACAAAAAATTATAACTACCTAGCTATTTAAAAGAGTGGTCTGAGTTCTTGCTAGTTCTTCTCATGGCGCCACGTCAGAAAACTAGGCGTAGGCAAATTTAGCTGACATTATTCTGGCTTATATATAATTTATGAACTCCATAAGTGTTACTATGTAACCTAAATGAATTTCGAATTTGAGTTTGAGCCAGCTTTCTATAATTATAATCACCAATCCAGCACGGATGCGAAAATCGTTAGACAAACTTTGTAGAAGTTACCATACGTCAATTATTCTTTGGAGCCTTTACACGTTCATCGAAGCAAACAAAATGCGATTGCGATATAGTAGCGTAAGTCCACTGACGCTAGTCCACGCTAGCGCTAGCCCACTGACAACTGCAAAGGCAAAACTGCGACTAATTCGCGCAAACGCACGTTTATCTAAGTAGATGAATGATGTATAAACGCCATAAAATCGCAAGTGTGGCCATGCAGTAATTTATTTGAGAATGTGTATTATTATTGATGCAATATATTGTAATGTGTTGCTTTTAGGACATGTTAAGTGTCGTAACTCTATAGTGTCGTAAGTATTTAAACTTGTATAAAATTACAGTATGCATGCGGAACGAAACATGTTACTCTAAAACCATCCTTAGCTCGATCAACATACACAATCCGATGTTAGAGTCAAGCAGCATGTTTTGTACGTTTATTTGCCGAACAGTGAAGCCATATTTTCGCATACAAGTAAATAGAAATCACAATGTTCGTATTTACATTAAATCTTTTTATTCGTTGCTGAACTCCCACTGTTGCAACTGTTTCGGTACACTGCCAACCACAAGCAACTAACAGCCTTGTTGCCACAGAAATACCATAGTATAAATACGTAAGTAGTAAAGAAACTAAGCCAAAATGTCAAATTAAATACCTACCTCAGTCCCGTAGGCTGATTCTCTAAGAAACAGCGATGGCAAACTGACGGTTGTGATCGCAGAATTGACAGTTGTGATTGCTCGGTGACGGCACAATCTATTGACTAAACGTCAAAAAGGGCTCTCACGGAATACCGATTTTCAATCTGACAGTCAGATTTTGCTCGGTTTTTGCGGTGGCTCGGTTTTTGCTCTTACGGAATACCCCTGCCGAATTAATTAATTTGTTGTTTTTGTTTTAAAAGACAACTCCCGCACTAGAGAACATGCCCTGTAAAAGAATGGCGTACATTACGGGCTGACAACGTTGCTGCTTGAGCACCGACGGCTTGCGGACTGTCGTCATCGACTCGGTTTATCGCAACTTGTATTCTAATATTTATTTATGTATATTTTTTAACAACTGAAAGGTATTTATTACTATAATTATATTATATTATTGCGCTGTCACAATCATATGCATTACGAGAGGGCTTGTGGGGTAACACGCGCATTTTTAGTTGTTTGTCGGCTTTTTTTTTTTAGAATTTAAAGGACATTCGCTACTACCAACTCTTTATACTACAAAAGTACCAACTGCATGCGGTTTCAGATTTTTGAACTTTTTTACTTTGGTGCTCGGGAAATAATTTTATTTATCGCTGTCGTGGTCCGTTGTCGCGCTGCCGTTGACTCGCAACTTTTTAATTAAATTATTCACTTGATAATTGTTGGTGCTGGAGTGATAGCCTCCGCTATTTTTACGCTTTATTGTTGGCCAGAGACTGTGTTGTAAATTATGGACTTTATTATATTTAAACTGGTTTAAATTTGGTATGTGGTAGCTTTTTGGAATGTTCGTTTCAAAGAGACAGAATTTTTTCACAGAATATTTAATCTTCTTAATTAAGCATATAATATAGTAGCGAAGCAGGTTGATGTCTATAGCATATAATGTAAAGGTGAAACTTTAAAATACAATTCATTTCGGTCGAATTATACCAATAATATATTCTCTATACTTTATTTCTTCTACAAATTTATGTCTTTCGTTTAAATACTTCCAGAATAGTTTTTTTTAAATTTTATTTCGCTAAAAAACATTTCGTAGACGTGCTACGTAAATGCTACGGAGCGTCGACGATTGCGCTACGGCGTAATTACTCCAAGTTTAATTTTCGTATTTACTTATCTTTTGTGTTTTTTTACTAACTACTATTTTAAACAAGACTGGAAGATAATAAGCGAGCTGAAATATACATAAAGAAAGGAAAGGAAGTTACCGTGAAATATTCTAGTCGATCTTCTTGGCAAGTTCTAACCGCAGCGCAACATTTACATAGCAATTAAAGACCACCAAACCTCTTATTGGTCTAGTCGTCGATGAGTGCGACTGCTGAATACGAAGTCCTGGGTTCGATTCCCGGGTCTGGCTTAAATAAATTCCAAATTCGGTATTTTCTATCAAGAAATTAACAGACTAAAGATGACCGCAGTGTGCAAAATGGCGGTGTCTACATACTCTAATTGCACTTAAAGCCGTTTGTCCTTCGCCTGACCATGTCGGATTGCCGCCCTAGGCCATGTGAGAATAAAGAGCGCACCTGTGTTTACACACACAGGTGCAGTACAATACCTCCCGCGCAGATGGCTAGCCTCTTTCAAGATTAGACGCCGTAACCGAATTACATTACTATTATTTTATTGCCGTTGTTCACTTAATACAAAAGTTGTCGTAAACTTTGCGACATCGATTAATATAACAAACTTTGCAAAATTCAGGCGGCTATAACTAATAATAAGTTTTGTATAAAATTATGTGGTAGAATTCTCTTGCTTCGAGTTAAACACAAGAAGTAAATATTGTTTTCGGAAGCTTGTACATTTAATTATGAAATTGTGTTTCGAGTTTATTTCTTGTACAACTTTTCTTTGTTAATTTGCAAGTCATTTTACATTCTATCTTCTGGATCTACCACAGAACTAAGAATAGTGCTCATAACACAAAGTCTAATTCTGACCAAAGACAAATCAATTTTTTGGTTATCTAGATAGGATTCAGCAGAGTACCAGCACTAGGTCCAAATAACCTAGCACATGCTGAGCTGAACACCCTTTTGGCACACCAAAAGGCCGAAAATTATAAAATAAAAAGCCCGTTCCTGTGTGTGCTCTGTTGTGACAGAGCACACACAGGAACGGGCTTTTTATTTTATTTACTACTTTTGTTTTGTTTTATGTTTATTGCCTTCTTGTTTGTGTTTGTTGCACTAAATAAATGATTTTTCTTTCTTTCTTTCTTTCAAATCTTTGGTCAGAATTAGACCCACGATGTCCAGCTTAGCAGTCTGGATCCCTAACTACTAGACACACAGGCTAACTTACACTTAGTCAGTCAGTACAAGTAATTCTATATATACTAGCTTTATCTCGCGGTTTTTACTGCGTGATTGAAATGTATACATATACCTATAGGTAGTCTATGTGTTGTTCCGATGTAAAAGCTGTATTGAAAACTTTTATTCTTATACGGATTTGAATTAAACTGTAGTGTGTAAGTAGCTTAAGAATATTTGTATCAGCATAGTGTAATATAATATATACCTAATACATGTATTTTAAAGACTAATAAATTAGACACTGAAGTATACGGACGTTTTATAATTTATATATATCTCCCTAACCGTGCCTCGCCACGAGGGCACACCACATGGCGACCCTGCCACCACGACCATACCACTGACTGCCATAGATACAAGGTTTTGCTGCCAGATGATACTACGACTTGGTTAGATTTTATGGACATGGGGAAGACCCAAAGCAAAGAACAAGTTGTGATTGCACAGACGTCGCTTGGCGAAAATCATGCCCAGGCCACAGCAGAGCATCTGAAGACAAACAACGTGCTGCTGTCCATTATTTGTGCGTGCATGCTGCTGGCTATTGTGGTCGGTTTCTTTTATTTTTACAAGAAATTCCACAATAATTGGATTACCCAACAGCTGCGGAACGACGCTCTAGAGCGTGTACTATCCCGGATGAGCTACCGTCGTCGCCGTCACGGAGAAATAAGAGAGCGGGAAGATCAGGAAGCATAGTTAAGTGAAAACCATGTGCGTAAGAGATATTGCGGTATGTGTTTTATTTAGTTATTAGATATAAGGAATTATCGCGTTAAATATTAAAGTTATTGGGGTAAGCAATTAAATATTGTATTATGTGATTTAGTAGTATATAATAGTGATATAGTAGTTTGTAGAGTCGAAGCGTTTGTATGAGTCATATAAGAGTATTTTACATAATTTACCAAAAAGTGTTACGAATGAATTATTATTTTTGTGTTCTTGCATAGATAAATGTTTTGAAAAAATTTTAGATTACGAGAACGAATCAAAGCTTTGTGGTAAAGTGGTAACAGTAGTAGCAGTAGTATATTGAAAATGGAGTGTGAAAGGTTTAGTTTCAAAACAGCTGTCAGTCTTTTACCGAAAATGACTGGTAATGAAGAGATAACTCAGGATTTAATTGATGCGATTGAATTATATGAGTCAAATCTTAACGAAAGTGATAAGCAGATGCTTATTAAATTTGTCTTAAAAACTCGATTAACGAGTGTAGCGAAAATGCGTTTAGCTACTTCTTATAGTTGTGTTGGTGCGCTATTAGAAGATATGCGTATACATGGTCATCGTAATTATTTTTCGTCCAATTATTATTCAAACAGTAGGAAAGTGTCGCAACCGCCTCCGATTTCGGCTGCGTCAAGAGGTTTGTACGCGCGGGGAGGACGCGGTGTGCGGGGACAAGGTGCATCGAATTCCAGGTATGTTCGAGGAAACTATAATTGCAACCGTGCAAATAAACAGTTAAATCATTTTACGGCAAATGATACGTCAATGGCCAATACGTCGGCAAATAATTATGAGAAGGGTGACCATCATTCCGATCAGTTTTTTCGGGACTAATCAGGTTTTAGTTTGTGATAGTATTAATTGGGTAAAATTAAGTTTAGATAAATTACATTTAGAATTTTTAGTAGATACAGGGGCCTCTTTATCAGCTATTAAATATGAAGTTTTAGATTTAGCTAGGTTATATTTACATAAGTGTGATTTGAAGATACATGGTATTGGTGGATGTTTGGAATCGGTAGGTTACGTTTATTTGACGTTAAACTACGAAAATATATTTTTTAAGCATAAGTTTTACGTATTTAAAAATTTACCATGTAAAGCAATTGGTATATTAGGTCAAGACTTTATAAAGCGATATAGCGGTATTGTAGATTACGAGACAGACACTTTGTCTCTTAAAATGGAACAAAGTAGGGTTACACTACCTTTACATTATTATAACTATTGTTTAAAAATCGGACCGCGATGTGAGGTAATTAAATATGTACCTACGCGCGTCGATTATGATTGTGTTATTTATCCTAAAGAGATTACACAAGGTGTTTTTTTGGCTAGTGTTGTAGCTAGGCCGAAGAATGGTAAGATTCCAATACGAATTTTAAATACTACTGAGAACGAAGTATCATTATGTTTGAAAGAATTAGAGATCGATAAATTAGAGAATTATGATTTTTGTAATTTTGACACACCGAATGTTAACGTAGAGAGGATAAAGACATTATTTTCTTTACTTAATTTGGGTTCGTATTTAAATAAAGAGGAACAATTATCTATTGAACAAATTGTTGCAAAATATTCGGATATTTTTCATTTACCAGGAGACAAGTTAGGCGTTACTAATGTGTACGAACAATCTATTCATTTAAAAGAGAATTCGACGCCGGTATACAGAAAACAGTATAGAATTCCATTTATGCAGAAAGAGGAACTTAATAATCAGATCGATGGAATGTTAAAAGACGGAATTATAGAAAAAACTAGTAGTGAGTGGTCTAGTCCTTTGTTGCTAGTGCCTAAGAAGTTAAATAGGAGCGGTAAACGTCAATGGAGAGTAGTTATAGACTATAGACAATTAAATGACAGAGTGCAAGATGACAAATTTCCACTTCCTAATATTACAGACATATTAGAGTCATTATCTGGAGCTTTTTACTTTAGTCATTGTGATTTAAGCCGTAGTTATTATCAATGCAATTTGTCTGAAAATTCCAGAAAGTATACTGCGTTTACTACTGATAAAGGACAATTTCAAATGTGTAGATTACCTATGGGTTTGAAAATTAGTCCATCTGCTTTTAGCCGACTGATGACAGTTGCTATGTCAGGATTAAATTATGATAAATGTATTATCTATTTAGATGATTTAATTATATTTGGTCGAAATTTGACGGAACATAATAATAATCTTATGTCAGTATTTTCAAGGTTGCGTAAAGTCAACTTAAAATTAAATCCTTCTAAATGTGAGTTTTTAAAGCGACAAATACTTTACTTAGGTCATGTAATATCAGCTCAAGGTATTTTACCCGACCCGACAAAAATTCGCGTCATTGAAAGTTATCCGACACCGTCGACAGTCGATGCGGTGAAGCGTTTTGTTGCATTTAGTAATTATTATAGGAAATTTATTCATAACTTTGCAGGAATTGTCTTGCCACTAAACAAATTATGTAGAAAGAAGGTTAATTTTGAATGGACTTCGGAATGTCAGAATGCTTTCGATACTCTTAAGAAGTTACTTTGTAGCCCACCAGTTTTGGATTATCCCAATTTTTCAAAGAAAAATGAATTTATATTACAAACAGATAGTTCTGGTTTTGCAATCGGCAGTGTTTTAATGAATTCTAATGGAAAACCTGTCGCATATGCCAGCCGTAGTTTAAATAAAGCTGAATTGAATTACGCTACAATTGAAAAAGAACTTTTGGCGATAGTTTGGTCTATAAAATACTTCCGACCGTATTTATTTGGCAAAAAATTTATTATCAAAACTGACCATAGACCTCTGCTTTATCTTTTTAATATGACAAATCCGACAAGTCGTTTAACAAAGTTTCGTCTTTCACTAGAGGAATACGATTTTAAAGTAGAATATGTTAGAGGTAAGGAGAATGTAGTTGCGGATGCGCTTTCTAGGATAATTTTAACTTCTGATGAGTTAAAAGAGATGGGTAACAAACTGTTATGCGTATTGACTAGGGCGCAAAAGAGTAAAATAATTAGTAATCAATTACCGGATTTGACAAACTCTCGTACTATTACTAACGATAGGCCTGATCAACCTAAAGTGGTAGAAGTGCTTAAAAAATGTGCTATGGATGTAGAAGTAATATTTTTACCAGAAAGAAATCTGCGTAGAGTATTTCAGAATGAAAGTAAAGATGCTTTGTATGCGTCACAGAATGGTAATTTTGTTTATTGTAAACGTACAAATAATTTATTTGCTTGCACATCTTCTTTATCGGTAAAATCGCGAGACGATTTACTGAAAGAAATGGCATTATTATGCAATAAATTAAATATCGAAGAAATTATAATTATAAAAACAAATAAAAATAAAAAGTATATAGAGTATATAACAAAATATATAGCGAAAAATAAATGTAATAAGTTACCAAGAATATGTGTTGTGAAGGATGTACAAAGAATTTATGATGACGATGAAAAAAAGATAATAATGAATGACTTTCATTTATTACCTAGTAGTGGACATGTAGGTGTGAGACGAATGATTAATAATATTAAAAAATATTATTATTGGTCTTCTATGGAAAGAGACGTTAGATGTTATGTTGAAAAATGCGAAAAATGTCAAAAACAAAAATATACCAAAATACACAAAGAACCATTGACAATAACTACTACAGCATCCTCATCTTTTGAGAAAATTTTCTTAGATGTTGTAGGACCATTAGATAGGGATGACTTAGGATACAATTACATTTTAACATTACAGTGTGAGTTGAGTAAATATGTTGAAGCATATCCCTTAAGAACTAAGACAACAACAGAAGTTGCTAAAACGTTCGTAGAAAATTTTATCTTGCGTTACGGTATTCCAACAGAAATAGCTAGTGATAGAGGTACAGAATTTGTTTCTAAGGTAATGTCTGATATGTGTAAAATTTTAAATATTACTCAAACTATTTCTACTGCTTACCACCATCAAAGCATTGGTTCATTAGAAAATTCGCATAAAGCGTTAGGTGCTTATTTACGTATACAGACTGATAACAATCCATCAAGTTGGAGTACATGGTTACGGTACTGGTGTTTTTCTTATAACACTACTGTACATTCTGAGACAAAATATACGCCTTATGAATTAGTTTTTGGAAAAGTGTGTAAATTGCCTAATAATCTGTGTAATAATGTTGAACCTTTATACAACTTCGATGACTATCCCTTGGAGTTGAAATACAGGTTACAGAAGTCTCAAAATGATGCCAAAAATAATTTAATTGTTAGTAAACAATGTAGAAAGTTAAATTATGATAAGTCTATTAATCCAATTGTTTACAAAACTGGCGATAAATTGTTAGTGAAAAATGAGACTGGTAACAAACTTGATACTTTGTATTCAGGTCCATATGTTGTAATTCAAGATGTAAAACCTAATGTTATAATTAATATAAATGATAAAAATGTTTTAGTACATAAGAATAGAACTAAGTTATATAAGGATCCTTAGTTTAATATTAATTTTAAGGGGGGTTTCTAAAAAAAAATATGTTTTAAATTCAATTTTTTTTTTGTTATAGGGGGATGATGTAGTGTGTAAGTAGCTTAAGAATATTTGTATCAGCATAGTGTAATATAATATATACCTAATACATGTATTTTAAAGACTAATAAATTAGACACTGAAGTATACGGACGTTTTATAATTTATATATATCTCCCTAACCGTGCCTCGCCACGAGGGCACACCACAAAACTTTCAATACAGATTTCGCTTTTTACTGCTAGTTTTTGCGAAAAAGGGTAAACAAACCTATATCCCAACTTTCGCGTTTATAATACGAGTACTAGTAGATTAATAAAAACAAGTATTTTCTTTGCATCATCGTTTTTATTCCGTACAACAAACACCCTTTATATATTGAATCACCAATCTTCTCCAACTATCTCGCCATTCCGTTGTCCCTCCACCTGACTGCCATTAAACAATACTACTTCTCTCAAGTACACATTGTTCCCATTTATTTTGTTTCCCGGGTAATAGACAACGCATCCGGATGTACGGATAATGGGGCCCGGGAAAAAATAGAGTGCCTCGACGAAAGCCAGTCGTTGGTACACCTGTCGCCCTGTCGCTCGTGATGTACTCCTGTAAACAGCTGTGGATGAATATTTAAAGTGAGGTAAGGCGTGGGAAGAATATTTGAAAAAAGTTCGACAAAGCCTCTACGGCTTTGACGAGCTTTTCTCGAATATTCTGTATCGTAAATTGGCTAGAAAAAAAGTAGGGATGACTGGCATGACGGTTTCGTGGTTAGTGACCCTGACTGCTAAGCTGGAGGTCGTGGGTTTGATTCACACGCGAGACCAAAACTTTGATTAATTAATGTTTGTTCTGAGTTTGAGTGTAATTTGTGTTCGTGAGTTGTATGTTTAAGGCCCCAGCGACACAGGCCTTGTTCCCTAGTACGGAAGTTGTCTTTTTAAACACAAAAAAACTAAACTAACTTAGTTACTTTTTTGCTATAAAAGATAACTCCTCTCCCATTCTAGGGAAAAGACCCCGTACCTCCTTAATTCTTTATACATTTTTTTCTGCACACATGTGTCCCGTATGAGTATTAGTGGCAAGGTGACCACCTTAACACGGATTATACGACACGTGCAGTTGAAATAATATGATAATTAGTTAAGTCTTTTGTAAATACATCAGTTCCATTTTTATTCGAAATGAATTTTACATAGTTTGTATAATAGGCAGTGTGAACATTCTTACTTGAAAGCTGTAGTACGATACCGACTGATTTAAAGATACTTCAATTGACTCTGTAGTACACGCAACGAAAGTAGGAATTGCGTCAAAATATCATGGTATTAATACAAAAAGTACCTATATTCTTTTTCTCCTTCGTGTCTATGGTACAACAAGTCTAAATTTAAATACAAGTAGTACAGGCCCAGAGATTTGTTTTTATTTTGAAGAGTATATTGCAAGCTATATTGCTACAGTCTATATTACATAACATAGGTACTGAGACGTTTTAACATTTTACGTTGAAGATGAAAGAAAATAATTTTGTCAATCTCTAACCAATTGGCTAATTTAATGATTAAGAGCTAGAGTATTCAATCGATAGGTTTTAATTAATTCGTCTTTCATTTTTATTTATATTTATCTTCAAATGTCAAACGTCACAGTACCCATGCTATGTGAAATAGACTATACCATAGACACAATAGATGTGATAAATACAAAAAGTATAATATTCGCATTATCGAGTAGCTGATAGCAGTAACACACCACGTCGCAGCAAGCTGGTACTTAAGGCGCCACCGATGCAGATTGTATGACGCCGCATGATTTACACTCCGTACGCCAGCTACAGCCGCCATGAGCCTTCCAACGATAAAATGACGCACCAGGGGATTGAAGGCACCATTTGTTCACTTTTATATTTTCTTATGCGTGTAATTTCTTGTCACGTGAGTGTGTTTTAAATTGCTTTAAGGATGTTCTTGTAACACTTTTGTTTTTATATTTTACTAGCTGACCCACCAAACCTTGTTTTGCTACTAAAATATAGGGGTTGATCGTAGAGGGGTGAACATTAAGGGTTGTATGTATTTTTTAATGCTGAATCACAAAAAAATAAAAACAAAAAGTTTTGTCTAAAAAATTAAATAAAAAATGTAGGGCTACCACCCTTAACATTTAGGGGGATGAAAAAAAAATGGTGTCCGATTCTCAGACCTACCCAATATACACACAAAATTTCACGAAAATCGGTCGAGCCGTTTCAGAGGAGTTCAAAGTTGAACACTATGACACGAGAATTTTATATATTAGATGATGAGGTCAATAGCGTTGTTAGGTCTTTGCAAGCTGCGGTAACTGCTTACCGTCAAGAAGGCCGTATGCTTGTTTGCCTTCTTAGTAGTATAAAAAAAGTTTTAGTTTTAAACTTCATATTAATGAATACAAGAAAAAGATCGCGAAAAAAAATGTTGTTACGCCTTTTATCCACTGAAGCATCTAATACTAAGATCAGATTTGATACTGATGCCTTTAGATAAGAAATTCTAGGCCTAAGCTTAAGTTTTTCTACCCTATCGCATCTATAAGATAAAACCTTTTCTGCAAATACAAAATTAAATTGTGACTCTAAAGATTCGATGATGAACCCCAATATCGTCTTCTATCAAATTTGGTTAACGACCCTTAATTTAATACCACAGAAGCCCCAAAGGTAATCAAATAGTATGTCATATCCAGGATATGGCGGTAACAGCAGTCAAAAGCGCAATTAACGCTAGAAGTTCGGAACGTGATGGAAAACTTCAAATTAATTAATGCAATGTAGGCTTTCAGTGTCGTATGGCACGCAATGTCTTAGCCAAACTTATCTGTTTGAGGAAAGCGTTGGACGTGCTTCTAAGATGGTGATTTTAGGCCTTAGGATTTATATGTAAAATATTTCTTATTGAGCAGCTGGATGCGAGAAGTTAAGGATCGTGCTATGGGGCGTCCAGCAGTTGGTTTTGGACCCGCGAATAGTAGACTGTTATAGGATTAAGATAATACTTTGACCAAGAACTGTAGAATACTAACAAAAAAACTGACTAAAAAGAGGTAAGTGTTATATAAAAAAAAGTTGGACAAAAAAAAGGTCAGACCGAATTTAGTGATGTCATTGTTACAATTATTCAGGAATCTGTCGCTTATAATCATTTTTGATTGGACCTCTTGACTGTAGAGCTGTACTTGAATCGAAATTGGATTGGGATTATCTCGATACCGTTGCGAAAGTAACTCCATTAATCTCGATAAGGATCGGCCGAAGCATCGTCTGCTGTTTTATTAGCATGGACTTCTGTTGTTTATCGACAATCTGCGCAAATTCAAGCAAAGAAAATACAATAAAAATAATGGGAATTTAATGTTCCTTTTTGTTCCACACAAAAACGGTTATTAAACATTTTCTTAGAACCTTAATAGCCGTGAGCAAACATTTTTGTCTTATAGTATGAAAATTATAGAAAAAAATATAATTTCCATTTAAATAGCAGTCTTAATCGTTCTTGGAGTTAAGAGACAGTTTAGCAACAATTGTTATGGTAATGTCTGAAAGGTCTGTGTTTCTGTTTATCAAAATCGTTTAATTAGCGCTCGGGGTCAAACAAACTGCGGCCCGACACGCAACTGACGGTTAAATGATGATCACGCTTGCCCGCTGTATTTTTATTTATATTGTCTATGATTCCTTTTTTGCCGCGTTAAACAAAAAGTTCTAGTTTCACACTATAATTATTCTGCAATTTATCTTCGCAATATTTTAAGAAAGAACAAATATTTATTTTGTCTTTACATCTTACCTCAGTAATCTTAAAAATATATATAATGACCATCCTTGAAGATTTTCTTCATTAATGTATGTACTTCAAGCACACACTACAGGCAGCTATCTATCAAATCAATTCATCAGTTCGTTTAATAACGCAACAAAAACAGAACACTTATCTGCTGATCTTCCTTTACATATATCTTTAGGTATAACTATTTATAATACCAGACTTACAGCTGTATACCTAAGCTGTAGTTCAATGACAGTTTATGACACAAGAAGCATAGAGATATTAGCAGTGTTATTAGTAATTTCTAAATTAATTAGTCCTATCACAATGTATCAGGAGCTGAAGCCGGTTTAATTAACGTTAGCTAAGAATTTAGCTTAGCTAAATCATGTGTGAGCGAGGAGAGTACTAGAGTAGAATTAATATATTTTTCACACAAGCAATATTTTTGTTACAATGAAAATAACAAGAAACAATGAATACGCGAACAAATTGAAAAATAAATGACCTCGAAAGCCATAAACTAAAAAGCATGGAAACTTAATTGCATATTTATGCAATAAATATTTATTTATTTATGACATATCTTTAGAGGTCATTTGACCTCTAAAGATATGTCCTTAGAGGTCATTTATGCAATTCGAATTTCCTTCAATATCTACAAACATTAAATAAATATAAGATAATATATGTATTAAAGTGTAATATTAAAAATATAAACAACACATTTATAAAAGATTAGGCGAGGTGTTGTTTCGCAGTGACAGGTTATCGCTAGGGTGTTCTATGTTATCGCCAACCGTCGATTATTTCCCGCGCCCAGCCCATCCATTACCGCCAATCCGCCATATTAACTACCCACTTTCATCTTTCCACGTAGTTAATGTTTTATACGTATGCCTTTTATTTCGTTACATCATTTGTAATGTTCATTTTATTAATGGAATTGTGGTGCATATTTATGGGAAATTATTTGAAAAGTAATACTAATTTAAGACTATAGTTTTGTTTTACAAAAAACAATTTAGGAAGCCTATACCTAAGCGTACATAAGCGTACCTGTATTAGAATATTCATGAAGGTATATTAACATAAGGCATTCTCCTAAGACCCAGTACAAATTATACACTTTAATCATCCGATAATTTAGTCGGTTGCTTAAATTTGATTACTCTTATATGCCGTAGTTTTTTAACAAAGACTAGTAAGTCTCTTCAAATTAAATTCAGAAAATTAATTCTGAAATTCGTCTTCTTTTTTTTAATTTAAGCAGCCAGTGTCTCACGAATTCTAATTAACACAACAATCGAGGAGTTTCGAGTTTTTGAAGCATAGACTCGAAGAGACTGCGTGATGAGAATTAGACGTTTTTATGGAGAAACGTGATTAGAGTTCTTATTGCCAGCTTATTTATGGAAGCGGGATTAAACTGGGCAGGTAGCTTGTTAGTCAAAATATTATTTTTATGAAAAAGTGTTTAAATATATGCATGGGAAGTTGGTTTAATTATAAGCATAAAGGAGAATATATTTCAACCAACTCTATTTTCGTATAGCGACATAAATTTGTCTCGAATAAGTGACAGTGTACAAAAGCGAATAGCTCGCAGAAAGGTTCTGGAGCGAAAATCGTTAACTAAAAGTCGCAGCGTGGACAGGCCTTCAAAATTTGGAGCTTAATATGTCCAGAAGTGGCCGTTTTTTCAGCTAAATATATATATCTAGACATAAAAAATGTGGATAGGTAATCAAGTCACGTCAGTTCCAAACGACTGTTCACAATCACGGCAACAAAAATATTTCAGACAAGCCGTTGTCACAAATTGCGAATATCCATTAACCAACTTTCGAATAAAAAATATATATTTTTATTGTAAAAAATGCATCGCAATCCGGTTAATACATGAAGTTGAATGTATATTGTAAACAATCTACTATTTTTTACGTGAGGGTAGTCGTGTACAATCTGGTTTTAAACAATCTATTTTTTTTTTACATGAGGGTAGTAGTGTACAATCGAGTTTTACGTTTATAGAGAGTAACAACGCGGTCGCAAACTGCCTGCAATGTTTGTATTGAAGTGTCCATTATCGTGATGAGGCGCATGCCATTCACGTTACTACATATAAAAATGTGAGCCTCGACTCCGCCATATTGTGTATCCAGCTACGGATAGGTGAAAAGCCTGACGACATTTTGATATTGGAGTTTGGAGAAAAAAACATCGTGTTAAAGCTAGAGGAAAATGTTTGACATAGCATGTTTTTGTTAATTAACTACCGACCCGCCCTCGCTTTCATGTATTCTCATGCATGTATTCTACATAAAAAACCTTCTTTATATTAACTTATAGTTAGCAGTGTAACATAAACCATTTTTGATTTTTCCGTACACTGAGATCCATCATCGTGTTCTCAAAGATTCTTATGCGTACTAATGATAGTGAAAACTGCATCGAAATCTGTTGCGTGATTTAGAAGATCAAAGCGAGACAACGGACAGTGACTTTTTCAAATCAAAATCCAAAATTTAAAAGAGCTTATGGATTAGACTTAAGCGCATTTTGTGGCTCGTTTTTAATCTAGATACACTTTAATACCTTTTTAACAGCATTAGGTTAGTTTTACGTTTTAAGTGCAACGAGGTAACGATAACCAAACCCTTTATATACATGATTTTTAAAAATTGCAGTAGCACGTACAATATTTTGACAAAAAAATCCTATAGATTTGTTCATTCCAGTTTTTAATATTGAGAGTGCAGTTTGGATGTAAGTGTCATTCACGTTATTCCTGCAGCATATAGCACCTTCACGTGTGTGTTAAGTAATTTTGCACCCGTCTGCACCCCACACTGCTCTTAGCATTTGTTGCTACTGTTTATATGACATGTTTTGTTCGGATAATTGACTTAGGCTATGTGTTTTACGAGTTATGCGGGCTCATCCCGTTCTTGTTACTTTTGCACACTAATGAGGATTTTTCTTTTTGAGGAATTTCTATGTTTCCAGCGATGCTTCTGTAGTGATATTTTTATTAGGTTCTATTTTAATCTGAATGTGAACTAGCTTTGAAATGAATCTACTCAATTATTAAGCAGGCATTAAATGGTCTCTTAAGTTACGATTATGAAC
Organism: Trisateles emortualis; assembly: GCA_947095525.1. NCBI lineage: Eukaryota > Metazoa > Arthropoda > Insecta > Lepidoptera > Erebidae > Trisateles > Trisateles emortualis. The sequence continues at coordinate 14,732,350 of OX352742.1, read as the reverse complement.
ACTTCAACGAAAAAACTTGTGTTCTGTAATCAGATCAATTCCATTAATTACATGTAGTAATTAATGTTATTGTTGTAGTGAGAAATAATTTCTGGGGTATTCCTCAAAGCGCACCTTTTTGAAACGCGCCGAACAAAACGCACCTAAAGTATTCCTCGAAACGCACCATTCAGGTGCGGTAACGAAAATAATTAAAAATATACCGCACTTGAATGGTGCGTTTCGAGGCATAATTTAGGTGCGTTTCGTTAGGTGCATTTAAAAATGAGTGCGCTTCGAGGAATACCCCTAATTTCTCACTACATCCAAGCCAAGGTCTAGCACCACTAGGTAATAATATCTTGTGGGAGACTAGTGCCTAAACTAAACTTGAGGCTTGTATTTCAAGACAGCAGGCCTCCTCACTCATTTCGCATAATTTCAATATCATCTATATAAATAAGTCGGTTTGCAGTAAGAATGAGATATACAAAAGTGTTGTGTGTGTGTGTGAATTGGTCACATTTAGTCCATATAACAAGAAGTTTACGCAAATTAATGTTCCCATATTAGTTATACAGTGACGTACGAGTATACATTGACTTTTATTGGTCCCAAATGTAGATCATCTTTAGATACATGAAGGTACTACAACTAGGACTATCTAACGATATGATTGCGTTAATACTACTGAACAAATCTGAACAAACACGGAGAAAAGTTAGATTACCAACTAATGTGTTAGTAGATTAAGATCCAAAGGTTTTGCGATGAAGTTAGCTGTTGGACAGATCGCAAATAATTTCTACGTAGGTATATAAATAAGTTTGGCACAAATCACAACATACAAAGTGAGTTTATTGTACGTGCATTAGCTTGTTTGTTGGGTCCCTACCTCGCAACCTGTAACATTGTTATTGAGTTTGATTTGTTCCACGATCGCCTACAAACTTACACTACGATCGATGTTCAATACTCAAGTAACTGTCTACTTTTTGTAGTTATTACCTTTTATTATTCTGTTTACTTAGGTACCTTTTATTTTTAAAACAATATAGGTGCCTGAAAATAAAACGACTTAAGTCTCAGTATTTTATGAATTAATGAAGTACTTGACCTAAATATAGAACACTAGTTACCCGTGGCTCTGTCCGCGGGGATGTCAGTTATCGCGATAAAAAGTAGCCTATTTGCTATTCCTGATTATAATCTAACACCATGCGAAATTTCATTCAGATCTGTTTAGTATTTTTTACGTGAAAGAGTAACAAACATCGTATTATACAAAATTTATATTGCTAAGAATATTTGCATCGTTTTTTTTCCTAGATCAACCTGTTTTCGAGACCCCCTGATAAATCATAATGTTAGAAAGTTATTTTATATAGAGGGTGGGCCTAACATATCACATAGCTGCTTACATATTCATAAGGTTTATAGCGAGAAGTCTTATCGTTTATTCTTTCCCTTGGCTTCGTAGATGTGTTTAGAGCGCTCTGCGTGTAAACACGGCTCCTTGACGCGCGAAATTAAACCTGTGGACATGGTGCGACATAATAAGAGATTTAAGAAAGAAAAAAACATGCGAGGCAGTCTTTGAGGACTGCCGATAGAAGTGAAAACTAAGTAACTTGTGAATTGTATCGTCGAACTATTAGATTAACATTTTTGAATATGGAAAGCGTTCGGTGACGATGACGGGAGTTTCATGATTTTTGTTCACCCAAAAAGTGCTCAAGTGTTTTGTTTTTGATAATTGAATGCTCTCGTCGTCATATCGTTTGGTTAGTAGTATCGTAAACTTATGTCAAATCCCATACATTGTTTTTTCTATTCTATTCCATTCTATTTATTTATGTATAGAATAGAATAGAAATACAATAGTTTGTATAGGCGGACTTAATGCTAAAAGCATTCTCTATCAGTCTACCATAGAATAATGCAGAGATATAAAGAAGTAGGTGCATATATAAAAGTTACTTTAAGAGGTTGACACTAAATAATTATACAAAGAAAATACGTGACGTAACTAAATATATGCCCCATGTACACAGGGTACATAGTTATTTAGATCGCCTATATTAAGGCCGCTGACATGATCCAACTACTGTTAATTTTAGACTCTTCCATTGTATTTTAACTAAAGCTGTATTAAATGCGCGTCTTCGCATGGTATATTTACAATAAAATTAATTAAGAGTCACTTGTCGAGAAAAAAACTATTCTGTCACTTAAATTGGACCAAGCAAGACACAGAATTTCATTAAACGTGGTTGTGGTCTTTGAGATTAGCGTGAACGAACGTTGTGACACGAGATTTTTATATACACACCTACCTACTATACGTATATAAGATCAATGTAACAATTTAATTTAGGAATACCTTTGGCATGCTTAAGATTACTCAGTGAATTGGATTCAATTTATAGAATTATTGTCATTCATATCAGATTTCCAAGAACTAAATTCTGTCTAATATTAAAACTAGTAGAATAAAAAAGTGTCGAAATAATTCCTACTTTAATAAATTTATTTGAATTAGTATGATCTTGAGCAGAAACTTAAAACTTGACTCTGGTGGCGCTGTGTAGTTTTTTCACAGTAACTTTGACAGATCACAGATGACTCTTCAAAGGGTGCGGTCTATTTGGTAGAAACTTGATACTCCGAAACCTATTTGGGATAACTGACTTCGCAGAAACTTCTTTAGTCGATCATTTATTAGGCATAAAAAATATTTGACATAAATATTTTTAGGCATAATGTGCTTATGACCGAATTTAGAATGGCATACATTTAAGATAGTAGAATTTTTATTGTCATAATTACCTTTGGCATAGTTAAAATTTTGTATAATTTCATTTAGCATAACGTTCATTTAGAGTACAGATTATTTGGCATAATTTGACTAGGCATACTATGAAGATCATAGAATTTCAATTAGAATAATATAGATTGGGTTACTTTCTTCTTTAAAAATGCGTAGGTTAGGTTAGGTTAGAACTGTGACCTCTTATGTCCTTGTGTGACCATGTGTTATGTATATATATCCAGAAACGAACATGCTCTCATGGGCAAGGATATAAAAACCAAATAATTATCATTAAATCAACTTTTATTTATTACAAATACTAAAAAAAAAAGCATTATGCGAAATGATGGTTCTACTTTTAAATAGATAAGGATAAGAAATATATGCCAAAAGATGAATATGGTTTTGAACTTTCTGCGATGTGATGATTATACATTGTGATTATTATGGATACCAAAATTATGCGTACAGATGATTCTGACTTACAAAATTATGGGTTTCAATGTATGCTAAATGAGTTTATGCCAAACGATATTCTGCGAAAAGAGTTTATGCTAATAGTTGTTATGCAATATAAAATTATTACTTCAAAAGTTCTACTATAATAGGTACCCCTCTTCAAAATATTGTTTTTATATTATGTATGACTAGCTGTTGCCCGCGGCTCCGCTCGCGTGGATGTCGGTTATCGCTGCAAAAACTATAGCCTATGTGTTATTCCAGACCATAATCTATATCTGTGCCAAATTTCATCCAGATCCGTTCAGTAGTTTTTACGTGAAAGCGTAACAAACATCCATCCATTCTCACAAACTTTCATTTATAATATTAGTAAGGATGACAGTAACAAAAAAGTAATGTACATTACATTTTTATGTTTAAAACTACGTCTATATAAAGATCAAAAGCTGTTTTGATTTTAAAATGCGTTACTCTCTGAAATTACCGGTCGAATTAGTAAATATCTTTTTGCATATTTCATAACCCAATCATTAAGGAAGGCTATTTAATATCATGCTACGACATATAGGGAAGCATGGCAGTAAAAAAAAGTAATTCTAAGTAAATATCAACAAGGTGGACCAACGACCTGATAAAGGTTGTGGGCAACCGATCGACAAGGTCGGCTCAGGTTCGAGAGTTGTGGAAGTCTATGGAAGTCTATGAGTAAGAATATGTACAGCAGTGGACGTCTTTTGGCGGAGATAATGATGATGATGAAGTAAGTACCCTTAAGTAGAGCATAGAAGGTATAGTAGGTATAGTTTTTCCAAATGAGTCATCATGCCTATTTGCCGCAACACGCTTTAGGTTTTCATTTTCCTGGCCAGACTATAAAAGGGGTAAAAGTAAGGAAAGGTCGTTATTACAGAGGTTTGTTATTTTAAACAAACTACCTCAACTCTACAATTACCTGCCATTAGTAACTTGACCTATTGTAAACAAGCAACCATAAACATAGATTTAACTTTTTTATGACGAAAGAATTATTTTAAACGCCTTTTATAAGATTTTCTTACAAAGTGTATTGAAGGACACATACACTTCATAAAAATAAAGGTGGACTTTGAAACGATTAGCTTTAGGTATATCTAGATTCAGATTGCCATGTGAAACACATGACAAATGGCTGACTTGATAGAACATAATTTCAAAAAATGCATTGTTTTTTACTCTTCGACAAATAAAAAAAAAGTTGTGTGTTGCTGTTTCTTCCACAAAAGAACTTTAATAATACCATTCTGGTTTGGGTGTATCATGTTTGTTATGTCGTCCGCGACACAGGGTTGTCTAAATTAATATCATAAAGAAAAAAGATTTGATTTTTGTTTGTTACGATTTAACTCAAAAACTACTAAACCGATTTTAAAAATTCTTTCACCATTAGAAAGCTACATTATCAGCGAGTAACATAGGCTATATTTTATTTTTTTAAAATACTGGGTCCCAGCAAACACTTAATTAATGTCCACCCGTGTAAATTCGGGACTTGCCACTAAGTGTAATAAATTACTTTTGCCATCTTGCTAAACTTCATTTTGTTAACAAAATCGCTATATAAAACACCGTGTACCTACCACTACCCATAAGTAAGTTGATCAGCGACATCGTTAAGAAAGCACGTGAACGAAGCACTCGTGCGGCCAACACGACAGCACTGTCGTGAATTAGCGACGCACGCCACCAACACGTCTTGAATTGATTATTAACTCTCCCGCCACCGACTCCCAGAGTAGACAAGATGAGTTGGAGGTGGCACCGTCGTGAAACCATCATCTTTAAAAAAAAAGACAACTCCCGCATTAGAGAACAAGCTCTGTGTTGCGAGGGACTTTACAAACATACAATTAACGGACACAAATTACATCCAGACACAGAACAACTCTTTGTGGGTCACACAAAGTTTTGTCCCTCTGTGGCAATCGAACCCACAACATTGTGAACAGCAGGCGCATACTGCAGCCACTGAACCACCAAGGTAGTCAAATCATCATCAGCCTATCGCAGTCCACTGCTGGACATACGCCTCTCCAAGTGCACGCCACCTAGCACGATCCTCGGCTTCTCACATCCAGCTAAAATAAATCGTGAAATATGCAGTTAAAAGCGTGTACTACGACATAGTAAGAACGATGATAGCCGAATGAAAAAGTAACCTGTAAACTTAAGGAGTTAGTTAGATACCGCGTAGCAGTACCAATGTGAATTTTACTTTATGGAATTTATACATATGTACGTCCTAATCATTAATCATTGGGCGTTTCTATTTGAGTTATTAATAATTTTGATGTCTTTGAAGAAAAACATCGTGAGGAAACCTACATGTCTTAGAAGAAATTCTAAAGGCATGTCTGATCCACCGACCTTAATTAGGCCAGCGTGTGTAAATTAACGTCTAAACCCTCTCAAGTCTATTGATAGGGGAGAGAAGATCTATGCCCAGCAGTGGGACACAATGTGCAATTTATAGCACTGACATGTTTTATTAATTGGCTACCATAACTCAAGTATTCATACTTAAAAAACTCATTCACCATTAAGCCTGAAGTGCAAACTAAGACAGCAAAAGGTAATTACACTGGACGTTGGCAATCAACAAGGCAAAATGTACTTATGTCACTTAATTGTTCCTTTACACGCGAACTTTTATGTTAGCCACTGTTTTGGCCTTTCTGACTGGCTAGCTGCCATGTACCATCGGCCTAGTTGGCGCCTCGACCACTGTAATAATGATAAATAAATATATAGGTTTTTTATTATTGTATTTTATATATTTAAAAATGTAAATTATGTGTAAAAAAATAAAGGAAATAATAATAATATATTAAAAAAATTTACGACTCCCGCACTGGGAAACATGTTTGTGTCAACTTACAAACATACAATTAAACACACAAAGTACCTACACCCAGACTTGGGACAACGATTTATGGGTCACACAAATTTTTGACCCAGGATCGAACCCACGCAACGCGGCGCAGTGTTAAATAAAGGTAACTATTTTAGCCACTGAACGAACTGTGCAATCAAAAAATAAAGATAGTTTCATTCGTCAGAAATAGTACACTCAGGTGTAGGTCTTTTGGCGCAAGGTTTGTTAAGGGCCCGCTAACTCGCAGGTCGAAAGAAAAAAGGCTCAGTGACGTCCTGTGCTCATTATATGGAGGCCCGAGCGAGAGGACAAGTGGAGGCTGACGCACACCACTCATAACATATAAATCTAGCAATTTTGTCCTTAATGTTCAAAATTAAAATATTGTATGATTTTACTACATACGAGTATGTCACTTTATCTATCCGCAAACCATGTTCAATTTATTTATTTAAACTTTATATACACAGAATGTATAATGGTAGACTTAATGCCTGAGGCATTCTCCAAACAACAGAGTGATGTGGAGATTTTAAAAGTAGGTGCACAAAGTCTCTCGTCTGGAGAATTAAGTTTATATAATTACTAGCTGTTGCCCGCGGCTCCGCCTGCGTGGATGACGGTTATCGTTGTTAAAAGTAGCCTATGTGTTATTTCAGACGATAATCTATCTCTGTGCCTAATTTCATCCAGATCTGTTTAGTAGTTTTTACGTGAAAGAGTAACAAACATCCATCCATCCATCCATTCTTACAAACTTTCACATTTATAATATTACGTTATATATTATAAATATTGAGTAGTTATACCATAGTCTTTGATAAATAAATAAACATTCTATGAGTAGTTGAGCGCCAACTTGGCCCATCTTACCTCTGTTACAATACAGTGAAATATACCACGAATATGTAAAAATATGCTATAATATACTACTAGAAATATTTTAGGGTAGTTGTAATTTATTTTGTCGTACGTTTGGTAGAGGGTGGGTAGTTAGATTTTATATTAATTATGTTGGTAGGTTTTTCTATGTCAACAACTTGAATTATGATTTCTTACGTTTCTATTTGAGTTATTAATAATTTTGATGTCTTTGTAGATGTATACATTTTGTTCTTTTATTTCATATCGTTATCGTTTGGTTACGTGCCAACCTGGTGACAAAGTTATTTAGATCGGCCATATTTAAGTGTAGTGATCTAACGACTGTTAACATTCGGGACCGACTTTTAACATGCACGAACGAAACGCAGCGATGCACGGAGACGCTCAAATGAAATACCACTATGCAGTCATTGCATCCATCCACCCATTGCTTAACCCGCTGATCGTTTACCGAACAGCAATTGCACCTAGCGATGAGCACTTAAGTGCGAGTATGGATTATAAAACAAACATATTTTAGTTACATTACTTATTTTTAGAACAGTTTGAGGTCAAAATTCTAAAACAGTGTGTTGGTCAACTTGTAGATAAACCTCAAACACACTGTTCTTGAATTTTCGTTTTTGTTCTAGAAATGTATTTCTACTCGTGGTTGTTACTACGTCTACGTCTATTACTATACTAATATCTAATAATCTTCATAAAATAACCTGTCCGTTGCGATTTTCGCATATTATTTATCTATATCCATTATAGGTCGTAAAATAAAATACAGCAATACTTTATTGTTGTTAGGCTAATACTCATAACTAATGAACGTAGGACGACACGCCCGCTCAATAGATACGGCCCACTAGCCTCCTTGTTTATTGCAGCTAAGGTGTTTTGGAGTAGGGTGTCCATCTACATTACAGGATAAGCCTGTTTTATAACTATAACAGACAACGGCCGGCTGATTCTCTAAGAAACAGCGATGGCAAACTGACAGTTGTGATCGCAAACTGACAGTTGTGATTGCTCGGTGACGGCATAATCTATGGACTAAACGTCAAAAAAGCTCGGTTTTTGCTCTTACGGAATAACGATTTTCAATCTGACAGCGAGATTTTGCTCGGTTTTTGCGGTGCTCGGTTTTTGGTCTTACGGAATACCCCTGCGGGTCTAAATCGTGTAATATTTTAATTTGTATTGCACTGACCGTAACGTCGGGAATCAAAAAGGTATGAAAACTTTTAAAATATTACGCGATTTAGACCCGTTATCTATTATAGTTATAATATGTGTACAAATCGTGAAAGTTTAAAATAATTTTAAGCCTGTTTTGGCTGTACGAGTATTTGCATAAACATAATAATATTTATAGAAATGCCTCGGTGGCGCTATTACCAAAAATGCGATTGAGATTCAATTGAGCCATCTGTAAATTAACTATTAGTAAATTAATTAGCGTTCAACTGTCGATTGATCCAGTATTAAAATCCTGGAGCCCAATTACGCTAATTTACGGATGGCTTAATTGAATCTCAGTAGCATTTTTGGTATTCTGCTAATAATTTAAGACCAATGGTTGGAAAACCATTACCCGTATCTTCTGGACCGGCCACGCGGGTCATCTAGCCAACGTGGTCGGAAACCTAACTAACTACCTACTACGTCATAATACAACAGTCTATATTTCGTAAAACGCATGGTCACTCAACTTGGTATTGACTTGGCCTCAAGTTGGCTGTAAACAACGTTATCGTTGCCCCGTCAACGTGACGTTTAGTGTTAAATGACGTCACATGCCATGCCACTGCTGCAGTTATGTGTGTTATGGTAATCACATTTGCGTTTGCTTTGTTTGTAGACAGTCTAGAGTATTCTATTGTATTTCGATGACATTTTGAGACTGATATTATATGCTGACTAGCTGTTTATCTGGCTTTTGTCATTTATTGTTATTGCCAAACTCCCCTTGGTATTCAAATCAAAATTCATTTAGGTTACAAAGGAATACTTATGAAGGTTAGAATGAATGAGAAAATATGAACGGTAGAAGATGATGTCAGCTAATTTTCCTACGGCTAGGTCGCTGACGAAAAATATTTTATTTTAAAATAAGCGTGAGGTGCATGGTGTCAATAGTTATAAATATTTTCATTTTGATAATATCTTAAAAGCACCCCACGCTTTTTTAAAAATAAAATATTTTTCTTTTATACTTAATTTCATCTTAATTTAAATTTATTAAAATTTATTTTCTCTTTTTTAGTTCGGTTTTCTATAAAAAGCGTGTTTTTTAGTTTTTTTAAACTATTATTTATTTTTTACTTTTTAGTAATAATATATAATTTTATCAATTTAGTGTATTGTCATCGCTCCTTGAGAAATCTACAAAGTTTGAACGAAATCTGGCCGTTTAAAGTGGGTCAAAATCGCGCCCAAAGAAGTCGGTTACAAACATACAAATATACAAACCTACAGGTGAAGCTAATAAAAAGCGTGTAAAAATTGACACACGTAAAGGAAAAAATCAAAATCATATTTCTAAATTTATACTTCTTTGCCGCTTCACATCATACTAAGAACTGAAACAAAAGCTGCTAGCAAAAATGTACACCCATCTGAGAAACGTCGCAACCTTAACCCGGAATAATTAATTAAAGCCCTGTAAACACTAATCTGACGTCAGTGCAGCTTATAAAAGAATACTTGCCACCAGCGATAGTAGCTAAGAGTTGATTAATGCATGATGTTGAGGTTTTCATATTGCGTCGCGGTTTCAGCTTCAGACGGACTCTTTATACCTACTTAATCCTCACTCATTTCTCGCTCAGCTCTTGCCATTAACTACTACTAACCTTAAAACACATACATATCATCACACCCGTCTTCCATTGGGGTAAGCAGAGACTATGATTCACCAAGTGCTTTCATCGAGACATACTTCTTTCGCTTCCTCTTTACTTATTAACCTCTCCATACATGAACGTTCGATGCAGAAATACCTACTTCTTTCGATTCCTCTTCATTCATCAACCTCCCCATACATTAACGACTCCGAATAGGCACTTTTAATTTGGTACCTATTATTGCAAATCACTTTCTTAGTCTATGTATGTTACCTCAGAGTGGCATCTGTTTTTATTATTCTCATTTTTTGTTATTCTTCTTATATCTTATTCCAAATGCCTAAATCATCTTAACATTCCCTTTCAACTTTTGTCACTATATCGTCTTTCAATTCCAAATTTAATTTTGACTTACTTACATTCATACTTTTTATGCCATACTCTAAAATAGTCAAGCTAAAAGATGTAAGTTGGTAACATAATTACCTGATAACTCGCATATTCCTCGCTACGACTCCATGCACCAGCTAGTTTTTAATATTGCTGTTGCTGGCAATTAAAAACATACAATTACATTGCTTAATCCCGTTAAAGCCGAATAAGAGTGACTATTATTTCATTTAAATAATGAATCTTTATTAAGCTGTCGTTAATCTGTATGTTTAATAAATGTTATTGTCGCATCGTTTCGCGGGTTACATTATTTATTTTTGAATTATCTTTTGTATTAAATTAATATGTGAAATGTTGGGCTAAAGCAATAATTAAATAAAGATTGTGTCATATTTTTAGGGCTTTCATATTTTTTGATTATCTCACGTTTCTGTCAAATTGCACTTTTAAATTGTTCTCAATTTGGGACACACTAGCGGCACGTCCCGCAGGGGTATTCCGTAAGAACAAAAACCGAGCCACCGCAAAAACCGAGCAAAATCCATCTGTCAGATTGAAAATCGGTATTCCGTAAGAACCCTTTTTGACGTGTAGTCAATAGATTGTGCCGTCACCGAGCAATCACAATTGTCAATTCTGCGATCACAAATGTCAGTTTGCCATCGCTATTTCTTAGAGAATTAGCCGGCCGGTTTCGCACGGTAGGTAATTTTTTAAGTTTTTGTAGGGATCACTTAATTTAAAAAAATAGAACGTAGCCTATGTTACTCCGCTAATGACGTAGCTTTTTATAGGTGAAAGAATTTTTAAAATCGGTTCAGTAGTTTAATAATATTTACTAGCTGTTGCCCGCGGCTCTGCCCGCGTGGATGTCGGTTATCACTGCAAAAACTGCACTGTAGCTTATGTGTTATTCCAGACCATAATCTATCTCTGTGCCAAATTTCATCCAGATCCTTTTAGTAGTTTTTACGTGAAAGAGTAACAAACATCCATCCATTCTCACAAACTTTCACAATTATAATATTAGTAAGGATATAGATTGGTTAGATTTAGATCGTGAAAGTTTAAAAGAATCAGTGTTAAAGTGCACGCTTGTATAATAGAAGCTAAATCAATTTTAGATGGCTGTATTGTAACAATTTTAAAAGCATAGTTTTAAAGTGGAACGGAATCGTTTCCCACTCGGACTGGAAACCGAGTCGGAGGGTTGGAATCATGAATCTTGTTCTCGTAAACCGAAGGAAATTGCTTGCTAAAAGTTTGCGAATTTATAGCGTATTTGTACGTCCAGTCCGGTGGAGGATTAGACACATTCGTCGCTATCGCACCAACACTCTTAAGTTACCTGACTTGTTACATGTAGCTTGATTTTACTTTTAAGAAATCCTTACTAATATTATAAATGTGAAAGTTTGTAAGAATGGATGGATAATAATAAATAAATGGTTTATTGTATCTATAAGTTGCTTAACAGTATAATGAGGCTGCCCCAGTAAGTTATAAGAAATACTTGTGGTGGGGCTACAGACTTTCGCTTCTTCTCCATTCATCAACCTCTTCATGCATGAACGTTGATTCTGGGTACTTTTAATTTGGCCACAAACCATAAATAAACATATTACTTCTTTTTACATATGGTTTGTGTTCCCGAACACAAACCATATCGTGATGTTATATGGCTTATAGCCTTCCTGGATAAATGCACTATTCAACAAAAAAAGTTTTTTTCTAAACGAACCAGTAATTTCTGAGATTAGCGCGTTCAACCAACCAAACAATCAAACAAACTCTTCAGCTTAATAATATTAGTATAGATAAAAAAATAATTCTTTTTATTTATATTTTGTGTTCCCGAACACAATTTATATTTAATTTAACTCCTTACTTATAAAATACCTACCGTAAAATACAACAAATATATCCTAGCGAACCCGCTAAAAGAAAGAAAAAGGAAAGGTCTTGTGTGGTTTACAAGACCTTTCTTTTTCTTTCTTTAGAAAAAGGCTACTAAATTAAAACAATTCGTTTTGAAAAGGTTATAAAATATATTCAGTATTCAGATATTTACACTTTAGAACAACATAATAGCGTTTTAATTAATTTTTATTAATTAAAACGCTATTATGTTGTTTCACACTTGAATAAAAAACGTTTAAAAGGGGACCTTTAAAAAGGTTAGGGTAATAAATCATGTCTTTTCCTTAATAATATCCACTAATTTTATTCTTTAGTAGCTGTTCTTATCTGGAATAAGTTTTTAAGATAGATAATAAATTATGGAATAAGGTATGTAAATAAAAATGGAGATACTTAGGTAGGTATTATCCTCAGACTAATAGAATAAGATAGACAGAGCGTGTAGAACTCACGCGTGAAGCCGCCAAAAGCAAAAAGTCATACTAAATAGCAATGTCATACGTTTTCGTTTTCGCGCGCAGTCGATTTGAGCCGCTCTGAAGTATTTTTACAACGTTTTACTACACAATACGGCATTATAATAATATTTTGTAAAAACGTGTTTAGACGTGCGTACTCACTAGCGGCTCAAATCGACTGCGCGCGAAAACGAAAACGTATGACATTGCTATTTACTTTTGGCGGCTTCACGCGCGAGTTCTACACGCTCCGTCTATCTTATTCTATTAGTCTGAGGTATTATCCTACTACTATCCTAAACGCGAAAGTTTGTAAGAATGTATGGATGTGTGATGTACTAGTTGTTGCCCGCGGCTCCGCCCGCGTGGATGTCGGTTAACGCTGCATAAAGTAGCTTATGTGTTATTTCAGACCATAATCTATCTCTGTACCAAATTTCATCCAGATCCGTTCAGTAGTTTTTACGTGAAAGAGTAACAAACATCCATCCATCCATGCATTCTCACAAATATTCACATTTGTAATATTAGTAACGATGTTTGTTACTCTTTCACGCAAAAATGTGGGGCAGAACTTCGTGAGGCGAATGCGGAACAAATCCTTTAAACCAGTCTTTTCAATCAGTCAACAAATCGTTAGGTATACTCTGTTATATCAGCTAAAACGTCTTTTCACTCGTTAACCTGTTAAAACGCTCAACAAAATTGGTTCCGCATACCTGCCAAATTGTTCTTGAGCCCAAAACAATTGAATTTCACTCTCTAATTCGTTCAGATCTCAATTTATAAATCAATTGAATACTTTAATTGAATTATTGATCAATCACAGTCGAGGGCTGGTGCTTCATTTTAAATGAGAAATAAAGAACAGTCCTACTAAAACATCTTTAAATTATTGTACTTACGAGTTTTCTTTTTGTAAGGTTTAGACTTTGTATCTATTAGGTACTATGTATACTATACCGGGTTCGATTCCCGGGTCGGGTCAAATATTGGTATTGGGTTTGTCTGTCAAGCAATTCACAAGACTCATACAGACAGACAAGATTGCATAGGTAATTTAATATTAAAATTGTCAGAATCAGAGGTTACTATGATTTTTAATTATCGAAGACTTATATTTATTATTAACTAGCTGTTGCCCGCGGCTCCGCCCGCGTGGATGTCGATTATCGCTGCAAAAAGTATATCCTATGTGTTATTTCAGACCAAAATCTATCTCTGTGCCAAATTTGATCCAGATCCGTTCAGTAGTTTTTATGTGAAAGAGTAACAAACATCCATCCATCCATCCATCCATTCTTACAAACTTTCACATTTATAATATTAGTAAGTATGTCGGTATACTTAACAAAAGGCGTTCTCGTGCACAAAGCGTCATAAACAAAATTGCTAAACATTTCAGACACAACTTTTTACTTACTACAAATCTCTATTTTCCCATCGTAACCTTACGCTATTTGATTCTCAGGGATAGGCAGAGCTAAATATGACCAACGTTTTAAATTTTTCGAGCACACTATCAACCACTCGGTGATCAAACACGCCTAATCGAAAGGCATTCCTATTATTTCTCACTGCGCCACCAAGGCAGTCTTATTTTTCCAATCTAATTTAATCAAAAGTATATTTATAAAAGCTCTAACACATATCCCTAAATTTCTATATACGTACCTATATAATATGTACATATATGATGTTGGGCCAAAGCAACACCCCCGCATTTAGTCCTTGATGGACTTAATTAATTTTTGACACGAATTCGTTGTGATGGCCCCCTGTCAAACCTTCTAATCTACTTTACGATCGATTTGAGCGGCCCCGGTTGACTGGATGCCCCTGCCACCTCCGCCCCGCCAGGTTAATTAAAAATTAATATTTTCTTTTCATTTTTTTCTAAATTATAGGTATTTGAGTGTTAATTTCATTTTTTTAGTAACTTGCATTGAAGGTTACATTTCAAGACTAAGAGAGGTAGGGCACCATACTAGCAAGCAAGCCCAACTGGCGTAGGAATTCCACCTTACAGAAGACTACAGCCAAATAACTAAAAAAATTGGGTTGGCAACACGCAAGTGATACCAATGGTATTGCAAGCGTCCTTAGGCTATGGTAACTGCTTAACATCAAGCAGGCCGTATGCTTGTTTACCACCCAAGTAGTATTTCTTTGTTTATACTACTTGGATGGCTAACAAGCATACGGCCTGCATAATGTTAGGCAGTTACCGTAGCCTATGGACTATGGACGCATGCAATACCTACCAGGAGTATCACTTGCGAGTTGCCGACCCATTTTTTTACACCAGGGCTTTAAGATGGAGTATCCCTAGTATAGGAAAACGTTTCTTTCAAAACGCATCCCTAAATGAGCATACATTTACGCTTTAACACCATATAGGCACTTAAACCTAAATTAACGTTAAAGTTATTTAAAAATTTCATCTGCAATGTATATAAGTCAAAATCAAATATTCGTTTCTATTCCTTCATTTTTATTCTTCCAAATTCAAACATCTTTACAATAAACATAAGTACACAAGAGCGTAACGTAACCACCAAAGAGCATCGAGGTAGTCAACGAACAGATTTAACAGGCAAAAAGTTTATCAGGAATGGGCGGAGCGTGTAGATTTCACGACAAATGTCAAACCGTGGTGCGGTCGCGGTGCCCACAAAATAGGGCTAAACGCCTCCCTTGTAAACGCTTCTATATACTAAATTGTATTTTCTTCTAATAATACTGAAGATTGACTGTTGTTTTGCTTCAGTTTTTTATTTTGATGTTGTTTATTTTGGTAATGGAAGATTCTAGAAAAACAAAAAGCGGTGTTCATAAATATTGATCATAAAAAGCTGAATTGAGTAGTAGTAAGTGCCGCATGTGTAAGTGACTTTACATCGTTACAGGGATTAAAGTTAGTTATTTTAGTGACAATGCCATACTAAGTGGTTTTTCATTCATTTTACACGTAAGTAGTTCTGTGCGTGCTTATTTGACTGTAAAATACCGTTTTTTTTACATCAGTTAACGGTATAATTATTTAAAAAAATGGTAGAAAAATCTAATTTTTAGGTTAAAAAAAACTATCATTTTTATAATAATCAAAATACGTACTGTGTTTTTTTTATATTTGTATAACAATTTTTTTTTATTCTTAAATGTCTTTTTTTATTTATTTGTGTTACCAGCTATATAATTGTATAGTTTCGACGGCGGGTAAGCCTGGTGATCTGTACTACAGGATTTCCTACAGCAGACACCAGTCTCTTTAATATGTACTACATTAAAACTACTGTTATGTGATGATGAGAAAATAAATAAATATTATTATTATTATTTGATTTTTATTCATGTTTTTTTTATTACAAGACAAAGCTAATGAACGAATTCTAAAAAAAAAAATGACTTGAGAACCTCCTCCTTTTTTTCTTCGGTTAAAAACACATTAAAATTGGCATTCGAACACAGATTAAATCCACTATTCTATTTTCAAAATAACAAAAAAAATAACCCACAAAAATGGCATACACTTTTTTGGTAGGTATCTATTGTTCTAAATTCCAAACAGAATTCGCAAAGCACATTCCGAATTCAAAACTTTTTGTCCCCGATAGTTACCGTTACTTTCCTCTTGTAACATTAACTTTATTTTTTCTACATGGTCACGCCATCACCATTGTGGGTGAAAGACAATAGCACACGCCCCATTTATGATAAATCGCCGGGTGATTAATGAAGTACGAAGACAGGGGTTCACTTAGGTAATCATATCACTGTGTAAGGCCTATATAAAGGAGCGGGCGCTTCTTTAGCTCAATGAAGGGTTAAATGGCGTTTAGAAGACAAAAGGCAGACTGGCCGTAAATAAATGGGTGAAAGAACGTTGTCGTTTTTATTGTTTCGATGTAGATTAATTTTATTCCCTCTGACAAGGTTCATTCGATATTTGTATTTTTTTTAAAGAGTATTAATTAAAATTGCAAACGTATAATGTTCGTAAGTATTATCGACAAAGTTAGCTCTCGCCCACTCATAACATTATGTCCTAGCGGTTTTAACCTAAATTTAAATTTGGAATCCAAAAGTTATGAACGTTCTGTAAAGGCGGCGTAAAATAAATTGTAATACGTCCTTTTTTCTTTCACGCTGTTTTTGGTACCATGAAGTTTATTTAACAATTTATTTTTCCCCAATGAATGCTAAATATGAAGCTTTTTATTCATGCCCTGTCGACATAGTCCCGTTAACCATCGCGTCGATTGGTTTAAAATCAGAAATTTTCAAACAAAGTATGTTGCCTGCTTAAAAAAATCAAGGCGAGTCAATACAGAACTTTTTTTATGAATATTGAATATGCAAACTGCCTGTATTCATCATGACATAAAAACTTAAAAATAGCGCCATCAAATCCTACTATTCGTAATATTATAAAAGCGTAAGTTTGTGAGATTGTATTTTACATTTTTATGCTAAAAGTACATGCCAGAATTTGATGAAACTTTACAATGTTATACTTGTACATCAGATAAGGCGCATTTATAGGGTCGTCTCCTCGTTCGCATAGATTT
Organism: Trisateles emortualis; assembly: GCA_947095525.1. Classification (NCBI taxonomy): domain Eukaryota; kingdom Metazoa; phylum Arthropoda; class Insecta; order Lepidoptera; family Erebidae; genus Trisateles; species Trisateles emortualis. Next base: position 14,715,125 of record OX352742.1, on the reverse strand, counting down.
TTAAATGTTTATTACATTTGAGGCAAAAGCTATAATTTAAGTATATTTTTCTGAAAGTCAAACACAGAGTTAAAACTCAACAACGGAATTTAATTCGAAATTCAAAACTTGAAAAATAGAATAAAATACGTTAAGTCCAAGTAGAAGAGGTAACTTTCTTTTAAAATATCTTTACTTATAAAAAGCACAAAGTAGGGTAAAAACTCCGTCAGTCGGCAATGTGTTCCGGTGTCCTTTCATTGTTCTTTTGTTTCCTACTAAGATAAACTTTCGTCCCGCCCTGAAGAAAGGCGAGTGTTTTATGCCAGTGTCAAATGTCCCGCCTATTTAGCTTTGTTTTCCACTGAAAAATATATTTCGTACTTTTTACCTGTTGATGCTCTAAAACGATTTCAGCTCTATTTGGAAATGTTTATTTATAAAAAATAAAGCGATTAAAAGATCTCTACGTCAGTGCCCAAACGAATAACAAGTGAAAGTATACTTGAAAACGTAGAAAGCTTGTTAATCATGAAACTTTAGAATGTCATATTTAATTCAGCATTTTTTTTTTATTAAATCTGATATGCGAAAAAAATAAATATATCTCTACACAATCGCAATCGCGGGTTTAAGCGTAGGTAAATGCTTGACAATCTTTACGCCTCACCTATATATAGGTGTATACATATATGTGTAACCCGTGACTTTGTCATATACATATAGGTACTACCCTTGCTCTGCATATTTTTGCATATTCATAAATATATTCCTAAAGCTTTTATATCTAATACTATAATCCTATATGTTATTATTACATGCTAATCACAAGTTCAATGTTATCGATACTGATTTCCCAATCGTAATCTCAAAACACCGTCTCCAAATTCAAATTCAGCTATCAGTACCTAAACGTTACATCAGATTTCGCATTATTAGTTTAACAACAAACTGAGCTTATATCACGAGCCGTGACTAGGGTGTCAATTCTGCAATAATACAGCCGGAGCTGTACGTGGCGGTGGTGACAAACAGATCGGGAGGTGTCCGGATATTCCCAATTTCCGTGACGTCACCTCACCGGATTTATGTCACAGTTGCGGGTAGACGGATGACGTTGGCGGGGACCTGTTGGCCTCTGAATATTAGCAAGCGTCGTCGGACCAACGAGCCTTATTTAGTATAAATACGATTTGGGCTTTAGTGCCACTCTTTTGTGTTTTAGTTTAAATTTTTTGCTTTTACTTTGTTTTGAAAATGGAAAGAACAACATTTTAAATAGAGTATCTATGTGCACTATCTAGTTCATTCTGTTTAATTATACATTAGTTACTGTCACCGTTCAGGACCTAACAGTGGGTAAAATATTTTTATTTTTGGAAGGTAACCTTACATTGTAATTAATGCTAACGAAATACAAACATGTGGTGTACGTTTATCTAGGTATATTTTCATAAAAATATCCACAACAGATAAAAAACATTTTTTACCGCGCAAAATAACTTAATTCTAAATACAAATTGAATCATTTTTTTGTATTGAATATCCGAACGGAACTTTTATAACTTTATAAACCTGCGTATGTAACACTCGATCTGCTTTCATAAATGTGAAATGCCGGGAGCATTGTTTACTTTTAATATCAGTGGTAGTCACAGGGCGGGAAGGCCCGCCACCCAGCTTCTTTTATTATATGTATGCCCACAACAAGGTAATGGAATAACAAAATGATTGCACACGAAGCCTCTTAGAGGCTGTATTCGTGTTGTTTTTATAAATTGCACTCAGTTTTATACAGCCTTTTAAATATTTATCTCGTATACCGTTTAGGGGTTTGGTGTTCTATCAAGATAAAAGTTTTACAACTGCTTAATCCAAAAATTGGAGGTATAAACAAATGTTCAGGAATTTTATGTTGAACGAAAATTGGATATGAAAAAATAATAATAATATTTTACATATTTTAGGATAAATACAAAAATAAAGTACAGTAAGAATTTAACTTAAAAGTTTCGTCTATGAGTTAGAATAATGAAAAATGCATCGTTATGAGAGGCTTTATTTATTTAGTAAAACAATGAATTAGGTACTTGCTTTATATTTGCTTGCTATTTTTAATAATAGGTACTACTTACTCTGCCCAAATATTTTGTATTTAAAAAATAAAGCTGAATAATTACCTGACTGACGGACAGGCATTAGTATACAAAGCCAAAATGAAAACCCGGTAAAAAAGATTAAACCCGATATAAATTTTATATAATTTAACGTAGTTTTAAATTTTACGTAGACATAAGATACGATAATTTTTGCATAATATTTTATCAACATGTCGTTTAAGTGTAAATAAAAAAGGATCAACTAGTCCTATTGCGCAGCAGTCGAAACACATTCGCACCTCTAAACTCTGGTACAAATCCACGACGTAACATATTTCACCACGGTCCATATTGTGATTTACACCATTTGGCAGATTGATGTTCCCTCCGGTGGCCCGGCGACCCTCTGGCATAAATTCTTACATTTAGCACCACGTCACGAGATGAAATAATGTGTCCTGCTGCGGAATTATTTTGACACCTGCTTCACAATTTTGAGCCCAATTTATTGCCCTGTTAGAATTACACGTGTACGTTTTTTTATGTAAATCTGTGAAGGTACGTTGAATGGTACGTTTACCTTAAGATGTTTTTTGAATGACGTGCTTGTTCTAGAACGTTTATTTTTTTCTTTTGATCGTGTTGGTTTCGATTTACACGTGGGTAAAATAAATATGGTGCTGTTTATTTCATATTTACTGCTTTGTTATTGAAATTATATAAAAGTACGCTGAGATTTGGCTACGGTTGGATACGTTTTACGTGAGCATGGTTTCGTTTTGTATCTGTATAACTAGTATGGATAGACAAGAGGAAGTTATGATTGCTACAATGAAAACCATTTAATAGTTAAAATGTAATTTAAAATTCATGGAAAAATATGATTTTAGCTTTTTGTAAAGCAACACACTAGGTTACCAAGTCTGTATCACGGGGGACTTTACGAACATATTATGTATAATGGGCACAAACTACATTCAGACTCGGAATAATATTTCTGGTTCACACAATTTTTTGTCCCATATCGAACGAACAGACAACTCACCATATAATAGTAAATAGCGAGATAAGCACACCCACCTCTCACATTCTCCACTACATGCAGTCATTAAAATTTTACTTTGATTTTTTATAATATTCAAAATTTTACCGTTGGAGTTTAATAATTCAGTAATAATTATTTACTTTCTTCAATTATAGTTTGCGAACGTCTCAAATGTTACTATATTTTATTTCACGGTGCATTAAAGAAGTAACCGCATTTCAAATTCTTGTAACTTTCAAGAAACTCTGACGTCACGGCTCTGGCGTCCATTGTGATTTCTTTACACGTTATTAAGTTCCTTTTGTTTATTTACGCAACGGGGAGTGGGGTTTCTTTGGCCCAATTGTTATTGTATCCTTTTTTTCCCTGTATTTTTTGTGGCTGTTAGGCTTTATAAAAAGTTTTTATATTATGTTAAGTCGGTATCACATAGCTATTGTTCTGTGTATAGATGTACTTTGTGTTTATAATGTGTATATTTGCAAAGTCGCCAGCGATACAAGACTCATTCTCTAGTGCAGGTGTTGCCTTTTTAAATTAAATAAAAAGAAAAAAAAAAAGAACTGACAAGAATTACTATAATGCACTTGTCACTAATATTGTCATTTCATACTATATATTATATTCTAGACTTGTTTCTACCACTGGCTATACTCATTGCATTTAATATGAAAAAAGAAGCGTATTTGACTATCAGATTCTTCAACCTAACTTTTATTCTCTTTGCAAAAATTCACGTCATTGTGTAGATTCCATTTTACCAACAAACACACTTTGACATTTATAATGTATATTTTGTGGTTCTCTCTGTTGTAAATTATTATTTTAACTCAATTAATTTCTTAGTTATCTTGAGTATTATTGTTACTTTCCAGTTCGTTAAGCTTTTAAAGGGCACTTATCCTTGTAATGAATTAAAAGCAAATGTCAGTATTTTCAATTTCAGTTAAACTGAATGATTTATTAAACGTTCTATTCTTGAAGATTCATTTTTCTTAAAATTAAAAATCTTTGTTATTTGGTTTGGAAATGTCAAAGAAAAGGTTACATTAAAAAAAAAAGTTCATTTAATTCAACGGCAACATATTGTAATATTAACGCAATCTCTTTCTTAATTAAAAAAATTAAGAGCTGCTTGAAAAATACTGGCAATTAAGAAACATTTTTTTGAATCCTACTACATATAATATTATAAACGCGAAAATTTGTGAGGATTTTTCTTACACACAAAACCAAACGGATTTTTCTGTAACAATGTTGTAAGTTAATACTAAGGGTTATACATTCAAATAGTGCATAGTCTTATATTTTAATTTAAAAAAGAAACTACTTGATTGAAGCTGCGGGCAAAAGCTAGTATAATATAAAGACATCTTTAAAATACTGGCCACTAATAAACCATTAAAAAAAAAGATAAAATTCGTCGTAACATTCCATATTTAAAACTCGCTCCATCATCGCGTTTTAATCTCATAATGTGATTTGTGTCAGTGAGCACAGTGTCTGCTTGTGTTGTAGAATTTCTATTGTGTGCTGTGACAGCTGACTATGAGAGAAGTGACAGCTGGAATACACTCCTGTTATAATACGTACTATGTAAACGTGTGATATTTTTATTGTGCTTGGTGAATTGCTTTTTTAACAGTTAAGATTTGTAGTACCGGGTTTTTTAGCTTTAGAATTCAGGGATAATGTATGTTAATAATAGAAATAAAAATTCAGTCGACCTCAGGTGCGTCAAGTGCTGGATTTATTATAGTAAACTGTTTAAGAAGTCCTTAGCCAGCAAGTCCGACTAGGGAAGGATCTTCACCTTACAGAAGACCACAGCCAAATAACTACTCACAGCGGTTTAGTTGTGTTCCTGTGTGTGTGTGTACAGGTTTCCAGAAGTTGGAAAGAAACATGTCCTATCCCAGGGATACTCCATCTTAAAGCCCTCGTGTAAGAAATGGGTCGACAACAAGCAAGTGATACCTCTGGTATTACAAGCGTCCATAAGCTACGGTAACTGCTTAACATCAGGCGGGCCGTATGCTTGTTGGCACCTTTTGTAGTATAAAAAAAGTACACATAAATAGTTTAGTGGAAACAAATACAACTAATGAACAACTACGCTTGTTAAAACTTACCATTATGTAAAAAACCATGAACAGAAAAAGTGACATATTACCTGTTATTTAGTACTTACAATATGTAATACAAAATAATTACATTTGCAAATCAAATGCCGATTCCCGGAAACAATCACTCAGGGTGATTACAAGTCGTGCCCGCAATAACTTAACGTTCGTACATTCGTAGGTTGGTGTTGCCTTATTGTATTATATTTTCTACACCTACGTTTTTAGGTAAATTTTTAATACTTAGTTTTCTATAGAAAGAAAGAAAGAAAAACGTTTATTCGAACATACACAGAACATTACAGAGGAAAAAATTGCTATTAAATTAAACATTAACACATACATAACTATAGATTTTTAAATTTATTATCCTGTGCGATGTCAGAATAGGTCCCAATCTCAGCTTTGGGCTGCGGCATTTTCATGCTGCAGCTTTTTTTTTCCTTTAATTAATTTATTATATGGACTTTGTCGCTGAGCGATAACATCGTCCTAGCGATATCATTATTATAGAAGTATGTAATAATAATATCCAGGGACAGCTTACACATGGCCATAAGTAGACTAAGTCTGTAGGTTGGTACTATGGCAACCAGGCAGTAAAAACACTTATATATTACTAAATACATGCCATTTATACATTCATTTATACATTATTTTTTACATTCATGAAAATAATCGTGTCATACAAAGATTTGTTCTGGATGGGAATCGAACACTTGATCCCACTTAGATGTCAAGTCTAATCATTAGACCAACATGCTAGACATAATTATTTGTGCTTAATTTTTTTTCTTATAATTAATAAATTTTTATTACTCATACGATTACTTACTGATCTTTGGTAGGATTTTATCTAAATAAGTATCAAAACACATAAAACCTGACGCATAGAAAAATAAATACGATTGTAAATACATGTCCTACTGTTGTTGTTTTAAAACTCGTGGTTTTTGTTTGACATACTACGCTGGTAAATAAAAAAAAATATTTAGATTAACACACATCATTGGATTCTGCTTCCACACATAAAAATAAACAAACAGTTTACTGACGAAAGTATTATTATTATTATTAGCCATTACTGTCCCACTGCAGGGCAAAGGCCTCCCTTTCATTCTTCCATTGGTCACGGTCGAGACCTCTCACTTGCCAGTCAGCACGGTAGGAGTCAAGCTCATCCCACCATCTTTTCCTGGGCCTGCCGCGCCGTCTATTAATATTCTGTGGCAGCCATCTGGTTGTGCCCACAGATCGTCAGACATTCGGCAGATATGTTCGGCCCAGTTCCACTTCAGGCTAGCGTCTTTTCGTCCAACGTCAGCGATTTGTGTTTTTGAGCGCAGCTCTGAGTTTCGTAACGAAAGTATTAGGACTTTTTAATACCTGGAATATTCTTGAAACTAGCTTTTGCCCGCAGTTTCGCCTTCTATGTGCTATTTTGATGTTTATTATGAGTAAATAGTTAATATAGTAAAGATTCCATTTTGTATATTAAGTAGGTTAGATAATATATATTTAAAATATTAATTTATATTTAAGCTACTAATTTTTACGACAATATTGCATTAGGATGTGATAGTAGATGAAATAAAATCCGTTAAATAATTTTTTGATATAAATAAAAAAAAACAAAGTCACAAACTGTCACGTTTATAATCTGTAAGATTTACCATATTTTTTAATTTTTATTTTTCACTTTTTTCCATACTTATGGTAGAATTTTAGTTTCATATGACAACTCTAAGCCGCTGTCATTCGCGATCGTTGACATCGCGCCATTGGTGTAATTGACATTAAGTGGATCATATGCAGTGACACCTGTACATACATACGTACCTAATTACTTATAGATATATACTTACTACCCTTGGGCGTTATGACAATGAATAATCACATTATAGTAGTAGTATAGTTCGACACTAAACTGAAGTGAATTACGTGTAATCTAATAATTGATTCGGGTGATGCATTGAACGGAATTATTTATCCTTACTAATATTATAAATGTGAAAGTTTGTAAGAATGGATGTATGGATGTTTGTTACTCTTTCACGTAAAAACTACTGAACGGATCTGGATGAAATTTGGCACAGATGTTATGGTCTGGAATAACACATAGGCTACTTTTTACAGCGATAACCGACATCAACGCGGGCGGAGCCGCGGGCAACGGCTAGTGTTTTTATATTTGTTTACAAAAAACAGAACTAGTAGCCGTCCAAGCTTTGTACGGTTGTAAATTTATTTCGTTTTCATAGGGATTCCTATTTTTGAAAAATAAAACGTTACGATACGATATAATTACGTTTACGATAAAGTCATAGATCAAAACTTGCTAGTACAATGCTTTAAGTATTATTACTGAGTAATATTTGATATTAAAAAATAGGGATCCTACGAAAACTCCGAAGCGACGCTTGACTGGCTGTTAGGTAATTATAAACCTAGTGTTAGAAAGAGAGGGTAGGATACCTACAAATTTATCGTGTCGAGTAAAATGAACGCCAAATTCACTTGTTTTTAAAGCGCTACTTTTTGAATCATTATTCAAAAGGAACTATTTTTGTCGTGACGTCACCGGAACAAGTCCCGTGACGCGGGAGACCTTACAAACATACTATTCACAGACACAAAACAAACATTTATGAAATGTGACTGCACTTCACAGTTTTCATACACTTGTCACTATGTTGACTAAAAGTAATTTGTAATTTAGTTTTTATTATTATTCATAGTGTTGACAGCTTTAACATTCAAATTACTACCATCACGAAATTCGTGTAACTTGTCAACTAATTATGTAGGAGTAGAAATAGCTCTATTATAAGCTACCTACGCTTATTTCCTAGAAGGTATTCTATTCTATTAAAAAGACAACGCCCGCACTAGGGAACAAGCCATGCGCTGCAGGGGACTTTACAGACATACAACTTTTTTTTTATACTACCAAGGTGGCAAATAAGTATACGGCCCGCTTGATGGTAAGCAGTTACCATAGCGTCACTCATGCGTTGCCGACCCTTTAAAAACCTTATAACTCCTTATAACTTACGGACATAAATTACACCTAGACTCAGAACAAACATTTATAGATCGCGCAAAGATTTGTCTCGCGTGGGAGTTGTACCCACGACCTCCGACTTAGCAAGGGTACCAACCACAAGACCAACAGGCCAGTCAGAGGCACATAAAAAGCTCGCGACATAAAGCTGTATCCTCTGCCATAAACGAGGAACATAGGCAGAGGATACAGCGGTAGTTTTAAATATAGTAGTATTTGCGTATTTTAAAAACTCCCGCACAAAAGAACAAGCTTTACTTTGCAAGTGACTATTAAAACACTATGCACGACCACAAAGTACATCCAGACTCAATTGCATTACACCTTTTTATGTGTCGTGTGCTGTTCAAATAGTTGTTCCGTATCTGGATGGTTGTGCCCGTTAATTACGTTTGTAAAGTCCCCCAAAACATTATGCGTCAAAAAAAATTGTTCGCTTTTGATATTGCACGGTGCATTTAAATATAAGGGTCGGTCCTTACACCTGGCTATAACAGCTGTTTAGAGTGTTGCTATTATTAAAGTCTCGAATACCCATTATTTTCATCACCTTTTTTACGCTATACTGCACGGTGGGTTACTACGCCATTTACCACTGCGGGGCGTATTTTAAGTTCGATCCCCACAATGGTCAATAAATTTCAAGATCAAGAAATGGTTGTCCTGAGTCTGGCGTACTTTGTGTCCGTTAATTGTATGTTGGTTATGTCCTCTACGACACAGGACATATATTATTCCCTCGTGCGGGAGTTGTGTTTAAGTAACTATCTATCTGCACAGAAATTACAGAGAAGCAAATACTGCACACGAGTCGGCGCACAGCTGAAATTGAGTACAGACTTGAGGAAAATATTATTGACTAAATAAGTAGTGGCATAATTGAAAATATAAAACAGCAACATTTTTAAACATCAGCTAATATCTTTATTATTGGGTAATAATAAAGATATTAGCTGATGTTTTAAAATTTTAAATCGTTTATTTATTGAATTAAATGGGTATTTAATTCAATAAATAAACGAGATATTTTTTCTATAAACATACATATTTAAAGAGATGACGGCATTATTTTTATGTATGTTTATTTTAATTAAATGTATTTCAGAGACAACTATTTTATCGTAAATATTATGTAGCACAACAAATAATAATTTTTATTTAGATAAATCAAACAGATTTTGCTAAAAAATGGTTTAAATTTGGCTATTTTGCTGTTATCACCGCCTTAATAGCTACATAGCTCCTTGCTATTCATTTATTAATAACCTGAATAGCTGAAGACTTCGTAATCCATTATTGTCAATCAGTTTGATTGGTGCCTCAGTAAAATAGTCGTTTGAGTACAGTTGATTAGTGTGATGGTGACTTATCTTTGGATTAATCAGTAAAGTCCGTGTCCACGTCAACTTGAAACTTTTTTCGATGTATTTGTACTAATGAAGTATGTATTTTAATGTGTTAGTTTGTTCGATGTATTTTGTTATGTTGAATGTATTTTGTACGGACTTTCAAGTTTCAGTAGAGCGGTATTTTATGTAGATATTATTCTGAGTATATTAAAAAAAAGGCGTGCTTAAAAGTTTTATTTACTGTTCTTAAAGATGTGTAAATATGCATTATTGAAATAAGTCGTTTCAACACACTAGCCCGCTTTTATGTAAAATTTATGTTTTTTTTTATAAAATCTTTTATCCTTAACGTTTCCGTTCCTTTTCGTTACCACTAATATTGTATCCTATACCAAATTGTAAATGTTATATTCTGGCGATTAAAAAGAGTGACCCGAGTTTCTTGCCAATTCTTCTCGAGGCCCTACCATAGTCAGCGAATTGGCCGTAGGAAAAAAGTATGCTGGCATTTGTTTTTATGACGTTCATTAAGTATCATGTATTTGATCTAAATGAATAAATGAGTATCTTTGACAAAATGATTAATACTTTACAAAAAAGTCGCCGTCGAGTCGTAAAGTCCAATTAATTAGTCGGGCCAAAAAAAGAACCAAAGATAAACAACAGATCCGTTAAGATATCAGACCAGGTCATTGACGTTGTTGTGACTTACCATCGACTTAGCGGTGACCTAACAGATTTGTGTGTACATACCTTAATTCAAAGTGTTGCCATACTTCTAAATCGAAACAACTTGTTCGCCTTTTACAACATAATCCACCAGCTTTACTAAGTCTACCTTAATCTTCATATTAAAATTGTAGTTCCTTTAAAATTGAAGTCCTAAAGCTATCGTCCACCTGCACGCTTAAGGGGTAAGCAGTAATGGAGCTGTAAACATTAAGTGCATTTCCTATAAAGTTGCCTTCGAGCGCCGTGTAGTACTGCGATGATCATAAAACATGTACTTACACGTTCATGTGTGCAAGCTTGGCTATTGTTTTTGTAATTAAAATGAAGCGTAAAGTAGGTACTGCTTCCACGAAATCTCTTAAAAGCTGCTTGAGGTAACGTACTGCTATAGAGAAAGATAGTACCACATTAAATGATACTATGTACGTATATACACTTGTACGTAAATTTTAATAGTAGATTCATGTCCTTTTCCAGTTTCACGTTTTATTTACTTAAGGGGGTGACTTTCTTTTTTTTTTAAATACAACTCCCGCACTAGAGAATAAGCTCTGTTTCGCGGGGGACTTTACAAACATGCAATTAACGGACACAAATCACACCCAGACTCAGCACAAATCTTTGTGAGTCACACAAAGATTTGTCTGCGCCCACTGAACCACCAAGGCAGTCAATTTAATTTTAATTAAAATGATATTATAAATTTCATGTGCTTTTTCCAGTTTCACGTTTTATTTACTTAAGGGGATAGACAAGATACATTTTTTTTCATAAGATATTTACAAGAATAGTTATTAAAATAAAAGTAACTTAACCTAAACTACTTACAAACTGAGGATTGAGGTCGTAGTTCTGAGGAAAGGTACCCAAAAGCTGGCCACAATCCAATGTTGGATCGCAAGTTTTTTTTTTTTTTTATACTACCAAGTAGGCAAACAGGTCTGCCTGGCCTTTTATTTAAATCTCGTAGGGATAATCTATTCTAATATTATAAAGCTGAAGAGTTTCTTTGTTTGTTTGGACGCGCTAATCTCTGAGAGTACTGGTTCGATTAGAAAAAATATTTTTTTTGTTGAATAGTGTATTTATCCAGGAAGGCTATAGGAGCGAAGCAGTAGTGAGATATGTTGCAAAATCGGGGAAAATATTCCAAATTACCACGCGGACGAAGTTTGTTAATAAAATAAAGTCTATGGGTGAATGAATTTTCAAAATCGGTCTGGTAGTTTTAATTTTATTCATTACAAACAAAAATACACATCTTTCTCTCTATAATATCAGTGTGGATTAGCAAAGTTTATGAAAAAAATAACCGTCTCTTCATTAGCATAAGATTCAAAATTGCAAAGTGCGATATCGACATACAATACGAAACAATTTTAAACGACAGTGTCAAATCCCAGAAGTTATTGAAATATTTTTAAATTTAAGTTAAGGGTTCGCAAAAGTTTCGGATTGTCACATTGAAGTTCACATTAAAAGTTAATAACAAATGTTGGTAACTTTGTCTATGATTGATTATTGTGATAAATAAAACAGGTTTTGCTAAAGAATCTTTTACGTTAGTCTAACCTTAAAGATTTTGCAAGACTTTAACTAATGGTAGTATTGTATTGTGTGTTGTTTGTCCCTAGTTTAGTTTTCTTCGTTTTTGGTTTATCAGTTTTTATTATTTTATTTTGTTTTAGGTTATTAGTTGATATGCTATAGTTTAGTTCACTGGTGGCGGGAATTTTTATTTTTAAATTTAGGTTATTTTAATATCAAGACAAATACAATGTTTTTAAAAATCAAACAAATTTGAGCAATTGATGAATTTGATTATCACTGCTAGAAGGTTCAGTTCCAAATTTGAATATAAAATTAAAAATATAGAACAAGCCTGCGTCACGAATATACTTTATTTATATTTATGATACTCGTATACAAGCCACTAAATTAGTTGCTCCAACGATTTGACTCTTCGACTCTCGAAATTCAGTATGTGTAGGAAAACTCATATAGAATGCATAAACGTACGGACCGACTTCATAAGCAGCTTATTTAAAATTATAATTTACAACTGGCAACCCTCGGTGTTGTAACAGTTTGGTTTAATTCGAAAACGATGGCAACACCATCATGACACATGACAATAATTTATATGCTAATGTTTATGTGAGTCTGTGTTAGGGTTGATCTAAATATTAGATATTATTATTCTTGAAACTATTTAAAGTAAAAACATTATATGTATGAATGAACGACGCCGACGTAGCGTGGGTAGGCCAGTAAAAAGGTGGATAGACGACTTAGTAAAGGTTGCGGGCAGACAATTGAAAGGTTACAAACCTGTTTTTGACTCTGTCATTGAATTCTTTTTGAAAAAATCGTGATAGACGTGTCTCATAATTTTACCCAGAGAATAAGTCAAAGTCAAACTCATTTATTCATTTAGATCAAATACATGATACTTATGAACGTCATAAAAACAAATGCCAGCATACTTTTTTTCCTACGGCCAATTCGCTGACTAGGGTTGGGCCTCGAGAAGAATTGGCAAGAAACTCGGGCTACTCTTTTTCTTTTTTAATAAAAAAAATAATGGAAAATGTAAACTCTCATTTCACCCTCTTAGAGGTAGGATTACAAAATACTGTTTCTTAGTGGAGGTAGTACTTAACAAAGAACACATTCTCCAAATTTCATGTCTCTAGGACCAGCGGTTTAGGCTGTGGGTTGATTATAAGTCAGTCAGTCAGTCAGGACTTTGAATTTTATATACTTACCTAGGGGTCGCCCGCGACTTCGTCCGCGTGGTAATTTGGAATATTTTCCCCGATTTTATCGATATAGCCTATAGCCTTCTTGGATAAATGCAATATTCAACAAAAAAAGATTTTTTCAAATCGCTCCAGTAGTTTCTGAGATTAGCGCGTTCAGCCAAACAAACAAACAAACTCTTCAGCTTTATAATATTATTGTACAGATATATATAAATATTAAAAGGTCAAATCTACTTAGTTCTCTTGAGTTTTGCAAAACATTTTATTTTAAATTTCGTTCATCATTCCAGGCAACAGATGTAGTTGACGGTAGATCTATTTCAAAAATGAATTTTGTCTTTCTTCCATTTGTTTTAAGTAATTATACTAAGGGCAGTGGCACATAGCCTGATGTGGCATCGTTCTTCCTTCTAGGAGCTATAAGAATAAAATAATGTAAGTAAACATTATAATAATATGTAAGTACTAATCGAATGATTCAGTAAAGGAAAACATCGTGAGAAAACCCAGTCGTAGAAGAAATTCTAAAGACATGTCTGATTCACCAATCCGCATTAGGCCAGCGTGTGTAAATTAAGGCCTAAACCCTCTCTCTTGATAGAGGAGAGGAGACCCGTGCCCAGCAGCGGGACATATATGGGTTGTTGTAAAAAAAAAAGCAAAGAAATGTATGTCTTACGAGGTCGGCAACGCGGCATTGATACCCCTGGTGTTGCAAGCGTCTATAGGCTACGGTAACTGCTTAACATCAGGCGGGTCGTATGCTTGTTTGCTTTGGTAGTATAAAAAAAAAAAGATAACATCAAAGGCATCGGGTCATTGACTTTATAATTGTTCAGATGATCACGTTCAAGCTCATAACCTTAATTAGACTGTGCAACTAATTGCCTATAAACTAATGTATTGTTATGCTTCAATATATTGTTAAGTGCTAATTACATTGATGACCAATCAGAAAAAGGGTTGATTGAACCTATACGGAATACCGTTGGTCATATTAGGTCATTTTTTGTTCGTTGTCTCTCTTTTCTACTTCGATCTGTCCTCGATTTTGTCTTTGAAATATCGTTTTCTACATATTCTCTCTTCTCTCTTTTGCCTAGCCTTGTCCCTTTATTTGGGGTCGGCTCTTCTCGTACCGCGGCTCCAGGACGCTCGGTCCCGGGTTGTCTGTAAATCTAGTTGTGCCCGCTTGGTGTCCCTATTTACGGTTGTCCACCACGTAGAAAGTGGTCTCCCTTGGCCTCTGTTGTTAGTAGGAATGGCTAAAGCCCTTTGAACGCAATAGTCCTCGTCTCGCCTCATCACATGTCCAAACCACCTCCTACTACTCTCCGTCATCTTTTCTGTTACGGGTGCCACCTTGAACGAGCCCCTTATGTACATCGTTTTCTACATCATACTATATTAAAAATAAAAATAAACTACTAAGGAGGCGCGAGCCTATTTTATTTTGGGCCGGCCTTTGGATATTCAAACAGGCAGGCATAGTTCCGTATGTACCTAGTTTGGTGGTCTATACGACCTATTTCCCGTGTCTTCGCCCGCGTTGACTTCGGGTTTCTTTATATTAAGTATAGCCTCTGTACCATTCTGATGTATAAGATATAACATTGTAAAGTTTTTCAAAACCCATCCAGCAGTATTTGAGTTAAGGACTAACAAATATCCATTCTTACAAAATTGAGTTTATAATATTACTAAGAAGAGTTTATAAGATTACTCCTAGTCCAAGCATCATTATTGCAAATTTCTTAAACAGTAAGCTGTATTTAATTCCTTTTTCAAATTCATAAATACACTCTTACTTTGTAAAAAATCTACAAAGTGAAGCTTAATTTTACACAAGATGCATACTGAAAAAAAAGTCAGAAATATATTCAAGTCAGAAGTGCATTTTGCACCTAAATTATGAACTGTTCTCCACTAACGAAGCCACTGCAAAACGCTTGGGACGTGCGTCATGAAAGAAAGTTAGGGCTACATGAAAAAGCGGCGACTACACACTATCATCTAGTTAAGTTTCGTTTAAAGGCAGTACGGCCTTTAAACGAAACTGAACTACTGCTAATGACGTATTAATTTTGTAGCGATTTATTTTAGACCAAATAATTCGCTATAAAGACCAAAAAAAAGCTAGTCAAATAGTTAAGACCTATATTATTGTGACGTAGTAGAAATTTACATAGCTTTCCGACCACGTGGGCCAGTTGACACATTATTATTTTTTTTATATTTTCTATTTTATTTATATTTTAAAATGTAATCCAATATTGACAATCTCATAGATTGTCAATTAATAAAGAGCATGATAATTAAAACATTAGTTCTTTTGTTGAACACGTTCTATTCATGAGATGAATTAATGGCAATTGAATTTTGAAATTATTATTTGACTTTTTTTTTAAACTTAATATTTTGACATTATACTTTTGACATTATTGTGTGTTTATGATGTTATATTGTAATTGACATGAACAAATTGTATTATGTTGTAATGTCAAATATGACTTGTAAAAACCTTACCAATAAAATAATATGACTATGACTAAATAATCAAATATTGACTTCTACACGTGTATACGTACCCTTAAACTAGAAACATGTAATATAATATCGAGAGATTTTTGATACGGTATACTAACAAGGTTTTGGAAACCACGGAAATGCTAAATTGGGCCTAAACTTCTCGTCTTACAATCTCGTAGTAAACGCCAAATGATGTTATATCCAACTTGATTACGGACCGTCTACGTCTTCGCAAAATATCTAATTTCCCTGTACATATTGTTTCTCGTATATTCTGGAAGAATTGAGTTTTAAAGTGAATCAAGCTTTGGCTATGTTTACAGAAAATACTATAGATTTAGTATTAGGTACGAGAAGCTGCTTTAATTAATACTAGGTCGTGGATGTCGGTTATCGCTGCAAAAAGTAGCCTATGTGTTATTCCAGACCATAATCTATCTCTGTGCCAAATTTCATCCAAATCCGTTTTGTAGTTTTTACGTGAAAGAGTAACAAACATCCATCCATTATTACAAACTTTCACATTTATAATATTAGTACGGATCATCAGCATATCGCAGTCCACAGCTGGACAAAGATTTTTCCAAATGGTTTGATATAAAATACTTTTTTTTTTAAGATTACTTACACACTGGAAAACAAAAGGCCTATGTCGCAGAGGATTTTGCAAATATACAAATCACAAACGAACATAAAGCACACCTACATTCTGAACAAATTGAAACAAAAAATATGGATGACGCAAAGTTTAGTCTCGTACTCTCGTGTAAGAACCGAACCCACGACACTCGGCCTGGTGTTGGTGGTGAAATAACCACACCAAAAAAGAAAAAAGATACAGAATGATGTAAGAACCATTCGTAACAAAACTTTTGGATAAATATCAAAGAACGATCACAATCTCAACAAAAATCTTTTCTAAAAGAGTTCTCTTAATATAAAACTTGTCTATGGCAACTGAACAAAAAGGTTTTAACTTCCAAAAAGTCGTTCCTCAACACCTAATCGTCGATATTTAGTAACTGTTCGTTCGACAATGGATCTTAAAGCCCTTCTCACTCTCTTAAAGATTCGGAACGGTCTCTTGGGTGCTGTCAAATTGTTTAACTTGCCAACTTGCTATTTTATTTATATTGATATTAACAAAGGACTGTTTAAGTATCGAGTTATTACATTTTAATTGTTTTATTTAAATATAGGGTGATAATAATTCTACTGTTTACTAATATTATAAATGTGACATTTTGTGAGGATGTTTGTTACTCTTTTACGCGAAAACGGCTGGATGGTTCTGGATGAAATTTTAACATAGACTCATTTTAATCCTGGAAAAAAGCCAAATATCGTGTTCTCGTGGAATATATCATTACTACCTGTTTCCCGCGGCTCCGCCCGCGTAGATGACGGCTATCGCGATAAAAAGTAGCCTATTCTGTATTCCATACTATAATCTATCTCTATGCCAAATTTTATCCAGATTTGTTTAGTAGTTTTTACGTGAAAGAGTAACAAACATCCATACATTTACCGCGTATTTGGTAGCTTAACCCCCTGATCGTTTACTGAAAAGCGAGTAGACCTGGCTATAAGCACCTCAGTATAAATAATTTTAAAGAACAGTATTAAGTTAATCTTGTTAAAGTACGGACTGATGTCACATTTTATAAACGGGTTACTAAAGCCCTCTGAGTATTTAGTATTTGTAATATTTCTTGTGTAGTAGTCATTGTCCTCCATTATTATCATGCTAATTTAGTATTGTAATTAATTGTATTGTTTCGTTTTAATTATTTTGTGTATATTTTAAATTAATAGAAGCTTAATTTAAGTATTGGTACATCTTAAAGCCTTGGTGTTAAAAGAAATGGATCGGCAACACGTAAGTGATACCTACTCTGGAATTGCAAGCGTCTATAGGCTACGGTAACTGCTTAACATCAGGCGGGCCGTATGCCTGGGTATCGAACTCAGTGCGACAGTTGTGTGAACTACCAAGACAGTAAATACTAGCTGTTGGCCGTGGCTCCGCCCACGTGATTGTCGATTATAGCGATAAAAAATCCCTATTCCATACTATAATCTATTTCTATGCTAAATTTCATCCAGATACGTACAGGAGTTTTTACGTGAAAGTGTAACAAACATCCATCCATTCTGACAAACTTTCATACTTATAATATTAGTAGGATTGGAGAAAAAAATATGCTTAAAAATAAAGTGCCAATATATAATATTATAATAGTATTCCCAGACATCTGAGCCTAAATTTAATTAATTTTATCTTTTATTACTGTGTATATTGTAGACGAAATTGTAAATTATTTCACGATACAACATAATTGAAGAAAAATATCTTACGATATCACGATTACTGAAATCGCTCTTAAATCACCAAAATAACTGTTGAAATTAAATGGGGGCCAGAATCAAAACGCGTCACCGCATAAACCATTAGGTGGATATTAAATTATGTACTTACCATCATTGTGTACTTAGTATTATGTGCGGGCAACACCAAAGTACAGTCAACAATGAAAAATATTTATCTGATTTATTTATTGCAAGTATTCGGAGAGTGTGGCAACGAGATACCGTTTAGGGTTGTCAATTATATTTAGCACTGTAATTGATTTACTTAGATAGATAACTCTTTATTGAACACTAAATTAGATAAATCCTTACATAACATTTTAAATGGCAATGTACAATGAGCCTTATTGCTAAAAGCAATTTCTTAAAGGCAACCTTAGGATAGACAGAAAAGATAGATATTAGTAAGTTGACTTTTTAGATTTGATTAAAATGTTCTGTGTTGAGTTTATATTGTGCTTAGTATATAGCATTATGGTCTTTTCAGTCTGCTTCTTGCAAAAAAAAAAACGGCATAGTACTTTAATGTTGTAAATATCATTTTTTTTTATTTATTTTAGGTTTTAACATTGGAAAATCCGTTGCTAATACGTCACTTGATAACATACATTTAAAACTACTACTAAATACACACAGGTACTATCTGCTGCGGTGTTTTCCGAGCATTAAACAGTATCCTTCTTTAATCTAGGATCTTCTTTAATTTAGGAAGAGACTACTTAGCATTAGTTAGGCCGCTAGCTCGCCTTCCAATTATGATTAGCAAAGGTTCAAAATAAACTTAAATACGTGCTCAATATCTTGATAGAGGAGAGGAGACACGTGCCCAGCAGTGGGACATATATAGGTTGGTATTGTAAGTGCTCATTGTTTAGTAGAATACTGTGGGGCTTAGGCGCGACGATACGCACTTTGAGCCATATTCCTTGCTGCATGGCTCGTCCTCTATTATATGAGACTTAACATAGCTGGCAAAACGTGTGTGTAATAAAACTACTCTCTTATCTGCCTATCCTTTTGGGGAACACCTTTTTACTGCTTTAGATGTCATAAAATTACTCCGTATGCTTGTTGGGCGGCATTAAGTGTCTGAAATGGGAACATTTACTATTTGGAAGACATTTCACTACAATTTTGTTTTCTTTTGGGGACTCCCGTATTAGGGTACAAGTCCTGTTTCGTGGAGGACTTTACAAACATATAATTCACGGACATAATACGTACACCCACATTTGAAACAATGAAATATTTGTGAATTACATACATTTTAATAGGGATTAATAAACCAAATTGATCATTTATTTGATTCCAATGTGGGTTCACATAAATGATCAATTTGGTTAATTTAGGGATGAATTAGTAAGATTTAATGTGTTGTTCTAGTACTAAACCTTTTATTATTTATATCTAACATCTATACTATACTAATATTATAAAGCTGGAGAGTTTGTTTGTTTGGTCAAACGCGCTAATCTCAGAAAGTACAGTTTCGATTATAAAAAAAACTTTTTTTGTTGAATAGTCTATTTATCCAGGAAAGTTAAAGGCTATATAACATCGCGCTATGATCAATAGGAGCAAAGCAGTAGTGAGATATGTTGCAAAATCGGGGACAATATTCCAAATTACAACGCGGACGAAGTCGCAGGCGACACCTAGTTAACTATAAACTAAACAGTAATTAAATTCCTCCAATAAACAGTATATTTTCACAAAAAATGCTGACATCAAAAACTTAAACATAATTTCCCAAAATATATCCGTAGTTTGGTGCTGTAAACTGAAGCAGGCTATTAAACGTAAAATTAGCGGCAAGGGGGCAGCCCTATGACCGGTACTAAACGCGGTGTGGCCTCCGCGGCTCGCACTGATAACGCACGAACTGACGCGCACCTGGGAAACGGTGGAGAAGGCATATTAACTAAACCTAACTTTTTTATCAATACAGTAAGTATCGTGTTTTGACTGCATCAGCTTGCATGCTTGATTGTAACTATCTGGCGATTAAAAAGAGTGGACCGAGTTTCTTGCGAGTTCTTCTCATGTCTCCACGTCAGCGAACTAGCCGTGGGAAAATTCAACTGACATCATTCATCTTTCTGGCTTATTCATATTTAATTATGACTTTCATAAGTGTTACTTTAAATAATTAAATTAATTTTGAGTTAACTAAATAAGAAAAAAATCTAAGTATTTTTTAAATGATTTTTATATTTTGTAGTATGAAATGAATTGCAAGCGTTAAAAACGCTGTGCCGTCAGAAGACTTAGATATAATAATAATAATGTTTTATTTCTCCACAAATGTAGTTACAATTTTACTTACAGCTAAGTGATAGGAGGTTTACATAGATCCTTTGTGAGAGCTGGTGTCTGAAGTAAGTTTTATACAAAACCTGTATTACAGATCACCAAGCTCTCTGCCACCTCGGTGTGGACTAGCGTGATAATGTTATTACTATTGCTCGATGACAGAAACTGCGATCTGTTTTACGTATCAGACAAGTCAATTAAAATATTCCTACTTAGTTTTAATACAGGGCTTGACTGCCTTGGTTGTCCAGTGGTCGCAGTATGCGCCTGTTGTGCACGAGGTTGTGGGTTCGATTCCCACTCAGGACAAAACTTTGTGTGTGGCCCATAAAGAGTTGTTCTGAGTCTGGGTGTAAATTGTGTCCGTTAATTGTATGTTTGTAAAGTCCCTCGCGACACAGAGCTTGTTCTCTAGTGCGAGACTTGTCTTTAAAAAGGGCATCGTACCTACAAGGGAACAAGGACATTTTGAACTCCTAATATTGCAACCCGTAGGCTACGGTAACTGCTAACCATTATTTTAGGCAAGTCGTAAGCATATGTCTCAATATAGTGGTATAAAAAAAACCTAACAAATATATATAGACAAAAAAAATTAGTCAATATAAACAATACAAGTTCTCAAAAAACACATTGGATAATACAAAAGTATAGTTTTTCGCTGACACGAAGAAGCTATAGTTTTGCTTTTAATAAATAATTTGATTCGATTGGCTGAAGTATAGCTGACCAAAACTTTACAAAGTAACAAAGAATATTCGAGGTCGGCTCTATTATTCAACATATCAGTACATTTAAGTGAATGTTAGGAGTATACCAATGATATATTTTTTTATACTACTAAGGTGGCAAAAAGAATACGGCCCGCCTGAGACTATGGACGCTTGCAACACCGGCCGGCTGATTCTCTAAGAAACAACACTGGCAAACTGACAGTTGTGATTGCTCGGTGACAGCAAAATCTAATGACTAAACGTCAAAAAGGCTCGGTTTTTGCTCTTACGGAATACCGATTTTCAATCTGACAGCCAGATTTTGCTCGGTTTTTGCGGAGGCTCAGTTTTTGCTCTTACGGAATAGCCCTGCCGGAGTATCACTCGCGCGTTGCTGACCCTGAAAAATCCTTATAACTCCTGGCGGGAAGCTGTCCGACAGCAAGCAGCCAGGACGCTTGCAAACCCATTACTTGCGTGTTGCCGACCTAAAAAATCTTAAACAAGAGTTTTATTATGGAATTTCCCTGGAATGAATGTTTCGTCAAAACACATCCCTAAATAAGCGCTGGAGGTCTGTACTCTTAGATAGAAACACACTTACATAGAAATACAACTATTCCGCTATATGTAATTATTTGGCCGTGGTCTTCTGTAAGGTTTGTATGCTTATATGGTTCCTTACCTCTCTTCGCATTTTTGTCGAGAACCTTTTTATTGTTAAACATAATTAACGCTAAAAATATTAATGTTAAATTAAGTATTCTATTAGTTTTCCCAATCCGCCCGGAAGCCGGATATCCGAACTAAACTAATGCCGGAAACGGATATGCGGCCATCACATTTAAATTATTAATCTTACGGATACTGCATCATCGAGTAAATAAAAAAAAATTGATCATTTTAAATTAATAAAATCCAAAATGATGATAAATAATAATAGATTGAAATTTGTTTTCGGGGATTTTTTATCATATTTTAAATAGCTTTTTGTACTTTATGACATACAAAAACCTATGGGAATCAAAAAACAAGTAAATATCTATACTATATTATATAGCGGTAAAGTTTGTGACGTTGTCGGGGGTAATCTCTGGATCTACTTAACAGATTTTGAAAATTCTTTTACCTATAGAAAGCCACGTTATTTGCGAGTGTCATGGACTATATTTTATTCACAAAAACATTACCGGACCCCGGGAAATATCAACCGTGCTAAGGCGGGGCGGGCAGCTAGTATTTAAATATTTCTATTTAAATGTTATAGTCAAATTACACCCAGACACAGAACAAAGAATCGTGCTCATCACACAAAGATTTGTCCTGAATGGGAATCAAACTTACTACCTATGGCTTAGCAGTCAGGGTCCCTGACTGACTCTGACTGCCCTGACTGGCCATTCATTATAAAAAAAAACTGTTTATATTTTTTCCAACAAATCCTAACAAAATTAATGTTCCCACTTACCATACTAAATAACAATATTATACGAAATAAAGTAGCCTAGACCATTCTGCATAATCCTCGCGTCTCAAAGGTGCAATATTCTTAGTTTAACGGCAACCGTAATTTACCAATGAATTTGGTATAAATACGTAAACTATCGAAATTTACGAGAATATGGGCACTTTATCGCGCCCCGCGGCTATAGTAGGGCTGCCAAGTAATCGGGAAATGGTGCGAAGTCTTATTTGATATTAATGCCTGTTTTGTGTACGCGATAGTTATCTCATCCTACTAATATTATAAACGTGAAAGTTTGTAATAATGTATGGATGTATGTTTGTTACTCTTTCACGAAAAAAATACTGAATGGATCTGGATGAAATTTGGCACAGAGATAGATTATAGTCTGGAATAACACATAGGCTACTTTTTATCCCGAAAAAAAGACTCTGTTCCCGAGGGAATGTACGCGCGGGCGAAGCCGCGGGCGGAAGCTAGTAATATTATATTTATTTTAGCTATCGACAACTTTATCAAAAAAAAAGAAACTAAAACTCACCATTTATTTATAAATAAACTAATGTTTGTAAAATCCCTCTCGACTGAGGGCCTTTTCTCTACTGCAGTTGTTCTTATAAAAAACAAAATATATTCGGCTAGATATCACCAAACTGAACGAATCAACACAAAACGACCAATCGTTTGTGTTAAATTCTAACCCCACTGTATACTCGCAATGTTAAAAATTGCCCGAAAACAGAAAAGACATAAAATTGCCCGAAAATATCACATGAACTCGAATTCAAAACTATTTTAATTCGAATAGCAATAGCGAGCGGCGAGTAGCAAATCCTTTTGAACTATACTTTATAAATATAAACGTAGTTATAGAACTATAGAAAAAGTTAGACGCATGGCTTGTGACTGGCACAAACAAAAACAAAATAAAAATTGGGGAATGTATCGCGCTTTTTTGTATAGTGAATGGGGAAACAACCGCACGCGAAATGTGGGGACAGTTAGCCTATGTTGTTGAAGTTGATTTAAATTAAGCACTATCAAAACACAAAATAATACCAGTGTGATTGAACAAGAAAAAATAGAGTCACACTGTTACACATTGGGATTTGGTGTGACTTTATTAGGAAAAAAGTAGCCTTATGTCACCTTGTGTTACTGAACGGAAATAAACCCAAAATGTTAAATAAGAAAAAACGTGGTACTGACTTGTAACACTGGAACATTTGAGGATTAAGGCCCAAACCATCTTTGCTCTATTGATAAAGAAGAGGAGACCTATGCCCAGCAATTATACGGTACTTTAAGGGTTTATATTGTTTGCAAACGAACTCAAAAACTACTAGACTTTACTAGATTTTACTAATTCTTTTACCTTTTATATGATTACTAGCTGTTGCCCGCGGCGCCCGCGTGGATGTGGGTTATCACTGCAAAAAGTAGCCTATGTGTTATTCCAGACCATAATCTATATCTGTGCCAAATTTCATCCAGATCCGTTCAGTAGTTTTTACGTGAAAGAGTAACAAATCAATCCATCCATCCATCCATTCTTACAAACTTTCACATTTATAATATTAGTAAGGATTAAGTAACATAATTAAGCTGTATTCTATGTAAAGAATTAAGGATGAAATAAAATGCAAGTTGCCTATATTATAACTGTCTAGAAGTTAAGTTTTTAAAATCATAATCAGCTGTCAAGTTAAACAGATTATATCATCAGTCATTATCAACATAGGGTCAGGTAAAATACCGTTTGTTAAAAACATCACGTGTAGCTATAATACCTCAGCCAACAATATCACAGGTACTTCGACCCTCCTATCCTACTTTTATCTGTCCCTGCTTACATTTAATTTACAAAGCAAACTTTGCTTTGGATTTGAGTGGTGTTAAATTTTTCCCAGATCCGCGATACGGTGGTGGCTAATTTGTTTTTTTATTATCCATATTTTTTAAAGGTAAAGTGCTCTTTTCAACAAATAAAGGTGTTAATATCAACAAATTGTGTTTGAGCTATAAATTTGTAGAATGATAACATCAATTTCTTTTTTGGTCGATCGGTTATGAAATTTGTTTTTGATGTGAGACTTGCTAGTCTTACAGGCGAAGTAAAGGCGAGTTGCCATCCGCCATTACTTTAAATACACGTAAACGTTTCACAAGAAGTTATCAAAACAATAATAAAAGCAGCATTAATTTCCGTTGCGTGGTTTAGAAGATTTAAGCGTACATAGAGACTAAAAGCGGGCAGTGATTTGATTTTATACTATGTAAGGATAAAATATAATTTTTTATACTACCAAGGTGATTATCAATGTATATGGTCCACCTGAAGATAAGCAGATATCGTAGCCTATCCAATATCAGTAGTATTACTTGCACTGATTCTATATTTTGTAATATATAAGTTTTGTGTTACGGAAAGACTTAAGATAGGGAGACCTTTATTCGTATGATTATCACCACTGCTGAATTCATTCTCTTTGTACGTTCCACTTGTAATGTCCTTGCTAGTGTTATCCAATTATGAGCCCTCAAATCGTTTGATGTCGTCGACTCATAGCGAGCCGAAATATCACACGCTTTGTGCACCATTCTGGTCATTGGTTTGTCTCATTTTTGGCTATCAATGTTTCTTTCTTTTTTGCTTTCTTTATGTCATTGGTAACTGCACAGGTCTATATAAATTCATAAACTACTAAGGCCTTAAACCTAAACCCTGTCTCTCTTAATAGAAGAGAGGAGACTCATGCCCAACAGTGGGATATACATATATGGGTTGCTTTTAAACTTCAAATATTGACAGACATCCACAAAAAGAAGGATTTGAAATTCTAAAAGTTTAAAATACTCAACAAATTGTAATATCAAGGTTGTTGCCAACCCTAATGTAATACGACTACCTGTCATTATTGTTAAATACTATACATTAGTTTAGGTTTTGGAGTTTTAAGATCGTAATTATAAACTTCGTCTAATAACCTTTGATATCGATTCCAAAACTAAATGAGCCTAACATTGTGCGTTGTAAGTATTTGAGTGCTTTTCATTTGCAGACGTTGATAAAACTTATTACTTAGATTGCGATACATTGTTACTGGTTAGCCCAAAAGTTAAACAACTTTTGGCTATTTCTTAGATCGCGATTAGATATTTCATCAAGCCTGAAATTATGTTCGATGAAAGCTTGTTTCATATATTGTTAAGGTTGCCGCGTAAACTTTAATTGGTCTGTGGTTTTCGAATGACCGTCTGTAAGAAAATGTTGAGATACTTTATAACCGCAATAATGAAATACTTCAGCCCCTAAATATTATTAATACGTACCTAGAGAAGGATTAGAAGAGAAAACTTACAATCAAGTTATGTTATTTCTAAACCGAGAACAATTTTGTGTGACAATTAAATCGGGTCATGGCGTCCACGTACGCTTTGTTGGAAATGTTGAACTCGTGGATCCCAATACTCCTTATGCAGAATGCTATAGAAATCCTTCGGAGAAGGAAGGCATAGAATGTCCATCAGTGAGCAGTATTTTGGCTAAGATCGTGCGAAGAGACCTAACAATGAACTACAATAGACTAATGGTAACAATAAAAATGTTGACCAAACTTTGGATGGTAGCACATCAAAAGAAACACCTACGTATGCAAATTACCTCCCAGTTTCAATTAAGTACAATCACAATTTATCTGACACTACATTAATTATCCAATGATATCATCTGATCTCTGGTTAATCATTACTAATAAGCTTGTGTATTCTCTTAAGTTATGATACTGCACACGATATTAGCATAATACGTTTAATAAACATTATGACTAATTGAAATAATAGAATAACAATAGATATTATTGAAGAGTAGAAGTAGCTGACTGGGAAAGTAACCTTATACACGTCTGTTAAGTCTTAGGTGTCAATGACAACGTAAATTTTACTTTGTGAAATTTATACGTACTAATCAAATGATTTACCATCGGCTAACGGGGAAAGGTAGAAGACATGATGAGAGAACTTTTTTTTAAGACAACTCCCGCACTAGAGAACAAGCTCTGTGTTACGGGGGACTTTACAAACATACAATTAACGGACACAAATTACACCCAGACTCAAAAGAAACCTTTGTGGGTCACACAAAGTTTTGTCCCTGTGCGGGAATCGAACCCACAACCTCGTGCACAGCAGTCGCATACTACACCCACTGGACCACCAAGGCAGTCAACTATTCTAAAGGCATGTCTGACTGTCCAAAAACCGCGTAAGAACGACGTGAGTTGTGAATATATTTGCCAAGTGTTTTGTGTTTTGCTATTAAACCAAATAGTAACGCAAAATACGAAATACAGAACCTAGAAATCAAAAACTATGCTCACTTACAAAGAACCACTTAAACTAAATTACGGAGATAAGCTAGTACACAATAAAACAAAACACTAAATACACATAATGAATCTTCAATCTCACTCGCCAACAACTATCCTGAAATGGTGCAGCTATTTTGGCATCATAAAGTACAAAATCGTGACCAACATCATGCCACATTTACGTGTGTCGTCGACGCAGTTGCGGTGAAGCGATGCTACTGAGTTATGAGTATGACACTACGCGGGCTACATTGCAATGTCATGAGGCCACGAATAGTGCGAATTGAGCATGTGCCGATTGGACTATTGACGAATTGGGTTCAGAACGATGAAGTTCTTTTCGTTCTCTTTTTTCATTTTACTCAAACTCAACTTAAATTCAAAGTCATTTATTCATTTAGATCAAATACATGATACCTATGAACGTCAAAATAAACAAAAGTCAGCATTTTTTTTTTCTACAGCCAATTCGCTGACATGGGTAGGGCCTAGAGAAGAATTGGCAAGAAACTCTGGCCACTCTTTTGAATCGCCAGAGTATAATATTTACAATTTAAAAAGATAACTTCCGCACTACACAAACCCTGTATCACGGAGGGCTTTAGAATTACAGACATACAATTCACGGACACAAATTACAGACTCGGAACAAACATTTATGGTTCACAAAATGTTTTGTCTCGAGTGAGTATCGAACCCACGACCTCCGTCATAACACTACTGTGTCCCTGGCAGTTCCCGAAAGGCACTTATTATACTTATATGGGACACTAATTGTCAGCCATCGTTGGCAATAAAATTAACAACATGGTGCAAGCGTTAAATGATTTTTGCGGGGGCTTTGTAAAAGAAAAACCTGTACCAACACAATCGCTATTATCTGCTAAGTTAGAATACATAGACTAATACGGAACGATTTGACTTTGACTTAGGTTGTTTAATCAAAGTCTAAGTCAAATTTACAGTAGAACAAACATTATCAACAGATGACTGATTCAACTCTGAAACCTAAGTACTTAAACACCTAATACTAAACTAATGCTATAGATAATTTATTCGCAAGCTCATCACTGTAAGTCTACAATGGTTAAGTTAGCGTACATTGCGCGTTTCGTGAACAATGGCCCGTGATATTAGAGTTGAAAGCGAGCAAGTTAAAGCAATCACTCGACTTGGTTAGTGCAGCTTTCACCGAGTTACGAGTTTGTAGGATCTGTTAGTGTGATTTCTAGATGTTATTTTTAAGTTGCTGGGTACTGATTCAGTCCTGTAGATTTCTCGGTGTTGTTTTTGTCGTTGTTTTTATTAATATTATTAGAATAACTAAGAGATTGCATTATTTTTTTTATCAATGATTTATTATTATTTACCAGCTGAGAACAGCAAGTCTGGTAAGCCTTGGAAACGCATACCTGGTAATTAAAAAGGTATCACTTGCGTGTTATTGACCCATTTTTTATACCAGGGCTTTAAGATGCAGTATCCCTGGGATATAAAAACGTTTTTTTTAAATGCACAGCACTAAATGAGCCCTGGAGACCTGTGCTCACATACCGGAACACAACTACACTGCTGTGTGTAGTTATTTGACTGTGGTCTTCTGTAAACTGGAGGTCCTTCCCCAGTGAGATTCGCTCGCTTGAATGGTGCTTTACCATTCTTAAAGAATTAACAGGAATTAGCTGTAACATGCATTTATATAGGTACAATCGCGTGCAGTTTCGTAACCTAGTACAGTCAAGTACAAACACATGTCCATACGCCAGTACCCTTCACGAGAGTGCTTTTCCACGTCGAATGAATTTACCATAACACGGTACGCCTTTACGTTACTACCCGCATAATGTCGCCAAATACCCGAGTTTGCATTCTATTATCGCGTATCTGTGGAAATTGACTGTTTTATACTGTGGCGGAAAGAGATGGAGTATTGCTTTCAATGATGCGTTTTGGAAACGGTATTTTTGAATAGAAATGCAATGGTATTAATGTTTATAATAATATTAGTATACTTTTGTAGTCCTCAGATAGTTGTTCTGGTTTGAGTGATTGCGCTTATGATTTGCATATCTGTCTACTCTACGGTTCTGGAGATATTCTGACCAGACCTTATTTTTTTCCACAAGTAGGGTTTTAGTAATGTTTAAAAAATCAGGCAAGTTTTGACATTTTTACAACGAGAATGAGGCTTAGTTAAAGTAATGTGTTATTGCCAATAATTTGCATTTTTACAAGAAAAAAAATAGTTTTTTACTATTAAATATAATAATGGCAAACAAAACAAGCATTGGATTATTCTGTTTAAAAACACACAACATTCTTAAAACATAACACTTCGTTCTAAAACAAGACAAGGAAACGAATATTTAACGTCTAAAACAATTCTTCTTAGACTATTCTAGTCGACTGTTAATGTACGACTCTTAATAATGAACAGGGCCTTTAGAAGGAAGATTTATTCCCGATTTACTGGCCTGTTAGCAAGTCTTTAGAAATCAATTCAAAGATTACATCGGCCATTTAGTCGTTACGCGGCTGTGTAAGCTAAATTAAGATAGGTATCCATCAGGTATTTAGAAGTAATTTTGGACAGCTACGATCCAGTCTTTTGGATGTTATTTTGGATGGTTACGATCCAGTACTGTGTAACGTGTCGTAGCTTCGATTTCTACACGAGACCTGAGTGTACTTTATGTATGTGAATCGTGTATTTGTAAAGTCCCCGGGACATGGCTTGTTCCCTAGTGGAGGTTCTTTAAAAAAAATCAGTGATCGTGGAAACATTTTTGATTAAGAGTTTCTAGGAGATTTATGCATAAGTTAGCTAATGCCCCAATATTTGTCAGTAATCCAAGGTCCATATGTTTCTACGTGATGCTTCTAAACAAATATGTATTTATCTTCCACGTCCACATCCTCATTCTATTGAACATAGACCTCCCAGAATGCTTTCATCAGCATTCGGTCCTGAGGAGTCTTCATTCGTCGACTGTCCGCAACCTTTTTATTTTGATAAACCAGATTAATAAAAACTCTGTATTTATTATTAAATTTTGATAAGGCCTTAATCAACACATTGTCTAAATGTTATTCAACTGTTACTCTTTAAAACCCATCCAAAGGTTGTCTGGAAGAGATCGCTTTTAGTGATAAGACCGCCCATTGTACAGCTAACTATTACATCAAACTGTTATTTTATACTGTTGTATTTTTGCTTGGTGTACAATAAAGAATACTCTATCTATCTATCTATCTAAATGTGCTTTACGTAAACCTTTAAGTACAATCCAGCTTGTCCTTGAACAAAAAGTACTGCCTACTATCAGTAACTTCCTTTTCTACTTAAGAGGAAAGTTTGGTGCAGCTCATTCCAACTTGCTTTATTATACCGCAGTTTGTCCGATACGTTTGGACGTATAACTTTTATTTTCATATCCTGCGACTTATAGCAGGACATTATGATTACGGATTTGTATAAGAAAAAGCTGTGCCTCGTACTTCCACGTTCTAGAATCTGACTATCTGAGCTTAAGTGGTTATCTCCCTCTATGCCACTGCATGACGTGTTGTTCAATCCTCACACTGGACAAAAATCAAACCTACATCAGCAATAACTGTTTTTGCTAATTTATTAATTTTTAAGAGACCTTCATAAGAGTTACTTTGTAATCTAAATGAATTAATAAATCTAGAGTTTGTATAATTTCCTTTTTTATTTCCGCATATTCTTCTTTAATGCTGTCTGTAGAATGGGTCCAAAATCAATGAACTTGACAGTAAAAATCGTACTCAAAAAGTCAAATCTGCGGCTTTTGCCATGAGTGATTCAGTAAAGCCACATGTAGACGGTACAAAGACAACAGCCGCATGTCGATGCATACACAACTGAAACGATTTTACAATCCAATAACAGTGTCACTCAACGAGTCGTATATTCAACGATTCCACTCCGCTCACTTTTACCAATTTCATACACTCTCGTTTACTCAATCCTCTCAATAATTTCGACCTCTCCCTATAGATATGCTTTATTAATGGGCCAATATGCGTACGTGCTTACGTGTAAGTGGTAAATTATTCGCTTTGAGTTTTTGCCATGATTTTATAAGTGGGTAGTTGGGAAAATTGAGTGCTGTGTGCCAAAATGTTGGTGATTCGAGTTTTTATATGAAGCGTAAAAAAGCAATAATTTTCTGTTTGATTAGTATCCATATTATTAAAACGGCCTATGTTGCTTATGTTTTTAGGTTTATGTCAACATATTTGGTTCTACGGATAGTTCTGGTCCACTACCAGCGTCAGAGAAAATATTTTTAGGATCTAATACAAATAATGGGATAAAGATAGCAAGTCCTGGAACTGTCACTGATCATGGAGTATGATTTCATGTCTCACCTAGACTTCAACTAATAGTAGAGATATTATAGATTTCCGAACGTAAAAATATTTTTTTAAAGTAATCTTTGATTAAAACCTACAAACTCTAGTTTTCCTTGCGTTTAAACCGATTTACCGTATTTTTGATTTTTAAACAAGATTTTTTACATAATTGAGAGTTGTTTCAAGTAAACACGTAGACTGCTTATGTTGTACAGTAGCAACAGTATCTACTAAATTGTTTGTTTCGTTATGTAGATGAGCACTTTGATGCTCGTACGTTGAGACGTTGCTCTTCGTCAGCTTTAATGTTAAAAATAAACAGGAAAACATACCTTATTTGAATGACGTTGACAATCTAACAAAGCATACGTTCTATTTTCATATTGATAGACTTTGTCCGCCAAATGAGCCGCCGACAGAATGTTTCGTTTATAAGCTGTTCAACGACAAACCTTTCATCTACGAATTATTCACCAACAGAACAATTTATTCATGAGCGAATCGACGACATAACCTTTCTACTACGAACGATTCGCTGATAGAACATTTCGTTTACGAGCTGTTCAGTGACAGAACCTTTCAACTACGAACGATTCGCCGACACAACAATTTATTCATGAGCGAATCGATGACAGAACCTTTCCACGAAACGAACTACGAACGTTTCGCCGATAAACGTCGAAAACGGTTATTATGCTGTCTTACTTTTAAGAAACAGGGTCAGCAGTTCTAGCAAAGAGTCCTCACTTACTATTGGAGAAAGTCTGCAGACTTCAGATTTTATTCAATTTAATGACTTCTAGACAAGTTTGCTTTGGTGTATTTTAAAACATGTAGTAGTAGTAAAGCCACTTTTTCTGTTGCAATCTTTTTTCTTTCCGCAGCACAAGCCCTGTCTCGCAGGGGACTTTACAAACGTACAATTAACGGACAAAAAATACACCCAAACTCGGGACGACCATTTGTGCATCACACAAAAAATTGTGTAGAGTATGGGGTTCGAACCCACAACACGCCGCGCAGTGGTAAATGGCGAGGTAACCACGGACCAACAGTGCAGTCAATAGAGTGATTCCTACAAGCTATCTTTCTTAATACACTTGCACTTAAGTATATATGTGTGTAACTGTGTAGGTCTGTCCGAATATAACCCACATCTCATATAAACAATCCTAAACAACATTAATCTAGAACTTTCCAACGACTGTTTCATCACAAACATTGGTTTTATCGTCGCTCATTGCTCTGTTAGATGAAGAGGCGTTACTTTCTTTGGTAACAAAACGGGTACGATGTAAATTGTAGTCTGGAAGTTTGCGAAGGCCGTTTATTAAATTACCGCCGTCCGATTCGAGTGTCACGCCTCTAGTATAGTATAAAAAATATGTAGTACTGAAACTGCGCCAAAATGTCAAATTAAATACCTTCCGCTCATCGCAGATTTAATCGGCGTGCGGCGTTCTAGTTGTACTAACTACGGCTTGCGGGCGGGGCGGCCGCCAGCGTGTGATCAGTCGGCATCGTATTGTTTAATAATATTAAATATATTATTTATTTAAATATTATTTAATATAAAGGCTATAATAGTAGATTCCTATAAAACCTATCTCATATTTACAATGAAATGGTCTTTTATTACAATTATTATATTATTGAGCTGTGAAAAACCAATGCGTTATTAGGAGGCTTGCGGGGCAACATGCGCTTAAGTTACTTATCCGTCGGGTTTTGCACAACTATAAAGGAGTTTCTCCACTACTAATTTCTTTATACTATGCTTTTAGTTCTATGGCGCAAGTTGGGAATGTCTGGCGAAATGCTGAAGTACTTTCAATTAATGGTGTTAGCTGAGCATTTGTCATCGGCATATCTTCTGTAGAAGAACTTCTTCATACAACGCTCTTAAGTGCTATTGCTGATTCTTGGTTAAACAGTGACATTGTTTTCAGTTATCTGAAGTCTTTAAAAGCTTTGAGTAAATGGGTTGCTATTCTATGTTTATAACAATCTCGATCGTGCCATATATTATTTGAACTTAACTGCACAGTTCAGTGGCTTAATTGTTCACCTCGCCATTTACTACTGCGCGACGTGTGGTTCGAGATCGAACTCACTATACATCGCGCACGGGACAAAAATTTGAGTGATCCAGAATTGGTTGTCCTGAGTCTGGATGAACTTTGTGTCCGATAATTGAATTCCCCCGCGACACAGGGCTTGTTTCTTAATGCGGAAGTTGTCTTTTTTTCAGAAGAAGAATACTTGTCCTCACTGATAGTGGCATTTATTTTTGTCAGCGGTTTAGACTGTACTTGAGTTGTACGTAAATTTTGCAAAACGATTTCTTACATGACGTCATCGTCATTGAGCTAGGTAAATTATAAATTAATCTGATAATAAATTTATTATTCATTTCTTTTAAATGTTCGCCAAAAATAGTTTAGTATTTAATATTTTATTATATTATAATCACTATCTTATTCTGAAATAAAAAGCACATGTACAAAAAAACCCTACTGTGCGCTGGCCTAATCCAGGTTGATTAAGAATTATATTGGTCTCTTATAAATCAGACCAGCTTATGATTAAGATTGTGTGCTAACTTTAATACACTGGGAAATGTTATTAGCAATTCATATTTTAGGATCTTGCCGTTACTTTATGAGGCTAGAAAATATATGTTCTTGTTTATATAACACTTCATTTGTTTCTTCACGCATATGTTTTAGTATCGCGATATTATCTCTTGATATTCTTCTTACACTTGTACCAAGCCGTAAAAGAATACTCTCAAGAGAGAGAGCGTTTTTATTTCTTTCGTCGTATTCCTATTAATAGCTCTGTGTTATAAATTTGATGTTTTTTTGTTTTGAGCTAAATCTGGAATGGGAAAAATTCTAGGAAATGAGTATCTAATTATGGAACTAGCGGCATATTTATATATTTTCGTACAGATTACTTATATTTTTAAATTGAAATATAGCCGTGAATTCCGTGATATTATAATATTCTACTGGTTGAAAGAATTTTGGAAATCGGTCCAGGTATAGTCTGAGTTGATGCATTGGAAAAAATAAATAAAAACAATTAAATCTATTTAAAAAAAGAAACATGTATTTGATCAGACACAATCCAAAGACTTTATGAAGGTTCATAGACTTAGATAAAATTTCGATGAATGCTATTAATTTTTTAATGATAATTGATTTCTATTTAATGAATTACAGTGTATTTGCAAGTATTTCGCTATCAATAGATACAAAACATTATTACTCAACAGAACCGAAGTTATATTTCTTTCTTTCCGTGTAAACACAATGTCAGTCAATTGAAATTCAAATACAGGAAAATGAATACGGCTCGAGAACACCGAAATTACATGCGTATTCGACGAAAATAAAGAGAATGGGTTTGCTAAATTTATATGGTGATTCCTCCTTTCAAATTACATGCAATGGCTATGTTCATAACAACTCGTTAGTGGTAATTCTTTCTTTTTTTGTTATTAATCAAACGAGTAATTGTTTGAGGGAGTGTTACTGGTTTAATTACCTCCATTACTCACTATACAAAGCTTAGGCAAATGTTCAACCACAGTATTAACAGGTAGGTACCCTGACCCATGAATGATACACAATAGATTTTCTATTGTGTCTAACTTGGGACAGCAAAAGGGTTAATATTCGTCGAGACCGATTTCGGTCACTCAATATTGTAACTCATACCAAATTGTAAATGTTATACTCGGGCAATTAAAAAGAGTAGCCCGAGTTTCTTGCCAATTCTTCTCGAGGCCCAACCCTAGTCAGCGAATTGGCCGTAGGAAAAAAAGTATGCTGGCATTTGTTTTTATGACGTTCATAAGTATCATGTATTTGATCTAAATGAATTAATGAGTTTGACTTTGACTTCGATAAATCAGGCGCAAGACCAACGGCTTTACGTGCTTTTCGAGGCTCGGAGGGACTTGTTGTGTTTTTAGAAAACGTTCAAGACAACTACAGTCTCCAAATAATTCTGCAAAGATTAAATAAAGGCATCACATAGATCACGATGTTAACCCTCCACAGCTATAGCTATAACATCGACACGTAACATCTAATCACGACACGACATCTGGTCAGCCATCGATCATCTCGGCTTGCAATTTTCCGGACGCGCGCCCAAATCCCTCGCGCAAAGGCTCATCCTAACCGATAATGCGTCACGAGTCCCCATTTGCCCCAATATTCAATTTTTATCACATCGAAGTGAAAACTTGTGAACTGATAAATGGCTTACGTAGACGTGAATTAAGTTTAAATTTTGATACTTAGGATTTCTGTCTTACCTTATTAAGACTCTTAATGGCCACTAGCACTCTAACCATTTAAGATCTTTATGGCATAGGTTTCCTATCACTAAGTAAAATGTTTGACTGCATGGATGATCAGTGATTTAAGTACCTAGTTACAACGCGGTGTGTTGTGGGTTTGATCTCCACACGGCACAAAAAATATGTGATCCACAGATGGTGGGTAGTAATCTGCGTGTAGTTTGTGTCTGTGATAGTTAAGTATGTGTTTGAAAAGTCCCCCACGACACGGCTTGCTTCCGAATAGAAAGAGTTGCCTTTCGTGTTTTGACTGCATCAGCTTGCATGCTATCATACTTGTAATTTACAAAAGCTTGTAACTATCTGGCGATTAAAAAGAGTGGCCTGAGTTTCTTGCTAGTTCTTCTCAAGGCTCCACATCAGCGAACTAGCCGTAGGAAAATTTTGCTGACATCATCTTTCTGGTTTATTCATAATTTATGACCTTCGTTACATTACTTTGTAACCTAAATGAATTTTGAGTTTGAGTTTGAAAAGATGTTACACCGTCGGTTAAAAAATGAATAACGTATGCAAATATTTATCTGATATTGCAAAGCCAATAACTTACTTATTGAGCTTAAACTATCAGAATTTGATACAGACGCATACAAAACCACTCATAAACTCAAATTATCATCTTATTATCACGAAAACTGATCTCAAATCCCCAATTTTGCGACTAAACATTAGTTCAAAGCACCACATTACCTAACTTAATGACTAAACAGTCAACAGTGAAGCCTATTTACATAGATATGCGGGCAATCAGGTGATAAACATAACTGGACGGTACATTATGCTAATAGTACTGAGCTATTACAGACCATTGTATATGCACAACTGATGCTAATTAGGCAGTAAACGATCGAGATTGATATTGTCATCGTTTCGGATATTGGATGACGACAGGTTTTTATAGGGTTATAAAATATGCAAGCTTTTATAATGTCCTCTTAAATCGTCATGGAGGCTAATATCGATGGAGACTAGGAGATATTATAGTGTTAGAAAAGAGTTATAAGTATTTTAAAGGGTCGTGCGCGAGTAATACCCCTGGTGTTGCAAGCGTCCATAGGCTACAGTAACTGCTTACCATTTGGCGGGCCGTATGCTTGTTTGGCAGTATAAAAAAAAAGTAGTAGCAAGCACTAAAAACGTCTTGTGCAAATGGGTAATTTTAATTTGAAATTGGAGAACTACATATTATTATTAAGGTTGATTGGAACGTCGCCTCGATTCCAATAATCAATAATAATTCGAGTTCTTCTCTACCAAACAAAAAAGATGCATATCTTATTCAGAAATCGATGCGAGTACTTAAAAATAATACTAAAAGTAATGAAAAGATTGAAACTAATCAATTTTCTATTTTTTAAATTTTATTTTGAAACAAAATCATGTCCACACGCATCTCAAAGCCTCCCAGAGCGTCATACGGTAATTTTTATGACAAAATACATGTGTCAGGTTAGTGAGGGTTGGTAATAAGGCTTCTGTTCAAGGGTTGACGTTTAAACTTTACCCGTGATGTTTACTGCCCCCGTCCTACCGGGGCCACTTACTGAACACCACATAAAATCTGTTGATTGTAACCTTGCTGGATGTGGCACAAGCTTTCTTTCAATTTTGACTGGACGGTTGGTTCAGTGGCTTCAGTGGTTACCTCGCCATTTAACACTGTACCACGTGTTGTGGGTTCGATCTCCACACGGGATAAAAAATTATGTGATATTAATAAATGGTTGTCCCGAGTGTGGGTGTGATTTGTGTCCGTTAATTATACGTTTTTAAAGTCTCTTGCGACACAGGGCTTGTTCCCTAGGACGGGAGTTGTCTTATAAAAGAATTTGACAGTAGTTTTAGAAATAATATCTATACTATAATATTATTAAGCTGAAGAGTTTTATGTTTAAACGCGCTAATCTCAGAAAGTACTGTTTCGATTAGAAAAAAAATTTTTTTCTTGAATAGTGCATTTATCCAGGAAGGCCTATATAACATCACGCTATGATCAATAGGAGCGGAGCAGTAGTGAGATATGTTAAAAAATCGGGGAAAATATTCCAAATTACCACGCGGACGAAGTCGCGGGCGACCCCTAGTAAAATATAAAATTAGTTTATCTTTAAGTTTTAGTAAGTGTGTGTATGCACACATACATTCTCTCCAAATGTTATCCAGATTCCTATAGCCGTTTTGGCGTGATTAAGCCATCTATCCAAAGTTTGGCGTTTATAATATTAATAAGGTTTATATGATATCTAACAACTGGTGAACACAATATTCGTTTTAGTCTGTCTTGCTGTGAAATCATGTTAATTAATTTGTTAATTAGGTATATCAATAATATTACATGAAGCGCTAATTTAGATCTAAACGTCGATGCTAAATTTCAATTAATTATATGATTGAGCATGACGTGTACTGTTGTGTGGGATTATGTACTTAAGGATGGGCTCTATTAGAGATAATAGGTCATAGTTCCCAAGCATAATGTATGGAAGAAGGATTAAGAGAGGTACCACCATACTAGCGAGCAAGCTCGACTAGGAAACGACTTTACGGAAGACCACAGCCAAATAAATACACACAGCGGTGAGTGGGTTCCTATATGTGAGTAGGTACAGGTCTCCAGCGCTCAATTAGAGAAAATTCACGTTTTGAAATCCTAGGGATACTACATCTTAAAGCTCTGGTGTAAATAAAAAGGTAGGCAACACGCAAGTGATACCTCTGGTGTTGCAAGCGTCTATAGGCTACGGTAACTGCTTAACATCAAGCGGGCCGTATGCTTGTTTGCCACCCAAGTAATAAACACGTCTTTGAAGAAATTTTAAAGACATTTCTGATTCACCAAACTGCATTAGGGCAAGCGTGTGGGAATTAAGCCCAAACCTCTTTCTCTCTCTCGATAGAGGAGAGAAGACCCGTGCCCAGCAGTGGGTTGCTTTTATTATATGTGAAACAAAAATATTTACTGTTGATAAATTCTTAGATAGGTACATTTATGATTTATGATTTAAAAAAAAATACAACTCCCGCACTAGAGAACAAGCTCTGTGTCGCAGGGGACTTTACAAACATACAATTAACAGACACAAATTACACCCAGACTCAGAACAACATTTTGTGGGTCACACAAAGTTTTGTCCTATGTTTATTTATGATATACACTTATGGTTTTTAGTATGTGTTTCATCGCAAAAAGAGTCTCTTCCAGTACTTCTACGTCCGTACTTAAAACCTTAAGCAGATAATTCAAGTTAGTTGCGTTTGAGTCGCCACCTGGGAGCTCCTAATTGCCTCAACACATCCTGAGGACCTAAGGTGTCGTACACACGCTTCGTTTTACTACATATAACATTAACAACACTAATCACTTTAGATTCTGCTGGGCTCCACCATTTTACTAATAGAAGTTAGGACACGACATATTTTCAAGAAAATTTTGAGATATTAATAAATGGTTGTCCTGAGTGTGGGTGTACTTTGTGTCCGTTAATTTTAAAGTCCCCCGCGACACAGGGCTTGTTCCCTAGTGCGGGAGTTGTCTTATTAAAGAATTAAATATTAGTTTGTTCAACAGATTTAGAGTTTGTAATTTAGATCATGTTTATCCACGTAAATGGGTGGTCAATTTCTAAGAAATCAGCAAGTTCCCTTTATTATTTACTAGCTATTGCCCGCCGCTCCGCCCGCGTGGATGTCGGTTATCGCTGTAAAAAGCCGTAAGTAAAGTA
The DNA here is from genome assembly GCA_947095525.1 of Trisateles emortualis. Lineage (NCBI taxonomy): Eukaryota > Metazoa > Arthropoda > Insecta > Lepidoptera > Erebidae > Trisateles > Trisateles emortualis. The sequence continues at coordinate 14,675,732 of OX352742.1, read as the reverse complement.
GCCTATGTGTTAGTCCAGACCATAATCTATCTCTGTGCCAAATTTCAGGAGTATTTACGTAAAAGAGTAACAAACATCCATCCATCCATCAATACTTACAAACTTTTGCATTTATAATATTAGTAGGATAATCAGACCGATAAAACACCAGACTTCCACCAGACCAGCACACTTATTTTGTCATCGTGGTCGGTTGGTCGGTCCTACGCTACGACTAATGTCTGTTCAGACAAACAAGAGAATAAAGAGTGGTCCTGTGTTTACTGACACACCGTAATATTTCCCGTGTACATGGTTAATTTTCGTTCAAATTAGTCTCTGTAACCGAAAGTTGGTTAAGTTTATATATTTTTTATTTTTTATATTCAGTAAATCATCATCATCTCAGCCAAAAGACGTCCACTGCTGGACATAGGTCTCCCCCAAGGTTTGCCACAACTCTCGATCCTGAGCCGACCTTGTCCATCGGTTGCCCGCAACCTTTACCAGGTCGTCGGTCCACCTTGTTGGAGGCCTGCCCTCGCTTAGTCTTCCAGTTCAGTAAATAACGGTATATAACTTTGATTTAACGATATTACTACATCAGACAATACCTGCATCGTCCGTCACCTCAAAAGAGATGTTTTAGTATAGAAAATAACTTATTCTATGCCCGCTCCAGATTGTTCTCTCCAAATATTACTAAACCTCGAAAATGAGTGACATTGATGTTTGATGAATTAATAAAAAAACTGCATAGTCAACGGGAGTTTTGACTTTATGGAACTGACAATAGGGTTCAAATTATGTTAGTTGGTTGAAATTTAGAATTAAAATTTCCAAAATACTTTTTATTTGCCTTTCGTAAATGTATTCTTATTGTAGCTGCAATAAAATATAAAATAAAACTCTAAGCTAGTTTTAATTCGTCGAGTAATGCTCGCGTGCGTTTTTAAATTCCATCATAAATATTGTTTTGAATTTATTTTTGTCGTAAATTTTAAGGCTAACGCTTTGAGTTATTGCAAAATTTGTGATTAAATTACGAAACGAAAACGCCCCGGGAGATTTTTAACTGCGTGGTTTGTAATTTCGTTAATAATGAACACTAGTTTAGACTTTTGGTTTGTTTGGTAATATTTTTTGAGGCGGTGGGTAGCTAAATATTTTTTCAGAATGAGTAATACATTCAAGTACAATAATATTTAAATCATGTTATATTTTGTCAATAATGTACGATTATTTTTAAATAGTTTGTACTGTGGTACACGCGGCCCTAGCAGCACTTTCCGCCTTTTTAACCGCCTTATTTTTATTACTTACCATAATCGTGAAGCAAAAATTACACAATGAAATCAGCTTTTAACATCGTGAGTTTTAATTTTTACTCTTTTAATATATAAATATTATAAAGCTGAAGAGTTTGTTTGTTTTTTTGGTTGAACGCGCTAATCTCAGAAAGTACTGGTTCGATTAGAAAAAATCTTTTTTTGTTGAATAGTGCATTTATTCAGAAAGGCTATAGGCTATATAACATCACGCTATGATCAATAGAAGCAGAGCAGTAGTGAGATATGTTGCAAAATCGGGAAAAAAATATACTAGTAATATATAATAAACACCAACCTGGGGTGTTTCGGTATTTTACCTCTGGTATTGTAATCTACGGTATACATATATACATAGGTTACGGTAACTGCTTAACATCAGGCGCACTGTGTGCTTGTTTGCCACCCAAGTAGTATTTAAAAAAAAACTATACCAAAAAGAGCATATGTATAATGATATATTAGTCAAGTCCCTAATGCAGAAGACTTCTTAAATAAAGCAATGTGAAATACTCGTGATGATATTCGTCAACGCGAACAAATACATTCATTTCTGTTAAAAGATTGCAGATTGTATTCTTTCCCTTTGTCCATTTTATTTATTTCCAGTTTTTTATCCAACTGCGTTTTAACTTTGGCTACGTTATTAGACTTACAAGTTTTTGAATGTAGTATCATTTTTCTCTTTAATATTTTTTTAAGAAAATGTAAATTCAATTTGAACATCGAACATTCGCCTTTTTCACTATAAAGGATTGGAATTAATATAAACAAAACCGTAAAGTTTTAAGCTTAACGAGTGAGGGTGTTGGAGCTGGTCTCCTTTCTTTATGTATCTAATCTATACAAGATAATGACTTTGCAAATAAAGGGACGCCTTTGTAATGTTTGATTTTTATTTAAGATCCTCGGAGTTCCAATTTCTAAAGGCCGAGCTGAATATTTCTCAAAAAGCCTTAATTTACTCGTAGCTGCAATTCAATATTATGTTTCGAAGTATTTTTTGTCTTTATTTTTTAGTTATAAAGAGCAATTTCACTTGTGTGAGGATAAGTGAGTTATCCGGTTTTTTGCAGCTTGTAATTAAAGTTATAGAGACACTTTCTATTGAATACAAAATGGTTTTAAACTTAGAGAGCATTATTAGAAATTAAAAAATAAATTATGTTTCTTAACTTAACTAAGTATGTATTATAAGATAAATGTAAATTGAATAATGGAATGGATATTTAGAAAGAGAAGAGGTAGGGTACCATTCTGGCGAGCAAGCCCGACTGGGGAAGGACCTCCACCTTACAGAGAACTATAGCCAAATAACTATTCACAGCGATGTGTGTGACAGGTCTGCTGAACAGGTGTTCATTTAAGGATGCATTTTGAAAGAATCCTTCTCTCATCCCAGGAATACTCCATTTTAAACCTAGTGCAAAAAAATAGGTCGGCGTCCCTTAGGCTACGGTAACTCCTTAACATCAGTCGAGATGTATGCTTGTTTGTCACCCAAGTAGCATAAAAAAATAGAAATTTCAATGGTTCCTGGATAGTTGAATCTTTACTGCTAATTCTATAATAACCAAACGCCGCCTACTCAAAAACAATTGCAATTCAAGTCGCACTTTCGAGACTCAATCTCACTTACGCATCGGCATTTTATTCATCTATTATTTTCTTTCCAAGATTTATAAGTCGATCGTGCGAAGTTGTGCGGACGGGCGCGTTCACAAACTTTGATAATAACTGTGCGAGTAAGTGTGAGAGCTGGCAGCACGTAGATTGGCGCTCTGGTGCCATAGTGCGGCTCACGTTCCGAGAGATTTGACTGGATTTCGTGCGGAATCGATATCTGAGCGATGCGTCTCTATAATAGTTGGAGAACGTTTCCTAGAAACGTACGTAACGTATTTGTGGAATGAGATATTTCTTAGTTCAAATCATTGAACATAGCTTAATGCTTAATAGTAGATAATAATAAACATCATGGCACATTATAAGAGCAACGCACCTTAACTTGTCATTTAAATTTGACCATTGAATCGTATGTCAAACATACTTCATAACATCAATATAAAAAGCCAACGGCGCGGCGGGTAAATATAGATGCGTTCTATTATTCTACTATTCACTACTCATATTCATGGTTGTGAGTAGACTTAGTAGTGCTTAACATCAGGCGAGCCGTATTCTTGTTTGCCACCCAAGTAGTAAAAAAAAAAGGTAAAAACCTTATTGTCTTATTCACTCATACACAACCACAAAGAGAACAGTACTTAGGACTGACGGGTTGAGCGTCCCTAGAAATAAAATTGGCCTCAAACATGGACCAAAAAATGCTGATACATAATAACCAGTCTGCCAATTTGAAATGGGGATGGGCGGGGCACACCTACAGAATTCATCCGGACAGATGGACAAGGGCGTCACACAATGGGTGCACGAGGACGGACGCCATCGTCGCGGCAGACCCCGAAAACCGACCTTTGCCCAGCAAAAAAATTTTACCCATGTAAGCAATGATATTTAAGACGAAAGATTAATCAGAAATGTTATCTACCAGTCAAAGTTCGTATTCGTGCCAATACAAAAAATGAATGCATTTATGCTATAATAAGCAACAGATAACGAGCTGCTAATCAGTAGACGATGTGGTGATAGCCACGTACATCGATTCTATCAACAATAAACAAGGATTAGTCGTTACATTTATTCCCCACTATTTATCAGCTCCAGGGTAACGGAGTAATTTCACACGTATGTCACGTCGGGCCGTAGTTGTCGTCTAGATATATTGCAGGACCCAACGCTTCCTTCTGCCGTATCTAATTGTTAGATTTCTAGAAACTTCTCTTGTTTGAAATTCTCGGTTTTCTGTTACGTTATTTAGTTCGGGGTTTAAATGCCTGATTTCAGGAATGCCGTGATGAAATTATAGCAGTACTTACTTTGTATTATAGTTGTTTGTGTCTTGGTTTCATGTTTGCGGATGTTCGATACTATGAGTAGTTAGAAGAAGAATTTAATTGTTCAATAATTCTGTTGGGTTTATGTTTACTTCCATAAGTAGATAGGTTCAGACGGCAACGGAGATATGAAAACTAATCTTCATATAGAGGCCCTGTATATACATTTTCTCCGTTGCCGAAACAGGTACACACTGTTTTTGTTTAGTTTTAAACCATGACTATTGGTTTCATAAGTATTGAGGGTCGGCTACAAATAATGCCCCCCATATATAAGCTATGATACTGGTTTACCATCAGCCGGCCCGTACGCTTGTTTGTCACCTTAGTAGTATATAAAAAATATTCCGCCATTTCTTCGCCTACTTTAGTCACATACATTAGTTATAACAGCTGTTTAATATCAGTAGGTATTTCGTATAAGAAATACAAGGATTATTGTCATGAATGTCTACATAAATGTACGAAATAACAATAGTTTCTTATTCGCGTGTCTGCAATAATGGAAAACATAAATCTAAAGAGACAAATTGGTGTCCGGACAGCGACTGTGGCCTGAAGACGTGGACGGTTCCGTCTGCTTTCATGCCTCTTGACAACGCTTTAGTTGCGTACTAAAACAACAACTTTTACATACTACCAACCTTTAAATACATCAACATAAAGTTCAATTTCGCTTGTCCAAACAGCAAATATATATTTGCTCAAGTGTTCTCCGCAAGCTTATTCTGTACGACTGTTATGCTTCTTATGTGGTTTTAATAAGGTCGTATTTGCCGTGTACGTGTTGTTGTGGTGAATGTGCGGTTGCAACTGCGTGTAGTCCGAGTTAATTCCGAACCGGTCACGTCTCGTTGCCGACGTCGGGGCGACCAGACAGACTGACATACACAACGTCGTTTATGTTCGTGACGTATGTAGTACACGTTGTTTTTGTTCTAGTTTATTTGAAATGTTTAGGTTTTATTTTAATATGGCATGACGAGTTAGCAACAGGACTATGGGACTGAGGCATTTTGTTTTTTGTATTGTAGTCTCTATTCCATTTTATATAATTTTTTTAAAGCAATGTGCAAATAAATTGAGCCCGGAGCAGGATTCGAACCTCCTCTCGGGTTCTGGCCTGCTGCACTGCCACCTGTGTCATCTGAGCTCCAGAGTTATAATTCGTCCACTGTTTTTTTACGTCTTGGAGTGACGTCAGCTTCTATTTAATTATATTGTACGTGTACGAGTATTGTTTTATTTTTGGTCCGAACGATTGTGCCACTTAAAACGCTATTGTGCTTCTTGCATCCAGCTGCTCTCACACCTACTCGTACACTTGAGGATGCCAGCAGTGGACTATAACGATGATTGTAAAAGATGTGAACTTAATTGCCTTGCCACCAACACTTTGCATCGAGTTGTAACTTTAATTCCCACAGTGGTCAAATATTGGTGTAAACTCTGGTTGGCAAAACAATAGTCGCAATAGTTAAAGGAAAAGTAAATTTTTACCACAATACTGACATAGACAAAACAGACCTTTAAGTCGGTCTCGGCTATTAATAGTCGTTAGATTACGACAGAGGCCTTAATTTAAATAACTCAATCACCAGGTTGACCACTAACCAAACGATAAAAAGAAGAAGACTAGACAGAAAATTATTATTACAATGATTTGCCAAAGAAAAAGCCACAGAAATAAAGCATAAGTATATACAATTCAACGTAAACACGATTTACTAGTCTACCTCTGAATGTAACTCGTACAACTAAATAAAACGAATTTCTCAGTAAAACGCGTATACTTGCATACATTACAAAAGTTTCAACAAAGGGAACTTACAACTGAATTCGGTGATCCCGGCCAAAGTTTGTCAAGAAGCAAATTAGTGAGAAACGTTGTGCATTCTGTGCTGGACGTTGGTTACACGATTATTAGACGTCTATTGCTAAACTTTGCTTATCTTTAATACGCTTTTACATTCTGGGACTGTATTATCATCATCATCATCATCTCAGCCAAAAGATTCACTAAAGATTGCCACAGGACCGAATCCTGAGCAATCATTACCCGCCGGCTGATTCTCTAAGATACATACATACAGCGATGGCAAACTGACAATTGTGATCGCAAACTGACAGTTGTGATTGCTCGGTGACGGCACAATCTATTGACTAAACGTCAAAAAGGACTCTTACGGAATACCAATTTTCAACCTGACAGCCAAATTTTGCTCGGTTTTCGCGGTGGCTCGGTTTTTGCTCTTACGGAATACCCCTGCAGGTCGACGGTCTACGTTATTGGTGGCCTGCCCATGCTGCGTCTCCCAGTTCGTGGTTGCCACTCCAGAACTTTTCTGCCTCAAAATTTCTCTTTTCTTTTCTTTTTTTTCTCAACTGTATAATTTTATTATTCAATAGCACGTCGCCATCAGCGTAGCAGTCAGGGTCACTAACGACTACACCAACAGGCCAGTCATATTAGTATGGATAAAGTCGGATAGTGTATGTAAATCAGTTACGTTGTATTAAAAATGTAAAGTGCACTTGTCGACGGAACCGTTACCATCAACAGTTCCGTCACGACACGATTTGACGTCCGGCATAAAACTCGTGTCGTCTTTAATTTATTACTTCCTACTTTAATTTATTAATGAGAGCTGGAGACCTGTACTCACACACACGAACACAACGATAGTGCTGCGTTTAGTCATTTGGCTGTGGTCTTCTGTAGGTGGAGGTCAACTCATATATTTTTTTGACTGCCTTGGTGGTCCAGTTGCCGCAGTATGCGCCTACTGTGCATGAGGTTGTGGGTTCGATTCCCACAAGACAAAACTTTGTGCGACCCACAAAGAGTTGTTCTGAGTCTGGGTGTAACTTGTGTCCGTTAATTGTATGTATGTAAAGTTCCCCGCGACACGTAGATTGTTCTCTAGTGCGGGAATTGTCTTTTTTAAAGAAAGAAAACTTGTATTTTTTCGAAGAGTTTATTTTACTTTTTGCATTGAGACATTTCACACACATAGCTATCTGATTCCAAACTAGAGCCATGTGCAACCAGTCAATTAAGTAAGTAATCAGCATGTTTATTAATTGACTGGTCTACCCAGGACATAGGTCCTGGGTAGAAAGCGAACCCACGACCTCTGTCCTAGCAGTGTCACTAACCACTAGACCAACAGTCATAATTAACTATATTAGTTACTTCAGTCGTGGGTTTGATCGTTTAAATATATTTGCTTTTCATTGTCAGACTCGTATTTGTCTATCGTAAAGCCAATTAAGCCGTTTGTACCTACTGGTACTGGACGTAGGCAATGGGCTAGCCTGTCTGCCTGTTTCAATGTTCGCCCACGAGTACCGAACGCGTCTGCAAATTAATTCCACGCCCTGTTGTCACGATCTGTTGAGATAACGCGGTGATAATATTGCCTAGGATGTAGTTTAAATGCAGTGGTTTATGCAGTGTTTATTTAAACTAATATTAAAAGGAGGAAAGATAAGGTTTGTTTGTTTGCTACGATTTAACGGAACTATAAGTGTTATGAAGTCATTTAAGTATAATATTACTAGTTGTTGACCGCGGCTCCGCCCGCGTGGATGTCGGTTATCACTGTAAAAAGTAGCCTATGTGTTATTCCAGACCATAGTTTATCTCTGTGCCAAATTTCATCCAGATCCGTTCAATAGTTTTTTTACGTGAAAGAGTAACAAAAATCCATCCATCCATCCATTCTTACAAACTTTCACATTTATAATATTAGTAAGGATTATAAACCAAATACATTTTGTTCTGATTTAAACACTTTAAATATTTTTATCAATTTTCTGTACCTATTTTAGTATTTTTAAATGCACATATAAGTGATACATGTTTAACTTAGTACAGGCCATATAATTTGTAGAGCACATTTATTTTTTGTAAGACTTATACGAGTACGTATAAATGTTTACCTATTTCAATAAATAAATTCTTATTATTAACTAAAAAACTACTGGACCGATTTTAAAAGTTCTTTTACCATTAGAATGCTAGATTATCAGCGGGTAATATCAAAGCAATATGCGTATCATAGTCTTTGCACTCTCTGCCTACCACAATGGGAGACAGGCGTGATTGAACATTTAGATACCCAGCTAGTTATTACGCTGACTGTAATCGGCTACAGTTAAAAATCTTTCCAGTCTACAACAACTAACATCATTATCTCAACCCATAAACGTCCTACTGCTGGGCACGGGTCTCCTCCATACACTTGGAAGGATTTTAGCCTACTAAACCACGGTGGCCAGACGGATTTTTGATTCGAGTTTTCCCTCTCTTGCAGTGGTTGTCTGCCTGACTTACTCCCTTAGCCGACTTTCAGGATGGAACGGGGTGGTGACATTTGTATTCTTAATCCGTCACCACACAAACAATAGCTATACGAGTACTATCTTATAACTAGCTTTCAAAACGAGGTCAAACACAACAAAGGACAATATCCAACTGATATTCAACCAAAATTCTAAACAATACCTTGGCTAATATTAGTTAATTTCACCACATGTTTACCCAGCTCTTACGGCGCTCCACTGTATTAGATTATCAGAATTTATTTTCCTCTTACTGTACTTGGACTAATGTTTCCATGTTGTCACACGCCTCGAGAAACTATTATGAAGGGGATAAAACAGGTGGTACTTGGGTGTAACTACGTGTTACAGTTAAGAAAGTTTGTTTTCCTGTAAGTACGGAAGATAAAAGACGGTATCGTGATGTATTTTTGTGGGTAGTTGTCGAGTAATCGGTGGAGAAAAGTGTCATTTATGTTTGAAGTCTTGAGGATTGTGCACGTGTTTTTTATTTGTTGTTTGTAATTTTTATTTTATTTATTAGTTTACCAAATTGTATCCCGGGTTTGTTTTAATTTTATTATATGAATTTTGACAAACATCATGAATATATTATGAAAGTATTTAGTTAATTACCGTCTGCATTCCTTTAAAGACAATAATAATAATAGCAACCCATAGGTCATAGGTCTCTCCTTTCTATCAAGAGAGAGAGAGATGGTTTAGGCATTAATTCAAATACACATTCCTTATTAGATGGAAGATTTTGTTTAAAACTTTTTTAAGCCTACACTAAAACGCGGCGGAATACCTTATAAATACAACCTACTAGTAATACAAGTTGCCACACCCATAGATAACGTAAGAACCTATATACTCTTTGCAACTATGCAGCTAATAACCACAGGAGTATTTATGAGTCTGCCCCGGTGCAGTAATTGCGACTTATGATGATTTGTAGCACCAGCTGACTTAAACTTTCTAGCTTCTAGCTGAACGTATAATATTGAACTTGTTGTGTTTTGAAACATGTTTCGGTTGTGTGTTTTGAGTTTATTGTTACCGCAAAAACATATAGCATCTTTTTTGTTTAATATTGTTTTGTTTTTGCTGTTTTTATAAAAATCCTTATAATTATATAAATATCAATGCCACTTTTCGTTGTAATTGAACTCTTTCTAAACGGCTCGGCTGATTTTAATGAAATTTTGTGTGTGTGTTCGGGTAGGGCCCCGGATGGCTTAGGTTCACAATTGGACCCGGTAGGTGACGCCGCTGTCGGTATATCAGCTTTTCCGGGTAGGACGACGTCTGCCAAGTCCGCTAGTTTATTATAATTTCGGGATGCGTTTTGAATAAATGTTTTACTATCCCAAGGGTGATTTTTTTGAAGTGAAATCTTCTTAAAGACCGTTGAGCACTTTTTGGATGAACAAAAATCATGGAACTCACTTCATCGTCAGCGAACTCTTTCCATATTCAAAAATAATGATCTAATAGCTCGACGATACAATTCACAAGTTACCTAGTTTTCACTTCTGTCGGTAGTCCCCCAAAGAATGCTCCGCATGTTTTTTTATTTTTTTTAAAGGCAACTCCCACACTACACCCTGTGTCGCGGTTTAATTGTATTCCTGGGTGTGAGTACAGGTCCCCAGCGCTCATTTAGAGATGTAGTTTAAAAGAAACGTTTCTCTATTCCTATCCCAGGAATACTCCATCTTAAAGCGCTGGTGTAAAAAAATGGGTCGGCAACACGCAAGATGTACCTTTGGTATGCAAGCGTCTATAGGCTACAGTAACTGCTCAATCAGGCAGGCTGGGTGCTTGTTTGCCACCCAAGTACTTAGTATAAAAAATGATCATCAACATCATCATTTCAGCCAAAAGACGTCCACTGCTGGACATAGGCCTCCCCCAAGGTTTGTCAAAAAAAAATGATATTCAGGTATAAAACGAAGGGACATGGGTTATAGCTTTGTTTCTGATTTAAGTAGGTCATTTTATAAAATTAAAGGAGCTCGCACGTATTTTAGTAAAAAAAAAGTAGAAGTACGGATCGTCAGATTAACCACTAAACCTACTCGGGCAGTCAGATAAAAAAACTTAAAAACAGGGGAAAAAAGTCTTTTGTAAACAAATAAACTGAAACAGCAAGATCAGCATCGCCTTAAATAATTCTTATAAAATTTATTATACAATTTATTCTTACCTGGACCCCTATTTGGTGCCGTCACCCTCCGGCCGATCGTCGCTCAATAAAACACTTGGTTCTATCACAGTTTAGATGAAAACAGCTTGTTCTTAAATTCAAAGAGTAAAACTGAATTGTTGTTTCTGTCTAATTAACTATTAATGTTAAAATTCTTGTAACTTTTATATAATTTTCTTCGTGGCCTTGTCTACCATATTTCATCGTAGCCTGTGAATACTTAAATCGTTCAAAAATTTATGCATTTGTAGCAATTTTCTACATTAGTAAATAATAGCAACCCATAATATATGTCCCACTGCTGGGCACGGGTCTCCTCTCCTCTATCAAGAGAGCGAGTGTGAATTATATATCTCTACGTGAGTCGTGTATTAACGCTAGCATGAATGTCATATGTATACTGCCGTTCGTGTCATTATTTGTGCAAAGTGAACTAGCTATAATTTTTATAAACAGTGTTTCTATGGTAATCCCGACAGATACAATCTCTATGTACCTTTACAGTTTATTGGCTAAATAATAGCGCTTTGTCCTTTTATAATTGTTTACATTTTCGCGCCTTTATTGGGATGATGGAAATCTTATTAAAAAGAATTTTGATACGGTTTTTAAGATAATTTTAAGTTTAATAATGTAGATTTGATTTTTAAAAGAGTTTACTGGGGTAAATATATCAGTTTAACGGCCAAAACTTAAAATAAACAAACGATAGTCGAATCGAATAGATTAAAGAGAATAGAAGAAAGCAAATGGATATGACATATTATGTTGACGATATAATGTCGCTCACTTACGTCAAATCTCATACTTTTTTTTTGTTTTTTCTTTAATAAGACAACTCCCGCACTAGAGAACAAGCTCTGTGTCGCGGGGGACTTTACAAACATACAATTAACGGACACAAATTACACCCAGACTCAGTACAATTCTTTGTGGGTCACACAAAGTTTTGTCCTGTGTGGGAATCGAACCCACAAAATCGTGCACAGAATGCGCATACTGCGACCACTGAACCACCGAGGCAGTCTAACGATGTTCGATTCGACTATCGTCTATGCCACTTATCTAAAGAGGCTAGTTACAATAACAGCAAGTGATCTTGGTAACCGTATAGCCATAAAACACAATCGAACCCGTATGAGACAGCTAGATAATAATATTAAGTTTTTTTTTTTATTTTTTTTTTTATACTACCAAGGTGGCAAACAAGCATACGGCCCGCCTGATGGTAAGCAGTTACCGTAGCCTATGGACGTTTGCAACACCAGGGGTGTCACTCACGCGTTGCCGACCCTTTAAAAACCTTATAACTCCTTTCTTGAAGAACCCCATGCTATAGTCTCTTGGGAAAAAGTAAAGGCGCATACAATTCAACATATCCTTCCTGAACTAATACAAAACGAAGCGTAGACACTTACGCTCCTCTTAATTAAACTAGTGCAAATTTAATTCCATTCCCGTTTTTCTACAACCAAGATTAATTTATTTTCTTGTTTTAAGTATAATGTTTGTGCTTAAGCTTTAGCGTCACGCGTTTAACCGGTAAATACACGGAATATGGCGCACCTGTGACGATCTATGGAGGAGACATGCCCGTAATGTATTGGCTAGTTAGGAAAGCATTAGGAGACTTCGGGAACTGAGTACTTAGTAATTGTATTACGAACTTTTATCTTATACGTCTGATCGAATTATCGTAAAACCTTACTTAGATGATTTCGATGGATTGCTATTATTGTAGCGTTTTAGTTGTGAAAGAATTTGTTGTTAGTAAACAGGAAAATAGCAGTTCTGTATATCTCATACTAAAAAAAATCCTCTTTCTGTATATTGATAAAGTTTTATTAGTATCATCTGAATTAAACGTGGTTCATCTCAACCCATAAACGTCCCACTGCTGGGCACGGGTCTCCTCCAAATATTTGGAGGAATATTAGCCTACTATACCACGCTGGCTGGGTTGGAATAGGGTTTTATTTCGAGTTTTCCCTCTCTCGCGGTGGATATTGTCTGCTAGACTTACTCCCTTAGTCGACTTTTACGGCAATCTCGGGTTAGAAGGGGGTGGTGACATTTGTATTCTTAATCCGTCACCACACGGACAGAACGAGAACGAACGAACGTGGTTTATTAAAACTAGTTTCTTATAAAATAATTATAAGAGTAAAGCGTCTGGTATGACAAGTCTTTAGACTACGGTAACTGCTTACCATCAGGCGGAACGTATGCTTGTTTGTCACCGTACTAGTATAAAAATAGATTACAATAAAATTGATAATCAAAACTTTTAGTAGGTGAGTAAGTACTATTGATGTATAATTTTGCTGTTGTCACTATTGTATCTGATTTATTTAAATAGGTGGTAAACGAAATTCGTTCGCGTCCGTGTGGTGACGGATTAAGAATACAAATGTCACCAACCCGTCTGGCCAGCGTGGTATAGTAGGCTAATATCCCTCCAAATTTTTTTGAGGAGACCCGTGCCCAGTAGTGGGACGTTTATGGATTAAGATGAAACGAAATTAATGTTATTTTCGAGCAGCTAATCAAAAAATATTTGTTGAATTGGACGAACGTGTAATTTTCTGAAGTATGAACCCCAAAATTTACAAATGAAGCGATAAGCTTAAAATGAGATCTAAAAACGTCGGTTATTCTTCACATTTTCGTATGAAATTGTTTGATTTATCCGGATTTTAATTAAAAACCATCTCTCGCGACCCCGTCCTTATTATATATTCTATCAAAATGCAAAATGAAGTATTTTGCCGAGTGTTAAAACAAGTGAGTATCACGAACAACTTCCACTTGCCATAGATTGAATACATACATACATATCATCACGCTCGTCTCCCAGTGGGGTAGGCAGAGACTATGGTGCGCCAATTGCTTTGATCCAAACTTCACACACTCCTTCGCTTCTGCTCTACATTCATCAACCTCTTCTTGCATGAACGTCGATTCTGGGTACTTTAAATTTGGCCCGTTTTTTAGCAAATCCCCTACTATAGTCTATTTCAAGTAGCATTGGTACTGTGACGTTTGACATTTGAAGATAAATAACAATGAAAATGAAAGACGATTAAATTAAAACCTATCGATTGAATACTCTAGACTCTTGATCGTTCAATTAGTCAATTGGTTAGAGATTGATTAAATCTTTTTCTTTATACTACCAAGGTGGCAAACAAGCATACGGCCCGCCTGATGGTAAGCAGTTACCGTAGCCTATGGACGTTTGCAACATCAGGGGTGTCACTCACGCGTTGCCGACCCGAAAAATTGGCACACAGATAGATTATGGTCTGGAATAACACATAGGCACTTTTTGCAGCGATAACCGACATCTACGCGGGCAGAGCCGCGGGCAACAGCTAGTACATTATATAAATACAATATATACATAGATGGATGAATATTTCGACAATAATTTGAATGCGTGCAAGTTTCATAGCACTCTATAGCCAATATCTTAAATTGATATTTGACACTGTACACCAGTTCTTACGTGACATTTACAGCAAAATTTATCTCTCCTAAATATACATTAGAGGTAGATATTTTTCTTTGAAATATATTTCTTTCTTTTTCCCGTTTTGTATCGGCCACAGGCACATAGCTACCATCCAATATATTGATTAGTAATTCAGATATTGGTGGCGGCGCGTTGGGAACACGATGTCTGTCACATCTTGCTAGGAAATATTGCTATAAAGGCGCGTAATGTAAGTAGGTAAGCTGAAACTTTTAATGGCTAAATAAACCTTTATATAATCTTATATATAAAAATGAATCCCTATTTCCTTTTGTCACGGCATCACGCGTGAACGGCTGGACCTATTTCAGTCATTCTTTTTTTGTTGTGTTTGTTATTGTTAGAAGAAGGTTCTTACGTAAAAAAAAAATTAAGTTGAGCTGAAAACAGTTTAACCCGGACGAAGTCGGGGCGGGCCGCTAGTTATATATAAAGACCAGATCAGACCAGGACCAAGTCTATAAATGACGTACGTAGATGTGGTCCTGCCCGGAAAAGCTGACATACCGACAACAGTGACACCTACCGGGTCCAATTCTGAATCTAAGCTATCCGTGGCCCTACCCGAACACACAAAATTTCATTAAAATCAGCCGAGCCATTTAGGCAGTTCAGTGACATACATACGCACAGAAGAATTGTATATGTAAAGATATAAATTACGTGTCACATTGTTTTTCCGCTATGGACTCCTAAACTACTAAACCGATTTTAATAAAATTTTGCGCACTGTGTGCAGTTTTATCCAACTTAAAAGATTGGAAAGTTTTTATCTCGACAAAGGCTTTCAATTTAACCCGGGCAAAGTCGGGACGGGCTACTAGTATATTATAGACTAGTTGTTGCCCGCGGCTCCGCCCGCGTAGATGTCGGTTATCGCTGTAAAAAGTAGCCTATGTGTTATTCCAGACCATAATCTATCTCTGTGCCAAAGGTCTAGTTTCATCCAGGTCCGTTCAGTAGTTTTTACGTGCAAGAGTAACAAACATCCATCCATCCATACTCACGAACTTTCACATTTATAATATTAGTAAGGATTTTAGGTTACAATTATATACATGTTTAGTACTTGTGTATTATTTTATTGTTTCGGCTAGACTAAACAGGCCATTAGTTGTTTTGAAATGAAATAAAAAGTTTATTGTTTTTACGACATTAACCTAAAATTCTGCATATTTATTGATGCATGTTATATGTATAAGGTTTACGATATCAGTTATATATTGTAGTCTAGACTGTGTAAACTAAACGTGGGATTCGAACTTAGAATGTCCATAAACATCGCTGTCGATTTGTCGATTAGTTTTACGTACCGCTCGACGACGGCGACGGTTTTGGATAACTCAGTTATGTGTCTTACGTTGCAATTTGTATATTTGTTGGTGTGACTTATCTGTTGTTTAGGTAGAAACAACAAACATATTATGCTTGGTAGTATGGACAATAACCTTACAGGTTAAGTAGTCACCTCGCCATTAGCCGCGCGGTGTGTTGTGAGTTTGATTCCCACACGGAATCCACACAAAATTTGTGTGATCCATAAATGGTTGTTCCGAGTCTGGGTATGCTGTGTCCGTTAATTGTATGTTTGTCAAATTCCCCCGCGACACAAGACTTGGTCCCTAGTAAGGGGGAAATGTCTTAATTATAGAATGAAAAACATAAAAAAATATCTGTTTTAATTGTGATTTGTTTTATATGTTTTAAAAAGACTTACACTGAAGAATCGAGCTTACTGTCCCGGTCAGGGGACTTAAAAAATAATATATAAAATTAACGGACAAGTAGTTACACATGACTTACAGATAGGTAAATCGGAATAGATAAATACCATTAGATTGTATAAATTGACAATGGCAAACATGTATCGATAATTGACACATGTCTGCCATTAATTGGGTTGTTGTACATTCGTCACAAAGTTAATTTGCCATAGAAGAAAGTATATGTTTGTCTAGAACTGTGACGAATTTACGACGTGTGACGTGTGACTGTGACGAATACAACAACCCTAATAATGGCAGACATGTAACAATAATTATTGATACATGTTTGCCATTTTCAATTTATAAAATCTAATGGTATTTACCTATTCCGATTAACCTATCTGTAGGTCATGTCTAGGTACTTGTCCGTTAATTTTTAGTAAGCTAGATTCTTCATTGTGCTATTTTCGAATTATAAAAACTTTTTGTTTCTTTTTTATTCAAATAAAAGCTGGCGTATATTCGTGTTAATTTTGACTCAAGCTTCGTAACACATTAAGAAGGTGTTCCCGTGTAAGGGCGTTGGTACTCATCACTTGGAAAGAGAAAGGACGTGAGTTTTGTTTTGTTTCTTACGTTAGAATTACCTACAGAGCGTACCTTCTGTCATTCAATTATTGTTCACTTGAAAAACGTTTGTTTGTGTCAGTTCTGCTAGCTCCATCACTGTATAAGAACATTGGTTTAAAACAAAAGAAAATTTGAAATTGCAGAAATCGAAAAATCTTTTCAGGATTTGTATTGACGAATCTATGTTAGATAACGGATTTTAGGCAAATACTTATATAATGCTGTCATTGTCTAAGTCGAAGTAAAAAACAGAGACGAAATTAAATTATTATTTTTGAATATGGAAAGCGTATGACGATGATACAAGTTCCAAGATTTTTGTTCATTTTTAAATATGGAAAGCCTTCGATGATGATGACGCGAGGTTCATGATTTTTGTTCACCCAAAAAGTGCTCAACGTCCCTAAAGGATTTATCACTTCAAAAAACACTAACACGTTGCCCAACCCAGGATCCACCGACAGCCGCAAGTTGTACTTGCTAAAGCTTAAGCTGCGAGACTATGAAGGCAATCCGAGTCAGAATATTCTAATAATCTGTCAAATCACGATATCAACAACATCAAAGTTGGACTTGTTTGTCTTTGTATGTATATAATAAAGGGTCGATTATATGTTTCCGAGAATTCTTAATTTGACAACCCCTTAATTGCTTTTGATGTTGTCATGAAATATTTGGTTAAAGTAGTTGGAACTATGTTAATTATTCAGTCGTAGTGTCCCTTTGTTTGTCTGTGGCATTGTTTTCGATTCTTCTTGTTGAGTGGTTAGTGGTCAACCTGATGACCCTGAGCCTGAGACTTGATTTGAAAGAAACATTTATGGATCACACAAATTCGTTGACGAACCGAGAACAGTCAATATTTCAGAAAGACAGCGGCTTTTAGAAGGACAAAAAAGACTTCGATGTAATTTTTTATATGTTTTACTACTTGGGTGGCAAACAAGCATACGGCCTGCCTGATGTTAAGCAGTTAGTAGTCCGTTGCCTATAGACGCTTGGAATACCAGAGCCATTTTTTTACACCAGGGTATTAAGATGAAGTATCCTTGGGGTAGGAAAACGATTTTTTCAAAACGCATCCTTAAATGAGCGCTGGAGACCTGTACTTAAACACATTCAGCGTTGTGTGTAGTTATTTGGCTGTGGTCTTAAAAAAGCAGATGATTGTTTTCTATACATATAATCCAATTTTTAAGGAATCCGCTAATAACTTGGTCGCTTATTGGGAAAAATAAGGTCCTTAATATTTCCCAATAAGCGACCACGTTAAACCGCAGCGTTTATTCAAAATGCAGTGATTTTAGGCTATAACCTGTAAACGCTATAAATGTTACAGGGGGGTTAATAGAAACATGGTTTTAGCACAAAATGTAAAGCCTGCTTTAGGCGTTATACTTCGCTCGATAATACAGGTACCGAACATAGGAATTATGAAGCTTTAGACTATAATGGTATGGCTTCTAAAATAAATCGTTACTGCAGAGTTAGAGAGAGGTTATAAAAAAAAACATGCGGGGCAGGCTTTGATAGAAGGATAGAAGTGAAATCTAAGTAACTAGTTATTTTTAAATATAGAAAGCGTTCAATGACGATGAGCGAGCGAGCGAGTTCCATAATTTTTGTTCACCCAAAAAGTTTGAATATGGAAGGCGTTCGGAAACGATGACACGAGTTCTATGATTTAAAATGTGCTCAACGCGCTTAAAGAAGTTTTCAGTTAAAAAAAACTTACACCTTACAGAAAAAAAAAAACAGCATTACGAAGTTTTTCCGTGTATTTTCATTTTATTCTCATACCCGTAGTTCATAATGCTTCGTGCATCTAAGCGAAGCTTATTAGCGAAGGCGGCCATTTACTCATAAACGGTGTTCGCTATTTTCTTTCCAAGTTAACCCGCTAGAAATAGGTTTAAGTAACGTTGCCTCGGCTTACCTGGCGTTACTAAAGATAACAATGGGGGTTTTTAATAGTGTTGCCGCGTTTTTATATCAGGGTAAGGTTAAAACCTCTGTGTAGTTATTTGAATTATTTTTGTGTAGTGCAACTTGGTGGTTGATTTTTATAGTTTTTGTTTTATTAAGTTTTATTTTATACTACTTGGATGGCAAACAATACGGCCCGTCTGATTTTAAACAGTTACCGTAGCCTATGGACGCTTGCAATACTAGAGGTATCACTTGCGTGTTGCCGATCCATTCTGTATCAGGGTTTTAAAGGTGGGGTATCCCTGGGGAGAAAACGTTTATTTCAAAACGCATCCCTAAATGGAGATCTGTACTCACACACAGGAACACAGCTACATGTGTGTAGTTATTTGGCTGTGGTCTTCTGTAAGGTGGGGGTCTTTCCTCAGTCTGGATTGCTCGCTAGTGTGGTGCCCTACCCCTCTTACATATTCTGTTTATGCGTTTTCAGAGACATTGTTGAATAAAATGTATTTGTTTTCAATCTTTAAAGTGCACTCCAGTAAAATTGCTGATAATCAGATTCGTCTTTGTTCCACAATAATTGTGACATTATACAGAAAAAAAACTTTAAAAAGACCTATTAACAAAAAGGTCTTTAAAACAATTAAACGAAATCAATCCTAAATGCGGATCAAAGTGGCTAATTCATCAGAAATTCAACAAAGAATGTATAAAGGAATAGTTCAGGAGTATGACCGACCATTACTTATAAAATACCTACTATTATTACGCAGCTTAGCGTCTCCGACGTTTTTATTAGAAACGCTAGACGTCTAGGTGGAATTCCTTTTTGAATATGACAGATCGCTTTTGTTCTTTTTTCAAATGCGTCTTTGTAAGCGATTACTGGCTATAAGATAGAGATCTTTTTTTTTGTATTACTAAGGTAATATACTAGTATATGGCTTTATGATAGTGAGCAGTTATTGAAGCGTATAGCCGACCTTACAGTGAAAAAATAACTGTACACATCTGTTAAAAAAATTCCATAAATAATTACGCTAGGCTTCTCCAGTGCACATTTAAGAAAAGCGTTTTTTTAAATATTTTTTGTATCATACAACTCTGGTGTTAAGGAATGCAGGATCAGTTTTTTTTTTTTTTTTTTTTTTTTATATACTACCGGTGGCAAACAACCATACGGCCCGCCTGATGGTAAGCAGTTACCGTAGCCTATGGACGTTTGCAACACCAGGGGTGTCACTCACGCGTTGCCGACCCTTTAAAAACCTTATAACTCCTTTCTTGAAGAACTATAGCCCTTATATTTCGTCCACCAAGGTTGCGTGTTACGAGATTTTGAAGAACATAAACGCCATCTATCTTTTTCTCCCACACACCACAACCACAGGATAGGCAGGATTTCCAAACTGCCACTCCAATCTTCACAGAACAGGTTTTGAATTTCAAACAGCTTCATTCAGCCCGCCATGACACATTGACAAAGGCCTGTGTGGGCGGGTATTAGTAAAGCAAAATATAATTTTGATATTAATTTCTGTTTTATTTTTGTAAATGAGGCTTAGGGCTATTAGAAAATTGTTTTTTCTCTCTTCAAAAACAGTTTCTAAGAAATAAGATAAGCAAATAATGTAATTACTAATAACTCGCACCGTAGTCTTAAAATTATACGATAAAAATGAGGTACAATTTTACTTATTAATTTAATTTAAAAAATATATAAGCTTTTTTAATTTGAGGATAATTTTTTATGTAATTTTTCAATTTTTGTGACCGTGATTTATCGTGTGGGGGGGATGGAGGTGGAGATCACGATTTAGGAATTATAAGTCCGTATATTATTCTTTCGAAATTTTCGAACATACAATTTTTCCTTTTCCCAGATTATACACTTATTTCTTATAAATATCGTAATACCCATACTAGTGTAACACCAAAAGAAACGCTTTGATGGAAAGGAACTAACTGCCTTTGACATTTATATGGATCTGTTTGATATTTTTTGGCGCACATGACAAATCTTATGATCATTAAATATCTGTTTCTGAAGCTTTCGAACCGTAAAGAAAAATACGATAACATAATCTTCTACCATAGTAAAAGTAAAAGTCCGTATACGGGTAAGGAAAATATATTATACTAGCTGTTGCCCACGGCTCTGCCCTCGTGGATGATGGTTATTGTGGTAAAAAGTACCCTATGTCATTCCCCAAGCTACCATCCATCTGCTTGCCAAATTTCAGGTTTCGTCGTGTAAAGGTAGCAAATATATGTACATACATACAATTAAACTAACACAGAAACAGAGTTAGGTACTTTCACATTTATAATATTAGTATAGTAATGTTAGTATATTTAGGATTACTTTATTTATAATGTTTTTTTACCGACTGGGTAATGCCCTTACAGAAGACCACAGCCAGTGGACCACAGCCCTTACTATTTGTTTAAAAGAAAATTAAAATTTCACAAATTTTTGCAATTTGTTTTTTGAATTGTTTAATTTTGCAAGGTGGTAATTTTTTCTGTTTTAAAAACTAATATGCACAGAATTTCTAAAACAAAACTACTCAAACATGTATTTTTACTTTTTTCTCATACAAAACGAGTTGGGAATAGTATTTATCAACTAGTGCAGCAGCAAACTAATATTTTAACAATTCAAATGGCTGCTATCCAAGACTATGTGGTGGATTTTTGTGAGAAATATCTTTAGTTTTAATTAAAACTAAGAGTCAGTTTAACTTGAATCATATTCAGGCTTCGAGGCAGTGTATAACGTGTCCCAAAAGACACATTCTAACGGCGACAGTTTTTGTTATAGCCTCGCTAGGTACACTCGTATATTGCGATGAAAAGATTTCGTCTTTACAGTCAGTTTTGCAGGATTAAGTCTTTTGTTTCTGCGAGTGTGTGTTGATGGATTAAAAATTGGTGTTCAAATAATGAAACAGTACGAAATAATAAGAAAGAAGGTATTGCGATCTGCATGAGCATTGCAATACGTACATGCAATATATTGATTTAAGAGTGGTAGGGCACCATACTAGCGAGTAAGCCCGACTGGGGAAAGACCTCCACCTTACAGAAGACCACAGCTACTAGTAACTACACACAGTGGTGTAGTTGTGTTCCTGTGTGTGAGTACAGGTCTCCAGCGCTCATTTAGGGATGCGGTTTGAAAGAAGCGTATTCCTATCCCAGAGATACTCCCATTATAAAGCCCTAGTGTAAAAAGAATGGGTTGGCAACACGCAAGTGATACTTCTGGTATTGCAAGCGTCCATAGGTTACAGTAACTGCTTAACATCAGGCGAGCCGTATGCTTATTTAAAAATATTGAACGTTGGTCATTTTTTGCATACCACACAAATTATTATTGTTTTGATGTCTTCTGTTTAAATGTGTGTTGTGCGTCATTTGTGTGTAAAAATTGCTTTTTTTTGACCTACTGCTGGACACGGGTCCCCTCCTCTATCAAGAGAGAGAGAGAGAGTTTAGGCCTGAATTCACACGCTGGCCTAATGCGGGTTGGTGAATCAGACATGTCTCTAGAATGTCTTCTCAGACATGTGGGTTTCCTGACGATGTTTTCTTTCACCGTTAGCAGATGGCGAATCATTTTATTAGAACATATAAACACCACAAAGTGAAATGCCACCCAGGATCAATCTAGCACCTCTTTCGTGCAAGTCGGTTATTGTCCCACTCGGCCTCCACCGCTTTTTACCGCAGAGGCATCTCATCAGTCTATTTATTTTATTTTTCTGAATAGTTATCTCTTGTATCGGTTATTTCTTTGACGTATCGATAAAACTTTAATATTCAACGTGCTACGGCTAAAATCCCATGGGTATGGCACTAGTGTCAATAGAATTGCAAATTTTTGTCCTCAAAAATTTAGTGTAACCTCAATGTATTTGCGTTGGGGATACTTTCGTGTTAATTTTTTTGTTGAACTATGAAGCCCCAGGTTTGAGCCATTTTTTTTTACTTCTTGGGTGGCAAACAAGCATACAGCACGGCCGATGTTAAGCAGTTATTGTAGCTTATGGACGCTGGCAATAGAAGAGGTATTACTTGCGTGTTGCCGATCCATTTTTTACCATGGCTTTAATTTAATCCATGGGATAGGAAAACGTTTCTTTCAAAACTCATCCCTAAATGATCGTTGGAGACCTGTACTCACACACAGGAACTACAACGCTGTGTGTAGTTTTTGGATTTGATGTTCTCCTTCCCCAGTCGAGTTTGCTCGCTAGTGTGGTGCCCTACCTCTCTTAAATCTTGGTTTGTTTTTCATCCATTTAGCAAATAACTAACACTATATAACTTATTAAAAGCCAATTTCCGTCTAGTGCAAACTACCCTTTAATAACGGCAATTCCAAATTAACCGAATTGAATATCGATTAAATTCAAATAATGAAACAAATCTTAAACTCCCGGATTCCGACTGTGAGTGGTCCTTACCAAACAATAGGTCTACCCAATTGTTGTCAAATGAAGATTCAATTGTGCCACAATAAATTAGTTAGCCCATCACCTCGGTTGGTACCCGACCCTTAATTTTCAGTCACATGGAGTCATTGTATAACGATACAAGGGTACTATCGGCCAAATTGGGGATCGATCATTCATAACATTTTAATCTAGTGATTTTATCCTTAGCGGACAATTTTTTAAATAAATAATTATATTATTAGCTATACATCCATATATGTCCCAGTGCTAGGCACGAGTCCTATCAAGGGACTTGAAAGGTTAAGCCTTAATCCATACACGCTGGCCTTCAGAGAGGTAGGGCACCATACTAGCGAGCAAGCCCGACTGGGGAAGAACCTCCACCTTACAGAAGACCACAGCCAAATGACTACACACAGCGGTGTAGTTGTGTTCCTGTGTGTGAGTACAGGTCTCCAGCGCTCATTTAGGAATGCGTTTTAAAAGACACGTATTCCTATCCCAGGGTTACTTCCATCTTAAAGCCCTGGTGTAAAAAAATGGGTTGGCAACTCGCAAGTGATACCTCTGGTAATGCAAGCGTCTATAGGCTACGGATACTGCTTAACATCAGGCGGGCCGTATGCTTGTTTGCCACCCAAGTAGTATAAAAAAAATAATGCGGGTTGGTGGATCAGACATGCCGTTTAGAATATAAAAAAAATGATTTCTTTGTCTATATTCATCCGAAAATCATGTTAAAAAATAAATGAACATTCTATAAGTGTTCGATCGCCAATTTGTCCGATAGTACTTTTCCTTTGTTTCTTGGAATTTGGTTGGTTTAATTGGTATGTTCTAGTTTATCGATACCTTAGGTAGAGAGTTGTGAGTGTATATCGAGTTTGCCTTTTCGGCTCGGTGTAGAATTAATATGCGTATAAAGGCACATATTGGTAGAGCGTGCTTCTGAATGTCAATCGGGTACACAGTTGTGTTCGATATCCTTTGAATTTCGAACAGCAGCCTGAAGTAATGGCGTGTTGTTAAATAAAAGAAATACATGCGGGCTGTCTTTGGGGACTGCCGATAGAAGTGAAAACTAAGTAACTTGTGAATTGTATTGTCGAGCTATTAGATTATTATTTTTGAATATGGAAAGCGTTCGGTAACCATGACGCGAATTCCATGAATTTTGTTTACCCAAAAACTTTGAATATGGAAAGCGTTTTTGACGATAACGCGAGTTCTATGATTTTTGTTCACCCAAAAAGTTTGAATATGGAAAGCGTTCGGTGACGATGAAGCGAGTTCTATGATTTTTGTTCAACCAAAAAGTTTAAATATGGAAATCGTTCGGTGACGATGAAGCGATTTATTATTATAATAATTATTGATGATGATGATTCCTGTAAAATTATAAAAACCTAGTAGAAAACGCCGCGCATTTCAGAACACAAACCATTTCGGTGTATTGAGCATTTTGTAAAATTAAAATATGGTCCATTAAAATATGGGTGTCCATTTTCATACATTTTTGGGACAAAATAAAACATGTTCTAATACTGATTCTGAACAAACTCCTTTCAGGTTTCGCCTATTCCTTGAATAACATCTATACCTTCACATTCTAAGTTCTTATCTCTACGAACACCTGGACGGACGCATTGTAAGATATCAAGTTTAAATCTCGAATGCGGACGTTAAAGTTTGCCCAGTCAAATGTTGAGGGTGACATTCTCCATTATTGCCTCCGTACAAACATTAGGTACCGGCTTACTCGGCTTAAGTATGGCCTTTGTGTCTCGCAATGAACCGGGTACTATTTAAATGATGAATTTCCTTGTTTGGTCTTATTGTAACAAAGCGATATGTGATAGTGTGTGTTTGAAGATGGATTGGTTTGTGAATGTTATATTTTGCCGAAGAATTTCCTTTTTTGAATAGGTAGAGGATCTATATACTTACTATTATATCCTTACTAATATTATAAATGTGAAAGTTTGTAGGAATGGATGGATGGATGGACGGATGGATGTTTGTTACTCTTTCACGTAAAAACTACTGAACGGATCTGGATGAAATTTGGCACACAGATAGATTATGGTCTGGAATAACACATAGGCTACTTTTTGCAGCGATAACCGACATCCAGGCGGGCGGAACCGCGGGCAACAACTAGTACTACATAATATATACTATTCCATCCCGGGGGTATCATAAGAGTCGACTAAGGGAGTAAGTCTGGCAGACAATATCCACTACAAGAGACGGAAATACCAACCCGTCTGGCCAGCGTGGTTATAGTAGGCTAATATCCTTCCAAATTTATGGAGGAGACCCGTGCCCAGCAGTGGGACGTTTATGGGTTGAGATGATGAATATATACTAAAGAATGGGCGAAATTAAATATATTAACAAAAAGGATAGGGACAAGCCGCTCTTTAAACGATTGGCCCCCTTCCGACAGCACAGGCTCTCACTGTAGAGTTACTCTACAATTAAGTAATAAGTGGCTAGCCGCTGGGACTACTCCCCAATGCTTTATTGTTTTCCTCAACCTAGAATTATATAAACATTAGTATTATGAGGGAACTATAAGGATAGGTTTCAAAAGCTCCCACTCTGCGGACAAAATGAAACTGGCAACTTTTTTGTAAAATATATTTGTCTAAGTGATATGTAAATATTAAAACTAGAGAAATAAATGAAATTCTGATTCTGATGTTGATATTATATACTACTAGTACTTAGGTGGCAAACATGTATATTCAAGTCAGCGAATTGGCCGTAGGAAAAAAGTATGCTGGCATTTGTTTTTATGACTTGAATATACATGTTTGCCACCTAAGTACTAGTAGTATATAATATCAAAATCAGAATCAGAATTTCATTTATTTCTCTAGTTTTAATATTTACATATCACTTAGACAAATATATTTTAAGCATACTTTTTTCCTACGGCCAATTAAGTCAGCGAATTGGCCGTAGGAAAAAAGTATGCTGGCATTTGTTTTTATGACTTGACTAGACTTGACATACAGCCCGCCTGATGTTAAGCAGTTACCGTAGCCTATGAACGCTTGCAATACTAGAGGTATCACTTGCGTGTTGCCGATCCATTATTTTTAATAAGGCTTTGGGATGGGAGTATCCCTGGGATAGGAAAACGTTTCCTATAAATAAATCCCAATTTTATTGTTTTAATACTTTCAAATATGGTAAACAAGCATACGGCCCGCCTGATGGTAAGCAGTTATCGTAGCCTATAGGCGTTTGCAACACTACGGGCTAATTAAGCGTTAGAAACTGTACTACTACTTCCTCGACGGATTTCGGCCATGGCGACCTCTTCAACTCCGTTCTGTTTCATGGCGTTGAAGTGCTCGAATATGGCTAATGTAGCCTATCATATTACTAAACGCACGGCACATTGCGGGCAGGTGAGCACACCATTACAGAAATTATAAATGATTGCACAGGTTGGACGTGCTTTCAGTTCATCGCGTCGAGCATCTAGTTCAGAGCAGCGATTGGCCTCAAAGACTAGAAACTGTATGGAACTTACAACACGCTGCGCAGTATAATATGATGAGATGACTACTTAAACCACTAAGCTACTCCTGCAATCAACTGCCAAAAAATGCCGACTATATAATATTTCTAACAAACAGTATCAAACAAAAATTTGATAATAAAGAAACCAAACACCTGCGTACCACATAAAACATATGTATATATAAAAAGATAAAAAAAATATACCTGCCGTTTTCCTTCCCGATCTGAGATAATTTATCACCTCTACGTCTATATGAATAGGGTTCATAAAAGACTCATCGGAATTGCCAAGCTCGGTGAAAAATATCTTATTTGAATATCCAAGCGAGAGAAATGGATCGGATAACGGTGGAACTTTTAACTGAAACAATATTGCCGTTTGTACTAAAGGTATCGAGCAGGGGAACGCGAGTGTTTGTTTTGTTTTGAATATTCTAGTGGAGTCTTTTAATTCGTATTTCTTTAATGTTTATAATTATTTTCATAATAAACTAGCGGACCTGGCAGACGTCGTCCTACCTGAAAAAGCTGATATACCGGCAGCAGCGCCATTGCATATAATTGAAAAATAATGCCATACTAGCGAGCAAGCCCAACTGGGGAAGGACCTCCACCTTCACCTTACAGAAGACTACGCTTGGTGAGGCCAAAACCCAGGAGTGGTATCAACAGCCTATATATAGTCATAGTCATCATACTTTATTGGTAAAGTATTCTTGCAAGTCATATTTACATAATACAATTCGTTCATGTCAATTACAATATGCACAAAATTAATTAACCAAATATATATTATATCAGTACAATAACGTCAGTATTTTAAAATAATGTCAAAATATTAAAATTGAATAATAATGCCAATTTTAATTTCAAATAATAACAATTTCATTGCTATAAATTCTTTATATGAATAAAACGCTTGCTCAATAAATTCTTCAAGTGAAATTAAAAGCTATCTAAACTACTATTTGTTACAAATCGCAGATATATAAAGACCTATTTACATTTTAAATCTAAATCTCTGTTTAAAGATGGTCAATCCCCTTATAAATCCATAATTTAGGGATGTGTCGTCAACTCATGAAGTTAGGATCACTAGATATTTTGCATATGTACGTATTTTGAATATTTTTGTTAAACCTTCAACCGATGTTACTACAAGAACCTGTCCTCTATTGAATATTTGACAAAATATGAGCCAAATAGTGGCTTAAGTGGTTAACATTACCATTTACCACTGCAGATTCGATCCGCACACGGGACAAAAATATGTGTGGCAAAAAAAAAATGTCCCGAGTTTGGGTGTACTTTGTGTCCGTTAATTGTATGTTTGTAAAGTCTTTCGGATACTGGGCTTGTTGTTTTTTAAAAAAAGATTGATCGCTGCGCTGTAACCAAAATCGGTCTGCACGACTATTATCATTAAAAAAAATCTCTGCTGTCTTTTTCCGAAAGTATAGGCTTTTGGTAAAAGGCGTAATGCTTTGTTGTTCTAATTTTAAAAGTAATTTTTGTTGTATTCATCATTATTATTTCTTTAGCTATTATATAAACTCGCCTACGATTTCATGGAACGTAGGACACAACATAATTAACATCCAATTTCAATTGCTTCAGTGTAGGAGGCAACACGCCTACTTATACCTTCGGGAAAATATTGTGGACGGTCCCATTCAAGTCAAGTTATTGTATATAAGTATAGTTATTGCATATATTATTATTAGTACGCCATAAACTATCACCTTCTCTATCAATAAGTCCGTCCTAAGGTTGTCTGGAAGAGATCACTCTTAGCGATAAGACCGCCCATTGTTCCTACTTATTTGTGTGTTTCTTATTGTAACTATTTTTAGTACTTATGTGGTGTACAATAAAGAATATTCTATCTATCTATCTATAATAATAAATATAATGTCTTGGGACAACTCATGGTATCTGATCCCAAATTGGGCAGATATGGTGTACTTTGTGTCCGTTAATCCCCAGCAACAGAGGGGTTGATTCCTAGTGCGGGAGTTGTTTAAAAAAGAACGTGCTCTTTACAAAGAGATTTATCCGAGGTGGGACTCAATCCCACGACCTTCAGCTTAGCAGCAACGAAACTAACTGCTAGGCCACTGGCACGATTCTTTGATCTGGGTCTAATATATTTATAATATAATATTTATGTATTTATAAATAAAAAAGAATAGTAACTAGTAACCAGTTGTCTGGTTGCCATGATACAAGGTTTGCCAAGTTTGGGATCAAATGGCCATGTGTGAAATAAAATCTTATAGGCTATTGTGTTCCACGGTAAAACTACGTCATCATTTAATTCTTGACGAGGTCGTTGTCAATCGCGTACTACCTAATAATAATATAGAATGGACATACATTTAGAGTTATCATAGGATACATAAAAAAAGCGGTGGTGGCCGAGTGGGAAAGTAACCGACTTGCACGCAAGAGATGCGAGTTCGGTCCCGGGCGGCAGTACCAATGTAAATTTCACTTTGTGGAGCTTATATGCACTAATCAAATGATTCGCCATCTGCTAACGGTGAAGGAAAACATCGTGAGGAAACCCACATATCTTCGAAGAAATTCTAAAGACATGTCTGATTCACCAACCCGCATTAGGCCAGCGGAGGAGGACAGGAGACCCGTGCCCAGCAGTGAGACATATATGGGTTGTTATTATATAGGATACATAAATCACATTAGGACACACTCTCAAATCCTACAATATTAGCCAGAACAGAAATTTCAGCGTAGCCGAAACTGGCTTGGGCTGTATACAAGTATAATCTTCTTCTAATTCGTTTCGCTCTTGGCAGAGCGGTCGTGGTCACGATGATTGTAAGTGTGTATAATAGAGAAAGAAAAATATTTATTTTAATCGAACAAAACTTTTCATAGCGAAGAAGTTATCAAAAAGTTTCTAACCTGAACAAAAATATATTAAAAGTAAACAAGTAACCTATAAAAATAACTTGGTAGGCTTTTAAGTCTAATTGAAAACGCTACTGGGTAGGCTGAATGAAAAGAAGTACCATCAGTCAAAATTCTCAATACCTTTTTCTCATATAACATTATAATAACATATTTCTCCAAACCCCAAGACAATACAAGTATATCTTAAAAGTTATAGAATACAAAGATGTTTAGTAGAAAAAATTCAACGCAAAGTGCTAACGCACCGTATTCACTTGGAAACTTCCAGAGAGTTGGGAAAAACGTTCTCTAAGAGCCTTATACATGCAATATTTCATAGTTTAAAACATGCTGTAAGTACTGTTATACTTTTTTATTCAGTGTTTATAAAATATACTAGCCGACCGCTTTTTTATGGCCGACTTTTTATATTTAAAATGGTAGCAACATTACTTAAATTCATCTTTTTCGTATTGCGACTGCGAAGTGGGCGACTTTGTTAATAAGTTTTTTTAGATACGTACATAAAAGGATTTTACTACTGTTTGACTTGGTAGCATCATTAACTTGCATATCCTTAAATATATAATTTATTTGTTACTAGCTGTTGCCCGCGGCTCCGCCCGCGTTGATGTCGGTTATCGCTGTAAAAAGGCCTATATGTTATTCTACACCATAACCGATCTCTGTGCCAAATTTCATCCAGATCCGTTCAGTAGTTTTTACGTGAAAGAGTAAAAAAACATCCATCATCCATCAATCCATCCATCCATTCTCACAAACGTTCACATTTATAATATTAGTAAGGATTTACTTATTGTCAGAACGCTATAAAAAAAGCAATATTTCTGGAATTGCTGAAGTCCATAAGTGGCGGTTACCACTAGCCATCAGACAGGCCGTTGAATCGTTTGCCACCATTAAAAAATAAACGCCTTTTAGGATTGTACCAACCGTGGACCAATCGTAAAAGTTTCGGTTTCGTTCTGGAGTTTTCGTTAATCCTGATTGAATTCTATTAGAAGGTAGTATTAGGTGCACAACGGGAAGAACGCCAGTGTATGCGTCACTGGTATCGGCAAGGAAGCAGTTTCCACCGGTTTCTTTGTTGGCGGACGTCGTATGGTAATTTAGCTTCCTTCCCCGTGGCCGCAACCCCATAAATTAGGTGCCAACGCCCGGCCTCGCCGCCGCTGAAAAATTACCAACTTCTACGGAAATTGATATAGAGAGACTAGATATGATGGAGCTGGAACATCGTTTGACAATTGTTCAGAGTGTGGTCGATATTATTTATTTATTTAAACATCCTGCAAACAAATTGCACAAGGCGGACTTAATACCTAAGGCGTTTTCTGCCAGTCAACCTTTGGGTGATGCAGAGTTAAGCATGGCAAGTAACAATAATAATAAAGAAAATAAAAAAGAAACTAAGGAATAAGAAGCAACACAAAACATAATTACACATAACTACATAATATACATAAATAAATATATATACATATAATATATACCAATAATATATATAACATATGATTACTAATACATACATAGAAAATTATCATGATCTTATTTTGAAATTGTAACCTCAAAAGAAAATTAGACGGCAAAACCAAATAAAACAAACATTTGTGGATTTCAAAAACCATATACTTTTGTCCAAAAGGCCTTGGCTTTAAATCTTTCCGGCATCAGTACTTATTAGTATCCATTCTGAATGTAGAAACAGTAGCAAAAATCATTAGTATTTCCTTATACGCCGTACTCAGTGAACTAGTTTAACATAATATCTACCTAGAATATTCTAGATCATATAACTCATAAATCTAAGCGTTCATATCTTCAGTTCTAGTTAGTGCACAATACATCGCGTAAATGGAATTTGTTTCTTTGTCCTTTAAAAAACAAAACTGAGGTAAACATGAATTACTTTGCACAGCATTGGTGGCTTTTGCAAATTGCAATTACTGTAGTTTTACGTTGTTTCTCCATTTTCATTTTTTTAAAGGACCACTTCCGATTTTGGAAAAATGTTAGTTCAAGGGGAACTTTGCAAATGTGCAAGCCCCTGCATCAAGGTACATTTCAGTCATTCCAGACTCGGAAGAAACGAATTTGTCCTGTGTGGGAATCGAAAGCATAACACGGAGCGGTGTTAGTAGTGGAGTGAGCTTAACCACTAGACCAAATGTGCAGCGATTTTTTTGCCTTATAATTAATACCTAATTAATTATAATTTTTTATTTCAAGATTATAGCGTTTATATAGTACAACATAATTCAAGTAACTCACATGTTCCTATAGATAAATACCTTACAAACTAACTTATAAAGCTCTTATGCTGCCAAAATAGTTCTTCCTCGAGAAAAGCAAAGGCTTTTGGCAGCAGGAATACAACACTATTTAGATATTCACTTTACCTATGTTACTTTGTGATATTCTCTTTTACCATTTAGATATCGCTAGTCAAATATTGTATAGTCAATATTTAAATTCGTTGTCTTATCTAGTTCTGGAACATCCTTATGAAGATCCATATATAGAGTAATGTGAGTTTTCGGAGTTGGTTCTCGGATCGTTTAGTCAATAATGCGGGGTTGGACCGAGAAGTTTACCCTTCTGCCTACCTTGTGTTGTTTTAGACGAGAATTTTGGCGGTAATATAGGGTTTTATACTTGTATTTGGCTACCTTCCAGCCATTAGGCATATCATGATCACTTGTGACGCATCGCTCCTCATTCCCTCATATAAATGTAACATAATAAGTTAATGCATTAAAGCTCAGACATTAGACTAAACCACATCTTTATTTTAACGACCAACCATCGCTCAACATTGCAGTCTAGTTATTAAGAATACCTTAATGTGATTTACTATCTTTCCTCTTTTGCTACTACGTGTCATGGCGCTTTGTTGAGTCGATCATCACGAAATAAAAAATGAAGTCATCCACGGATAAATTATTATTGTTGAAATTCTCCGGGTTCTCCGTGTCCGTGATTACAATGTTCGTCAAGGCCTTGTGTTACGAGGGTTATTCCCTCGTGTGAGAGTTCTCTTTTTATTCGGGTTATGATCGCGTTTGACCCCGGTCTCGTACAGCTATCTAGTCGTTATTTATATCAATAAGTACTTAACTGCCTCGGTGGCCCAGTGGTCGATGTGTATGACTGCTTATCGCGAAGTCCCAGGTTAGATTCCCAGGTCGGGTTAGAAATTGATGTTGGGTTTTTCAATCAAGAAATTCACAATTGATGCCCGGAGTTTAGAAATTGGCGGTGTTTACACCCCCATGCCTCGGAAAGAAAGTAAAGCCGTTGGTCCTGCACCTAGATATACAAAATTTCTAAAAATGTGTTTTTAGAGACTCCTTCGTGACTCGGAAAAGACGTTGGTCCTGCCCCTTATCTCTCTCCGGTCATGTCAAATTGCAGTCCTAGCGGACTAGGAGAGTAATGGAGTAAAAAGGGAACACTTTAATTTATTCTACGTTTACGCAGTTGACTTAGGTTGGCCGTTCTGACCAAAATCGTTCTGAAGGACTATTAAAGTACCTAGATTTAGAAACCTACAGAAGTAAACCCACAACGTTGTAGCTATTTATAATGATTACTATAAAGCCTTATATAATAGTGTCTAATGAAATTTGAAAAGGCCAATTTATCAGAACACTAAGCTTTTTAATTTCCACATTAAAACTGAATAGCCGCATAAATATAGAAGGAGCAAGCGTTATATTATTCATTTGTGACAAAAGGTGTCTGAAATTGGTTGGTTAATACATGAAATAAGTATTGTACGAAAATGTCTGTATAACTTCTGTGTTATTTGGTAAATTTATGAGTCACAACTAATTAACTGATTGTGTACATTTCAAGTAAAATATTGAAGTAATGATATTAAGTATATCATAATAGAGTGAAGAAATATAACCTTGTAGTTCAATCGTAATGAAAAATGACATTTTTAATATCAACTTTTTAATGTGAAAATTTCTGTTGTAATTAATTACTTTTGGTAAAGTTGGTTAAGGTTAACGAAGAGCGTGTTTTATATTTATAAAAACAATAAAGGAAATATTTATTTACTTTGCAAGTTTTTGGAATAAAATGTAACAATAATTAAACAAAATAGTTAATTAATAAAGAAGGTTTTAAAGTTTGCGAATCGGAGATTGTAAATCAACAAAGCGTTACGGGAGTATGACGTCACAAAACAGCACTGTTTCCTTTGTTTAATATTATCAATACTAAAATACAGAAGTAAAGTTCGATTTTTTTTAATTAATTTTATTTTTGTAATAGAGTTCAGTTTATATTTAAAGAATAATACCTACTGTCATTTTTATAGTCCGTTTCGTCGTATTACAAGATACTATATGCAAATGACGATTGGTCTTCTGAGATGTCGTTCCTTTAGTGTCACATAAACGCTTGCTTCTTAAAACTCCTAAACGTTCTTTATAAAGAACAATCGTTTTAAATACTATTGTTTTTTTTTGTTACCTACTACTTTTTACGACGACTGTAATTGTAAAGTTTTTATTGAGTTCAAATTGTTTGTTTGGATCTTAAAGGTAAGGGGGAGGACAGGTAATGAAACTTCTGACATTTGTGTTGGTACTTTAATTTAAATGCAGTATTTTACATACGTCGGAGGTTATAGATTCGATTTTCATTAAGAACAAGTCTTTACGTGATGAGCACGATTCTGTGGTCTGTTTTTGGGCGTAATAGGTCTATAATATGAATGCATTTCAAAATATAAAAGTAGGTATGTCTATCACTTGTCTAGTACAGGACCTGTCTATTTTGGTATCAAGATTTTTTTTTAAACTGGCCTTTTTTTATTAGAAATGAGAACCTATTTTGCTGGTTTAGGCGCAATTTGGTATAATTCGCGATTGGTCCAATGTTTAAAAATATGTCCAATTCTCCAACAATTGGATCAACAGCGAATTTTACTCACTAGAGCAGCAAAATAGTACAAGAAATTATCTCCATTATCAATCAATTCAGAATCTAACAAATCAAATGTAGGTACCGAATTTAGATGGCGTATTGATCCGGTACAAAAATATCTCCGGCGTGTCGACCAATTAGGTTTGACATTGATTCCGTCTGCAGCCGAGCCCGCCTGCACTCGAAATAACTAGCGAAGCGATCGATCGAGCGAGACAGTTTGAATTTGTCAAAACGCGTACGAAATAAATATAATAAATTGTCTGTTTGCAATGTTTTTGGACTGGAAGCATTTGAAGTAGGTAAAAGAACTTTTTAAAATTTACCAGTTTTTAATTTAATGCCGCTATTCCACTTTCTGACTCTATCATCGGACCGTTTTGAATCTATCATAATATTTGTCTCGAAATCTCAACATATGTGCAAAGTTTTATAATAATCGGAAAAAGAACGCAATACTCTTAATAATGATTTGACTAAAAGCTAGTAAGAAGTTTCCATAGATATGCTCGCAATGATAGAGGTGATTTGCAACTTGCGTGCAGCCAACCCAAAAATCTACACCAGAGTTTTGCGATGAATTATCCTGGGGATAGAAAAACGTTTGTTAGTAATTCCTCTTATGTTCATACATTATTATTATCAGTAAAGCGGTTGATACACCCTCTAATGGACGTATCAACCAACAATGCTGGTGTAAACGCTGTACTTGGCAGAGTTGCAGCATATAATACTAAATTATTATTACATGGATAGACGTGACTGCCAATCTGCTTGAGGAGAATAGATGAGACAGGCATTGCCAAGATTACACCAAATACTATATACGTAGGTTTGCTTAAGCAAATTTATAATTAACAGCTTTTCATTAGATAGGTGAGGTTTGAGAAGCATTTAATGCTGTTTGATGTTAATCTGTACTTAAATTAGAAAGCTGACAAGATGGTTTATATGTGAGAGTTTATCTGGAACTTTTAGTCTGAGCTGGAAAGTTCTATCATCGATCGAAAGCGGAGTTATTCTAATGTGAACTATTGAATATTGCTGCTAGAGTAATGTAGTGATAGAGAGAAATAATTGCGAGGTTATTACCAAGCATTTTTAATCGAAAACATCCAATACTAACTGAGACAGGGATAAAACCCGAGGCCTATACAAGGCACTTGTAGAGACTACCATTGCACCGCTACCGCACTGTGATAATAATCAATATTTATACAAAAATGTATTCCTATTTCCTTTGGTCACGCTATAATTTAAGAAAGACTTTACCAATTTAATTTAACAAAATAGTTTAATGCCCGGCCACGAACACGCTGCTGCAGCGGCAGCGGCGATCGGTGAGAACAAAATACGTACTGGAACATTCTATGACGCCATGAGGCACCGCGCGATACCGCGCTCGGTTTTAGTAGGTACATTTGTTGCTGCCGCCGCTCGCCGCTGCCGCTGCCGCGCGATGTCGCATCGTGGCCGGACCGTAGGTAACCCGGGCGAAGTCGAATCGACCTGCTAGTCATTAATAATTATTATGAATCAATCTCTCGCTGAAGAGCACACACATTCGTATTAATATGTACACCGGGCTTCACAATAAGCGTTAATTTGCTGACAACAAAGTGGTATTGTGGTCGCAATCGCATCACTGGCGAGGACTGAAATATTTCAATTACAGCCGCATGAATTACTTGGCTGACCGCTGCGTGTAATAAGGCATTAAATGACGAAGACTAGTTTTATTCAAATTAAGAATGATTGCACTTCTCGGATCAAATTATGATCCGTTACCATTTTATTGACGGTCGTTGTAGATCTTATTTTAAATTATTGATATTATTGACGGTAGTTGCACATCTCGTTTTCATCATAGTTATCATCTTAGCCGAAAGACATCGACTTCCTTCAATGAATTCCACAGCATTTGGTTCGGAGCTGACCTTACTCAGGTCGTCAGTCCACCTAGTTGGATGCTTGCCCACGCCGCGTCATTCAGTTCGTGGTTGCTACTCGAGAACCTTATTTATTCGTTAAACTTTTAAAAGATAGTTTAATAGTTAGTAAATACTAATAAAGTATCAAAAAAGGAGTTCTGCTTTATATTTCATTAAAAATTTACACTACGATTAACAATTTCGGCTTCAATTTAAGCGACCGAAATAGTCGGTTCGTATCGACCAGGTCTCGCTATTCTAAGCGACCAAGTTCTGCACAGAGGTACTATTTCAGCTCGTACATATTGTATGAATCTATTCTCCTTACGGCATGAGACCCATTCAGCGTTTCCACATGGATATATCCACTCAAGATTCCCTTATCGATGTAAAGAGAATTTTAAATAGAAGTATACACACCAAGCTACAATTGAAATTTCTCTTCCACGTCTCATTTTCGGGACATTTTTAGACATACAACTGTATCCTGAATAAAGTTGGCTGGTCCAGGTTTTTTTTTATACTACCAAGGTGACAAACAAGCATACGGCCCTCCTGATGGTAAGCAGTTACCGTAGCCTATGGACGTTTGCAACACCAGGGGTGTCACTCACGCGTTGCCGACCCTTTAAAAACCTTATAACACCTTTCTTGAAGAACCCTATGCTATAGTCTTTATGCTTTAGGTTTGACTCGGTGGTATGCATTCTGTCCTGGAACACAATAACAACAATTAATGAAATATACTCCTTAAAATTTTAGTTTTCAGTAGATATGTAGTTCCTTACTCTATTGTCACGCATTAAGCCATTAATGGAAACATTTGCTTCCCCGTTCCCCCTAATATAAAACTATGACGTCACAAAATGCAAGATCGACAATACGAGAGTAATGCTATTGGTATGGCAAACCTCCATAGTTTACGGTAACTTTTTACCATCAGGCGGGCTGTACATCTTTTTGTTACAGTGGTAATATAAAAAAACCATTGGTCGCGGCGTACTTTACAAATATACAATACATAGATAGAAAGGACAGCTATAATGTGGTTACAGAATCTAAAACTACATGAAACAGTTTTTTGTAAAAACTGTTTCATGTAGTTTTAGATTCTGTGACCATATAAAATGATGGAGTCAGAAGGTGAAAAGTGAAATAAAATATGTAGTTTAATTTAAAAATGTATTTTAACTATTGTTCATTAAATGCAGTTGAGAAATCCGTTTAATTTTAAAATTAATTTTACATACTTTTTATTTAATACAACTAAGATAGTGATGAAACGTTCTCTTAATTCCAATAGAAGTTCAATTTACTCCTCAATAATTGCAATATTAAATACCGGATTCATACACTTGTGTTCGATGGGAGCCGGTTTTATCCGGGTGTAACCGGCCCGGAGCGACGAGGCCCGGTTCGCGCCGCCGCGTATCGGATTGACGTGTAATTTTGTGATCGTACTGCACTCTATTTGCTATCGTGTCTTGCTGAGATGGAATAGAAAAAAAATGGTGGAAGTATTAGTTGGATTATTTAAACGTATAGAGGAAATGTTTGGTAACGTATCGGAATTAAATGGTAACAATGTTATGGTATTGTATATCGTAAGAACATTAAAAAGTGTGGTGTAGTGGCAAACAAGCATATGGCCCGCCTGATGTTGACCAATTACAGTTATAAAACCAGTTACAGCTATGGACGCTTGCAATATTAGAGGTATCACTAGCGTGTTGCCGACCTTTTATTTTTACACCAAGGCTTTAAGATGGAGTATCCCTAGGATAGGAAAACGCCTTTTTTTAAAACTCATCCCTGAGCGCTGGAGACCTGTATTCACACACAGGAACACAAGTACACCGCTGTGCTAGTTATTTGACTGTGGTCTTCTGTAAGTTGAAGGTCCTTCCCCAGTCAGGCTTGCTCGCTAGTATGGTGTGCTGCCGGGCACCATACTAGGAGAAGTTATTTTGTGATTTAACTCGGCAATAACAGAGGTATCTCTTATTTCCGAGTTAGTTAACAAAATAATTCAAAACGTAATCTAAATACTTTTATTACAGAGAATATAAAATACAATGTTTAAAATCTACTCGCTCGCACACGAGCATTAAGTACGAAGAGCAATTTCCCATTTTCGTCTGCGGGAACCTTACACTTACTAGCTACATTAAAGCACTAAGATCCTACCATGTGTTCTATTGTTTAAAATATGTCGATAATATAAGTGGTGTGTTTTCGAGTGAGTTTTCTATGATGACGTTTGATGTCACTGTTTTGTTTTATTATTGAAAAAAAGAAATAAAAAAGTATTTATTACGCTCTCAAACAACAGGTATAACATATTTAGTCTAACAACTAGCCTAGTTGAGACGAAAATGGTCTAAGCTCAGCTATGTAGCCGCTACGACGAAGGACGTAGCAGCGCTGGTATTCTGCTACGGGCAGAAAGCCTGCTACTTAAATTTGAAATAATTATTAATTAATTAAAAACAATACAATTGTTGAATGGCTATTAGTTAATGTGGTGATCAATTTGTTTCAATTTACCATATATGGCTTTTTCATAAAAAAGGGAAAGTGAAAGAATAGATTGTGCACTCTGTGTTTATGCACATGGCATGTTGAGATTGGCTGCCGTGATCGAAGTTGGACTGGAGCGATATAA
Organism: Trisateles emortualis; assembly: GCA_947095525.1. NCBI lineage: Eukaryota > Metazoa > Arthropoda > Insecta > Lepidoptera > Erebidae > Trisateles > Trisateles emortualis. Next base: position 14,636,653 of record OX352742.1, on the reverse strand, counting down.
TTACTACTTCTAAAAAAAGTGTGTAATTTTGCTGTCGGCTGAAGGATTCCTATTCAGAACTATTCTAGATTTAAATTCAGTTACATTTTCATTCAAAATTCGTTCACGACTTGGTTCTAAAGAGCTGTTGTAAATGTGAACCACTAAATGAACTTGATACTGCATATTATAGTCGAGTACACGTTAGTAGAGGAGCAAGCATTATGTGGATTACACGGAACGTTCCGCCACGAGAAATGACAACTTAAGCACCTGCTCATCGTCTTAATGTCGAGGTGAAAAGATATCCAACGGGAATGATAGAGGAGTGTTTATCGAAGATTATATACAAACATTATGTTGTATTTTAATTATACTTTTTTAATTAACGTACCTATAATAATAATAGTTGGGGCAGAGTGGCGACCACGAACTGGAAGACGAAGCGAGGGCAGGCCTCCAACAAGGTGGACCGACGTCCTGGTAAAGGTTGCGGGCAACCGATGGACAAGGTCGGCTCAGGATCGAGAGTTGTGGCAATCCTTGGGGGAGGCCTATGTCCAGCAGTGGACGTCTTTTGGCTGAGATGATGATGATGAATCAACGTATTAACTTTTTTAAAAGTATAATTTAAATACAACATGTTTGTTTGTAGCTGGATGCGGGAAGCCGAGGATCGTGCTAGGTGGCGTGCCCTTGGAGAGGCCTATGTCCAGCAGCGGACTGCGATAGGGTGATAATGATGATGATGTTTGTTTGTTCGTTTTTAATAAACGTATTCGAGTGGTGGTGGTGAATTTCACTTTATGGAGTTTATATGTACTAATCAAATGATTCGCCGTCTGCTAACGGTGAAGGTAAACATCTTGAGGAAACCCACATGTCTTAGAAGAAATTCTAAAGACATATCTGATTCACCAACCCGCTAATGTGGGTTGGTGAATTCGAACAGGCAAGCCTGACGGCCTGCGTGTGTGAATCAAGTCCTAAAACCCTCTCTATCTCTCTCTCGATAGAGGAGAGGAGGCCCGAGCCCAGCAGTGGGACATATATGGATTACTATTATAATAAACGTATTCAAAAACCTTTTTTCAAAAACAGCACCAGCGTTAGAGAACAAGACCTGTGTCGGAGAGGACTTTTCGAACGCACAATTCACGGACACAAAGTGCATCGTCAATAAACATTTATCCTTACTAATATTATAAAGGTGAAAGTTTGTAAGAATGGATGGATGGATGGATGTTTGTTACTCTTTCACGTAAAAACTACTAACGGATCTGGATGAAAAAATCAGAATTAGATTATGGTTTGGAATAACACATAGGCATTTTTACAGCGATAACCGACATCCACGCGGGCGGAGCCGCGGGAAAGAGCTAGTAATTACATAATATTTTGTATCGTGTAGGAATCAAACTAACAACACTCGCAGTGGTATTGTCAGAAAGGTGAACACCAAGCATGCAGTCAAAACTTGAAGGTCAAATTTTTATTTTCCAATGTACACTGTCATTATAATACTGAACAAAAATGTTTGTTTAAGTTCTCTAATCTATTGGCTTTTTTATTGGCGTTTAGAGACAACTCCCGCACTAGAGAACAAGCTCTGTGTCGCGGGGGACTTTACAAACATACAATTCACGGACACAAATTACACCCAGACTCATAACAACTCTTTGTGTGACAAAATTTTGTGGGCACACAAAGTTTTGTCTTGTGTGGGAATCGAACCCTCAACCTCGTGCACAGCAGGCGCATATTGCGGCCACTGGACCACCAAGGCAGTCTATCTCTGGAACTACCAGTCTGATCTCGAAATTTCTTTTTAAACTTTATAGTCCATTTAAGGAGAAAGCTTATGCTGTATATTCTCCTGAGTAGTGAAGTTCAGTCGTTCGTTCATCAGTAGAACAGAATAAGTCCAACAACGTTCAATTTAGATAAGTGGCCCATAAACATGTCCCTTACTCAATTGAGTGGAATATTTCTGTTATAGTGTCCATATCTCTATCTATGTCCATATATCTACATGTCCATATGGCCCATATGGCTGCCCTGGATATAAATTATGGATAACATTGTTGCTGTGGCTAACTACCATTTTCGTTTCTTGAAAAATGTATGTATATAGGTACTTATATGGTGGTGTAGGTTCGATTCCGGCATAGATGAAGTTTCTATGATCTACTAGTCTACAAGGGGCTTATTGTGACGTGTTAAACGTAAGTCGTTCGTGCGAGAGAAGGGGATGGATACACGCTATATAGCCCTGTCTCTCTTTCTTGCTCCAACGAAATATGATATAAAAAAATATTTATCTTGACTTTACAATATACTATTACAGTAATCTAATAAAAATAATACATAATGGTTACAAGACAAAACAGGAGCTAGCTCAGCGATTGATTGCAACATCGCAGACGCTGCAGCGCTGATATTCTGCTAGGCCCCCTTTGGGAAGATATTCGACACCTAGCGGAGCAGTTATACTTTAAAATATAAATAAGTAAATGATAATATTATATAATGATAATTGTGAAGTTGATACATAAATGATAATAATAGATAATAGAAACGAAATTAAATATGTTTTTACGTCATGGTGAGCTCCTGATTCTGTTTCTTGTCTAGGTGTATCTTGTGTCCGTGCATTGTATGTTTGTAAAGCCCCACGCGTCATAGGAATTGTTCTCTAGAGCAGGATTTGTCTATAAATATATCATTAAAATCAAGTTAACAAATAAGTCTCAATAAAAAGTTTAGTTAGAGCATTTTAATGAAAAAGTTAGACATGTTTTTAGAATACATTAGGTGATATATTAAATTGTTTTAACCGGCATAATTTCGGAACAAAATACCGAGCGAGCATACATTACTGCTTCAACGAAAGGAGGCGCCCGTGAAAAGTTTCGCTCTTCCATTTTATTCCTTTATAAAATCGCACCGGGTGTGACTTTTAAATAAGATCATGTTACAAGGTGTGATATTTTTAAGAGAGCGCCCTCTAGCGGCCAGCTTGCGAACGTTTTCATATGTAAATCGAATTCGTCGTCTCTCCCCATCTCGAAACTTGTTTTTGTTGGTAATGACGGCTTTTTTTCTCCGGAATTCTGAGGAGCACAATGCTTTTATGACTGCATTGCACCTTTGTGAAAAGTTTACCATAATTGCTTTCGCGACATCCTTTTAGCTTTGAAAATTTGAAGTTTAGAGTTTTTTGGCGCGTGAAGATGTTTATGTGTCTGTTTTACATTTATATTGCTTGATGCTAGGCTGGATTTACGCTTTTAAGATTATGTTCTATCAAGTAGAATAAGGTACGATAACTAATTAGTTTAAATACTATTAGGTATGTACTCTTTAGATGTCTAATTGGTTTCAGTCGAATCGAGTAACAGTTACTTACTGCATTGTTCCTCGAATCAAAATTTCAGCTATTTTATATAAAATATCTGAAATTTCGATTCGGATAATCTTATAAAATCTTAAACTTGAAACAAAATAGTATAGTTGTAATTCCCTGAAAAGAATTGTACAAAAAATAAAGCCAATCGAAACTCACAGCTCGAAGATATATCCTTCTAATATTATGAATCTGAAAGTTTGTGAGGATGTATGTATGGATGTTTGTTACTCTTTTACGTGAAAACTACTGAACGGTCATTCATCTGAATGAATGGCATAGAGATAGATTATATTCTGGAATAGCGATTATGCTGCTTTTTATCGTGATAACCGACATCCACGCAGGCGGAGCCGCGGGTAACAGCTGGTATCTAAATCTACCTAATATTGGAATAATGTCTTTAACCTATTTCAAAAATAAATTTGTTGTCTTTTATTTCCATTTCATCTGAAATTATTCATTTAGAGAAATTTTTGGACCAAAAAGAAGTCTGAATAAAAACGCGTCTAAAACAGTTATTTTTGAAGGGAAATATCAAGTGAAGTCATTTGGAAGCAGTCCAAAGATGAAACGTGAAATATTACCTGCATTATAACCATCCGATACATATTTGCGTGACCTGGATGCTATCCAAATTGCGGCAACACCTTAGGTCTTTGCTTAAGCAATATTAAACACTGGAGGTATTTAGCATTCCATTTATGAACATGAGTCTTCAATTTTGAGGCAGGGGTAATCCGTATTGGCACCTAATACCTAACTGCCGTGGTTTAGAGTAATTGTTAGGTAAATCACAAGATTTAAAGCCTGGCTTGGGCTTTCCTTTTTTTTATCTAATTGTTGTTGTCTAATTCGACTTTAAACAAAATACTATTAACATAAATATTATGTACTAGAGGCCGCCCGCGACTTCGTCCGCGTGGTAATTTGGAATATTTTCTCAGATTTTGCAACATATCTCATTCCTATTGATCATAGCGTGATGTTATATAGCCTTCTTGGATAAATGCACTATTCAACAAAAAAATATTTTTTCACACCGAACCAGTACTTTCTGAGATTAGCGCGTTCAACCAAACAAACAAACAAACTCTTCAGCTTTATAATATTAGTATAGATTTATCTTTCTGTTCATCCTAAAGTTCCTTGTAAGAGATGCATTTTAGTCATAAGGCCGCCATTTCTGCATTAATATTTGAAAATATTATGATAGCAATTTTTTTTATCAAATTTTATACACCTATTTACACAGGTGGACTTAATGTCTGAGGCATTTTTTACCCGTCAACCCTAGGTGATACAGGTATGATGAGGAATATGTTCATATTTTGATGTACAATTAAGAGTTATTCATCTAATGAACCTAAGTCAAAATACTATTACAAAATAATGAGAATTTTAGGCAACGATGCGGTTGGATTGAATATAAAAATGTATGTTAGCACATGCTGAGAAAAACGTGCGAGGGTTGTCAGAGGAAAATATGCTTTAAAAATATATATATATTCTAGGACTTTTTTCACTAGTGCAAAATAAATTCTGGTTGCGCGTATGTCTTTTTTATTTGTTTTTGTCCCATAAATGTCAGGCTTCAATTCTATAGTTTTGATGGGTAAAATAACCATGTATACTGTTGTGAGCTAGGAACTAATTGGAGTTTCTAACAGCATTGTTATTTGTTTTATTTAAAACTTCATGCACGTACGTACATAGATGGACTTATATATAGGTGGACTTATACATAGGTGGACTTTATGGCCTTAGGCATTCTCTCTCGTTATTTGATACGATGATCAAATCAAAATAGTTGACGGTGCTACTTCTATTTCCTTTTTCATTCTGCTTAGTTACCGTAGCCTTCAGACGCTTGCAATCTCAATAGAAATTACTAGCACTTGACAGCTAATTAGTTTATTCTTCACATTGATCACACTTAGAAACGGCCTATAAAATCTCTACAAAAATGTTATCGTAAAACAGTAATGTCCTTTAGACCTAAGCTAATTTCAAAGTTAGTATTAGTTTAAGATAGACCAATTCTGGTTAGTTAAACTTGCCAAATACTCACATATGATGGGTTTTGGCACTACAACAGAATGGGACTCCATACTAACCTGCGTTTATGTTGTGGTCAAGTTTCAAAACTAGTTTGACCAATTGGATAAACAAATTTTGATGGTTATAAGTGTAATTTGATTTTCTTATCGAAGTTCTATTCTGCGTTTAAATGTTTATAATTCACGATATACAGGCAGATGTTATTTTTGTTTGGAAATACGAGATTGTGATAGGCAAATGTGCAGATCTTCAAGAAATTAGTTATAAGATTTTTAAAGGGTCGGCAACGCGTGAGTGACACCCCTGGTGTTGCAAACGTCCATAGGCTACGGTAACTGCTTACCATCAGGCGGGCCGTATGCTTGTTTGCCACTTTGGTAGTATAAAAAAAAAGATTATTTAATGAGGCTATTGAGTTTTATTTTAAGACCAAAATGCAATATCCTTATTAATTAGCCTGTATATTTGCCTATTATATAAAATTATTTACAGTTTAAAAAAGCAAATATGACTTATAAAACATAATATTTTTTCTTCGAAATATTTTTGAAGTAAAACATTCTTTAGGCGCGTTGAGCACTTTTTGGCGTTGTGGCTCAGAATGTCAACTCCCCAAAATATCCCCTGGTACCAAAATGTCAACTTCCCCTAATGTCCCTTTTCCAAAATATCCCTTTTCCAAAATGCATGGCATACAGGTATTTTGGGACAGGGACATTTTGGGAAAAGGACATTAGGGGAAATTAACATTTTGGTACTCGGGGACATTTTGGGCAATTGTCATTCTGAGCCATAACGCTTTTTGGGTGAAAAAAAAACATGGAACTCGTCATCTTCACCGAACGCTTTCCATATTCAAAAATAATAATCTAATAGCTTTACGATACAATTCACAAGTTACTTAGTTTTCACTTCTATCGGCAGTCCTCAAAGACTGCTCCGCATGTTTTTTTTGCAGTCAAGCCTTGCTTACTTAGCTGTTATTGTGACAATAAACATAACTGTAGGCATACCATAGCCTGATGTTCGTGTTATTAGTGCCCTCGACACAAGGGCCTGTTGATCTTAGACATAATCTAATTAACAATGTTATTTCATGTTGCATATTAGTTGATCTCAGCATGATTAGTATGTTTGTGTCGATAGATGAGTACTATTTAAAATATATGAATAGTGGCGTACTTATATTAACACATTGGAAAACTTTTACATTTTGCCGAGGTTTTCCCAAGAGACTATAGCATGGGGTTCTTCAAGAAAGGAGTTGTAAGGTTTTTAAAGGGTCGGCAACGCGTGAGTGACACCCCTGGTGTTGCAAACGTCCATAGGCTACGGTAACTGCTAACCATCAGGCGGGCCGTATGCCTGTTTGCCGCCTTGGTAGTATAAAAAAAAAACATAACCTTAAGAGCGATTACCACTGCTCATTTTTCCATACAAACTTATTTCTGATTTTCCTTCTTCACTATTTTTTTTTCTTATTAAAGACAACTCCCTCACTAGAGAACAAGCTCTGTGTCACGGGGGACTTTACAAACATACAATTAATGGACACAAATTACACCCAGACTCAGAACAACTCTTTGTGGGTCACACAAAGTTTTGTCCTGTGTGAGAATCGAACCCACAACCTCGTGCACAGCAGTCGCATACTGCGGCCACTGGACCACCAAGGCAGTAAAAATATTATAGTCAATTTTTGTACAGTTCAGTGTAAAAGTTAAAAATAAACTTTTTTATTTTTTAACTTTACGTATTTTATTTGAGGAGCTTTTTTACAGCTTCAAAACAATTATGATAGTAAATATATAAGAAAAACGCCACTGACAAGCTTTTGTACATACATAAAGTATGATTTGACCAGCAAAAATTAAAATAATTAATCATCATGTATTTTTATGTAGTTGAATTCATAATTATGCTAAACATCACGATAATAGATACAACAACAGGATTTTTCAAAATGTAACCCTTTAAAAATTTTGTAATGCAATATTTGTTTACTACATGAAAACAAATATTAAAGACTAGCTGTTGCCCGTGGCTCCGCCCGCGTGGATGTCGGTTATCGCTGCAAAAAGTACTCTATGTGTTATTCCAGACCATAATCTATCTCTGTGCCAAATTTCATCCAGATCCGTTCAGTAGTTTTTACGTGAAAGAGTAACAATCATCCATCCATCCACCCATTCTTACAAACTTTCACATTTTTTTAAATTTTAATTTTTTTTATACTACCAAGGTGGCAAACAATCATACGGCCCGCCTGATGGTAAGCAGTTACCGTAGCCTATGGACGTTTGCAACACCAGGGGTGTCACTCACGCGTTGCCGACCCTTTAAAAACCTTATAACTCCTTTCTTGAAGAACCCCATGCTATAGTAAGGATAATACAATAACAAGTGACGGATCCAGATAAATGTTTTAAACAATAATGGAAACTGTAGTGAATCAAATTTATTCGTATTAAACAATCTCTCACGGCTCAGTTAAAACTATTGTTACACATTTTCCAGGTTATTTGCAGCCAAGTTTAACCAACGTTGGATCAAATTCTGTTACTATAAATATTTTCACACAAACTTTATCCTTACACGCGTCTCATGTTTGCTTTCGAGTTCAGTTGGTGAAAATTCCCCGATGTTTGCTACTTACGGGCTGAACTTTTGTCCAGATCATTGCTGGAACTTAAAGTCAAGTTATTATTAGTCATAAAAAGCTTTAAAATTTTACGTTTTATGCCACAGTCGGTTGCAATTCGACCAAAATGTTGGGTAACAATATTTTACAATATTTTTATGAACTACCCACACGATTTTAATCCGATTTTCATTGTAGTTAAAATATATTAAACAATCTGTTATTCATAAAATATATTTTATATAAATTATATAAATATATTTATATTATACGTGCCACGAGTGGACATTTATCCAGTAATTTTTTGTCAATAAAATATAGCCCAAGTGACCTGATAATGTAGCTTTCTAATGGTGAAAGATTTTTTTAAATCGGAAGAGTAGTTATTGAGTTTATTTGTTACATTCAAATCTTTTTTCTTTATAATCTTAAGAAAGTCAATTTTAAAATGTTGTATACGGTACGAAAAGCGATCAATTACAGGCTAGCAACACTGTCGGTCTGTGTGTCACACAGGTATATGTAGCAACACGTTAAAACGACAACTTCAGTGCTATTTGCAGAGTCGAATTTCAACGTTATCGAATTTCTACTTCATAAACTATTTCGTAGTAAAGTTGTACGTGGACTGTATATTTCAAGGGGGTCACAAAAACTACTCCATGGGGCCTCTAAGTAGCTACTGTTTCAAAGTTTAATGGTCAATGAAATATTTCTGTGGCTTGGACCGGTGTTCATTTGTTGTACGATGTTAAAGGCGGTATTCTACCTGTTTTGCTAAGAGAACGTATAATATATTATGTAAAAAGATTTATTTCTCTGCAAGAAAGGTGTGTGTATTATAAATGAGTAGCCTAGTAAGAAATAAGTTTTATTTGGAGAATTTATACGTAATAATGAAATAGTTTTCCATCTTGATAATGAAGGAAAACATCGTAAAGAAAACCACATGTTATATATAATAATGAATGTATTAATAGCGACCCATTTGTTTATGTCCCACTGCTCAGTACGGACCTTCTCTCCTCTACCTAGAGTGCCAAAAGGGTTTATACCCTAGTCTAAACACCTGTCTGTAAAACACTCTCAGACCACATATCGAATAATCGTACCAATTACATAAATATTTGCTTTGGATGGGAATCAAACCCACGACCTTTAGCTTAGCAATCAGGGTCACTAACTTAATCAAAGGGCCAGCCTATGAAGATGGTCTGGCTTTAGGTATAATAATAAAAAGCAGTATTTTAAGATTTTAAGACCTTCTTGATTAGAGTGGATGTACATTGGTCACAAAGTAAATTTGCCACAGAAAAAAAGTATGTGTACTTTTTTTTTTGTTTGTTTAGTTTTAAGTAAGTATTAAAAATCTATTTTTTTTGTATTCCCCAGTGTATGTTTTGTTTTCTCTGGAATTAAATGCATTTATCTTTCTTTTCTTTCTTCTTTCTAGATTCGTCACAGTTCTAGACAAATTTACACATACTTTTTTCTTTTGACGAATGTTCAACAACCGCTTGATTCAATATGCTTAAAAAGTACTTTATTCCTTCACAACTTTAAAAATCATTATACCTCCTAATCGATAACTATAACTTCCACCATAATTTGGTTCTTTAGCATTGTAATTATGAAAATATTCATCAACAACTATCCATTATGGTGGTTCTTAAGGGAGCCCTGTTCACTCATGGTTATTTACCATCTATTACAATAATAGCGACACAACATGCCAAAACGTAATATTACAAATAGACCATCTTCCCCCAGTGGGCTAAACCACAAAAAAATACATATATAGGCATGTATATTTTTGTTCCGCGATAAAAGTTTAGAATGTAATCCTGGACCACTGCGTGAGTTTTTTTTTGGGGAGCCATATTTTTGTAATATTTTTAATCGCTGGCGTCTCAGAGGAAATATCGAGAGTGGTGTGTTAAATGTAAATGTTTCGTGAATCGATAACAATGTTTTTTGTTTTGCTATATGTTATTGTAACATTTTTTTACCACTGTAGTGACAAATAAGCATAGGGGCGGGGTCGACCTTAATATTTAGACAAAGACAAAGATACTTTATTTGAGAAAACATGTGTAGGTAATAACAGTACATAACTATGATGCATATTATAAGGTGTTAATATGAGTGTTAGAGTTAGTGCCAGGGACTTACGTTATAGGGATAAGAAGAATGGTTGTGAATAAAATGGTTTCCTTAAATTAGTCCTAGATACCTTCTTTAAATTACACAGTTGAATTATTAGGTCCCTAGTCCCAGTTTGAGAGGCAGGGTTATACTCTTATTGTAGATATTCGAATCTCACAACAACATTATTTATTTATTTAATATCACATGTTACAAGTCAGTATAATGTCAAAATAATGTCAATATAATATAATATTTGCATTGATATTAAATTACTCTAAAAAACAATATAATTAAGTCGATATACATAATTAAATATTTTTAACATTACATTGTCAAATGTATTTTGAAACCATTTGGAAAAATAAACTATTATTATTTGGTTGTGGTCATCTGTAAGGTTCTTTCCCAGTCAAGCTTGCTCTGTTGTGTGGTGCGCTACCAATTTTTACTTGAGCTGACACAGATTTCGCGCGGTATGTTTTGGGTTCGATCCGTGATAAAAAAAATTGTTTTACTAATGTTTTGGTTCTTGGTGTGTAGAGTCCGTGCTGGTTTTGCACGGGTGGCTATTTATTTAGATTCCTCATAGGATGCTCAGTTATAAGTGCATTCTATTGCAGAATCGTTTTTGATTTTACAAATATTTTTTTCTTTATATTATTGTTTAGAAACCATAATAATAATTGTTCAAACTGTTGACTGTATTACTATTATAATATTCCTGTCATTTGTTTACACATTTTTGAAACACGCCAACCTTTAATTGGTATTTAATTACTAAAGCTGTGTTTAAAAATAGTTTTAACTGCAAAAATGTATGTTGTTTATGTTAAATATAATTGTTAGTAGGTAATTATTTTTTTAAATATGTATTTAGTGCAAGTGCTATAATATCGCACCCACGGTGGAAAAATGACTTAAGTTGAAGCGTGTTTGTTTTGAAATTTATATCTTATTCTTAACAGTTAAGGTTCAAAATTGCCCAGTGTCATTACTTAAGTTACGACAGTTTTCTACTAATGATGCGATTAGTAGTGAGTTAGTTGTAAGTATTGTTAACGTGTAAGTTAATAATGAATTAAATTAGTTTAAAACACTGTTGACTTTACGTATGGTCTAGTGGTTAAAGTGGTCCTGTCGCCATTAACACCGTGCCTAGTATTGTAGGTTCGATTCCTATTTAGGACAAAACTGTGTAAGCATAAAATTTGATTCCGAGCCTAGGTGTAAATTGTGTCTGTAAATTGTATATTAGTAAAGACCCTGCGACGCAAAGCTAGTTCCCTAATGCACGAGTTGTCTTATGAAAAAACTAGCCACCCGCTTCAGCTTCGTAAGGGTGATATTTCCCGGAGACCTGTAATGTTTTTGTCAATAAAATATGGCTTATGTCACTCACAAATAACGAGGCTTTCTATTAGTAAAAGTATTTTCAAAATCTGTTTAGTAGATCCAGAGATTACAACGTCACAAACTCACAGACTATACTTCTGTTAAAAGTCAATTATTTTCTCAGTCGGCTACCACCATATTATGAGTAATTATGCTCATAAATATTAGATTACATATTATTATGCTTGAGAATAAAAATAGTTAAGTTCGTACTCCGAAGTTGGGTGACTGTAATTGAGTTAGTGCAAGCTTCCGACTCTCCTTCGGATGAGGCCATGAAATACGCTGGAAAAATTATGTTTAGCATATCAGCTATACAATTAGAAGGAAAATAATAAAGCTGAAGATTGATCAATCTGTTTTTTTTAATTTTTTGCTAGACCTGAAAATGTTGGCTTAGTATGAAATTTATTTTTAAAAGACGATTACCGCACTTCGGAACGAGTGCCTTGCGGGGGACTTAAATTTTACGAGAACAATATTCCTTAGTTAAGTTAATGATACAGTATAGACTAAGTACTGATTCGCCTAAAATACTGCAATTATGGCAATAAGTTGCAGAATCATAGTTCGTCTCGTATCTAATATAGACAACTCACAAACGGAGATCTGATCTCAAATTAGACAGACCAACCAGATAACTTCAAAACATTCATATATATTTATTAATACATACATTATATAGATAAATTACTTCCAGACATAGAACAAAGTCATGCTTATCATACAAAGATTTGTCTTGGAAGAGAACCGAACGTACGGCCCCCGGCTTAGCAGTTAGGGTTACTAACCATTAGACCAACAGGCCAGTCGATTCTCTTCCTTGCAAGAATTTTAAAAAAACTGTGTCGACTATTATGTTTCTGTCCTGATTCACTATAATATGGCTCGTTGTAATTTCCGTCTATGTGTGGAATGATACTTTTTTCGGATTCGTTAGTAAAAGGAACCTTTATTTATTCGTCTTTGTTGTAATTTTACTTGTTTCTCGCTGATATTATGGCCCCATCTTTAAGAGACCGTAGCGGATATGAAATCAATGCGATGAATAGACGAGAAACGAATTGCGGGAATGGGTCGGAGAAAGTTTGTAACAGACAAACCTCAGATATAGACGTATTAGTAACGTAGATGTAGGAATATCGCTTATGAATATTATTGATACTTAACATTTATATATTTTTTCCTTACTAATATTATAAACGCGAAATTTTGTAAGAATGTAAGGATGTTTGTTACTCTTTCACGCAAAAACTACTAAACAGATCTGGATTAAATTTGGCACAGAGATAGATTATAGTCTGGAATAACACATAGGCTACTTTTTATCCCGGAAAATAACTCTGTTGCCGAGGAAATGTACGCGCGGGCAAAGCCGCGGGCGAAAGCTAGTTTTATACATATTATTTTTTTTATATTACTTGAGTGGCAAACAAGCATACGGCTCGCCTGATGTTAAACAGTTACCGAAACCTATGGACGCTTGCAATACTAGAGGTATCACTAGCATGTTCCCGTTCAATTTTTTTACACCAGGGATAGGAAAACGTTTCTTTCAAATGCATCCCAAAATGAGCGCTGGAGACCTGTACTCACATACAAGAACACAACTACACCACTGTGTATAGTTATTTGGCTGTGGTATTCTGTAAGGTGTGGGTCTTTCCCCAGTCGGGCTTGCTCACTAGTATGGTACCCTACCGCTCTTAAATTATACCGAAATCTGGAATTGTTATGATTTAAACCACACCTAATACTATTTGAACAAATTCTAAAAACACGTAAATTCGTACTTAACATATTCATCAACTAGTTGAAAATGGCGTATCTCAGTATTCCAGGTATTGAACATCGTTGCCGGGTGGCGGATTATTGCGGTACCTCCTCTACACGTGGGTATATCTCCGGATTACTGCGGTCTTACCCATCTATTTCGCGTGTTCCTCATTGTAAATACGGATCTACAGTATTGTTAATAAGAGATCATAAGACTTTGTGATTTGTTGACTGATATAATTCAGATACGAATGTAATTTATCTTCTTCATATCGAAGAAGAAGAGTTATTATGATCGCCATATTTTAGGCCTCTGTCGTGATTTAACGACTAACTAATTCTTAACAGGCGGGACCATCTTTTATCGTGCCCGATGCGATCAGAGTAGTGTAAAACTAGTCTGGGTACCCGGCCACGAAGGCGTCGAAGGCAACGAAAAAGCCGATACCCTAGCACGAAGAGGATCGGAATCGCCTATGTGCGGCCCAGAGCCGTTCATAAACCTGGCAAAAACGGTGGTCTATAACAGAAATGACCACCAAAAAGCACGGCGAGTACTGGCAAAACACCGAAGGCCAAAGCCATGCGAAAGAATTCCTAAGGAAAATGGAAAAAGGCTGGACGAACAAATTATGGAAGTACAGCAGAACACAAATGAGGGCAGTGACCGGTGCCTTCACGGGTCACTACCCTACAAATAAGCTTCTCCACAAAATGGGCCTGTCAAACAACCCGACATGCAGGACCTGTGGCGAAGAAGAGGAGTCAATGCGGCACCTGCTATGCACGTGCCATGCGCTGGCCTCAAGAAGAATGAGCCTTCTGGGACTGGCATACCCTGAACCAGAGGACTACAGGCGCGCCCCCGTCAAGGACGTACTGAAGCTCATGCAGGAGTTATTCAGGGACCAAGACGTAGGGTGAGAGGTAAGGTAGGGGCATTCACAAAAGATCCCAAGGGTCGAAGTGCGCTGGCCGCAAGGACAGCCCCGACACAAGATAAGATAAGATAAGATAAGTTAGATGTTTGTCATGATAAACATCTGAATCTAAATATCATTGCATGGACCCCTTTAAATGTTTTTACGTCTCGATTACCGAGTCCAATCGACAACAACTCGATGTTACGAATATAAGGCTGCGTTTAATTGGTGTCGAACTTAGTTATCGAGTTGTGAACATTCGATGAACTCTATCCATTATGGATGACCGATCTTGTTGTAATGAAGCCATTCAACTCGCAGAATTATTTAGCAATCGTGGTCTATATAGAAATTGTTGTGTCAATCTGAATGCTGAAACAGACTGATTGATTGAAGCAATCTTCAGTCAATCAACTTTTTTGAACTCACTGCTGGATACAGAACTTCTCTAATTAGGCGCCAAAACATTTAATCCTTTACCTTCCGCATCCAGTCTATCCGGGCAATTGACTTTGGACTTCAAATAAAAACTCTGATGGTACAAAATGTAGGATCTACAATGTGCGAGTAATGCTTATCAAGCACCTTCCGTACGGATGTTTTTCACATAATTGGTTCATTCATTGGTGGTATAAATGACACTATTCAATCACTTTTATTTTCAATATCAATAGCCTCAAATAAATGGCGATGGGCTGGGCACATAGGTTGTAGAACTAATGGCCATTTGGGCAGAAAGGTTAGAAACGACCCGGAAGACGCAGCCTTCCAACAAGGTGGATCAACGACCTGCTAAAATTTGCGGCTAGCCGATGGATAAGGTCAGCTCACGTCCGAATGCTGTAGAATTCTTAGAGGAAGCCTATGTCCAGCAGTAGACGTCTTTTGGCGGAGATGATGTTGATGATCTACATATTAAGTTATATTGCATGATTACTAGGCTGTATAAAATCCCCTTAGTACTATGTATTCATAATAAACACAATTCCTTTCCTATGCACTGTTTGCTGACTGACATTTAGTAATTTCAATTTAACAGTGAGCCTGTGGATTCAAGCGACAAATGACGTTAATTTGTGTGTATGTATGGTTTATGAGGTACAATGTTGTCACATTAAAATGATTTAGAAGTTTCATTAGGAATCGTGATCAAAATAATAAAAATATGATATGTAGGTGTACACATTTTAATCAAATATTTTTCATACAAAAAGTATGATGAGTAAATTAACAGCAACTGATACATGTCCCACAGGCACTCAAGAGAATCTGAAGAGGTCTTAATCCGCATACGCTATCCCAATGCGGTTTGGTGGATCAAACATTCACAGCTAAAGTCACTGGCCACTAAGACCACCCATAAGTGAAAGAGACTCATACAATTTGAAAAAAAAAAGAATATTTAAAATTACTTAAACAAACGAAGAACAGAATGTAGAACAGTAAACAAACAAATTTGAATAAATCACTGAATCTGATTGGCTATCAGTTCTCAATTATAAAACCGTATTATAAAGCAATGTATCGATCATTATTATCGAATAATATGACGCGAACGTTCCATTACTGCACATTATATATTAATGCTTGCGCGGTCGGCGTTCCCCGCACACTGCGATGGCCTTTAGTATCGTATAGCTTATGTGAAATGATGACAAAGTCCTTATTACTGTCGGTTTATCATGTTATGTCCATAAAAAATATACCATTTGTTAAATATTTTCGAATAGCTGTTAAACTCAGACTAATAGAATAAGATAGACGGAGCGTGTAGAACTCGCGCGTGAAGCCGCCAAAAGTCATACTAAATAGCAATGTCATACGAGTACGTTTTCGTTTTCGCGCGCAGTCGATTTGAGCCGCTAGTGAGTACGCACGTCTAAACACGTTTTGACAAAATATCATTATAATGCCGTATTGTGTAGTAAAGCGTTGTAAAAATACTTCAGAGCGGCTCAAATCGACTGCGCGCGAAAACGAAAACGTATGACATTGCTATTTAGTATGACTTTTGGCTACTTTACGCGCGAGTTCTACACGCTCCGTCTATCTTATTCTATTAGTCTGAGCTGTTAAATTGTTTTTTTATTACTTTACAGAACACAGTGTTATATTATACCTAATTAGGATTTTAAACAATGGAAGTCGAATAAAAAGAAAACACAGGTTTGGTGCAAAAATAAAACCGAGTAATAGGTGTTGCAAGCATCCATAGACTACGGTAACTGCTTACCATCAGGTTGGCCATTTGCTTGTTTACCACCTTGGAAGTATAAAAAAAAAATAACGTTGATAAGTTTTGACAAAGTTTATTTATTAGTCTTTTTAGCACTTTAAATAATGTCAATTATAGCAGCAAATGCGATAGACAAGTAAACCTTATGATAGTTTTTCTACTGAAAAATAATACGTCTGCCATTTTTCTTTTCATTCAATAACTTGTCTTAGTTGCGAATATAGTCAAGGAAGGTGCAAAAAAGACGATAGCACCCATTTAATCTATGCAACAAGAAAATGATTTGCACTAAGGAAAGCTCAAGCAACAAATGCATACGTCATTGTCAGTACCAGGAAAGCATAATTTAGCAAGGGGCGTGTGCAACCAATGTTTCAACTTAGTTTCTTAGGCAAATCGCGTTCGACACGGCACGGCGGTAGGTGCTAAACAATAGGATCTTCATACTCGGTACCAGGAGAGAATACTTTGAAGAAGCTTTTAGATGTAATAGTAGACTTGGTTTTTTGTAAAGTAATGTTTGGAACTAAGTGGTAGTGTTCGGTGTTTGGTGACACGTGAGCAAAGACCGTGTGAAATATTTTGTGAATTTTATTTTTGGATCGTATAACGGAAAAACGTAACTTTTGTTTCGAATAGTTTTGAATTTCGTTAACATAAATGTTGTTTTCTAAAAACTAGTAGCTCGTTGCTCATGCTAGATTCCATATACCCGTACTACGTATAACTCAATAAAGATTGTTGCCATCCTAAAAAATAACTACCTACAATAGTAGATATAGCATTGCATAATCTTATATCTGATAGATTTTTGTAGCAGACATCCTACGTAATTCACAGCGAAGTTATAGTTCAATCTCATTAAAATGTCAACTTGTTTTGAGCTAATGGTTTGGACTGTGGTCTAATGAGCCTGTTTCATTTAATTAAAAGCACCATGCAGATAGAGTTCGTAATAGATTGTTAATGACGAAATTACAACACATCGTGATCGAACAAATTACTACTAAAGCATCGTAACAAAGTCCACCTAAATCAGGCGATTAGTGCAACAATATAGTAAATGGAGACGCCGCCATTAAGCCAAACAGAGTGAGCGCCACTTAGTTTGCCAGATTATGCGATATCAGCTATCAGGGCAAACAATTTGCGCGAGACGCGTCACCGTGACAGGGCGGACAAAAATAGGGTTGCTACCTAACTAGTTTGGTGATTTGTTAAAGTTGTAGGGTTAAGTTACTATAGCTTATGTGGACACTGAAATCGGAATTATCAGGCTGGCCGGAATAGAAAAGTTTTATTTCTGATCTTTATAGATAGATAACCACTCCATTTGTTGCTAACTTTGTCAGATTTTTAAACAACACAACGTTACGTTTAGTCCTTTAAAAACAAATTTAAATTATATTGTTAATTGTAATAAATCAGTTTAAATACGGACAGATCATGATATGCTCGATAAACTTTGTCAGAAGTTCATGCGCACAGTTTATCACCGTGTTTTGAATTTAATATCATATTGAATTGGTTCATACTCTAAAGCTCCTAATGATATTTGAGGTTTTTATATTTTAGATATATGAAATGTTATGGTCATATTTTGTTGTATTTTGTATTACATTCAAAGCTTGTTTTACCATCGTTCTTTCGTTCATTCATTCAGCGACGGTCAAAAGAGCTTAAAAGAAAATCAGAAAATTAAAAAGTATCTAAACAATTAATCAACAACACCTTTTGTACACAGTTTATTGTCAAAGAAACGGTAATTATTTTTATAACTTTGTGGCAGCCCTATAAATATTCGGCCATATTGGCTTGTCATCGGCTCTGATTTGAGATGTGCTCGTAAACATATTCTTTGAAATGTGTTACATGAAAACATAATTAATAGATTTCTTCGCTCTCTATTCCTCGCTAAGGTGAAAGATGTCCTGCTGCTGCTGACTGCTGGACAGCTATACCAAAGCAGCTGTCCTCCCTGACTTTGCCTAGATTAAAGTTATTATTTAAATTACTTATTAAAACTAATTATTTAAGAAAAGAGTTAAAGGTTACGGTTACCATCGCTTCTTAGTCGTTTTCTTTAAATAACCATCCTTTTAGCTTGCCGTAGTCGGGTAAAAAAGTATTTGTAGTTAGGACTATTTTTACCTGCAGTCACAAGACTATTTTATATTTTTTTAATCTTTTGTGGTGTATAATGTGGTCACCTCACCACTAACGCACTATCTTTATTAGCTATAAGCTGTTACCTGCGACTCCGCCCGCGAACTCACAAATATCTAGCCCACATGAACTCAACATTTTTCCGGAATAAAAATGTACTATGTGTGTGCTATTCTAGACTCTATCTCTGTAAGTACTAAATTTCATTCTGATCCACTCAGTTTTTGTGTAAAAGAGTAAGAAACATTCATACATCCAACCATTCCCACAAACTTTGACATTTATAATATTAGTCGGTAGTTATTATTATATTTTAAGTACTCAATTCAATTCTAGAGTATTACCTATTTGGATATAGGTAATATTCAATCAGTTCTCGTAATTTCCGAGCCAATTAATATAGTCGTCTATCTATACTTATTTTTGAACGAAGCCAAGAAGTTTGCCTTCTGAAAAGAATCCTCAATTAAACGTTAGCGCTGCTTTCCTTCCTTCTTCGGACCCGTTCGGTAACCGCCACTCATTGCCAACGGACAAATATACTTCTATTTTTAAACTTTGAATTTTCTTCGTTTAAATAAGTTCTTATTTTAAAATTGTGTATTTAGGTTTAGCTGTAGATTTATATTATATTTACATATGTGATATTGATATATTAATATGCCTGAAATATTGACAAATGAGTGTATGAATTTGTTAAAATAATAGAGATGACTTTGTCACGTACAAATTCTCTCTTGAAGAATGTATCTACGTTGTAGTTAAAATTTATTAAATTAATTTGCGTACAGAGCTATCTGTGGTGAGGTGACTATGATCACTAGACAACACGTGTCATCAATAAATACAATTCTTTATATACGAAATGAAAAAAAAATTCAATAATATATCATCATCATCATATATCTATGTATGTATCAAAGACATAAATAGTCCCATTCATCATTGTCCGTTTGGGGTTGAGTGTACAATAGGAAGACTTTCCCTTCTGATTACCATCAGTTGTGATATTTGTATGGACCGGCCGAGATCTTAATTAGGTTCTGTACATAATCATAATATATGGCTCAGTGGAAACATCGGTCTGGTTTATTGCATGAATTTTCGAATTTTGAGGGTAGGTAGAAATGATATTGAGATTTTAATTTCGCCTGCGCAGAACTTATTACCAGTGTAAGCAGATTAATCTATATGTACTGGTTTAATGTAGGTACTGGCTCAAAATGTATTTTTTTTGTTGAATAGTGCATTTATTCAGGAAGGCTATATGACATCACTATTGATCATGTATCAATAGGAGCGGAGCAGTAGTGAGATATGTTGCAAAATCGGGGAAAATATTCCAAATTACCACGCAGACGAAGTCGCGGGCGACCCCTAGTTAATTAATAATCAAATTTAACATCTAATAACGCTGATGGAAAACTTCGTGAGGAGTCACATTGTCACGTTTTAGAAGAAATTCTAAGGGCATGCCTGACTAACCCGCATTAGGCAGAGTTAATTAAGAGATTTAGTATAGAGTATCTACTACGTACTACGAAAAGATGAGGCCATGTCTAGTAGTGGGACATAATATGAGTTGCTATGTATAATAACTATAAACTCTGAATAGCACAAACTTAGAACCACTCAGTCAACTTTAAAAATACTCACAAGACTAGTTTTACAAAATATTAAAATATCAGCGAACGTAAATGCAAATCCAATCGTCTACACTACAGTATTTCAGAAGATAAATATAGAATACAATCTGCTTTTACGATCAAAAATCGACAGTTAATTAACAGAATCCATAGCTCCAAGTTTATTAACATGGATGAAAATATTCAGCTTTAGTAAACACGTAAAAAGAAACTTGCAATTGAAATTACTGGCTAGAGAAATGAGGTTGAATATCAAGAAAAAAAAAGAATAAAGAAACATCGATACTCCAACGATTTAAAAATAGAACGCCTGCAATTTCAAAAGTTAACTTCGAAGCAGATGGACGGTAGATCCAACTGCAATAATTGATCAGCAAATCGAAGTAAACAGCCACCTGGCCAACGCTCATGATTGCCTTCTATAATGCATTGTTCCTAGCACGAAACGTATTACCCGTCCATGTTACGTCGCTACCCATTCTAATATACACCGGGGTGTGCGGTTCGACAATTCCATTTGGACGTATAATACGGCATTCATAATAAGCGTGCTGGTGTATGGACGGAGCAAACAAGGCTTGACTGCACACGCCATTAAGATATTCAAAGCCGATACGAAACGACCATTGACTTGATGTATATTTTTAATTATATTTTACTACTAGTAGTGTTGGAATTATTTATGTACAAGTCTGTTGGTGGTTGTAAAATCATAATTCAAATTTATAGCCGCTCGTCCAATTTTAAAGCTAATGCTAAAAAGCTTGAGGCGATTCTCTGTTATATCTATCTAATGGAACTGAAGGCCTAAAAACTCCTTAAATTCTACTTAGAATGTATTAGCACTAACTCTTAAATTTATATAAAAGAACAATGAAGTGTAATGTCTCTTAGTTTTTATTATGATATAAAAAGTATATCTAATATATTCGCACATTAAAAACATAAAAAGGCGTAAGTTTTGTCCTTTTGTCCTGCTGATCTCCTGCTTAGCAGTCAGGGTTACTTACGAAGTTGAGACCCTGACACAAAAAAGTGTTTATTAGTAGCCTGATTACCGTAGTACAGGCTCTGCCTAGGTAGGACGCGTGTCCAAAAAAAAAACTAACTCATAAAACTTGCAGTCTATCTATTCTCTCGTATAAAGAGGTAAAGTTTGAGAGTTTGGACGTTGAAAGCGGTATTCTCTGGATCTACTGAACCGATTTAGTAAATTCTTTTACCAATAGTAAGTCACATTATTTGTGAGTGTCATAGGATATATATTATTGACAAAACCATTACGGGACCCTGGGAAATACTATTGTTTATAAATATTCGTATAGCCATGAGTAAATATATTCAAACAAATTAACTTTAAAAAGCAAACGTTTCAAATCGCAATGAAAAATGTATACCCATTAGTATTGTATGCGGTATAGCTTCCCTTAATGCTAACAAAACAGTTTTTAAGTCGCCGCGTCAATCTTGCGGTGCCATCATCCCCAGTTTGGGGGATGAGCGTACACCTGTACTAAATTAATTGCCCCTAGTCCACCTCATTATGAATGGTGGTGATATATGATATGCTCAACGAGTTTCGGTAATTTGGACTGCGGTGGTTCTAAATTGAAGGGTTTCTATTGTTTATTGTGAAAATAATGTTTATGTAAATGTTTTGTTTATTTTTTTAATTAGTTTCATTTGTGGTCTTGTGGTTTAAGTGGTCATGTCACCGCGACTAATAATAATTTAGCTTATTTTAAAATTAATGACACAGTGGGTAGTGGCTTTAACTGCTCGAAAGCCTTGGGTTCGATTTCCATTTGAGACAGTTTTGCGTGTATGTATTTAGAATTAAATAAGTATGTTTACTAGTGATTTGGTTGGTATATACAGGCTTAGCCTGGTGTGGGATCGGATGACTGTGTGTGTTGGTTCCGAGATATTATTTCTTTACTTCTTATTAATGTTTCGTTTTCAAAAAAAGAATATTCACGAGAATTTTAGAAACAATTTTTGTTTTAAATCGTTTGGGAAACAGATTGCATTCAAAATCCGCAGAGGTATTTCGTAAGAGCAAAAATCGAGCCACCGCAAAAACCAAGCAAAATCTGGCTGTCAGATAGAAAATCGGTATAAGAGCAAAAACCGAGCCTTTTTGACATTTAGTCAATAGATTGTGCCGTCACCGAGCAATCACAACTGTTAGTTTGCCATCGCTGTTTCTTAGAGAATCAGCCAGCGGATCTAATGCATGTAAAATAATTAATCTGAACTAGATCTTAAGCATTCCATGAAGATGAATTAGGCGGCATCTTTTTTTAAAATTACACTGACAATATATGTACCCGCATCATGTTAAGCTCAAAACAACCTCAATTAGCCAAACTTCAATACGATGACGAGTGAGTGTTAAACAATTCTAGTATTTTAAACAAGCCTACTCGCCAGCCAATTACAACGCAACGCGCCTCCATTCTGTTATTTGAGTTGCGTTGTTTTAATTGCGGCTAAAATATCAAATTTAAAGGGTCCCGAAATAAACTTTACTTAACTAAAGTGAATTTAGGGTTTCATTTAATTTTTAACTAGACATTACCGTACGTTGTGAGAATACTGTTAAGTACACTTTGAGTGAAATTTTAGAAGAAACTTTTATGGTTTTTTATACTTCTTATGTGGAGAACAAATCCGTCTGTTAGTGAGCAGTTACCGTAGCCTATTAAATCTTGCTTTACATTACCTAAGTGTTGATGACCCAAAAAAAATGACGGAAATATATAACACTGATTATGTGATCAAAAGCGATGGTGGCCGAGTGGGAAAGTAACCGATTTGCACGCAAGAGGTGCGAGTTCGATCCCGGATGGCAGTACCAATTTGAATTTCACTTTGTTGAGTTTATATGTATTACTCAAATGATTCGCCATCTGCTAACGGTAAAAGGAAAAAATCGTGAGGAAATTCAACATGTATTAGAAGAAATTCTAAAGACATGTTTGATTCACCAACCCGCATTAGGCCAGCGTGTGTGAATTAAAGTCTGAACTCTCTCTCTCTCTCTCTCACTTGATAGAGGAGAGGAGACCCGTACCCAGCAGTGGGACATATATGGGTTGCTGTTATATGTGATCAAAAGGTGTTGCTAACTTAGTCCAAGTATTTTTAATTGACATTTTTATCGCGTTCAAATTAAAAATCATTCAAGTATGATACAAGTATGCGCGGTTCAATAGACCTTCAAGGTTAGACTTTGACTTTGACCTGTTATGAAGATACTGCCTGAAATAATGCAATAATTAATCTTATACAGCCTGTTTAGATAGATAGTCGACTTCTTCGCAAATCTCAGGAAGTTTACCCCACTAATATAAGGCGAGATCACACAGAATAGTCAATTACGTAATTGAAACTAACCTTGAATTAATAATATACTCGTACATATTTAAATCATTGCCATGTTGTGCCAAAGTAGGAGCGGTGAAACTTGCCAAATATAATGGCAAAATAACTACAAACTGTTTTTTTATACTACTTAGGTGGCAAACAAGCGTACGGCCTGCCTGATGTTAAGCAGTTACCGTAGCCTATGGACGCTTGCAAAAGACGCATCACTTGCGTGTTGCCGACCCATTTTTTAACACCAGGGCTTTAAGATAGAGTTTCCCTCGGATAGAAATTTAATTCAAAAACCATCCCTAAATGAGCACTGGCGACCTGTACTCATACATAGGAACACAACTACACGGATGTGTTTGGTTATTTGGCTGTGGTCTTCTGTGAGGTGGAGGCCCTTCCTCTCGGCTTGCTCGCTAGTATGGTGCCCTACCTCTCTTAAAATTTAAATTTATTTTTGGTAAACTTCTAACAATTAACAGTATTAATAATATTTGATATTGTAATCGTGATGTTAAAGAGCGCCAAGTATAAGGATACTAGTATTATTAAATTATTAGGTATTAGTAAATCGGGCTGTTCTCCGTAACTCCATGTTGATACCGCATATTTTCGCGTGCATGTTTCAAACATTCTCTCAAAAAAGAAAAACATATGAGTAGGTAGGTAATTTGAAGAACTCACCTATACACCTACAAATGAATTTGCATTTTGAAAAGAATGCCTTAAACACAAATTAATAATAATACGTCATATTTTCCTCATTTTGACACCGGAAAACAAGTTCCCGTGGCCCCTCAAAATCAAACGATTCTCTCGCATTAAAATTCGTCACTTCAACCAAAATTTTTCACTTTGGAAAATATTTCCGTTCATTTACTTCCATTGGGATTCTTTGTTAATTTAATATAGATCCTAATAATAATGAGCGACCATGAAAACGAAACGAGCTTTTAATATTCATTCGGCTTTTTGCGAGTGAAAAAAAGTTTTTGGTTCACTGCCCTTCTTATTTGTCTCTGTTTCCTTATATCTGTTTTTGCAAAGCCGCTTTCGGAAAATCCCTGGCCAAAAAAGGGAAATGTTTGGAACAGATCTCCTTTTTCCAAATCATTAATATAAACAATATTATTTTAAATCGAATCGGTTTATAGGAATGTTTTTGGAAATCAATGGTAGTCGAGTTTTACTGCAAATGCCGCATTTTATACGAGGCTTTTTCGTTATGAATGTTTGCACAGTAAAAAAAATTGAAAGTACTGAGATTTTATGTTTGGTGATTACGTCATGCGTGAATAATTGTGATTGGTCTATGTTTTGTAAAAAAGCAAAACCGTACAGTGTCAGTTTCACCTATACGTAGCGTGTTACAGTCATACTACATGATGTGGTGCAATGCTGCAATCGAAAGCGTAATCTTCAATCTGTTAGCTTTCGTTCTAACTAAACTTATATGTCACTTTAACACTATGAGCCACACCTACTTTCTTATCTTAGTTATTTGTTTTTTTTTTTAAAGATTACACCCACAAGGGAACGTGCCCTGTATTACTAAGACTTTACAAACACACAATTCACGGAAACAAAGTACACCCAGACTCAGTACAACCATTTATGAAATACAATTTTTTTTCGCACATAGAAATAAATGTCGAGTTAACCACTGAAGGCTCTGAACCAACCGTGTAGTCTCAAAGCAAAGTTTGTTGCTAGCAATGTTCTGTGGATACAATGAGACAAACTGAATGAAAATATATGAAAAACCTTTCTATCTGCCAAAGGAACATGTTCCTTCGCCAGTAAGGTAACTCATTTATATCGAATGACATAACTCTAAAGTGTGTAAGTTACCTTACGTCCCAGTAAGTTCTCAATCATAAAAACAGTTATTCCTTTTTCGTTCAATCATAAAACCAAATCCTTTTCTTGCACCAAACCAAATTCTTCTCTTTAATACGAAAATTTCTCAATGGAAACGTTGAAGTAGTAGAACGTCTTAGGTTAAGGTCAAGTCCCTCATGCATAATCAAAAAGAACCCTTGAAGTTTCGCTTCAATTACTTTTCAATATTTATAGTTTCCAATGAGCATAAGACTTGAAAACTGACCAGAGAAATATATGATATAAATCCAACCAGAGTAAAAAGCTTTTAAGTCAAACCAACATTAATGTGAAAAAAAGTATGATATAGAAAGTTTATTATACATATTAACGCATATATACGATATATAGACTTTTCAAAGGTTTTTAAAACTTAAAAGTTTCTCATTGATGTATGCATAAATAAATTATATGAACATTTGGTCAAAAACTTTCTTTGCAAAGTCTGAAGGTCGTAATAGGTATATTATTTAGTCAAAAACTCAATAAAGACTTACATATATAAAGCGAGTTAGAATATTTCCCCACTACATTTTGACAGCTAGCCTACGTCACTGCAACAGTCTGTCTGTGTCCTACATAGATAGATAGATGTCTCTCTGTGTCCTAGACATTACGTCTCTCTAGACTCGATAACATAAAAGAATCGTCATAGAAAAAAATGAGGTCACATTCTTATTTTTGATACAAGTAGGTATTGGTCAAATAATATTTAATCTCGAGAGATATAAATTTGATATGTTTATTTTATATCAGATTTTTAAATGTTTTTAAATTTTAATTTAAAAAACCAGTTAATATTTGTTGAAGTAGGTGTAAGTATATACAATCTTTCTTTTGACTAAATCAATGTAATTAATGAGTGCACTAAAGCAACAGTGGCTCCCCCTATTCCTTGTCCGTATTCTTAAGTTGTCGTCGGTAGATATTTGATTTTGGACGTATTAAGCTTCTCTGGCTTCTTACTTCAAGCTTGGTAACAATCTTGGATTGTTTTTTTTTATTTCCAGCCAGTTGTTGACAATAGTGTGAAAAGTTTTTTTTTGTTTTCAGTAATTGAATTTCTACAACACTTGATTTTAAGTCGATTGCCCGTTGATCGTTGATCGGTTGCCCGCAACCTTTACTAGGTCGTCGGTCCACCGCAAGATTTTTTATAAGGCGGGCTGTAAGCTTATTTATTTGTCCCTATGTTTTAAATCTATGCTACTTATATACATCTATAATATAAAAATGAATCGCTGAATGTGTTGCTAAGCGCAAATCTCGAGACCAGCTGAACCGATTTCGCTAATTCTTTTTTGCTATGTTTGTTATTGTCAGGAGAAGGTACTTATGTAAAAAAAAATTAAAAGCTGAGCTGAAAATAGTTTAACCCGGACGAAGTCGCGGCGGGCCACTAGTAATATATAAAATTGAAAGTTTGGATGAATTAATGGATGGATGTTTGTTTGAAACGGATTTGAATTATGTCTACCTACCGTTATAAAATACCGTTTTTATTTAAAAAAATACGGAAGCCTGAACTTCTTGATATTTCATAGAAATAACAAAATTGATGTTTTAAACATAAATCCTTAGAAAAGTGGACATTAAATCGGAAATAATCTCTTCTTCCCAATTTAAGAGAAAACAAGTAATTGGCTCCTTTTTTCCAAGAATTTCTAAACAAAGCTTAAAATTACAAATTGATAATGTTACCTATTAATTTTCTGATTGAACATAATATTTTACACCATTCTTTTTGAAATATACTCATATATAATACTAGCTGTTGTCGGTGATCTCATAAGAAGTACCCTATTTCCTTCCCCATGATACCATCTACCTCCTTGCCAAATTTCATTAAGATTTGTTTAGCCGTTTATTCGTGAAAAGGTACGGTTACTTTTACATTATTAAATACTAGCTGTTGCCCGCGGCTCCGCCCGCGTAGATGTCGGTAATCGCTGTAAAAAGTGTATGCTATGTGTTATTTCAGACCATAATCTATCTCTGTGCCAAATTTCATCCAGATCCGTTTAGTAGTTTTTGCGTGAAAGAGAAACAAACATCCATCCATCCATACATCCATCCATACATCTATCCATCCATCCATACATCTATCCATCCATCCATACATCTATCCATCCATCCAACCATACTTACAAACTTTTACGTTTATAATACTAGTAGGATGTTTTAGTATAGATTACTAGCGGCCCGCTCCGACTACCCCCGATGAAACATTTTTTTACCCATTTAATGCTCACTGACGTCATTTAAGGAACCTCTGTGAACAATTTGAAGTCTATAGTCCCAGCGGTTCAGGCTCTAAGTAGATGAATCAGTCAGTCAGGTCAAGTAATCATATATGTATAGACAACTCCTCTACACGTTGACCTAACAAGCCTCAATCTTGGCTACAGCATACTGAAACAATAAGTTTACTTGAAGTTACAGTAGCTCTATGCTCACATCTATAGTTTATGTATTCTCTGGGCTGTATTGCATCTAGATTGCCATCGTGTGGCCAAGGCATTACATGTCTTACCTACATTTCGACAGTTAAGTCTAAGTTTTACTTGCCATGTGCTGACACCTCGAGCTTATAATATAATATTAAATTTCCAACGCCAAAGGACCAATATGGCGACGACAAGTCAGTCTGTCGTTTGGTGGTAAGCAGTTACCGTAGTCTTTGAACGCTTGATATGCCTAGGGCATCAATTGCTGCGTGTTGCCTATCCAAAAATTTTAACACCAGGGTTTAGTAATTTATCACAGGATAAGAAAATGTTTCCTAACGGTTCCCTTTAATAGGCATCGAATACCTGTACTGTTTAAGTAATTTAATGCGCTTTCTGTAAGTAGTCGCAATAGAAAAAATCTTGGAAAAATATTTCGTTAAACCGCTGTGATTCTGACTTGCTTTAGATTTGCGGCAAAAATTCACAGCAAAACCTAACTCTTGCATACAAACAATCATCTTTATCGCACTAAAATAAAAACAGTCTAAATTCGTTCATACAAAATCGACCTCTTTGTGACGTGGAGGCAACAAAGCAGTTAATTGAAACAGCGAGTAGAGTCGCGCGGGCCGTCGCGGCATCGTGACCGCCGCCGCCCCTACGCGGCAGTGCTACGACGCTCGTCGCGTAGACCGCTCGCGCGTAGCAGATGGCCGCGTGACGTAGCCGATAGACCGTAGTGTTGTACAGTGTAGTGAACGTACGTAGTGAACGAACGTACATACATGTAACATTTTTTTTTTGTGTTTAGTGTGTGTTGTATTGGAATGCGCACAGTGCTAGATTTATTTTTCTAGTGATTTTTTCGCAGCGAGATGTTAATTTGGGAGCAACAGTATGTTATTAAGTTACACATAGTTTGCGTTGATGGAAATAGTAAAGCACAAGTTTCATCTGAAATTATAAATAGCATACAATAAACTTAAATCTAAAAATATTATTTAGGTATACTACCTAATAGGCATTTTCATACAAATTTTCCTCCAAATAAATTACAATGCCATCGTCTAATACACTGCTGTCAGATATGATTTGTAAGAAATTACTTCGATTTTGAAGCAAAAAAAAATGTGATTGGATAGAGTCTGTACTCGTCAGTGGAGTGGTTCCTGAGTCTGACAGATCTAGGCTTTCTTTCGAAATTGATATAAATTGAAATTGATTGATATATCAATAATGGTTATTACGAGAAGTTTTATTCAAAATGGTTGATGATAATGATAATAAATAAAATTAAGCTGTTCAACAACTTGTTGAATTAATATCTCGAGTATTACATTAATTAAGTATATAAGGTTTACTTCGACGAGATTAAGATTAAATTATAATAGAGTTTTGTTACAATAATATAGGGGCTTCGATAAAGTCTTAGAAAGCGGTCTTACATCGCTAGGTACCCAAATTTAATGATCTTCTTGAATTTATGTATGTTACCGTTAAAGTTCGAATTACGGTACAGATAAAGTAAGGTAATAATGGTAACATAAAATAAAATAGTCGTTCATCATCGTTTATTTCTGACTTTTACCACTACTTACTACGTAAATTCTTTATTTTTACGAGTTTTCTAGCTTTTATTTCTGAGACCAGGTTAATGTTAGAATAGTCATGACGATTGATTCGGGTTTTTTAAAAATTCCCAATGTGTTATATATTAGTTAGTTATAAACTGATATCGGTGGTCTTTTATTTCTCTAGCTACATTAATGTTCTGTAGCTTTTCTAAAAATTGTTCTTTGAAACGTCGAATTCAATCACAATATTTCAATAATTGAATAACATCTCGTCAGGCATAACTTATTGTAAAACAACTTACTATTAAGTTACTATTATATATGAGCATTACAAAGAAGAAGAGAATGTTGGTCTAGTGGTTATGAGAAGAATATTTTATTTTAATCTGAAACCATGTGACGAGTTAGCGTACCTAGACAGTACTGTTGGTAGTACAGTGGGCTTGTAAGGCTATTATCAGAAGATATTATTATCATTTGATTTTTATACTACCTAGGTGGCAAACAAGCATACGGCGCGCCTGATATTAAGCAGTTACCATAGCGTATGGATGCTTGCAATACCAGAAGTATCATTTGCATGTGGCCAACAGGGATACTCCCATCATAAAGCCCTGGTGTAAAAAAAAAAGATTTTTACACCAGGGTTTTATGATAGGAGTATCCCTGGGATAGGAATACGTTTCTTGCAAAAAGCATCCCTAAATGAGCGCTGAAGACCTGTACCCACACACAGGAACACAACTACACAACTGTGTGTAGTTTTTTAGCTATTGTCATCTGTACGGTGAAAGTCCTTCCCCAGTCGGGCTTGCTCGCTAGTATGGTACCCTACCTCTCTTAAAAGATAAATGTCGTAGGGGACTTACTATATATTGATACATTATATTCTATCTTATTTATCTATGTATATAATATTAAGTCACCTACAAATGTAGAGGAAGCGTAAAAAGTATATATTATTAGTCTTCAGTAATCATTTTAATGACTAGGTACTTATTTTCAATTTTTTTATTGCATACTAGCTGTTGCCCGCGGCTCCGCCCTCGTGGATGTCGGTTATCGCTGTAAAAAGTAGCATATGTGTTATTCCAGACCATAATTTACCTCTGTGCCAAATTTCATCCAGATCCTTTCAGTAGTTTTTACGTGAAAGAGTAACAAACATCCATCCATCCATTCTTACAAACTTTCGCATTTATAATATAAGTAGGATAGCAAAGCACAGACATAGATATCTACGTACATAAAACGAATTTATCGGCAGTCTTCAAATTACAAGGAAAATATACTCTTAATAACAATTAAAGATCGTCATTATTTTTAAGTGGACTCATATTATAATACAATCATTTTTTGAAATTAATAACCGTACAAACATAATTTCTGTAATTGCACACGATTCTTAATTGAAGAGCTTTTAGAAAAAAAAACTTCGAAATTAGAATCAAGTAATTCGAAAAAAGAGGGAAATTTTTACAAGTGTCTATGTTCCTAATTACTTTTAATGACTGCTACATATTAGTATTTAATAGACATAATTATAGTAAGTAGTCTGTATAGAAGTTACTGTATATCCTGGGTTCGATTCCTAGGCCTTTCAAAGTTTTATTGGTTCTTTTCTTGTTAGAAAATTCGAATATTTTGTAATTGTGTCCGGTATATGGCAATAGCTCGCTTATATGTCAGTCCAATTCTCAAAATGTCCAATTTCCCTAAAGTCCAATTCCCATAATATCAAATTCCCAGAATGTCCAATTCTCGAAATGTCTAATTCTCGAAATGTCTAATTCCTAAAATGTCCGAAATGGGATACAATACAAGTAACCAATTGTTGGTGAACCAATAAATAGTTATTGGTTCACCAACAATTGGTTACTTGACAGTTTTTGATAAAATATTTTAAAGCTGTTTAGTTTACTTCCATATCAGCCATAAGACGTCCACTGCTGGACATAGGCCTCCCCCAAGGTTTTCCACCTCGTTCTACGGATCGTTAGTTTACTTATTACAAGTATAAGATAGTAATAAGATGTGTACAAATCGCGAAAGTTCAAAATAACATATACAAATATCTTATACACATAATAAGTACCATTCGATATTTCCGCTTATTCTTTTCAAAAGTCAACATATTTAGTGAATGAAAAAAAAACTCATGAATGAATTCCACCCTATTTCTCCGCAACGTATTTCTACGCTTCCAAAAAATATCGTACACACAAGTAATTTCCTTAAATCTTTTCCCCACCAATAAAGACGTGCGATTTTTGAAAGAAAATGAGCTAACGTTGCTCGGTCGATATAGCGTTAGCACGCGATGTTCTAGTAACAGTAAATCCTTAGAAACGCTACTATAATGTTTTAACATTCATTTATTTTTATTTTACACCGTAGTTGTACTGAAATGAGATAGCAAATAACTTATTGGTGTATTGCGGGTGAAAATGATTTATATCTACGACTGCTCTGTCACGAAGACGAAAATATTTTGATGTTCTTGCAATAGTGTTTACTAGCTGTTGCCCGCGGCTCCGCCCGCATCGATGTCGGTTATCGCTGTAAAAAGTAACCTATGTGTTAATCCAGACTATAATCTATCTCTGTGCCAAATTTCATTTAGTTCGTTCAGTAGTTTTTACGTGAAAGAGTAACAAAAATCCATCCATCCATTCTCACAAACTTTCACATTTATAATATTAGTAAGGATATTTTCTTATCTAGTTATTTTAAAATATCATCACGCCCATCGGTTTAAGAGAGGTAGGGCACCATACTAGTGAGCAAGCCCGACTGAGAAGGACTTCCACCTTAAAGAAGACCACTAACAATGAACAATACTACACACAGCAATGTAGTATTGTTCCTGTGTGTGAGTACAGGTCTCAAGCGCTCATTTAGGGATGCGTTTTGTAAAAACCGTATTCCTATCCCAGGGATAGGAATACGGTTTTTTCCACGCAAGTGATACGTCTGGTATTGCAAGCGTCCATAGGTAACTGCTTAACATCAAGTGGGCTGTATGCTTGTTTGCCACCCAAGTAGTATGAAAAAAAATTAAGATATATATTATAAATGTACTAGCGGCCAGCCCCGACTTCGTCCGGGTTAAACTATTATTTGCGCAACTATCTTATTTTTTACATAAGAAACTTCTCCTGACAATAACAAACACAACAAAAAAAGAATTACTGAAATCGGTCCAGCTTTTTACGCGTGATGCCGTGCCAAAGGGAAATAGGAATTCATTTTTATATATAAGAAGCTCAGACTAATAGAATAAGATAGACGGAGCGTGTAGAACTCGCGCGTGAAGCCGCCAAAAGTCATACTAAATAGCAATGTCATACGTTTTCGTTTTCGCGCGCAGTCGATTTGAGCCGCTCTGAAGTATTTTTACAACGCTTTACTACACAATACGGCATTATAATAATATTTTGTCAAAACGTGTTTAGACGTGCGTACTCACTAGCGGCTCAAATCGACTGCGCGCGAAAACGAAAACGTATGACATTGCTATTTAGTATGACTTTTGGCGGTTTCACGCGCGAGTTCTACACGCTCCGTCTATCTTATTTTATTAGTCTGAGATAAGAAGAAGAATGTTTAACGCGGGTGAAGCCGGGCTACTAGTCTATCTATAAATAACCCAAAAACTTCTAAAGACATTATTAATACAAAGATATTACGATATAAATCTTTTACATAATACTTACACTTTACCGTATAAACAATATCTACTATTTTCTATTTGCGAACCCATCATCGGATAAAAATGGTTCACATATTTTTTTCCCCCAAATCTCCATAAGCTTGTCGACATTTTTCTCAGAATATATAAAGAATTTTATATCTACTGTTTTTGTATTGACATAAGTGTTTAGTGCAATAAAATTGATTTTAATACTATCTAGGATGATCACTGATGGAACTGGATATAGTGGGTTTGATTCTTACTCGAATATATTAGTTGCATTTACTACTCGTGTAAATACTTTGCACCAATAGTCAACAGATGTCGCTGTATTTTTTCATCTTACTTATTAGCAAAACCTTCTTAATGTGTAGTATTTTTCGCCAATAGCACAATTACATTTCATGAATAATTTTGGAAGTTGCATGAAAAAAAAACATGTTTAAGAAATATTATTTAGAGATACTGGCGTATCAAATAATGTGTAAAAGCAGATTCTTCTGTTTTTTTTTCTTCTTCGATATTCAAATTTCACACTTAACTTTGCAAATGAATATTTAATATTTTCTTTATTCAGTCAAACAAATATCAACTTTATAAATAGAACTCTAGGTTGATTTTGTTTTGTTTGCAAAACCATTATAAACACAGTGTCTTAACACACGCTTGTTGGAAAGCCATAGGTTCGCGTGTCGGTATTTTTCGTTCCATTTACAAGTTGCGTGTCGTGCACAGTTATCGCGCCTCGCGACCCCATCCCGGTAACTTGAACCGTAATTTTTACGGTAAAATTACTTGAATTATATTATCATCATGGTATATTTGCTGTATTCCGCTATTTGATCCGTGATAGGCAAGAATTTTGAGCTATTTGCCGTATATAATAATTGTGGAGGGGGATCGCAGTGTGGAAAATTTTCCGGTAAAAATTATGATGGGATTTTCAATTGGGTAGTTTTTATGAAAGAAAAAAATTGTTTAGATAGTAAAAATCCGGTTGGAAGTTATAAAAACCGGTCATATTTTAAAAAAACCGGTTGCAAATTTATTGTTTGTTGCATTGGTACTTTTAGCTTAGACCGAATTCACACTTCATGATTACTTTTCCACTGGGCAACATCGCTTTTTGTCCTTCCTTCACACACTTGTCTATACCATCGTAGAAGTCAGATAGTCTTTGACTTCAAAAATATCATATAAACTTATATATTTTATACTTAAATAAGCCACTCAAACGTCTTACCTAAATCAGATAACAAAAGACGAATGTGACAATATGTCACACTAATCTGACAAGTTATCCATAGTAATTGTCACTTTTGTCAAGTTTTGTCACACAACGCTTATTGTTACTACCGTGGGCATTAGCTTCAGCCTATTTGTCGATCCTTCGGCACCAGTCCTAAGCAAACAACTGCCTGAATGAATATAACCTTTAGGACAGATTCTCACTGTACAGTGCTCACAGTGCAGTTTTCAGTTCGATTAAACATATTATTTTAAACGAAGTAGGTATTAGTTTGATTGAATGGTTGTTTAGTGTCGCTATGGTTGTTTTATTAGGTGCGCCGCGTGTTGAGTGTTGAAGACAAAGATTGTGTGATACACAAATGGTTTTTAGAGTTCTGAAGTAAACAAGGAACCCGTATAGTTTCGCCATGTCCGTCCGTCCGTACGCAGCTTATTAAGAGTCTGGGTATATTTTATGTCCGTTAATTGTATATTTGTAAAGTACTCCACGATACAGGATTTGTTCTCTAGTTAAGTCGTCTTTTGAAAAATATTATGATTACCGCCAAAATCTCGCTGGCAAAATGTAGAAAAAAATATACGACTTATTTGTCAGAAAATTTATACTGTAGTGTGAATATAGGTTTATAACGCACAAAAAATTTCAAGTTTATGCCATGTTTCATTTCCTTTGTCAATATGGTCAGAGATAAAACTTGCGCCTCTTTGTTCTATCTTTGCTTTAAAAGAGACAGGTAGACTATAAAACTAAGGAGTTTGCATCGATAAATTGAAGGGTAGGCTGTGTAGGGTATCTATGACGCGCACGTTTTGGCATTTTATATTTGCCTCATGTCTTGGGGGGCAAGTGTATGGTCGTATTATACTTAGCATAGTTACAGACCCAAAAACCACAATCAATTCAAGAAATAGTTTTAGAAATAGTTAGAAAAGTTCGGAGTTTGGGATCACTCATTTTTTAATGTGGGGAACGAGTCGAACACATAACACGCCGCCCAGTGGTAAATGATGAGGTAACTACTAAACCAACCATGTAGTTGAAGTAAGTCAAAATAACACTATTATAGCTCGTAAACATAAAACAATCACATGAATTTTCAATGCAAAATTCATACTGCATCAAGCATATTAAATTATAATAAAACCTTAGGAATTAATTCTGCCGTTACAAAGAAGAACGACTTAACTAAATGCCACAAATTTACGGAAAAAGCGCACCTAAGTTACATAACTATAGATGCGTTTTTCTCGTTATCTATTTTATGCAGTTGCGTTTTTTCTTCGATAACAGGGAAGCATTTGATGTTAGCGGCTACGGTAATCATAATCTTTTTTTAATCTCTTTTCATCAGCTCGTTAGCCCGATTGGCGATAACGATTGAAGATGCTTTATCCACCCTTTTTATTCTATGTAATTTGTTATGAGCCGATAATGAAGTGGCAATGGTAAAATTAAAGGCCTCAGCATCATGCCAGAATCTAAATGCATTAGTCTGATTGTGGTTGCTAAAAGCAGTCGATCACACGTTTAGAAACCTACATTACTATTTATACCCTTGATGTTTTATTTCAAAATCAATATTCAATAACATATTATAATTGACTAGCTGTTGCCCGCGTGGATGTTATTTGTCACGATAAAAAGTGTTTTCTTCCCCAGGATACCATCTATCTCCTTGCCCAATTTTATTAGAATTCGTGAAGCCGTTTAGTCGTGAAAGCGTAACTAAAAAAAAACTTTGCACCCCCTTTTAACCCCTTAAGGGATGATTTTCGAAAAAATATTTTATACATGTTTCATGACTTTCAATGAAGAACCTTCATATTAAATTTCACTTGAATAACTTGAAAAACGGCAAAGGTACTAACTTTACACCCCCGTTTTACCCCCTTAGGGGGTGAATTTTCAGAAATCCTTTCTTAGTGCTTCCCTACGTTATAAAATGAACCCCTGTGCAAAATTTCAAGTTTCTAACCCTTATAGTTTAGGCCCTGCGCTGATATGTCAGTCAGCTTCTCCTTTTATATATATAGATAATTACCTTTCAAATGACGAAACAATTTTTCAAATGAGTGTAGTACTTCCGAACATAACCCTCCACATATAAACCAACTTACAAATCAGCACTCGCTCATTATAATTAATATCTATTTGACATAATCCTCATAGTTCAGGAATAAGCATTTCGCTGTATTTTTTAGTTTCACTTTACATTTACCCACACCTCGATCGCTGTGTCATTTTCATCCAATGTAAATAAAAATCTGACCCAAATCTCTCTAGTAACCTATTTCCACTTTAAATATCTCACATTTTTTTGTTCCTATAAAATATTTCAGAGACATCCCATCTATTGGCAATATTTTCAGTATTAACCATTTACGGAGATCAATAACCCAGTCTCGACATTTTCTACATTATCGTCCTCCCCTTTCTCTTTCAGAATCAATGACATTATCATTTCTCATTTAAAAAATGGCGCTGGATTGGGGAGTTGAGGGGAAATTACTCAATTCGCCAAGATCTTTTACAGTTCATTAATTCCCCAGATTGGGCCGTCCAAACTCACGGGCCGGGAAGGGACGGATTCGGATGTTTTAAACTTGGAAAAGTTCATTCTAGGTTTTGTTTAAAGAACGCCTGTCTTCCAACTCTGTAAGCGGTAAATAAACAAGGTCTAAACAGTGTTTGTGTGGGTGTTCTTGTAGAAATAGAACTGTGTTAATCTGTTCAATTAGAGACGAAACTTTTTGAGGTATGGCTTTTGTTAGAAAGTTTATTGTTGTATGTGTAGGTGTAGTTATTTTAATAACATAACTTTTAGCGTTGTGCATTTGATATATCAAAGAAATTGTCTCAAATTTATTGTATCGGTGAATTTTACTACATCTAAATTATTTTTCGGATTGAATATCTTTCTATTTGCCATATCCTTAGAGATTTTACTCGAAAATGGTTTGTTTAATACAAAGTTAGAGCCTTCTAGAGCGACCTCAAAGGTAATCTCTATGATCTACCCAATCAAGACATCCTTTCTATTTTTCAAACATTTTGTCAATATTATTTTTCAATTCTCTTCTTGATCCATCCCTGTCTATATATTTATTCATTATAGACCCAGTTTCTGCTCGATTCAATAGAAAATGCGATTACTAAGAAGCAATGTAATTTAAGCCACAATTTAATTTTACGTATGGTTGGAGTCAAAGCTCGCCAACTTTTGGTCATAAATATCTTTGATGAACTTGAGCATCTAAAATGCATTAATGATGTGAAAATTAGAAAACTTTTCTTAGAGACGAACAGAGATTGACGAAAATGAAATTAAAATTCTTAATAAAAGTTTCTATCTCCGTTGAATAGGCTATGAGTTCCCTTGGGTGCAGTAGAAGAATATGTAAGTAGGCGGATTTATTTTCATCACTTGTCATTCTTTATCTCCAAGGCATGTGGCACAAATATATCCATCCATACATGGGATACTTTGTATCGCGATCGCGGAAACTGCTAGTTAGCGATTTAAAAAAAAAATGCCAGGGATGTCTATTGTTCACCTATCACCATACACATACCATATCTGTCAAGGTAAAGGTATCCAGCGCTGTTTTAAAAGAAATACAAAACATTGGTGCTACAGACACGCAAGGTCTTTACACTTATGGTAATAGTCTCACGGGAATATAACCCATCTTACGAAGTTAAGTTGTCGGGTTTGTAAAGACCTTAATACTAAGATTCACGAAGAACGCTATACGCTATGATATGAATTAGTGTTAGTTTGTGTAGAGATAGGAACTTGGCTCTCCATGAGATCTGATAACTTTATGACAGTGCAAGAAACATTTCGCAGCGTTGTTTTACATGAAAATGTTTTTGATGGAATCAATTTTACAGATAAATTTAAAAGTATGCTTCTCACGGGAGTACACACCCATATCGACGAGAATCATACTACAATAGATCCTTAACCTATGGACTTTTCCAAGTTGCACGATCACCCGTCTACTGACCTTTAATCATACTTTCTTATGAGATGGTTGCTTCCCTAGGGAGGAGCCTATATTAGGATACTTACGTGCATGAATAAATATTCTTACAAAATTGTTATCTACGGTTAGGATTTCATTTTATACTAGCTGCTCAAGTGCTTTTTTTATACTACTTGGGTGATGATGTAAACGGCCCGCCTGATGTTAAGCAGTTACCATAGCCTATGGGCGCTTGCAACACCAGGGGTATCACTTGCGTTTTAAAATCCTTTAAACTCCTTACAAGACCTCAAGCTATAGTCACATGATTACCTACATGTAATTTCAAAATGCACTCAAAACAATTGCGGTTCAAAACAAAATATAAAGTAAAAGCGCTCAGCTTGTTTTATGGACTATGAAAACAGAATAATCCTGTATATTGCGAATAGATGGGTTATACAGCGTGTTGGTACAGTGTATGTAAAAATTGTCTCGTTAGCTACATCCGTTATTCTGATGTTGGTCCACATTGAAATGTATATTATGTCAGGGTTGTCAGATTAAGTCTTTGTACGCTTCGTGGGTCACCGGTAACCCTCAAAACTATACATTTTCTATTTTGTCCGTTGGTGTTGCATTCAACGTGTTGATATTTTATTTTGTTTATAAAATTTTGTCAAATCTATAGTACCTACTTTATTGGTAACTTGTTTTTTTTGCTTATTACAGCATATGATACTGTTAAATCCGTAAAGTAGTTTTTGCGTTATTGAACTACAAATAACCTTACAAATTTTCACTTTTTAAATTTTATTAGTACTGTCTGTCAACTTTTAATATTATCTTTTTTATTTATTACCAAAACATTTTGCCCAATAATACGGTGATATTTATTGAAAATGAAGTATAGTTTTTCCATTAAAGCTTACTACATTTTAATGTATAAATTCATCGCAAATTTAATACCTACTGACGGAAAAATACATCTACTAATTTCAATTACGTAATCAATGACCTTTTGGGATTTAGACAGCCCTGATCCGAACGAAATTTCCGAATAAAGTACGCATCTTGAATTATTGATTATTATGTGAGATTCGGAGATACGTAATGCTAGTCAGTAAGATAAGTGCGCCCCCTGTGGGGCCATCTACATCTTGTTTTAGAAGGGAAACTCCCTTGGCGAGTTTTTATGTATTTGTACAATAAACGATGTAAACTTGTCGTTGATATAAATCTTACAATAAAAACTAATATTATACTAAATGTGTACAATATTTATTATTTTGAATAAAGTGTATTATACTCTTGTGACAACCCTATATAGTGCAAGCGGTGCGTTCGTTAACTATAATATGTCTGATGAGTATAATATATATATGAATTTTATTAGCTTTTTAAAGCTAAAACACAGTACAAAAATCTTTAAAAAAGAAGTTGTACGTAAGGTACATTTTATCTGAGACTTAACTGAAAAATATTATAGTACATAAAACTTCTCGGTAACGTCCATTACAAAAATTGAAAACAAACAACAGCTATACAATATAAATCTAACAGAACCTTAGCGTTAGCCTTAGGCCACACGTGACTCGTAACATAGAAATTTATTTTCCCAAAGAATTTACACTAAATCGAACAAGAAGCAAGCGCGGGCAAATTGAAAACAGTCGACTTTGGCTCGTTATAGAGCCGAGCTACACCATTTATCTTCATTCGGCCTTTCAATAGAATTCTCGACGACGGTACCCGCAACTCAAACGGTGGAACTACTTATTATTTCGAGCAGTACCAGCTTAACGATTTGGAGTGAACCCCGTGCACCTGTCTCGTACGGTACTGGCAGAACTTTCCACGAGGTCCTCGACGCTCCACCGACTGTTCCTGACTTTCTTTATAATATATTCAGTCTGGATGTAAGTTTGTAAGTTATTGTATTCGATAAATTTGGCTATTTACTTGCCTACATCTCTATTTTATGGAAATGAATGCTAGTTTATTGAAGTGCAATATTTTTTAGTTTGTTAATAGAAGTTTGGTACGGGAAACGTATGTGGAATAGGCTGATGGTTAAATGATTAATCCTGGAGTAGAACAGTTACAAAAAAAATCTTTCACAATGCATACCTAAATAAGCTCTGCACCTCTAGACAAGTAGCATGAACGGTAGTTGAATCGAATAGAATAGAAAACAAATGTGTGGGATTTGATGTAAGTTTACATAAATTTATGTCAAATTCCATACTTTGCTTTCTATTCTTTTCCGTCAATGCCACTTATCTAAATAGTCTGAAGACCTTTACTCACGCACAAGAAAACAACTACACAACTGTCTTAAACTGAGTAAGCCCGACAGAGAAAAAACTACCACTTCCTTCGTCGGGCTTCCTCACCTGTGTGGAACCTTATCTCCACCTCTACTCTCCCATATTTAATATTTACGAAACTTCAAATTACAGATTTCTTTTGAATATTTCGTACATAAAAATGTTAAGCATTGCTAAGGATTAAGCTTGAATTATTGGAATTCTATTTAATCTTAAGCTAGATTACTTTGTCCAAAGCTTGAGATTGCCTATTCGTTTTTCATAATTTATGGGCCATTTCTAATAGAGCCAATATTTCACTGCAAAGTTTTAGACATTTTGAGGACTCGGGCTTGAAAAATGGCCTAAAGGCCCAGGCTATGTTTTAAAATTTACTTAATTTTACTGAAATGTATATTCTAAGCTCTCTTAAAGTATACATTTCAGTAAAATTAAGTGAGAGTAAGATGGTGCTCTATAGGCGAGTAAGCCCGGCTAGGGTAGAACCGGAAGCCACAGCATTTTTTTTTTTTTTTAAGAAAACTACCGCGCTAGTGAACAAGTTCTGTGTCGGAAAACTTTACAAACATACAATTAACGGACACAATTTACACCCTGACTCAGAACAATTCTTTGTGGGTCACACAAAGTTTTGTCCTGTGTGGGAATCGAACCCACAACCTCGTGCACAGTAGGCGCATACTGCGGCCACTGGACCACCAAGGCTATGGCATTCGGTGGTGTAGTTGTGTTTCTGTTCTAGTGGTTATTTAGGGATGTGTTTTTAAAGAAACTTTTTTACATCTCAGGAAAACTTTTACAAAACCCTGTTATAATTTTTTCGGATTAGCAACACGCAAGTGATACCCCTATTATTGGCAGCATTAAAAAATAGTTGCGTTTTTATATTAAACTACATATATATCATCACGCCCGTCCCCTTTAGCTGTATCACTCTTGACAGAATGGTCGTGGTCATCACTTCAGGTGTTAGTGGCAAGCTTAACAACACGCCGCCACTCTTCTCTTATGGCCGCCTTCCTCGTACATTCATGCAGTGATGAAGAGCCATTTACCGCTGCTTTTATTTGGTCAGTACACCTCATAGGCGACCTATAGTACCTATAGGAAGAGACTATAGTACGCCAATTACTTCAATCCAGACATACTTCTTTCTCATAATAATTTATTAATTCTAAACTAAGTTATTTCTTAAAATAGCAACTGCTATTTTAAGAAATAACTTCAGAATATAACAGAATGTAGCAGACATGTTAATTAAAACATATCTATTTGTCATCTGATACAACTATTGAAGCAAGATGTGTGTGCACTGAACTATGGCGTGCCGTCGCTGCGACAATATGTATTATATATAATATATACGTAATATTATGTAGAGAGTAAGGTTTCGTAGATAATTATATTGTATTTAATAGGTAGCGCGTTACATAATAGCAGAAGCTTGCACTGTTATATAATAGCAACCCATATACATATGTAGATATGTCACACTGCTTGTCACAGGTCTCCATGCCTCCTCTCTAATATACACTTATAGCACCAACACTGAAAAATTAATGACTTAAGACATCAATTGACTGCCTGCGCCTGCTGTGCACGAGGTTGTGGCTTCGATTCCCACACAGAACAAAACTTTGTGTGACCCACAAAAAGTTGTTCTGAGTCTGGGTGTAATTTGTGTCTGTTAATTGTATATTTGTAAAGTCTTCCGCGACACAGAGCTTGTTCTCTAGGGGAGTTGTCTTTTAAAAAGATAAAGAAAAAAAAATCAATCTCTAAACAGAAAAACCTAAAATCTAATTTTGACCTGAAACGAGAATCGAACCCGAAACCTCGTTATCAGACCTATTGACCACTAGACTCGACCATCAAAGCAAAAGAAGCAATAATAATATATCAAAAACATTAACTTCCAAGTGCATTATTATAAATAAAATAAATATTTTGGTTTGGCAAGCGATCACGTTTGAGAATGAGCCAAATATCCTCACATAGTCATATATAACCCTGCCACGGCGCGACCGTAACGTAAGGAACCTTAGTTATATATGATTGGTAACGGGTTTTGAGCACGCCAGTGTTAAGAATTAGTAACGTAGATATTAAAGTTGCGATTCGTTTTTATTTAGATTGGTTACTGCGAATTTAGTAAAAAATAGACAGTACTTTATTTTACAACACAAAAAACAGCTAGATCATTTCTAGAAGTGAGCTACCATATAAGCGTACATGCCCGACTGGAGAAGGACCTCCATGCTACAGAAAGCCACAGCCAAATAACCTCAGACAGTCAAGTGGGTGGTGTATGGGTTTTTGGTAGGATATCCAAGGTTTTTCCTTTGATGATTTTACCCCCTCCCTCCCATCTATATCTTCAATTTTTTCTTTTATTTTGTAAATATAATTTAATGAAGAATTTTTAAATAAATAAAATTAAAAACTTCGTGTTGTATTGCAACCATAAATATTTAAATTCAAATAAAAAAATCTGTTTCAAATTATTCAAAAATAGAAACATTTCTTAAAACAAGAATTATAACAAGACAGATTTTGAACAAAGAATCACAAAGCATTCTAAAAAAACAATTCCCGAGCGCAATTTAAACTGAAACTCAACTCTTAATACGAGCTGTTGTATTTCTAATTCAGCCACATAGTCCTATTAAGAAACATTTGGTATTAAATTCTATGTAACAAGCCGTATAATACTCAAGTCAAATAAACTCTTCATACACATTAAAACATGACTTAAATGTTCACCATATTATTCAGATTAGGTACGGTAAGTTGAGGATAATTGCTAAGAATACACTCTACGTTCTGCAATTGTGTATATTCCTTGTTTAAATTGAGGATTTAAAGTTATGAATAAGTTTTGCAAGCTGACAGAAACAATTTTAAATTGATACCTAAATATAGTAGTGTAGAACAGAGTTAGAAGAACTAGCAAGGAACTCAGGCCACTGTTTTAAGTGCCAGATAGTTACAATCTTTTGTAATTTACCATCATTGTAAATTAATTATTATGGTAGCATGCAATCTATAACTTGATGGCTGCCTCTGACTATGCAGTGAACGTGGATGTGTATTGGACCGCAACAATATAAACGCTAAAAATAATTTTATTTGCCTGCCCCGACTTCGCCCGGGTTAAACTATTTTCAGTTCAACTTTTTTAATTTTATTTTACATAAAAACCTCCTGTCTATAACGAACATAGCAAAAAAAAAATTAGCGAAATTGGTTTAGCTGTTCTCGAGATTTGCGCTTAGCAACACATTCAGCGTTTCATTTTTATATTATAGATACATGCATTGTCACCAGTCTGGTAAAAGTTGAATACCATGATGTTACTACAATTATCTGTAATATTATTATATTTATTCATTTAAGTTACAATGTAACACATATGAAAGACCATCTGCCAGTTCGAATATTTATTAACTAACATGCATTAAAATCTTCTGATATATATTGAATACCATGATGTTACTACAACTTCGTCGTTAAAGCGTGATTATTAATCAAAGAGCATATCAGTTCATTGTTCCCTGACGTGGTATTACCTACCAGTTAATTAAACCTATTATACTGCGGTGCATATCCGAAGAGATAAGGATCCGCCACGATTACAATAAGGTATGATTTGTATGGTTGCGGTTCTATTCCGGCAAATAATTTCAAATTTAGTAAACATTTGGTAACTCAATATTCATTCATTCATTTAGGTTACAAAGTAACACTTATGAAAGTCATA
Source organism: Trisateles emortualis (assembly GCA_947095525.1). NCBI lineage: Eukaryota > Metazoa > Arthropoda > Insecta > Lepidoptera > Erebidae > Trisateles > Trisateles emortualis. The sequence continues at coordinate 14,591,992 of OX352742.1, read as the reverse complement.
AATGTAATGTAAGCCAAAAATATAATTTCAGTCATGAAAAGAACTAGCTCCAACTCGAACTTATATGTTTTTCATTACATACATTTATTGTAAGATAAATTGCACCAGACAGAACAAAAAGTCGTAACTCAACACAATGATTTTCCTTAATGGGACTCGAACACACGACCATTGACGTAGCAGTTAAAGTCACTAAAGACGAACAGACTAGTCTATGTATATACCTAATCTAATATTCCATAAGTTGGTATATAATCAAAATAAGTGTACATTTTGACGTTTAATAAACACATTTGTCATTTTGCATTAAAATAATGAAATAATATATCTATCTTCATCATTATATCGTTATTAGTTTTCTTTGTCAATATGGCTACACTTAAAAATTGATGGCTATTATAATTACATTAGGCGTCAGCTCCACCTTGAGCCCCATGATTGATGAATGTACCAATCATATTCCTTATTGACCTGATTTCCTCAAAACAAAATTCCCTCGCAGTCACGAAATCTGTTCTAGTTATTTAGACTAGAAGATAATCACATTTATTCTAAAGAAAATTCGTTCGCTTGGCAAATTCTCTGTAATACCATAATTAAATTAATTAATGAAATTTGAGGTGGTGCTTTACTGGATACAATATTCACGAAATGCGTTCCTATCCAGCTAAGATGTATGATGTGACCTAAAAACTTTTGAGCTAAATATTTAGTCCGTTTTCTTGAAATCTTAATTAGGAATCCGGTTTAGTGCCAAGTGCTGCAAATATTTTAATTTTGTATGTAGTTGAATGTTTGCATTTAGAATAAAATGACTTGATATTTTAGTACATATTTTAATGTCTCTAGCTACAATTTCTTCGTCTTCAATTTTTTCGTCTTCTGTCCGATTAATATCGCCTATCTGCAATAAAAGGTTTTATTTAATGTAGCAGAGAAACAGAGAGTTCTCTCTCTGTTTATCTCATACATTAAAACCTTTTATTGCAGATAGGCCATATTAATCTAAAAAAAAGTAATTGAAACGAAAAGAAGCTGTCCTTTATGTTGATTTAAAGTAATTCAATTTAGAATATTCGTCTAAATTAAAACAAAATACTGTCACTTAGCTTTGTACAGCACATTATTATATCATAGGGGATTTTAGTGGACGTTTTTAATAAGGTGTTGACAGTTCGCATTTCTTTTATTCCAATCCTGTGCTTGCATTGGTAATAGTGATGTACCATGCCCGGGAACACTGCCAAGGACTGGAAATATTGCCGGCAGCGCTGCCGGCAATGTTCCCAAACTGGAAATATTCTGGGAATTTTGGTTAATTTTTCGGATTTTTTACGAAAGATATATTGCATTTACTTTCGTTTATTATAGCCTATATACTTATAATAAAAGCAGACAATAAAATATCATATTAACGAAAATTCCCAGTTCATTTCAATATTCCCAGCAATGTTTCCAGTTCGTTGCTGGCAATATTCCCAAGGTTGCTTGGGAATATTGCCGGCAACGAACTTTGGATAAGTATAAAGAGCCAATCATTACAATTTTAAAAAAGATTTTTGATTTTTTTGGCTGTCTTTATTAATTGTCGTAATATCCTATATATATTTTAGGAAAGTAAGGAATTAAAAAAACCGTTTTGACTAAGTAGCTTCATTTTACTTATTCAATAAAAAAAAAAGATTCAATTGTATTATAACGCAACCCTAATTTTAAATAATATATTAATAAAATGTATTTATACCCCAGTATGCAACAAATTAAATTTTATGATCACAAACTATGTTATAAACAAAAACACGAATTGTAAAAAAATACTAAGTATATAAAACAATAATCTTTTAATTTAACTACGTTCGTAACTTGAATTATTGGCATAGAATATAATTTTAACAAAAAAAAAACCAGAATTCAATACGGCAAGTTGTAGAACTTTCAAAAACCCTAAATTCCCAAGTCTAAAGTATTTAAACAGGATGAACTTTCATACAAACTCAAATCCCAATTTTCTTTTTAAGACGGTTATTTAAAACTGATCAATTATAGCTAAAGTGCATGTCTTGACCATTCAAATAAGCCCATACATGACTAGATAAAAAATACACACATATTGATAACCTATTCGTTTTTAAAGTCAGTTAAAAATCAAGTAAAGTATTTTTTTTCTTTTATTCTTTAACATCTACTATAAATTAATTATCATCTTCATCATTGATTGTAAATATAAAAGAATAGACATCCTCTTCGAATATTTCTGTAACTGACCTAAAGTCCAATGGTTCCATAACAAAATCTTTATCTGAATCACTTATTGAATCTATATCAAAGTCTTCATCTGAATCATTTATTGAATTAATTTCTTCGTTGTTGATATCTGTTAAACTCACGTCAGATTTTATGTCGCTGGAGCGATATATATCGAATCAATTTCGTTCATAAACTTTCAATTGTGAGCTATATAGCTATATTTTATTCCTTCTCTCTCTGTTGTAAATTTGTTTCTTTTTCGAGTGTGTATAAGAGAGAATATAGAAAATGAAAAATCTTACTATCAATGTTGAAGTAGATGGTACTGTTAATTTTTTTATTGTAACAGGACCTAAAGGTGTATTTGAGAAAACGGTGGTCCACCATTCTTTTGGGTCGATAGAATTAGCAGCCTGCCAAATTATATTTTTTGCATATCGTCCATTTCGGTATTTAAAGTCAGAGAGTTCTTTTATCACATTGGCAGCAGCATCATCATTGCTAAGTGCCCACTAGGCTCAAAATAGCATTACATCCTTCTAAATGGTCTTCTGCACAAAGACTAGAACCATGTTTTTTGGGACTTAATATCACTGCTGTGAAGTGGATATGTAAGTTTTCTTTCAAGAAACTTGCTTGGCTCGTAGTAGTGGTAAATGTTGTCCCTATAGTATATCGTCTGCGTTGTTGCGTTGCTGTTTAATGACGGTGTTTGCATGCATTAACAAGGAGGCGCGCAAATTTTGTGACGTTTTTTAAAGTAAAACTGTGACCACAGACCGTGCATTTATAATTTTTACGTCCCGTATTATCCTTGTCGCCTTTGAAATATTCGTTTACTTTTGATTTCTCACGTATTGTAACAAAATATTACGGTGCGTTGGGCCCACGCACTAACAAGACACGTATTCTCTGCAACAAACACGAAGCTACTGCGCAAATTAGCGGTGGGTAACTCCGGAGGTACTGATCCAAAGGTGCCAGTTCCGAACGCGGATACGTAAACCTTATTTATTCCTCACTATCCTTACCGGCACCGCTTTATCAAATGATTCCGACTAATTCCGAGAATGCGTGGAGCCAAAGAGTCGTGGAGCGCTTGTTCGCACTCGCTCACTCGGTACGTACCTATCGTTTCGTTTGGTTTGGTTGGTAGAAAGTTAGAAAGCTATTATTTTTAAATCATAATATGTAGGTAAAGTTAGCAAAACAAAAATTGTTACCTAGCTAGTTAGGTATAAAGTACTGATTATAAATTTATTTTTATTTAATTTCTTTCTTTCGTTTTATTTACACTGTCCGAAATTTAAATCATATGAATAAAATGACCTACTGTGGAGTCTGTAAACTGTTCAATTCAAAATGTGCCAAATGATCCAACGAACCGAACTGAACCGAATGAATAAAATGTTCTAGGGGAACCGGGAGCCAAAATTACCAAATGCCAAATGGTGCCAAAGGAATAACTAAGGTGAACCGGTACCGGGCTCGGAGTCGGAATAAGTGAATCAATTCACTTTCCGGAATAAGGATTACCCACGCCTAGCGCAAATCGCGGCGCGTGAGTGGCGGCAGTACGCGGGGAGCGCGCGTGAAACGCGGAGAGCGGCGGAAACCGCGCGTGAGGGGCGAGGCAGCGAGCATAAGCGTGGAGAATAGTGTATATAATCAAATTTTAGATTAAATAATAACATACTGTTGGCTGGGAATTTTGGGCAATATTCCCAATGTGCCCGGAAGTTTTCCGGGTATTTTGGGAGTGGAAAGTTTCCGGGAGTGGCAATATTCCCAGACGTACATCACTAATTGGTAACTAGAGTAATTTTTTCAAAAGAGAAATTTCAGCCAGTTAAAAATAAGTATACAGACCTGCACACCGTAGTCACGGTACAAAAAGGCGTGAGATAAAAATTTCCGCTCGAAAATTTCAAATTTGCATAGTGATAATATGATTGGAAAGCCAAAGTTGTGACATAAGCTACTTTTTATATCCAAGTAAGGAAGGCCAATAGCGCTAGCTGCATAAAAACATAAGAGCATTATTCTCCATTTTACCTAGAGATAGTCATCAAGTGTTCACAACGCATCCTCAGTTCCTATGGTTCTTTTTTTCTGGCACAGGAACATAACTACACCACTGTGTACACTGTTTACATACTGTTGTTTGGCTGTGGTCTTCTGTAAAGTGAAGGTTCCCCAGTCTAGTTTTCTTAATTATAAGGTGCCCCACCTCTTTTAAGTCCTAATATTGAAAAAATCTATATCCTTTTATTGAATCAAATCACCGTCTTATCGCCCCTTATTTGATCAAGTCTAGTGTACACACAATATTTCAAGCTAAATCCGCTTCAGCTCGTACTTTGCTCAACCAGAAGTTAGCTTTTGTCTCCATCCTTTGTTGGTTACAGATGATCGCGCGTGACTTTGGTACAAATGTGCGGTGTTTATTCCCCGTTTGTTGGCCCGGCCTTTGATTGACATAGATATTTGAGGGTTACGAATTACCCTAGTTAGGACTTGCTTTATTTTGTTAATTAGGATTATTTGGGTGTCATTTTGCTTGAATGTTGCGTTTGTTTTTGTTTCGAAGCGTATTCTGTCATGTAGTTCTTATGTATCTTGTACATGTTTTGATTTCACTTTATTCACATGTTGGAGTTCTTCTACATTTTGTACTGTGTGTTGTATTTTTAGTATGACACAAGGACCTTTAAATGCCTAAATGATTGGATAAATGATTTGATATGAATAAAACATTATATCTTCACAAGCTTACAAAGTTCAAACTAAATAGCATTCAAATGACCAGCCAACTCAGTTTCCCTATTAACGTCAGAACAGGACACGCATTATCCATCTTTGTGTCTGTAAATGACGTCACGATACCCTATCTTATTCCCCTACCGATGAACTACAAACGATTAGTTGGACGGCTAACAAGAAAGAATCCACCACGGGATCGCAATCGGAACAGCGTATCGGTGTTGTTATCACCAATTAAGTGGGGAAAGTGGTTCTAACGTGCTAGCTACCGCAGATTATATACACGTAAGGAAGGTAGCAGTTTTTGTTCATTTGTTTTGTTCTAAATGTTGTATTTTTTACTATCTCGGATTATAAAGAATGAATATGCGTCAGAATTTGAAATGTGTACGAATAATCTCAGGCCTATTAATATGACTTCATTATTACTTTTAAGCTATTGCGTATACTATCATGTTCATACATGATTACACTGGCCTTGATCACAAACAGTCGTTTATATTTTAGACTTATTCTATGTGAAGGTATTTTTTATCTTGATATGCTTGTGAGCTTCGATTAATTTGATCGTTGTGTTCTTTCTTCTCTCTCTTTTCTCATCATATTATACAATTTTTATTGATTATTTGTTTTCAAAAAAAATAACGATATAACAGTATTGTTGTTACAGCTGCTGTGGGTACCACATTCACAATAAGTGCAGTACTACAAAATTCTATTAACTGTATAATTCGTTAGCTTTTGTTATCGATACAGATCAAAGGCACGTTGGTACAGTTGAATAAATCAGCATCCTCTTTGTATGAGCCCACGTTGATGTACAAAGCTTTGTGGTATTTATTCGGGGTCTTTCATTCTCCTAACTGTGTTACCGTTGCGAGTGACGAGACTGATGTCAATCAGTGTTTTTCGATCCCGTAGTAAAATAGTTTGCTCAAATTTTAGCAGCAATTTAAAATATTCAGAAGGCAACTGACTTAGAGTGTGTACAGTAGTCTGAGGCAGATGCCTTCTGAATATTTCAAATTGCTGCTAAAATTTTAGCTTTGTGGTTAAGTCACGTTCTAAATCAATTCTTGTATGGGTGGGTAATCATTAATTTCACTAGATTTGTTTTTTGTTTTGTATTTTGCTGTTTGGCAATGTTGTAAAAGTCAGTTCCTTCATGGTACTAATGATCTTTGTGTGATCCATAAATGTTTGCTTCAAGTCTGGGTACTTTGTGTCCGTGAATTTTATGTAAAGTTTCTTGCGGAAAATGTATGTGCTCTAGTAAGGAAGTTGTCATTTTTTATGTGACTAAAACAAATCAAACCATTCCCTATACACAAACTTAATCCTACATCATAATACCGTCTGCTTCACTCCAAAATATTCAGTCCAACCCGCTCCCGATCATGGAGAGGATAATTTTCCCCAACCCCAAAGCCCCAATAAATCGGATTCAATAACCTTTTCTACGGTAGGTAGCCGTAAAACCCGACATTTCATAGTTCTTTGGACCCTATCGCTATAAAGATTGGAGAAACACGTTTAATCTGATCCTTGGGGGCGATCGCTTTTTTGTGTTAAAATACCACCTGAGCTCGGAAAGGCGTCAGTCATCTTTGATAAAAACATTTTTCAAATAAATATATTGGGGATTGCACTTATGGTGGAATCATTGACCAATGCGGCATTTTATGGATTCCATTCCATTAATATAACATAGCGTCTCGCCTTTTTTTCTGAGAAGGGTAGGCAGAAGGATATTAGCAAGTAAAGCAACCAAGGATGCAGTAACTCTATAGATGGGTGACCGCGTAGTATTTAATCTGAGCGTCTCCGTGCTTCGGAGGGCACGTAAAAGAGTTATTAGACCACGACAGATGCCTAAATATTTGCGATCTGAATAACTCTGTCTCCATGTTAGCCATGTTAGGTCCTTTGTAATAGAAACGAGCCTATTGGTGTATACTTTTTTATTATTAAATCTTTTTATTAAAAAAGACAACTCCCGCACTAGAGAACAAGCTCAGTGTCGCGGGGGACTTTACAAACATACAATTAACGGACACAAATTACACCCAGACTCAGAAAAATTCTTTGTGGATCACACACAGTTTTCTCCTGTGTGAGAATTGAACCCACAACCTCGTGCACAGCAGGCGCATACTGCGACCACTGGACCACCGAGGCAGTCAAATACCGATGTCATAATTTCCGTACTTCGTGCTGCTACTTTGTACAACTTTTTTTTCTGAGATAAATGCATTTCAGTGATAAGTCCACTCTTTGTGCATTACTTATTATTATATTTACAACAATATGCATTTATGGTATACAAGATTTATCGCCAGTATAAAAAAAAGATTATTTGTATTGTTATTTAATATACGCTCAGAGTACAAAACAAGATGGTGGCCGAGCCGTCACGATGATAAATGAATCACACAAACGGTATAAGCATGTCGCCATTGCATATTCATATTATGATTATTTCAACTTCCACCGCGGAATATTGTTCAAAACTCACATTTCCTCGGGATTCCGTCCCAATTTTAGTTGTGGTAAATATGGTTACTCTTGGTTATAGCATGCAGGGTGTACCGTTTTGCTCTCGTACCGCTTTGTACACGTACCATTTTGTAAGCGTACGATATAATCTATGCCGAGTAAATTGTTCACCCATCCATCTCAACCTATAAATGTCCCACTGCTGGGCACGGGTCTTCTCTATACATTTAGAGGGATATTAGCCTACTATACCACGCTGCGCTGGCCAGACGGGTTGGTATAGGGTTTTGTTTCGAGTGTTCCCTCTCTTGCAGTGAATATTGTCTGTCTGACTTAATCCTTTAGTCGACTCATACGACATCCTCGGGATGGAACGGGGTGGTGATTGTATTCTTCATCCGTCACTATACGGGCAGTTGTTCATAGTAAGACATTCATTACGATGAACAGGTTGATTTATTTGGTTTTGTTTGGCATTTTGACTTTGTTAACATACCACTTTTATTATTTTTTTCTGTATCTAGATTATTTAAATAGAAATCAACTTCACATATAAAATGCCGCATTACTTGAGAACGTATAGAGACCGATTTGATAGTTTTCATGTGTTTGCAATTGGCAAGGTTTATTTAAAATAATAATAATTTACTTATTTCTATAAAAACACATATTGATCGATAGTAATTATATGATTCGATGACAATATTATATTTATTGGTGCATAGCATATAAACGATTGAGCTACTGCGCTTTAACTAAGCAGAGCCTGTATTCCAGGTCACAGTGTACTCCTTAATTAATTTAAACTAAATGTAAGTTTAAAATGTACGGGAAATGTCAGAAATTTTAATGGTTACATTAAAGTCTTAATAACATAGTGTAAAGCCGAGACATGTTGCTAGTTTAGAAAATATGAGTTATTTTCATTTTAGAAGTAACATTTATGAAAATAATAAAAATTTACATTTTAAATAATTCCAGTATGCTGTACTCATTCCCCAAATTAAACAACAAACAGATATTTCCGAAACAAATACACATTTCTGTGTATAATTAGAGCCAAAGGGAAACAATGCTATTTACCTATAACAGGCATGGTAATGAGTTGTTTCTGCCTATTACCATACTAATAATACGTTAACTACTTGTTAAATTGAGTAACAATAGAGTTACACACGAAAATATTGTTACCTTGAGGCGTAAAGGACATTTCGGTACTTTAATAATTCGACCTTTACGACTTAAAGGACAAACAGTTTTCTTTAATGACATCATCATAAATTGAATTTCTGTATACGCCAATTGACGTGTAGTACTTATAGCAATGAATAATTATTTTTAGGTAGTAGTTATATTGTATGTATTTATGGACTAAAATCATCACTATGTGGGATCTAGAACACGTCCAACGGCATCGCAGTAGCCGCTTAGATAGCGGGACAAGCTTGATGTGTACAAGAAAGACTGGTCTATTTCAGCTCAAAATAGTGTTATATAGAAAAAAAAAGGAAAATTCCTTTGCTCTACAGAAAAATAACACAGAATATAATGTTTTGGTTACCGTCCACATGTCCTATAAAATATAATTTTGTTTGTTCCTAATTTAAATAACCTCAAAAGTATTTTATTATAATAAAACATTTTAATTTTAAAATTGAGAAACTGTTATAATTTAAATGAATATGCATCCTCATTACTATCTCAATTAAAAAAATACAAAAAACACTGGCATAAAACAAAAATAAAAGCACAACAAAAAAAGTAACGACTACACACAGAGGTTGTTTGAAATACAAACAGTTGATCTCGGCGATCGAGTTTTTAAGCCTCGTAAAGCTTTCTGTAAAATTTAGTGTCAACATTTTGCACACACAAAATCGGTTTTGCACACACATAATCAGTTTTGCACGCACATAATCAGGTGGACACATGTTTAAACTGTTTGGAAGGTTTTGTGTGCTGAAGCTAATGGATTTCCGAACATACTGACAAAAAGTTTGAATGCATAATTATCTGTTTATTGTAATAAATGAACGGACAATATATTTCGTTACATTTTACTTCAAAATATCATCTCAGCAGAAAGACTTTCACTGCTGGACATAGGCCATCGCCAAGCATTTGAGTCTGGTCTATCAGCTGCCTGCGACCTTCTATCATTATATTTATAATAATATGGTTAGGTAGAAGCCTAAGCATAAAATATAGCAAAAGTTTTTGAAGTTAGTTTCAAAACATAAGTCTATTTAATAAAACAAAGCTAAAAGGATCGTTGTTTAGTAAACAAAGCTTTCTATTTGAAGCATGACACAAACTTTAATATATAGTTGTCCATCTGTATTCTCAATGAGAGAGAATCATTTATGTTCAGTTCGAAATACGGAAACTAAATTAGTTTTGTAAATTTGGAAATTTCAACAGCGTTTTGCTTTTGGCGTTATCTTTTGTATCTATAAGTATTACAATATTTAGCCGCTTCGTATGTGTTGCCCGTTTTGTTATAATATTTTTGCGGTCAATCATTTCCCGCGTTGCTGCCGATGATTTCTCGGGTTTGCGGCCAATTTTTTTTCTGTTAGAAAATTCTCAGTAGCAGCATGAAGTCAGAAAGGTCAATAAGCCGGTGCCCTGTGTTTAGGCACACTAATTATGCCTTACGTTAGTTACTTTTTAAAATTGACTGAACTGGGATTACTATTGTATCTATGTCTATGTATATCTCTTCATTATATAATTTCGAATTTAGAAGCTACCCGCTCTAATTTTGAAATTTAATACTGCCTTCCAAATTGTCTGTGAATTACTAAATGTTAAATTTGGAAATGCAAGCCCTCTTTACCTCTAACGGTCCGACTGCTACCATTAAATAATTAACACTAAATTAAAGCCCGGACCCACCCCTGTTTGCTTGAATAATGTCTTTTAAAAATCGATTTCTTAATGGCGTCTCACTTTACATATCTTTACTTAGTAGAAGGTAATTAATTTCGTTCTTTTTTCTAGGCAAAATTGAAAAGGTTGAATTAAATACCTGCAGCTTTCTTGCCTCGATTTTGTTTGTTAAGGAGGGACAATGTATATTATATTTTTGAAATCGTTGTTTTTAAAAATGTTGAGATATTATTATCATGACTTAGGTCGCAAATTTTGATAGTCACGTAAGAAAATTACGTGGCTATTAAGAATTGCGCCTGATGTACCTTTTATATGGTAGGCAACATCCACGTATATAATAAGTAAATACGCTGTTCTATAGATATTATAATCTTACCAGATATGCATACGTAGTCCAAACAGAAACCAATTGAATGATAAAATTATTTCAGAATAGAAAACAGTTGTATTTTGCAATTTTGACGATTATTATTAATTAGATTTTGAAATAGATAAGATTAGCCAGGACAAATCTTTGTGTGATGAGCACGAATGTTTGTTCTGTGTCTGGGTGTAATTTATCTATAATATGTATTTATTTAGAAATATATAAGTATGTTTATCAGTTATCTGGTTACCATAGTACAGGCTCTGCCTAGTTTGGGATCAGATAGCGATGTGTGAGTTGTCCCGAAAATATTATTATTATTTTTTCATAATGAAAATTAAAACAAATATAAAGTGCACTATGATCCGGATTATCGGTTTGTGGATCACATTTAATCTATTTCGGCGGAAAATAAACAAAAAGATTAATTACGTGAGATAAGACAAAAGTTACTGCAGTCTATGTCGCCTTGAGAAATTGACGTAAGTGCCTTCCAGTTCCTGTCACAAGTTTCAAAACGACCAGAAAAACCTTTAAATAGTCCAACATCTGTATTTAACCATTTAAGTTAATGGAATTGGTGAATGTTTGAGAAATATGACGGCGTTATTTTTCAGTTTGCTGGTAATCCCTTGAGGATCTCGTTTCCGTGGATGTTTATGCTACCATAGAGTTTTCATATCAATTGATTAGCTGAATATTGGCGGATTTAAGATTTTAGGTCTGTTGTGGTGTTACCTTATAAGACATAGGTACCTACATTAAAAAATGTTTTTTTTTCTATAGATATTGTCTGTGCTTTTTTAGATTTCTGCCTTACTGGGTCGGCTTCGAATGTTTCGGTGTTTTTGAGATTTTCATTCAAAAATACAATCCAAATAAAATTTATGACGTACAAATTTAAAAAATTATATAAAATTTCCTTAGGTGACAAAAGTAAGGCATAAAAAGGTTTTTTTTTTAAATTCAATCCCTAGACGAGCAAAAATCGGGGCAGGCCGCTAGTCTCAAATTCCTATATTAGTCGAATTCACTAAAGAAACGAATAAAATATTGCCCATTTTATCCTGTATAAATCATTCATTCGAAATCCGTGGCCTAATTACGTTTACAAGCAGAACCGGTGGACGAAACCCGATAGTTTCGGTAATTAGGAGTTAGTAACGCGTGCGGTAACGTGCGGTAACATTCGGTAAAGTACGGTAACAAGCAATAATAAGCCTTAACGACACCGTACTTAGCACTTGAAAGCTCCTTCCACATATTGGCCCAACATACGCCAATATTGGCCAGTTTGGAAGTCTTTGAATAGACTTTGGACTTAGGTCGGTAGAAATGATACCGATGATCATAGCACATTATAAGATTGTGTTTGTTTACCATTTTCGGCGTATTGAGGACTTGATTCCTAAGACAAGATGCATAAATAGTATATGGTATTTGTGTCCCATAGTTGTATATTTGTAATATCTCCCGCGATACAGAACTTGTTAACTAATACAGGTGTTGACGTAAAAAAAAATCTGTGGCCAACATTGGCTTATTGGCCGAACGTCTAAAGAAGGCTTTAAGCAGTAATCTTTGAGTGTAGAACCGCAAAATTAACGTTAAAATTACTTTTATGTGTCTTATGTAGTGTTGGCTATATTCCGAAAGTATTTCGACTCTTATAATATTGTTTAAGTAGTTTCAGTAGCTCAGTATAGTTTGGAAGTAGTCCAACCTCTTGGGTACTATAAAAATATTACTTATTTTAACCATTATGACGTGTAACGAATTCTTGGGCTATTTAAGTTTACGATAGTACGTTTGTACTTACACATATTTTAAGCAAGCGTTTTTTAAATACTTCTTAGATGGCAAACAAGCATACGGCTCGCTTTATGGTAAGTAGTTTTGTAGTCTATGGACGCTAGGAGATATGTTGCAATCGGGGAAAATAGCAGCAGTAACCACTATGCCAACAGGCCAGTCTAATGTATGGTTTCCTACTTCTCTTAAAACTGAAAGATCCTAAATTTGTTTTAACATTACAAATCTATAGCTTCAAATTCTTACCTGCAATAATATTATTAGCATCTATTACTGTCCCACTGCAGCGCAAAGGCCTTCCTCTCTTTCTTCCATAGATAACGATCGAGATTAATTATAAAACTCGCTAACTCTACAATCGTCTAGTCGTAGAGAAAAAGATTAAAAAGGAAACAAGTCTAATTCAAACAGAGGATAAAGAGTATACTGAACTCATATAATATTCGTGAGCTGCCGTACAATTTGCATAGCGCATGTAAAACGCGGTTGCAAATTTCTATCCAGTTCCTCAGTCGCTATTACAACGTAAATAAGAACAAGATGCCACATCCAGCATCCCTCACTACCTCGTTAGACACATTTTACTGAACAAAGAGAGATCTGTTCGCAGCTACTGCACCCGAACTCGCTAGAGATGTGCCGTAACAGAATTGCAAAGTAATAAAGCCGCTTTGCCTTTTTAATGAGGTTTTAACAGCGACCCAGAGCGCTTTCTGTCCCCAAATGATATTACGAAATGTCCTACGTGTGAAACACCACAATTGTTATTTCCCCTATCGGCAAAATCAACAAACCGCACCGATTTACATGAGAAAAAAAAGACAAACGTTTGTGTTTTTTCTTTCGATTCGCAGTAATCAAACCCAGAAACGTCTTACGTAAACAAATTGTAGACAAGGGCGATACGTTGAGATGAGCGAATAACGTGCACCCGCAATCAACTACAGAACGAAACGGGGCCGTGCACCGTGCTTGAAAAGAAACAAATTAGATCCGTCTCAAGAACGGAGCTTTGAAATGGGCGCTGGTAAAAAAGCTCCGCACACTAATGAAGGGTTAGCCGACGTAGGGCATTGAGTGATGCCTATGTTCATGTTTCGAGTGTCGCTGGGACCTTTGGGATACTTGGGACCCTTGTTACGTATAGGTTAACGAGTACATTTTCTATTGACAAACTTTATTGTAGGATGATTGGATCGACGAATACTTTTTGAATAAATCAGCTGACGGCTCACACTTAAATGGGACACGGAAAGTTTCGTCATCATGACCGCTAGTCTATTCTATTACTCGTAATCTTATCTTTGAGAATTGGGCATTCTGAACCTGAACGTATCGATTAAGAATGTCGATTATTTTATATAATAGAATGTCAAATTATTATGACCGAGATCTCTTTACCATCTTATTATCATTATCAAAAAAAACATACCTGGATTAAATTATAGAATAGCGACAGTTCTGAAAACAATGGAGTTATCTAATCTATAGTGGATCAATAAAACTGCTGATCAGAGTAAACCTGTCACTACATCCAAAGTTACGTTTACGTTGAGCTCTTTTTTCAACGTTGCTAAAAATCTTCGTACAGTTTTTATTGTAAGTACATCTTTCGTATCTCGCATTTTACTTATTTCGTCTGCATTTCCTGCACACTCCTGTTGTTTTCTCTCTTTTCCTTTAAAATAATTCGGTTCTGTTATTACGTTATGAAAGCGTAATTTCCTACATTTTCGAGTTCTATTATTTAAACTTATGAATCTTTTTATCTGTATTTCTGTCTTCGACACCGGCAAATAAGAGCATTACTTTCATAATGAGGATGTTTGTCTAGCACTAGGGTTACGTAAAAATGATTGAATGTTCAATAGCAGTTCAGAGTTTGACATAGTGCCCGATAAATAGCAATTTCACTTCTTATTATATATGTAGATCTAGAACCGTGAGTGTGATACATCTCCGACAATATTTTCAAGGACAAGACACGGCGTTTAGCGGTAAAGGAAAACATCAAGAAGAAATCGCTACTTCTAAATGTTCTTTGTAATTTGTATTTGTGTGCTGTAAATTTTCTCTGGTTAAGTCTGATATTCCCAAGAGTTTCTTTGTTTATAAATACGACTACTTTTATAATGTTAAATTTAATATATTTATGTATTTTTGAACCAAGGGATTATTTGAAAAATTCCAGGTTCCAGGCAAATTTGAAATACTCAAAGACATTAACTCTGATTATTTCTTATTCCGCTAACAAAAATATGAAATGAAGGCAACGATTTTGCTTCAAATATGATTTTATGCGGAAATGAATTTTCGATACAGCATGAATTTAATGGAATGCAATTCCATGTATCGAGTTTGCCTTAAGAATACCGATGTTAGTTTGTCGATGTTAGCTGTGTGTTTAGGATCGTTATTTCCTGCCTTTGATGTAACAACGTGCCTTTCTTAAAAACTCTTACTTTCTCCACGATGGCGATATGCAGGCAAAATGCTTGTTAGCTATATTTTAAGTTAGTCTTATCATGGCTGTTCTACAATTTATTCTTACGAATTCTTTTCATTACTGTTTATATAAAAGCTTATAGCTTTCAGTAAGGCATTCCGTGCTAATTCGAAGCTTGGTAAACGCCAACGGATGCCACAACTGACATGCAATTTTTAGCATGCCACTGGCAATGTTAACGAGTAAATTAAAAACAGCATGTTGTGATAATTACTCTTTGGATACGTAATAATTTGATTCGTTGGCTATTAATATTGTGTTATGACAATCAAGCCAATAAAATAACCTAGTAGACTACTCGTACTAGAAATAACTAAACTATTATTGGTTCAATTATTAAAAAAAATCTAGTACAAAAGCGGGTGTAATGCCAAGGGATCTTATCTTATGTATGAGAGAGTTAAAAAAAGTCCCTGTTGGTCAAAGTGCTTCGACTCTATGGGATATTTTGTCCTTAGACTTTGTATCGCTTGTGCGATTGGCAGTATGTTTTTTGATCCAAAGATCTTTATTTATTTTACAATTTATTGTACACCTATATTTTAATTTTTTAAAACATTTAATTTTTAGTTTGTATAGTACAAGGCGGCGTTATCGCTGAGGGCAATTTCTAGCAGCTGTAATTTTATTCAGACTATTTTTTGATAAAACATATATCTTAGTCTACACATCTTAATTTCATCAGTATCGAGACGCAATTCATCTCAACGGATTACCTACAAATCCTTTAGATCGTCTTCCATTGGATATACTAATGACGTATCTAGTTTTAGTAATGAGGGTTGTTTTTGACTCCCTTTATATCGATACAGGTGTGGTTAATTGCAATCCAACCCATCACTTTAACGGGATTAGGTTTATAGTGTCTTCTATTAAGCTGGAGGTCGTGGGTTTGAAACATACGAATCTTATGTGATGAGCTATATTATTTGTTTTGTGTCTTGATGTTGCTTTCTTGTTCGAAATAAAAAGGCCGAGAGTAAGTTGTTCAAAGGTTAATATTGTAAGTCTATAATGAAATAGAAAGCCATGGGTTTAGAGTAAATTCAGGTGTCGCTGTGCTAGTGTGTAAAATTGCTGTGCCGAGTACCCTGGTTCTAGTTATGAGTCAGGTAAATTAAAAAGGTAACTACTCCCGCTTTAAAAATATCTGTACCGCGGCTAATGTAAAAAATACTGAAAGCACGTCTCTAGAATAATATTTTATGCTTCACACAATTTTTTGTCATTTGTGGGTATCGAACCTACAAACACGCCACAAAGTGCCAAGCCACACGCATGCGCAACCACACACATGCAGTATATTTTATAAACGATATAACAAAATGTTTGTAGAAATATTTTACGTGACAAACTTCCACTAAGTTTATATGAAAATTAGTTGGCAAGTCTGGCAGTGACATGGCTGCCAAGAGATGGCTGGTGATAGAAAGATAAAAGCTCATATACTTTTACGACGATGTAAATGAGGGTATCACTGTAAACGTCGCAATGCAAAACGTACCGACCAAACATGAATAAGGACATTTATGGAATACAAACATACGTGAAAATGTAAACACGGCATCATACAAGCTAGCAAGCCCGGTTGGGGAAGGATCTCCACCTAACATAAGAACGCAGCCAAATTTTACACAGTGGTGTAGTTTTATCCATGTGGGTAAATATAGGTTCCAATATTCATTTACTTCGCAATTTAAGACTTCGTGCTGCCACTAAAAATGTAAAGTAACATATGAAAATTTTCTTTTTCGACCTCAGAACAAACTTTATATAAATCAAAATTAAAATATTCTTGATTACAAAACTGGTCATGACTCACGAACGTACCGATCGATTTAAACACTGTGTAGTGCTCGCTACTTACCACGACGCGTATCTGCAAGCAGCAGACCGAATCTGAGTGCAGGAAAAGTTCTAAAGTGAACTAAGCCAATCCTAAGCTCGAAGATTTTTACTTTCAATATACTGCCATATTGTCGGTGGAATTGGTTTGGCTAAATATTCTGTTGTAATTTTAAGTATTGAATACATATTTTATATAGCCTCACGCCTGTTTTCTAAAGAGGTAAATATAGGTTTCGATATCTGGAAGAAATAAGAGAGGTATGCCTATCAGTGGGACAGTGTAGCCTTATATAAAAAAATGTATAAATTTAGTTATTTCAGTAATTGTTTTTTGAAGGATTTTAAAGGAACTTTCAAGCAACAGAAAAGTGTTGTTCCCATTGTTTAATAAGGACGCTGTGTGAAGTACTTTCCTAAGTCTTTACTACGGCGCCGCGGCGTGTGGTTGAGAAAAGTATGCTTTCATCAAGATTGATCTTTTTTGTCATAAATACGAAAATCTGACCAAAGTGCGCTCGGTAGTACACTATACTAATTAGCCATGAAATTCCAAAACGATTTCAGTAAGTTAGTGAAAAAAGAAATTAGTCTGCCTCTACATCTACCTGCAAGTAAGTATTGCATGTATATAATAGTCCACAAATTTTCCAGGTCTCGACATAATAATTGTATCGAGTAATCTTGTTATAGGGATTGACCTGAATGCATTTCCATGATATTTTAATTTTATAAGGATTTGAATATGGCTTGATAATCCCTTTTCCAGTTCAGCAAGCTTCGTATGTTATAAAACAAAATGCTCCGGGTTTTGCAAGTATTGCAGGGCTAAGGTAACTGCTTACTATCAAATGGGTGAGCAAAGCGGTTTATTTGTAACCGTGTTTGTTTCTAAAAAAATCACATGTATTAGGTATCACATTATACTTAGTTTATGTAAGCAATAAAAATTTATTCGGACTTTTTAATCTACCTCTCGATCACTCGTAAAAAAAAGTTACCAAAGCCCAGAATTTTACTTCAGCATTTCATCCCTTCGCATCAAATGTCAAATGTTCTTTTCATGATCCTTGGCTCTTTCCGTTTGAGTGAACGTTAGCCCAAGGCTGGGCTCACATACGCCACGTCCATTGACGTATCAATACGCCTTTTTGTTATCTTGTTTACACAAATACGGTTGTTGGTCATATATGTTTCGGAGATAATGTAAAATCATTCAATAGTAGGGCACTGTCTGTAGTTAGGCGTTTGAGTGACTAGTACAGGTCAAATATAGGCAAAATATAAGTTTTGTACGACTGTATTTAATGTATGAATATTTGTTTTAATAGTTCGGCAGTTAATTGAAAACAAAATTTCAACATTCAATGTGACATCATTAGACATAAGCTTAATTGAAGGAATGCCGCAGGGGGCGATATCGGTGCCATAGTATATATTAAATGCTTACATAGGTTATACTGGCAATCATTTAGTTAACGCTCAGAGTATTCACAAACGCATTACGCATCAATCCCAAAAAGATTACATCAACTGGACTTTTATTTTTTGTGTTAAAGTATTGTTTACTATGGCAAAGCTTCTTTCAAAAGAACACCAAAATGGACTATTCGACCCGCATTCACGCACACAAACGACTAATATAATTCACTTGGTCTTGGGCTCGGAAAAAAATGACCCAATAACTAAGTAACTCCTCGGGTGAGCCGAAACAAAAACACGATGGATGGACAAATTTGCGCTTACTGACTTATTTATCTCTCAAGCGGGCGTAATTAACGAAATTCCTTCTGAGCAAACAACCGCAGATTTCTTTTCGATATTTTTCTGTCCACGGTCGAACGTCTCGAGTGGGAGCTGCTCTAATATTCATTAGCGACGTGACAGGCAAGAAATACTCCCTAATTATTCATCGAGGCGTCGCTAAATCGTCAGCCTGGCCGCCTTTTAATGGGGAAGAAAATAAAAAAAGTTTTAAACATAACAAGAGAGGCGTGTCGCACCCCATAAGTTATTCATGAGCATCTAAAAAAGTTAGTGGAAGTTTTCACCAAGATTTTGATTATGCGAGTTGCATGAGCGAGAGAACTAAGAGAGGTAATTTTGAATAAGAATAAAGTAGCAGATTTCTGAGTGAATTTTCGTCTAAACTTACCCGTTAGGTTGTAAAGCTCTGGCTTGAGTGAAACTTGGATATTGCTTAGATCATCGTTAACACTCGGCTTGAAGTTTTAGAAACTAATTAATTAGTTTCGAAGGAGGTATATTTTAAAATTAATACACTTTTGCTGCGTTGTATCGGGTTTAAACTTGAGCCTGATTTACTAGGGCTGGCGCACTCACGGCAAGTTTAACTGAATTTTTATGGGGTCGCCTTTAAAACTTTACCATTTTCTATATTATATTTAAAGTTATCTTTAATGTTCATGCAGTTTTAGAATACGAAATAAATTTATCTACGTACATTTTCTCTCTGAATTATATTGAAAGAAAAACGTCGCTAAAATATGTATTCTAGTCAAAACACTCAAGTATACATATTTACACAAACGAAATGGTATACGTGTTTGTTGAGTAATGAGCAAACATCTCATTTATAACGGAAATTATATGTAAAAACATACATTGAATTTGGTAATATTAACATTTATATATCGCAATCCGCCCGCGTGGATGTCGGTTATCGCGATAAAAATCCAGCTTATTCGCAATTCCAAACTATAATCTATCTCTATGCCAAATGTCATCAGTAATGTTTTAGTAGTTTTTACGTGAAAGAGTAACAAACAAGCATCCATCCTCACAGACTTTCACATTTATAATATTAGTAGGATAGGCATTTTTACAAGAAAAGTAATTGATACGAGTATAGAACTTGAGTGAACATAACGTATAGGACGTGATAATATTCGAATGGGAAAGTAGGCGACTTCAATCAAGACGAATAAGAATAACAGTTTAAAATGACTTATCATGTGCTAAAGGTGGAGGAAAACATCGTGACAAAACTCACAGGTCTTCTAAAAATTAGAAAGGTATGTATGATCCAGCAACCCGCATGGGGTGTCAGCGTATGTGGAATGTGTCTAAACTCTCTCTTCTCTTCAGCTGTGTTGCAATTATTATGAAGTATAGGTCGACCAAAATTATAATTTCGATTAACAAATTGATAATGATAGTTGTCTCTTTAAGCAAAGTCCTCTTGTTTTAAACCTTATTGCACTTATAATACTTATCCGTACTCACTCTAGTCCTCTAGAATCTCGTGTATACCAAGCTCTTATTGTAATTCTGTCTCTAGAAAGTATAACTATATATTTCCTCAAGAGACACTTATCTTTTCAGCACCATTTTGGACGCCAAAAGTCCTGTCTTACACTTGTTAAAACTTCACCATCATATATCTTGGTAGAGTTACTTGATAATTCACTTTACTACCCTACTTTGGGTGCAGTTTAATACTCTTTTAAAACACTCACTTAGTGTCACTTCACGTCTATTCTTTCACTTTTTATCAACAGAGCTTTTACTGGACAAGTGGTTTGTGGTTAACTGTCGAATTAAAAGTTCTGGCTCGCTAATACCGTTGAATTCCTTGATTATATGAAAGTTCTGTATAAAATTGATATTGAAATAATTGAACAGATGTTTACGGAACTAATTCCTAGAGATTGTAGATGATATCATCAAATGACTGGCATGTTAGTCTAGTAACCTTGACTGCTAATTTGAATGTTGTGGGTACTATTCCTACCTTTTGTCCTGCATTTGGGTTATCATCATCATCTCAGCCAAAAGACGTCCACTGCTGGACATCCTCCCCCAAGGATTGCCACAACTCTCGATCCCGAGCCGAACTTGTCCATGGGTTGCCCGCAACCTTTACCACGCCTGCCCACGCTTCGTTTTCCAGTTTTGGCTATAACTTATCTATGTAATTAGAAAGATATAAGTATCTTTACCAGTTTTCTGGTTTAGTACACAGGCTCTGCCCAATATTGGATCGAGATATGGCCGTGTGTAAGATATATATCTATAAAAATAGAAAATCATACATAATATATCTACAGAGATAATACTGGACCAACAGACAGTCTTCCATATACAATTTGCTTATAGTAGATCGGCCCCAAGCAAGAAGACAGTATATTAACGGCAGCTCTGTTCTGTTAATAAATTAATGCAAGACGCTCCGATTCCAAGTTGTCGTCTCAGAGAGCACTTTGCGAGAAAGTTAGATTAAACGCTGTAGATCGACGCGTAGTAAACTGGTGTTTTAGTGCGGTTGCCGGGTTCCGCCGCATTGTATTGCAAATTAGTTAGGGGACGGGAAATTTGCCGTAAAAACGCTTTGGATGCAGCTGCTTTATAGAGATGTAAATAGCTGGGAGTAATGGTCTGTTTTGCATGCAAAAACACTACTAGAGCGCTGGCAAAAAGTTGATTGTCGTGTTTAATACGTTGACCACGGAAAGGTCGCATATGTTTTGAGACGTAATGCTTTTTGTTGTCTTGTTTTGTTGTCATATAAAGCAATAATCTAACTGAAAACTTTATTAAAATTAGTCAAAAGTCATTATGCCAGACAAAAATTATGATTACAACCACAAAATAACTATTTTAGAAAGAATTGAGAACAAACTCTGTATCCCATGTACTTTACGAAGTGCATCCAAACTTTGTGTAGTTCAATAATTATTAATATTTTTTCCTATATTATATTATATACTACTGTATTTCACAACCGTTTATGGATCACACAATTTTGATCCCGTGTGGATCGAACCCACAACACGCCGCGCAGAAGTAAAAGGTAAGGTAACTACTATAACCACTGAACAAACCGTGTAGTAGTCTAGACTATGGTAACCAGACAACTGATAAACATATGTACATCTATACTAATATTATAAAGCTGAAGAGTTTGTTTGTTTGGTTGAACGCGCTAATCTCAAAAAGTACTGGTTCGATTAGAAAAAATGTTTTTTTGTTGAATAGTGCATTTATCCAGGAAGGCTATATAACATCACGCTTTGATCAATAGGAGCGGAGCAGTAGTGAGATATGTTGCAAAATCGGGGAAATATTTAAAATTACCACGTGGACGAAATCGCGGGCTACCTCTAGTATAATTATATTCTAGATAGATTACATTCAGACAATTGTGCTCATCACACAAAGATTTATAAGATTTGTACCTAATAATAATGTTTGGGGCCTATTGGAACTGGCAAATAGCTGACGTTATACCTTAACCTCTATCTACCTTCGAAAAGGCAATTGGTCGTGTTACTATGCTAGTTATACCTACATCAGAAATTCTGTTCAATTATAAGTTTTGAAAGTTGCTCAACCAATGGGAATCCTTTTCTCACTTGACTAACGACTTTCGAGAGAACGTACACTTCAAATATTAATGTTTGAAAAACGAAAGGCATAAAATATCTTAACTAAACCTTATAAGCAAGATATTTTTTAAATGTTTTTAAATCTTAAGAGAGGTAGGACACCATTTAAGTGGGCAAGCCCGACTGGGGATCTGCAAATCAAAACACACACAGTGGTGTAGTTGTGTTTCGGTATGTAAGTCGTCTCCAATACTCTTTAAAGATGCGTTTTTATACTACTTGGGTGGCAAACAAGCATATGGCCCGCCTGATTTTAAGCAGTTACGCTAGCCTATGAAAGCTTGCAATACTAGAGGTATCACTTGGAATGGATAGGAATACGTTTATTTCAAAACGTATCCCTAAATAAGCGCTGGAGACCTGCAAATGTATGTATGTGTATGTTGTATATATATATGTATCGTTAGAAATATACCTTCTACTTCCTAAAAGCTTAATCATCTACATATCTAAGCCTTCCATCAATCACTAAACCGTTTTGCACAACTAATGGGAACAAACTGCAATACTGTGTAACTGTTTCGCAATAAATCGGCGGTAGCACGCTGTCCTGATAACGTGTGACATACGACGATATTATACACGATAGCTATGTTACATTGACAATATATTTAAGGATATTATACAAGTTAAAAATATATACAAAAAAAAGAGAGGTAGGGTACTGGGGCCTTCGCCAGTCGGGCTTGCTAGTATACTGCTCTACCTCTCTTTTTTTGTATAGGTATTTTGTTTAACTTCTATAATATCAAGGTCCTTACCTTACAGAAGACCACAGCCAAATAACTAGCGGTGTAGTGAGCCTGTGTGTGAATACAGGTCTTCAGCGCTTATTTAGGGATGCGTTTTGAATGAAACGTTTTTTTATCCCAGGAATATTCCATCTTAAAGCTCTGGCGTAAAAAAAGTTAGGTCGGCAACTCGCAAGTAATACCTCTTAATATTGCATGTGTCCATAGGCTACGGTAACTGCTTAATATCAGGCGGGACGTATGCTTATTTGCCACCCAAGTAGTATAAAAAAATTACGGTACCGTAAAAGGTTTTTGCTGGATTTTAGTTTTTTTTACTACTTCGGTGGTAAACAGACATACGTTCTGCCTGATGTTAAGCAGTTACCGTAGGCTATGGAAGCTTCTAATACCAATGGTATAATTTACGTGTTGCCGACCTAAAAATAAACATCAAGGTTTTATGATGGGATTTAGCCTAAAATAGGAAAAAGATTCGATAAAAACGCATCCCTAAATAAGCTCTGGAAACTTGTAGGTATTTATTTTCTCACTACATGGAGAGAGATTCTTTCTTACACCTACGGTTAGGGTCACTAACCACGTCAAAACTTACATGAAACTTTTTTTAATAACTGTATTTCTATCGTACCCCAAATCAAATCAATTTATTTTGCTAATATAGGTATATAAAGGTCACACATTACATAAAAAGTTCTTCCATATCCTGCCATACGACATGCAAATACATAAAAATAATTTATTCAATTACATTAAAATAAAAACTTTAAAACATCGACAATTTACAAAATTAAATAACTCTATCCTCCTTATCCTTTTTTCTAACTCGAAATATCTATACTTAAACATTTCTGCTAAAAAACAACTTAAAAGCAGCTCAAATAACGTGTCCAACTAGCTCACTGATTCTTTTAAAGATAACCCGACAAAAGGAAGTAGTTCATTACATTAATTACCCTACTTTAGTCTAAGTGTATCTCAAACGCAGTTGCATTATATGAATAATAACCTTATGAATTTTACATACGATTCTTTTGTAATAGAGGTGGGGTATAAAGAGGTTTATTTTAAGTTCAGTAGTACGGAAAAGGGTCAGGTAAATATGCTAAACATATGATTTTATGACCGTTGAGAGTTTCACTTTGAAACGCCAGAGGGCGAGTTCCAGTTACGCTTATGTTCTGTTACTTTGACCAGAAAAAATACTGCTTAAAGCGCTGTTGTTATTTTTTAAGCAACTTTTTTGTATAACATTAAGGGGGCAATCAAACACACACTTATTTTTTTTACTAACGGCACGTTCCCGCTTCGCATGGGTGAACATTTATTTAGTAAGGATCCTGCATTTTTTTTCGATAAAATATAGCCTATGTTACCCGCTGATAATGTAGCTTTCTAATGGTAAAATAATTTTGACAATCGGTCGAGTAGTTTTTGAGTTGAATTGTAACATACAGCGGTAAATTTGTGTTCCTGTGTGTGAATACAGATTTCCAGCGCTAATTTAGGGATCAGTTTTTAACGACACTTATTCCTATCCCAGGGATACTCCACCATAAAAGCCTGGTGTTAATTTTTTTGGGACGGAACGTCCATATGCTTACCATCAGCTGGGCCATATGCTTGTTTGACACCTAAGTAAAAAAAAAAGCTTGTCCATCGAGTTCCATACTATATAGAATATCAATAAAATTAATTTTGACTTAAAAAATGCTAGAGTATGTTAAGCAAAGCGCCCCGCTACCGACAGACAAGACAGTCATCTTTTCTATCATACCAGTTTTCCACCCTGGCTCTACCCCTGTCTGTTTGGTCAGCGAATCCGTCAGTAGGCAAATTAGCTGACGTCTCATTTGGCAATTTTTATTGACCTGCATAAGTGTCACAGTGTGATCTATAATATGAATAAATGATTTTGAATTTAGTTCTAGAAACCTTACTCAGAAAACTATCGAGCTGCGGTTATACTAAGGCAGACCTTAGTATAAAGTACTTCCCCAGTCGGACTGCTCCAATTTTAGTGAGAAATCTCAGCGCGCCCTAGTTCTCAAAAAACTTTGTTACAACTTTCAACAAGACAAGTACTCGCGGCCATTTTGCGAAGTTTAGTGATTTTAGTGGTAGACTCTCATAGTCTACACTAATATTGTAAAGGAAGATCGCGAATTTTGTTAGTTTGTATTTTTTTAAGACAACGCCCTAGTAAACCTGCACTAATAAACAAGCCCTGTGCCGCGGGGGACTTGACAAACAAACAATTAATGGACACAAAGTATTTATGGATCACACAATTTTTTTGTCCCGTGTGAGGTTCGAACCCGGAATACGCCGGGCAGTGGTAACCATTTAAAACCTTCCGTGCAGTCATGTATGTATGTGGAAGGTTATAGAAATAAAAAAATGTGGACACTTGCGTCCCTATGACGTGTTGCCAATCCGTTTTTTAACACCAGGATTTTGAGATGGGAGCAAACCTGGGATAGGAATACCTTTTTTTCAAAACGCATCCCTAAATGAGCGCTGGAGACTTGTACTCACGCACAGGAACACAACTACACCGCTATGTATAGTTATTTGGCCTGTAAGGTGGAGGTCCTTCCACAGTCGGGCTTGCTCACTAGTATGGTGCCCTACCTTTTTAAAAACACTTCAGAATATATCAAAAATAATACACACAAGATATATTTGGTCCAGTATGCAAAGCAGAGGTTCTAGGGTCGCTCTATAAGGTTTATTAAAAATATATTTAATATATATTTTTTTAAATCTTAAATATATTTTTAGGAAATTTGACTACCAATTTTCAGTAGGTATAGGTAGGAACAAAGATTGGGTATTGCTATCTCAGCTTTCAACGTGTCCAAAGCACGGACACGCTCAGATGAAATACCACTATGCGGTCACCCATATATAGGGTTAACGCGCCCTTGTATGCTTACGTACTATTTAAAACAGTAGTTCCACAAATTAAGCAGATTTATTTTATTTTAGGCACATGCAACATACTATAACTATTCAATAGTATTTGAAGACAGATTTAACTAAAACAAACAGGACGCATTTACGCAAACATTGTTCCAGTCTATTTCTATTACATACTTAAACATTGAAACTGAAGCTAACGCTCTGTATTTGTTCTCTGAAAGTCTCATCAACCTAGTCCAGGCTAGTAAACAAACTTCAGCCTAATATCCACCCTACATTCTGTAATGCTGAAGGAATATCAACTTAGTGTAGAAGTATTAAGGTAGATTTTACCGTTACGTAATAACCACTTAGAAATTATAAGAATTAGTTATTGCAGATATATAATAGGTTTCTATTATAGTGTTACTGTTATTGATTATAGACTTTGGTACAAAAGTAAAGCGAATTTGATATCTCGTCTTACTATAGTATAATTGCCTTAATACTTCTCCATATCAAGGTAATACAAGAATCACTTTTAGAGCCATGGCTCTCTCACTCTCTCTCCCTCTCTCTCTATCCCCAACTCTAACTACATAACTCTCTATAAGGACGCCAAGGTACGGCCCCAGAGTTTTTTCGATCTTAAATTAAATTTGGATCAATACAAGCTACGTAATATACAAAGATACAAAGAAGATACCTTAAAAAAAGATCGAAAATAACTCGCTGGTTTCCACCGAATCAATTGTAAAATGTATTATGTTATTGGGTTCATAAATAAATATTCAACTGATCTACCTCCCTCTGAGACCGCACTAAGTGTAGTGGTTTCAAATATTTGTGTGGCCCCCAGACAGTTGCAAGTCTAGGAGACTCTGTGTCTGTGGACTTTATGTCTATAAAGTCCACTGAGACTGAAGGCTTGTATCTTAGATTGTGCGCACTAGGGAACAAGCTATGTGTGCTAAAAAGATTATAACAAAAATAATAAGAATTTAAAATACAAAAGACATTAAGGTGATTATCACACTGCACCGAACCACGTTGCGGGGTGCGTGGCGACGGAATAAAAACAATGCGTTTTCAGTGTTGTACTACGCGTTTTACGACTTTACGAGATACTTTCAATCAACGTAAGATCACACACTCCCCTGCTACGCTGCGTTGTACGGTACAGTGTGCCAAACGCCTTACAATTCAAACTGAGTATAATTATTTCGACACAGTCCTTATTTCGACAACCAATAGTTGGACTACACATTGCTTCGAAGAATACTACTTCAACAGGACACTTATTCGACATGCAGTACTATGGACATTTAAGCACAATGGTAATTTCAGCACCATGGACATTTTAACACTATGGATATTTTAGCACTATGGACATTTAAGCACCTTGGTCATTAATCCCCGAAAGGATTTGATCGACGGATCTCTGCTGTGATGGAAGTGGAACATACTGTCGAAATAATACTGCTTTGGAATTAGGACTGTGTCGAAAAAAATTACTTTCGAAATTCAGAATGACACTCATTCGAACTATCGATAAAAAGTAATCATCGTAACACTTTTCAACAAAACATTATTTTTGTTATACCCATTAAAATAGTCGTAAGTATATACGACACGATGACGCACAAAAAAGGCATTTATTTAATTAAAACTACAATGTATCGTTGGTAAAAATCGCTTGTTCATAACAAAATGACCGATGTTATCAGTGAAGTGGGCATTTTTGGACTAGGGGACTAAATGAAGCATTTTGTTAATTTACTGTGTAAATAATCGTATCTACAACTAATGTTTTTTGATATATTTTCGAGAAATATATGTTTTATAATATTTTTGTTTTTATTTATTAAAAATGAAATTACAATTTGTTTAAATATTAGGCGGTTAAGTAAGCTTTAATATTGATAAATTGAACAAATAGAACTATGGAATGTGAAATAACATGATAGCAAAAGAACATATTTCTTTTATTTTTAGCATATTTGCTATGCAATTAGCTCAAATATATTTAATAAATATATCTCTTTTAATCAGTATTTTAGATCTATTGATTGTCTTGGATATTTGGCGTGCCTAGATAACAAGTTTTCACTTGCTAGCATGATTAATCAGGGCCTTTTAAATTACTTGTAGATCAAGCAAAAACGCCACCTTTTTTCTCCTTTTGTTTGAAACATAAGTCATTCCAGTCAATTTATAGCTGGATTTGGTTGCAGTCCATGCAATCGTACTCGAGTAAGCCCGCACACTGAATTCCTTAGTTTCAATTAGCACACGATGTTCAGCCGTAGAACCCGCCAAATAACGTATGTGTTTGGAATCGCATCGGGCCTGCCCCGAGGCCGTAACGCCGTATTTATGCGCTATGTGAATAGAATCATGGAACGTAGGCTCAAAATTGGACGTGCGGGATTATGAGGGGAATCTTTAAGATAGTGAGCTGTATTGTTTTATATAAATATAATATAATACATTTGTTTTTGAATTCAATAAGTAATATAATACCTAATTTTAGTCACGTTTACTCGTAAATAGTTATCTTTTAATATCATTTTGCACATGCTTTTCGTTTTTGTATCTGGCATTGGCAAAATCATTGACACCGGGATTTTTTGCTATATCAAGAAATGTAAAAGAAATTTAAAATTATACAGATGCTTTAAAATATATTAAACTGACATTTTATAACAGTTTAAATTAATATTCATCATCGAAAGATGGCGCATACTTCATAAATAAATAACTTGAGGAGTGTAAGTGTCCTGTTATATAGGGAATACGAAACAAACGCAAACATTTGCGCGCACGTCACCGCCATAAGATACACAGTCTGAGGTCGATTGAATCGCTCTTTGTGAACCGTCCTTAACGATCCCCGATTCTCCTTTTACCCCACCCTCCTCTGCCCAACACAGCTTGAATTCAAATGGCAAATATCAATTATTGGAAGAAAACCAAGAGCCAAGTTCTCGAATAGTGAAGTACTTTTTAATATTATGTTTTGTGTATTTTTTTTTATAGTTTTAAGAGCCGGATAGGCGTTGTACGTGTTTCGAATGCTAGTTGCAATGCTAGTAGTTTCTTGGTACTTGCGAATTCGCTTTGTAAGTAGGTCTCGTATTTGGATGTATGAGTGTGTGTAAAAATATTTTTTGTAAGACTTGCTGGTATGTAATATTTTCAGTCCTAACAAAATCGTATAAATTCGTCATCATATTTAGTCTGGGTTTATTCACAAAGCAAATATATTTGTATGGGAAATAATTTTCCTTGATGGAGAAGGCTTAAAGAAATAAGGCTTTATAAGCAACATATAATATTATTATTATGAAACTTATTAATAAGGCCATAACAGTTTGTTTAATGCCTTATAATCGTCAAATGTTAAAAGAAAAAAATGCGTTCTTATATTTCAAAATTACTAAATGAAAAACAAATGATAGATAAAGCAGTTTTATTTTAAAACATACTTTTCCACGTGTTTCTTGATTTCAAATCATAAATTATATGCCGTCATACATGTTCCAATAAAATCTTATTATTGTTTGGTTAGTGGCCAACCTATCATTGATGATTGAAATACACCATCACAGTTTTTTATGTATCCTGGTCATTCCTGTCCATCCTAAGGTTGCCTGGAAGAAATAGCACTTAGCGATAAGGCCGCCCACTGTACCTAGTTTTTATTCTCTGTGTACTTTATTTAAAATGTTGTAATAGTTGTTTGACTGCCTTGGTGGTCCAGTGGTCGCAGTATGCGCCTGCTGTGCACGAGGTTGTGGGTTCCATTCACACACAGGTCAAAACTTTGTGTGACCCACAAATTGTTGTTCTGAGTCTGGGTGTAATTTGTGTCCGTTAATTGTATGTTTGTAAGTCCCCCGCGACACAGAGCTTGTTCTCTAGTGCGGGAGTTGTTTAAAAAAAAAAAGTGTTGTTCTGAGTCTGGGTGTAATTTGTGTCCGTTAACTGTATGTTTGTAAAGTCCCCCGCGACACAGAGCTGGTTCTCTAGTGCCAGAGTTGTCGTAAAAAGAAAGAAAAAAAAGACGTTGATGTACAATAAAAAATTAATGATCTATCTATCTATCAAGCTAATGACAGAGTTATTTAGATCGCCTATATTTAGGCCTATGTGTAATCAATCTGTGACAGTAAAATTATGCTATAGATACGATATTCCAATTGAATATAGAGGATATATGCCTTTACAAAAACAAAGAAAGGGTAATAAAATGAGAAGAGAAGATCCCTCACTGCCTCACACATTAACGTACGGACTCCTTAACCCAATTAAAACTTGTTTAATCCAAAGTTTTAATTAAATTGACTCTCAATAAACTGAAACTATTTATCAGTTGACATGCGGTGTTCGTTTTGAATGTCCGCCATGATACTATACATCTTTTGTTTATGGTGTTGAGATTTACGTTGCTTTCTATAGGCTGTAGATGAAAAAATAAATAAAAGTTAGAGAAGTAGGGCACCATTCAAGCAAGCAAAGCAAGCATGCTTGAGGAAGTACCTTACTTGAATTTTGGGACACCCTTTCTTTGCGGGCGTCTTCATTAGGTACATTAGAACGCCTATACTTGATTTTCTCTAGCTATGTTCGTGTAATAGAGAGCGCATTCCCAGTGTCCGTGCTGATATCCTTACTAATATTATAAATGTGAAAGTTTGTAAGAATGGATGGATGGATGGATGGATGTTTGTTAGTCTTTTACATAAAAACTACTGAACGGATCTGGATGAAATTTAGCACGGAGATAGATTATGGTCTGGAATAACACATAGGCTACTTTTTGCAGCGATAACCGACATCCACGCGGGCGGAGCCGCGGGCAACAGCTAGTTATGCATAACCAAATTTCATTTCAATCGGCTTAGCATTCTTGTAATATTTTTATGAATCATATTATAACATGAAAATAAAATCGAGAATTTTATCTAGCTATAATAGCTTTTATTGTTTAATTAATAAAGTTTATTTTTAAGTGGTTCAGATAGTAAAGATTCGAATGTAAATTACTTTTGTTTAGGCAACCCTGTCGTAGGGGAGATCGACAAGTCTGTGCCCGGTTTTTATGCTAATACGACGAGTACAATAGGCGTTCAACTGTTTTAATTAATTAATTTTGAAGCTTATCAACTCGTTGACCTACCTTGTACTTCCATACGGATAATATCATTTATTTTATTCATGAAACTAGCAACCCAAATTTAAAAAAATATTACCCGTTTAGGGATTGGAAATCCAAAAACGCCTTGCGCAAAAAATGAAGTTTGTAGACCCAGCAGTTTAGGTTCTGCGTTGATGAATTAGACATTCAGTTATTAATAAGAATGTATCGGCACAGTGTCAGCCAGAAAAAAATGATTTCCTATACTAACAAATGCTTTGAGAGACCAAGAGATAAACAAAGCAGTTGGGCTCAACGCTGTGATTAATTAGTTTTGATTCCCTCCTCGTTAGATGGCGCTTTGAGACAGTGTTTATATCCGAGTCTAGATAAGATGGTGTTAGGTGTTAGTACTTGTTAGCAGCTTACGAGGTTAGTAACACAACAACAGTGTTTACAGAACATTGTTCTGCGAAAAATACTACTAGTGAAGGATTAAGGTAAGAATATAATGATAATAAAATTGAAGTTCAATTTATTGTGACTTAAGAAAAAATAGGATATGAAAGAAAAAAAACGAGAATTTTTGTAGATCATACTTTAACGAGCAAAGAAACAGAAGCTTGGATCATTTTGATAGATGAAGTTGAAATTAAGTTTATAAACCATCACAGCGCAGGAAATTATGAACACGTTGAGATAAAATCCACTTTAATTAAAAGTTAACTTCTTAATTATGACATTCACTGAGTAAACTAATTAGTGATCAGTTAACTCGGTACCTCATGTCTGAATGGATTTTTCAAAAAATATTTTCATTACTTTTTACGTAGACCACATATCTAATCAGAAACTTCCAACACTCAAGCTCGTACATAAACTAGTTATAAAGTTCAAGGTATAATATCTGAATTGAAATTTTCAAAACGCCATGCCAGATGCTCTCGGCCTGTCACAATGATTTCAAACTTGAAATTTTATCCAGAAGAGTATATTCCACAAAGTTTTATTCTGTTACATAAAACTTTAGTTTGGCACTTCTCCCATTTACTCGAGTGAAATTTTATGTTTTGAAAACTGATACCTTCAAGGGTTTTCTTAAAGTATGTTTAGAATTCGCTGAGTTAGTAAAGTATCTGTAAAAATCGCGTAGGAACATAAAACTACGTTGAAATTTCAGTTTCACCAACACATCTATTTAGAATTTCATTTTGTTGATGTTGGAAAACGAAAAGAAACATGCAATGAAATATTTATTGCTGCAAATCCTTTGCTAGGGGCAGTTATTGCAAATAACATCAGCGCAGATGAAAGAAGCAGGATGCAAACGTTCCTTTTGGAATTCATGTACAGCTAAATAATCAATTATTCTAGTCAGCAATGATATGGAAAATGTGAATAGGAGCAATATTCAAGCAAGTAGCTCTGAACGAAGGTATGTCTGCGTCTCTAAACAATGCCATGTATTTTGAAATGTGGTTTGACGGTTGCACATGCATTGTTCCGTTCTGGCTGCAGCTAGAGAGTTTGTTGCGCTCGTTCTAAACTATGTACACCTATAAAACCTGGGTGTTACTACCCAACTAGTTTACAAAGCTAGGCATTGTGTAGACACTCGACATGTCTACGTTGAATTGTGTTTTAACCAAAAATATTTTCTTACAATTTTACTTAGTGTGAATTTTTGCTTGCGCTACTTACTTGTTTATTTATACAAACAAAAGACAAACCTACTTTTCCCTACTCACCGTCTTTTGTTTCCCCTTTACCTGTCAATTCTGTGAAATCTTTTTGTTGAAAAGACAATAGTGAAAATTGGCAATCAACTCTGAAGAGGTTGATTAAATTAACATTATTTTTCCGTTTATACCTTTGCAAAATTTCGTAGGTCATTTTTTTCTCATCAATCATAATTAAAACGATCTTTTCAATCCATTTATATGAAATTCTGTTTAATGTTTAATCATCCATCATTATCTAAACACGTCCAACAAATTCTGTACAAGTTGGTCCAACGGCGGACCTTAATACATTAGTCGCTCTAACCAACGTTTTCATTACCGGCCCCATACAAAGTTTCCATAAACTCGCTTCTAAAAGCTTTCTCAATCGTGAATAATTAAACCTATTATTACGAAGTCCAAAATTGGATTAATAAAATCCTACCAGGCCGGGTTCCAGTTAGTTGGTTCTTTAATTCATTCCCTTGGTACCAACCGTCTCTAACTGATTAGCGTTAAAACAGAGTTGTAAAATTTCGATTGTAATTCTCTGTACGATTTTAAAAAGACAATTTTGTTCCCGGCTGTTTTTATTATCCCAAACATAATACGCCTTCTCTACCTTACTTCTTTCTATTACTACATCAGCGTTTTTATTGATTTAACGTACCTATTATTCTTAAAGTAAATTATTAAATCTGCTATCAATAAGTACCGCCTCTATATTATTGATAACATTAGTACCATTTTGGGCTTCATTAACAATATAAGCACCTAATTATCTCCTTCGTTGTTCATAGAAGGGGTTACTTCTATCTCAACACTAACAGCAATTTCGAATAACAATGTATTTGTGTAATTTATATGCGCCTCTGCCTCTTCGGAGATCGTTGTTACCCCGGATGCACGTCCATTGTTGTAGTTCCGTACAGCCGGTTTTAGATTGGTTATTTGTAGCTACAACAAGGCGCGCATACTGTTTAATTTTAACACGCTTTCATTATAAATATGGATATTTTACATAGTAGTAAAAATATAAATAATACTTTCAATATTCGGTATTAATTATCACGAAACATGTCATTGTGGCTCTAAGTGCACGTTACGTACACCTTAAATTACGTAATAAAATTGTTTAACGTAGATGAAATCAGAGCGGGATGCTAGTTGTTTATATATATTAAATCATCATCATCACCATGTCAGCCAAAATACTTCCACTGCTGGACATAGGCCTGCCCCAAAGATCTCCACAGCACTCGGCCCTGAGCTGGCCCTATCCATCGGCTTCTCGCGACCCTTACAAGGTCGTCGGTCCACCTTGTTGGAGGCCATATTAAATTAATTAACATTTATACATCTCATTTTTCTATTTGTGCTATATTTTATATTATTATCTTCTCTACTTTTGCTAACATCACGGGTATATCTTAGAAGGTATAGTAACGTACAGTTTAATTCTTTGAGTGAATTCTCCATTGAATCGCAGATTAATTAAGTCTCTCGAAGTTAATGCGACAAGCCGGTAGATATCGCATTTTATTTTTTAAACTTCATAACTTATATTTTAATTTAATTATAAGGATATTTATTTGCCCTAAGCTTGGCTTCCTCTTTTGACGTAAATTGGTCAAGTTTCTTATTTATTACAACGATTTGTTTAACATCATACTGTGGCCTTTTTATGTTGATGTACTATGATGTTGTTAGATTAAGATACTGAAACACTTATCTGATCCAAAACCATATTATATTTTTATGGTTCTTTTTTTTTATACTAGCAAGGTGGCAAACAAGCATACGGCCCGCCTGATGGTAAGCAGTTACCGTAGCCTATGGACGTTTGCAACAACAGGGGTGTCACTCACGCGTTGACGACCCTTTAAAAACCTTAATGAATAATTGATAATATCGTACATTTTTGTCGTTTGGAGTTGGGAATTAATGTCAATTATGTTGCTTTGGTGGCAGCAAGTATACGAACTATAGTCCATGTAGGTATACTTGGGGTATTGTGATGTGATCCATGGGATAGAAAAATATTTCTTTAAAAAAGCATCACTTATAGAAAGGTAAGTTAAGAACTTGATTTACGAAACAAGCATAGCAAATATGTTAAACCAAAAGAACAAAAATCTCAATATTAATACGTACACAAAGAAAGAACATTTTTCCGCTACTAGTTTTCCCTAATCAAACCGTGGGAGGATCTATCTGACACACGGAGATCAGATTAATCGTCTGCTCCTCGTGTAATGTGAACATTCGCCAGTCCAGGCATAAGATTGATGAATGATGCCACGCCCCTAACCCGAGCGGTGAAGGAGACGGATCGATTATGTATAAAATATATCAAGTTATAGTTAATACCATCCAACCCCTTATTTTGTTGGAGTTTCAGCCCGCGATTCCACCCGCGTGTACAATCTCCTATTTTTTTCGGGATTAAAAGTCTTATGTCTATGTCTATTCCAGACTATAATCTATCTTTATGCGAAATCTCATCCTGATCCGTACTGTTGTCCTGTCTTGATTCAATAACAAACATCCGTATATCCATCCAAATTTTCAGATTTATAATATTAATAACGCTAGCTGTTTGCCGCAGTTTCTCCGGCGTTAAATTTGACTTTAACCAGTGTCATGTTTTTTGTTACTACCATGCTCTCCATCGGGCGGTGCTGTAGCGTGATGTTATACCGTAGTACCTTTAACCTTCTTATAGAGTTAGGCAATCAAATCGTTTTTGATGGAAATGAAGAGACCACTTATAGAAAAGACTTTAAAATACATTTTAAATCATTTAACTTGAACATTAGGAAACATTTGAAAAGCACTTAAGGCCAAATTAGACTGGATATGTCTGAAACCTGAAATATTATTTAACAGGAATGAAAGGGTTAGTATAATATATGTACCCAAAACATATACCCTCAATAACTGCTACACAATCCGGTTATCCATCCAAGAAACCGCACCTTTAATCAAACACAGAATACAGCTTCATGTCAATTAAACTTCAATCCGGAATCAAATAGTCTTGATATTTGCGTATATCAAATATTATACCGTTCTGTTACTGTAAATTGTTCTTAGAAATTGTATCAAATGCTACACACATATCATAACGCCCGTCTCTTATTGGGGTAGGCAGAGACTATGGTACGCTAATTGCTTCGGTCCAAACTTACTTCCTTCGCCTCTTCCACATTCATCAACTTCTTCATGCATGAACGTCGATTCTGGGTACTTTTAATTTAGCCCTTTTCTAGCCCCTACTTGGTCGCTATTTTTGCTTTTACCAAATATTATTTATATTTATTTATTATATGTAACAATGAGAAGATAGAGTTATAATTTTATAACATATAAATATTTTGGAAACCTATACTCTCACACACATGAACACAGCTAACTTCTTCTGTAAGATTGAGGGCAGGTCCTTTCCCGGTCAGGCTTGCTCGCTTGTATGGTATATTACCTCTTCTTTTTATAATACTATTTGGATGGCAAACAGCCATACGGCCTGCCTGATGTTCAGCACTTACCATAGCCTATGGACGATTGCGTTACCAGAAGTATCACTTGCGTGTTGCCGACCCATGTTTTAACACCACAGCTTTAAGATGAAATAATCCTAAATGAGCGTTGGAGGCCTGTACTCACACACAGGAACACAACTACACTGTATATACATAGTCATGATCTCTTGATTAACCCTCTAAAAACCAAAAGCGCCACTACAGTTTAGCACCAACAATATTCAAAGGTACATTTCTTTTAACTATCTCTTCTTGATCCTTGAAGAATCCGATACGTCTACTTGAACGACGTGGCTAGCGGCCACGTCTTTCACATTAAACACACTCCATACATTCCAGTACAGATAAGGTTCGTTTGCCTGAAGGGTTCCGTCTGTCCGTGATTGCCCATGTGCTTCTAATTACCTAGGGTTGTGTACTAATTGTTTGGGTTCTTTGTAAGATTACTACTAGAACAGGCTAAAAGTTGTTTGCAAGTTCAATATACATATCTATACTAATATTATAAAGAGAAAGTATTTGTTTTTTGTTTGTAATGAATAAACTCAAAAACTACTGGAGCAATTTTAAAAAATCTTTTACCATTATAAACCTATATTTTCAGCGGGTAACATGCAAAACATTCGTTTCGCGTTTAGGTAAATGTTTGTAAAATGCCCTACTTTTATTCTTTACTAGCTGTTGCCCGCGGCTCCGCCCGCGTGAATGTCGGTTATCGTTGTAAAAAGTAGCCTATGTGTTATTCCAGACCATAATCTTTCTCTGTGCCAAATTTCATCCAGATCGGTTTAGTAGTTTTTACGTGAAAGAGTAACAAACATCCATCCATCCATCCATCTATACTCACAAAATTTCACATTTATAATATTAGTAAGAATTGCAAGAGTATTAAAAAAAATATATACACAAAACTTATCAAAGATAAATAATTTCAGTACTAAGTAGTTTTCATTTTACTTTCAGTACTTCTACTCTACTGTTTTGATAGGTCAGTTTATTCAACACTATTAGGTAACTAAATTAATACAAAACGCACTTATTTATACACATTAATGAGCTATTCCCAATTCATTTGCCCATAAACGGTTCCGAAACGGCAAAGGTTATACCAATAGCGAATATCATAAGCCTACCGTAATAATCTCTTTTCGCGCCAAATAGGCAAACAATACTCACAAAAAGTACTCCCATATCCTTATTATTATGATAATCGTATTCTCATAACTGCGTTCGCATAGTTTTCACTCCATTACCGCTCCTTTTCCCATTTTCAAAACATAAACGAAACTTAGCCACCAATGGATTCCGAATGGATTTATAGAGGCGACCGTTCAAGGAGTTTTAAATCCTTTCCGTTCGGGAACGCTCAATGGTTTTTGTTTTACGTCGTTTGAATTGTAAATACACAAGTTCGGTAATATGTTTGTGTTACCGAACGTTTGCGCCCTATTTACATATCGGCTTATCTTTACTGATTGTGAATGTTCCACTTCTTTAAAGTTTCTTTCATTGTTTTGTTCATTGCTCTTAAACGAGCTTGTAAAGTTTATTGTTTATACTAAGTAATATTTAATTAATTTAGTATTTTTTAATATTTTTTTGTACTATTGCTGGGCCATGATATTCCCCATGGTATTCCACGCCTCTCTGTTTGATGCTAAATTTACCCATCGTCTTTGCTAGGCGAAAACTAGGAATCGTCATATATAAATCCTCATTATGAATATTATGAAAAGCTCATTATGACAGCGAACCCATTCCAACAATGCAATTACCGTTCAAAGTTAGAGATGCAGCGGAAGCAACTCATCTCAACCGCTGCAGCGCTACGTAAACTTCTGATGCAAGTTTTAATTTTCTTTCTTGCAGCGCTTATTTCGCTGAGTTATAATAGCCTATCGAATCAATAAAATTTTTGTTCTATTTTTAAACTTAGCTATATTTTTTCTTTCAACTTCATAAGGACGCTTTTGCACTACTGGCCAGTTATAAAACGAATAATTTTGTGAGCTGCTGTAGCCTGATTTTGTCGATGTTTTATAATGAATACTGGAGAGATTTAGGTGGTCGAAATTCGACTGTAAAACATAAACAAATACTATATCTACTAAAAAGTCAAAATAAACAGGCAAACAGAGAAGAAAATATACTGAACTGTTTTGTATTTTTTTATATACATACATTATCTTTGAGTAAAAATTATCCAGTCTAAATCTCTGTACCTACTATAAATTTGTTTCTTGACGTCACGTTATACGTTCTTTTTAATGGCTTTATAAGCGAAGTTAAACCAAGGAGGAAACATGTTTGCTGAACAAAATCTAAGGCTTAATAAGTATATTTGACAATGTCGCCAAGTTACGAACGAGCTAACCGATTAATTTTGGTGCCAAGTCTTCTCAATTTTACGACAAAATTGTAACGTTATAAAATTTGTTACCGTTATATACCGTCAATTACTTACGGATTTTCATCGTCGAATAAATACCGTTAAGAGTTCATGTTTTTGCTAGGGTTCAATTTAATTAATATTTTAAATTAATAAAGTGTGATATTACCGTTACTTATTTTTGACAAAAATAACGGTAAATTAAATGTAGTATTTTGTTTTGGACTGGAACATTTGTATAAGTATTAACAATAACATAGAGTAGAAAACTCTTTATTGTACACCAATTACATAAATATTTTATTTTCAAATATCAACTATTATACTCATATAACTTATATATAATAATAGGTATTTTTATATATATTTACATATACTTATATATATATATATATATGTGTCGATAAATTATATAGTATGTATGTATTAGTGTTATAATGATATCTTATATAATTATGTATTGTATAGTATTTATATAATAAGTACACCACAAACTACCTTACCTTACTCTTCAAAATCCATCCAAAGGTTGTCTGGAAGAGATCGCTTTTAGTGATAAGACCGCCCATTGTACAGCTAACTATTACATCAAACTGTTTTCTAAACTGTTGTATTTTTGCTTGGTGTACAATAAAGAATATTCTATCTATCTATCTATCTATCTATTTTTCGGTCGACATGCATTTGTTCGCTTCTTAACCCCTAAAAGGTCCAGCTATATTAATTAGATTTAAAAAAATATACCACTGCTTCAACGCATTATATCTATATTATTAATACGTGAAAAGAAAACTTTGAATTCCTTTTTAAGAATACTGCGAGTACGGAGAAGTAGGAGTATGACATTTGCCATAGCTGAAGTTCATACGGAGAAGAACTGTAGAAAGCATAGTCAAATTTCAACCACCAGACGTCTATAGTAATTTCGGGACAATCTTGTCCACCGCTGTGACTCCTATGAGAAGAACTAAGACCAAGATTAACAGCTGAGTATCGTGATCATGAGCTCGTGCGTCCCGTGGACAACTAAACCTACTGTCTTGGTCTTCTGTAAGGATCTGGAGGTCTTTCCCCAGACTGCCTTGGTGGTCCAGTGGCCGCAGTATGCGCCTGCTGTGCACGAGGCTATGGGTTCGAGTCCCACCCAGGACAAAACTTTGTGTGACCCGCAAAGAGTTATTATGAGTCTGGGTGTAATTTGTGTCCGTTAATTGTATGTTTGTAAAATCCCCCGCGACACAGAGCTTGTTCTTTAGTGCGGGAGAAGTCTTTAAAAAAAAGAGTAAAGTTAGTAGCTTATAGTAATAATAACAATTTATCTTCTCATCATCACTCACCAAACAGCGCTCACCATTTCAACAACAAAATAGTTTCAACCCGTACATTTTAACCCCATGACACACGCTACTTGTTTACCTAATTAGTTGGCAGTTCTCCGCCATATTTCTTTGGATTAAATGCTGCGACTAGGTTTTGTTCATTCGTTCAAATTGTTGATTAGAGCATTGTGGGATTTGCAAGTCTCGTATAATATACAGCTTTAAGTACGAGCTGCTTGGATGCAACTAGGGATTTATGCATTGTAAGCTTTAATTAAGAGAGGTAAGGCACCATATAAGCCGCCGGCTGATTCTCTAAGAAACAGCGATCGCAAACTGACAGTTGTGATTGCTCGGTGACGGCACACACGATTGCTTAACGACAAAAAGGCTCGGTTTTCGCTCTTACGAAATACTGATTTTCAATCTGACAGCCATATTTTGCTTCGATTTTCAAACTGACAGCCAGGTTTTGCTCCGATTTTCAATCTGACAGCCAGATTTTGCTCCGTTTTCGCTCTTACGGAATACACCTGCCGGATAGGAACTACACGTTCCAGAAGGCCATAGCCAAATTGCAATTGCAGTACAACCATGAACTGCGTATAAGAGTAAATCTTTTTTTATTACATTTTTATCCAAGTCTTAGGAAAATGTCTCTGCCATAATTATCCACCTATTTCTAGATAATGCTAATATTGTCCAATCCACCGCAAATGCGCCTAAATCAGCAGAAGAACGTTACTGACTTAAGAATTACTTTTACCTATCTATTTTTTTGCATTCTACAAAACATTTTTATTGTTATTTTTGTATATTGATTTAACAATATAGTAAGCAGTTTATCCGTAGTAAAGAAGCTTATATTACCTGGAGCATCAGTCCCACATATATTTAGACGCTCATTATTTACTTCAAGATGTATAAAAAATCCCATAAAACAGTAACTGTGAAGTTTGAAAGTAAATTAGTTCATTCAACAAAAAAACAACAGCCTGTATATGTTAAATCCAATTACATTTTAGTTCTAATACAGTTTTGTTTTTGTTGTCCTATCGCACTAATTGCTTTTACAAACCCCCTGTATAAAAGTTGTAATAGTTTAAATTTGTTCTCATTGATTTCAGTCTGTTTTGGAAACGGATCACGTTGCGTGAACACTCGATAGATAAAGGGTGTATTGATAATGTGGGAGTGAATATATTATTAGTTCGATTAATTTAAATGGGTTTGTTTGCCTTTTAATTTAAAAATACCGGTAAAATACATGATGATGTTATCTATACCGATTTCGACACTATCTCGATTGTCACGTACGACTTATACAGCCAATAATTTTATTAAATCATCATCATCATCTCAGCCAAAAGACGTCCATTGCTGGACATAGGCCTCCCCCAAGGTTTTCCACAACTCTCGATCCTGAGCCGACCTTGTCCATCGGTTGCCCGCAACCTTAACCAGGTCGTCGGTCCACCTTGTTGGAGGCCTGCCCACGCTTCGTCTTCCAGTTCGTGGTCGCCACTCTAGAACCTTTCACTCTAGAATTTTATTAAATAATAATAATAATTTAATTTTTTCCCGCGGTCAGTCTGTAGATGGGTGACCATGTACTACGGTTGATCTCTCTCCAGTCGTATCAGATTGCCGTTCTATCGGACTATGAGAAAGAAGGAATAGAGAGTGCACCAGTGTGTGCGCACACACTTGTGTAAAATAAGCTAATCTCTGTTGAGATTAGTCGCAAAAATCTGGACGACTATTTTATTATTATTCTCCTTTAATATACTATTGCAAACTAAATTAATACAATGTATTATAGGTATCTACTTACAAAATCGCCATCAATTTCTTGTGTCCCACCTTGTTACCAAAACTTAGCTCATATATACAGTTATCAGTGGAACAAAATACGTATTCTAAATTAAGTAGGAACACGTAGGTACCATACGGGAGTAAATCAACTAGTGCGGGAACACGTAGGTACTTGTGCACTTTTTGATTTATGACTATGTTATAGTAAA
This sequence comes from Trisateles emortualis, assembly GCA_947095525.1. Classification (NCBI taxonomy): domain Eukaryota; kingdom Metazoa; phylum Arthropoda; class Insecta; order Lepidoptera; family Erebidae; genus Trisateles; species Trisateles emortualis. The sequence continues at coordinate 14,549,862 of OX352742.1, read as the reverse complement.
TTGGTGGAATTCGAGTGAGAAAATAACTGACTGATAAAGAAGTTTAATTAAACTATCACTTTGGTTGGTTGAAGCCGGTTAAAAATGGTAGGGCACCATACTAGTGAGCAAGCCCGACTGGGGAAGGACGTCCACCTTACAGAAAATCACATAACTACACACAGCGGTGTAGTTATGTGAGCGCTCATTTAGGGATTTGAAAGAATCATTTTCCGATCCCAAGGATACTCTTGATTGATAATCTTAAAAACCTGGTGTAAAAAAATGGGTCGGCAACACGTAAGTGGTACCTCTGGTATTGCAAGCGTCTATAGGTTACGGTAAATGCTTTAAACATAAGAATAAGAAGTGTATTTATATAATTATAATTTTAGTATCTATATAAATTATATTATATATTATACTAGTGGCACGCCCCGGCATCGCACGGGTAAGTTTCAATTTGATCAGACCAAGAAAACGCGTTGTTCCATACAAAATTTTGCAACCCCTTTTCACCCCCTTAGGAGGTGAATTTTCAAAAATCCTTTCTTAGTCCTTTCTTACGTTATAAAAGGAATACCTGTGCAAAATTTCAAGTTTCTTACCCTTATAGTTTAGGCCCTGCGTTGATATGTCAGTCAGTCAGCTTCTCCTCCTTATATAAAAATATATATAGATAACTAGCTGTTGCCCGCGGCTTTGCCCGCGTGGATGTCGGTTATCGCTATAAAAAGTAGCCTATGTGTTATTCCAGACCATAATCTATCTTTGTGCCAAATTTCATACAGATCCGTTCAGTAGTTTTTACGTGAAAGAGTAACAAACATCCATCCATACTTACAAACTTTCGTATTTATAATATTACTAGGATAATTTAATCTTATAATATTATGTATAACACTATAATGATTTATTCTTAACTTTTAATCATTATAACACCCGCCATTAATATCTCTGCATCACCCTAAGGTAGACTGGTAGAAAATGCCTAAGGCAGTCCGCCTTTGTAACTTTGTGCGGGAAGTTTAAATAAACAAATAAGAAGTTTAAAACTCACGTATCACAATGACATTATCCTTACTAATATTATAAAGGTGAAAGTTTGTAAGAATGGATGGATGTTTGTTACTCTTTCACGTAAAAACTACTGAACGGATCTGGATGAAATTTGGCACAGAGGTACATTATGGTTTGGAATAACACATAGGCTTTTTACAGCGATAACCGACATCCACGCGGGCGGAGCCGGGGCAACAGTTAGTACTGTATACTTTAGGATTTCTTTGCACAAGTTATCTAAACTGAAGCATGTGGGCCGTAGCGGTAGAAACGACTAATTCTCAGTCAAAACTCCCGACTAGTTAGACCATTAATTGTCAAAGTTGGTTCGTTGCCACAGCCGGTATCTGTGGGTTAAGTTCCTTCAAATTATTGTGGCCGTACGAATAAGTTTGCTGTATTGGTTATAAATCAATGTATTGTTCGATTGACTGCATGTGGTAAGTACCACACGTTCCAAATGTATAAATACTACGGCTATGGCCCGCGGTTTCGGTTTGTGTTGTACTAACATCATCATCATCATCATCATCTCAGCCAAAAGACGTCCACTGCTGGACATAGGCCTCCCCCAAGGATTTCCACAACTCTCGATCCTGAGCCGACCTTGTCCATCGGTTGCCCGCAACCTTTACCAGGTCGTCGGTCCACCTTGTTGGAGGCCTGCCCACGTACTAACATAATATATATTAATTATTATATCGATGGTCTAGAAGACAAATGTGCTAATTACAAAATTTTGATAATTTAATATTTTAATGCCAAATGTTTGAGCTAATACATTTTTTTTATACTACCAAGGTGACAAACAAGCATACGACCCGTCTGATGGTAAGCAGTTACCGTAGCCTATGGACGTTTGCAACACCAGGGGTGTCACTCACGCGTTGCCGACTCTTTAAAAACCTTATAACTCCTTTCTTGAAGGCAATAAAATATACATAAATACATTTGGCATTAAATATTAAATTATCTAAATTTTGTTATTAGCACATTTGTCTTCTAGACGATATAGACATATTTTTTTTCAAATATTAAAGAATGATTCAATAATTAAAAACTTGATGTGTAACCATAATTTTATACTTTCAATTTTGTCGAGTCAATAAGCTCCCCGCCATTAACTTGAGTACTTAAGCAACAGGATGTTTGTAAGTGGACCAGGACATTACGTTGAATGGCTTCAAAACTTAAGTCACTTTATGAAAATGGATGCTGCAAACGCTAGAGTGAGAACAGTACTTAGTATTTTAGATGCATTAAAAGCAAAATTAAGCGGTGTTAGTCAAATGGAAAATGAAGAGACTATTATGGACGATATGTATAATTGGTCATTAAGATATACTTAAATATTAAAGCAATGTGGAATAAGACGAGCCTGGAGCAGAACTCGAACCTGCGCGTCTCGGGTTCCGGCCCAGCGCACTACCAACTGTGCCATCCGAGCTCCTACTCCAGAGTTCATTAAGATATTGGTCATTTTAGCACTATGGCCATTTAAGCACCGTGGACATTTTAGCACCTTGGTTATTACTCCCCGAAAGGTTTTAATGCTCGTCCGAAGGAGTTCTTTAAGTTTTGTTTTTTGATTCTACTTAGGTGGCTAATAAGCATACGGCCCGCCTGATGTTAAGTAGTTACCGTAGCCTATCGAGGCTTGCAAAACTAGATGTATAACTTGCGTGTTACTGAACCATTTTTTTACTCCAGGGCTTCGATCATATCCCTGGGATAGGAAAACGTTTCTTTCAAAACGCATTCCTAAATGAGTGCTTGAGACCTGTACTCACATACAGGAATACAAATGTTTGGTGTTTTTACTTTCTCTTCGTCTTGAGTAGGCTACAGATTAAAAGAAAGTAAGGATCTAAGCACCTGGTGATTCTGCTGCCAATGGTCTGTAGATTAGTACACTAGGCCTCACGACCATTGTTTCAATCAACGACTGCTTATTACGCCAGTCATATTTTTTTACGAAATAAGACCCGCCGGCTAAGAAACAGCGATCGCAAACTGACATTTGTGATTGCTCGGTGACGGCACACACCATTGCTAAACGTCAAAAAGGCTCGGTTTTTGCTCTTACAGAATACCAATTTTCAATCTGACAACCAGATTTTGCTCCGTTTTCGCGGTCGCTCGGTTTTCGCTTATACGGAATACCCCTACCGGTGTACATTACACGTGTGCAAATAATGGGTTTCAACAAATATAGGCAGTGCAAATGTTTCTGTTTTGTACTGGTGTGTAACTTTGTCATGTATGTGTATTTTGCTATGTAGAAGTTTGGTATATAAGTTGAGTAGTTGGTTTTGTTATGTATAAATAAGCTTTTTTGTAAGTCCGTTTTACCCCGCTGCAGGATAGTCTACGTATTTTTTAGTTACCGTAGCCTATGGACGTTTGCAATATCAAAGGTATCACTTGCGTGTTGCCGACCCATTTTTATATACCAGGGCTGTAAGATGGGTTAGTATACCTGGGATAGGAAAACGTTTCTTTCAAAACGCATTCCTAAATGAGCGTTGGAGAACTGTGATCACACACAGGTACACAGCAACTTCGCCGCTGTGTGTAGTTATTGTCTTTTGTAAGATGCCCCCACCTTACAAAAGACAATAACTGTCCTTTCCCAGTCGGACTGGCTCGCTAATATATCTAAAGCCACTTGAGACCAGCCTTCGTTAAATTAGGCCAACTCCATTCTGCCACCTCCATTTGGGTCTATCAGTCGCTTACTAATTACTAATAAGCTACAATTTAGTTTCAAGAGATAACTTCCAATCTAGGACACAGGCTCTGTGTCTCAAGGTCTTTACAAAATATTTAGGAACATAAAGTACACCTGATCTAGACTCGAAACAACTATTAGTAGTAACTACGTAGTCTTTTCCGTCTAGGAATCAAATACAACACCCGGCGCGATGTCGTAGGTCACCTTAACCAATAAAAATCACGTGCAGTCCAAGTTCTCCTTTTTTTTTTTCAAGAAATGAATGTTAAAATAATGATACTGGCAACTTAACCTACATAAGTTATTAGAAAACAAGCAGTTTCTACATTTAAACCACTAAGTGCCACATAAAACATTTATTTTTGTCGCAACAACAAAATTCTAAGTAGTCAAGTCTTCAATCTAACCTTTCCTTGACTTGTTGATTATGCAAATATACACTCTATTTCAAAGCGAATTAGGTTAAAAGTATTTGACAGGTTGCATGCATGCTACATTTATGCATGCAGTGTTTCACGCAAACTCGGTTACTTAAATTGGTTCACATTTAAAACTCGATAAACTAAGCTTAAGTTAGATAACGTTGGTAAAGTAAATAATGAAGGAAAAACTGTATGTAATTTAAAGGGAAATTAATTATTTATCATGTGAACATCCCTTGAGGTTAAAGTAGAGGTACGAAGTTTTGTGTTGCAAATACAAACTGACTACTTTTTGGTTTTTTAAAAGACAACTCCCGCTCTAGGGATCAAGCTCTGTGTCGCGGGGGACTTTACAAACACACCGGTAACGGAGAAAAAATACATCTAAATCCGATACACAAATTACTTTTTTCCTAGACATTATACTATCACCTGGGTTTGGCAGTCCTTGTCTACTTTTTCCACTTATTTTAATCCCATGCAGTCGCGTTATCTATTCCTTCACCTTTACGGTCTTTTAGAATCGTTGTGAGCCAGTTGGCAAGCGGTTTTTATGACGTATTTTTGTCGGTATTCTTTTCTTTTTTTAAAAAACAACGCCCGCACTAGAGAAAAAGCGTGGGGGACTTTCCAAACATTCAATTAACGGTCACAAATTACACCGAGACTCAGAACAACTCTTCGTGGGACACATAAAGTTATGCCCTGTGTTGGAATCGAACCCAAAATCACGTACACAGCAGGCGCATACTGCGGCCACTGAACCACGAAGGTATCATATAACAATCAGTAGACTGTAGCAATGCCAGTTTGCAGCAAACGTTTTAATAAACATTATCCACGCGATCATGATTGTCCAAGCAAACTCGATCCCAAATAATTTAACTATTCCATCTGAATGTAAATTCGCTAACAACTCGGCGAATGTTAATCAGTAAACACAATGATTAATTAAGTCAGCGAGACGAGATCTTTGTCATTATAATGAGCCGTATCGTGTCCTATTCATACGCAAACATCTTGAGATGGTAAATGAGAGTGATTCCGTTGACTGAGTGGGGTACCGATGCGCGCAGTGATGCGTCATACCCACTGTAAGTTCTCATTACAATGTTTATATCATCGAAAAAGGCGACGAGTGTTTTAAGGCTTGGGATTTAGCCAACGATCTTGAGCATTTGGGCAAAGCAAACACGACCTAATTCTCCAGGCGAGCGCGGGGGGATACAAACAGATCTACTCTTTGAATGGACGTCTTTTTAATTTATAATAAATTATTTAATTAAAATTCTAACTTATTCTAAATATAATATAACCAAATTATAGGTGTATGTTTTTTTTCTGATAGAAAATGAAGTCAAAAAGTGGTAACCACTTTTTGACTTCATTTTCTAACCTGAATAATTTGGTGCTGATTCGATGACGGAAACGGAGTTAAGTTTTATATAATCGGAAAAATATGTATGCACTTGTCGGGGACTTATTTATATGTCAATTATTTGTTGATTACAACGCGCATAAGAACTTTCGGGTACAGTGACGTAATTGATTGTATTTGTGTATTACAACGAATCTATTTTTTTCGTAATAATTACTCTTTTTGTTTTCACAATACCTTACCAAATACTAAGGAGATAATGGCGTGGCCATATACATGCTAAAACAATAATATACGTCATAGTATTTCATTATCCACGTACTCTCATTTTATAGAGCGAGTAAATAAATTTTAACAGAAAAGCTGATTAATTACAAATTCACAGGATGGAAGTAAAATGGCCACAGTTTGCACTGTTAGAGCTGAATACGCGAATTTTAATTCATTATTAATATTGTTACGCACACTACAACGCTTGCTGAAATATGCTGTTTTGATATTGACGGTTTTTCTTTATTTATCGGTCTCATAACAATAAAAAATATGATTATACTTAACAAGGTATTCCACGCAATTAAATTCAATTCAAAATAATTTATTCCACATAACAATAATAGAGAATATATTTATAAACACAAAAAAAAAAAGAATATATAAAATTACACACATACACTGGACAAAAGAAGTGGAAACGGTGTAGCATGCAATTTATATAATGGAGATGTAGGTACATCGCACTTAAACAGCTTAAAGTACCTAATATCAGAGTTTAAGGCACTCATAATTAATGGAAAGCAAAAATAATAAAAAATATACATACAGAAAGAAATGACGGTTGAATTTCGAACGCTATAGGGCGTCAACTAAACGTCATAGCTTACGTCATCATGTTCTCTATTTAAATGTGCACTGTAAATTTCAAATGTTTAGTTCTAGAAATAGCTAGAGAATATTCTAGAACGACAAGTAATATCAACAAACATTTCTATGAACATAACAATGATAGCAACGTCTCCCCCGAGTGCTCTATAGACTTGTATGTAAAACCGAACGCTTTACAAAAGTTACCTAAGTATAACAATGTTAAAATAAAATGCTCTGTAATGTCTACGGTACGACGAATGAAAAGGTACATTTCTTTATAGTCGTATTGTTAAGGTTCTTTGTATTCTTTTGAGATGTTCTTTCGTGTTGAGAATTGTAATTGGAAGTATTTTTGATATGACTTTTCAAATGTTTGCTTTGATTATAATATCTTCTGCGGTTAGCTTGCGTTGTTTGAAGTAAAAACTTTTTTTAGGCGCGTTAAGCACTTTCTGGGTGAATAAAAATCATGAAACTCGCGTCATCGTCACCGAACGCTTTCCATATTCAGAAATGAACAAAAATCATTAAACTCACACCATCGTCACCGAACGCTTTCCATATCCTTACTAATATTATAAATGTGAAAGTTTGTGAGTATGGATGGATGGTTGGATGTTTGTTACTCTATCATGTAAAAACTACTGAACGGATCTGGTTAAAATTTGGCACAAAGATAGATTATGGTCAGGAATAACGACTACTTATTACAGCGATAACCGACATCCACGCGGGTGGAGCCGCGAGCAACAGCTAGTTCATAAATAATTCACAAGTTACTTAGTTTTCAGTTCTATTGGCAGTCCTTAAAGCCTACTGCCCCACATGTTTTTTTTTTGAGTCATGAGGTCCTTAGGTCGAATTTTGGGCCGGGCAAAATATTATGGGTTTCTCTGTTCTGTAAAGATGATTCATCCCGGTCTAGCGCACAATGACAAGCTTAAAGCTAAGTAAATAATATTGTCATCTTACTAATTTCATTTTAAGGACTAAAATAAAAGGCTGTCATGGTACGGTTTCTGATATTGCTTTCCCAGTAAGCTTGAAACCACGGTCGTGACCTAGTTGAAACTACACGCAGTCCTTACTAATATTATAAATGTGAAAGTTTGATAGATGTTTGTTACTCTTTCACGTAAAAACTACTGAACGGATCTGGATGAAATTTGGCACAGAGATAGATTATGGTCTGGAATAACACATAGGCTAGGCTTTTTGCAGCAGTAACCAACATCCACGCGGGCGGAGCCGCGGGCAACAGCTAGTTAAAATATATATCTGAATGTGACGGTCATGCGAATTCGTTGCTTTTTCCACATACCAAACGTAAAACTTTCTGCAAAGATCTTAACCAATAGTCGGCGTAGTTCGCGCATGTCTTATACTTGGTCGAATTGCAGGTGCATACTTCGACAGTATTAACCAATGACGCGAATCCTTCAATCCTGTGATTGGTTAATTATCGCGCCCCGCCCCCCGCGCCCATCACTTACCACCAAAGAGACCTCATACATGCGCTTTCTGCGCAACTAATCAAAATTTTTATACCCAAACATAAATAAAAGGAATACTAACACACAAATCATTAGCTAGACTCTAAACTTTTCTGAACGGATCAACAAATACAGTAATATAATCTTAAGTGAACACAAATTGATTCGGCTGTTGCATTAATTTCCTGTCAACAAACGTGCTTCGTATAAATATGCGATAAATAAAAACTTACTTGTACCACAGCTTGAAGAAACAACAGCTAACACACTCCTAAGTGCTTGTATTTAGAAGCTCGGGCATCAAAAGCAAAAATTGTTGTTCGTTTTGGCATTTGCCGAAAAGCGCTTTCTAAACTTGAATAAACCAGTAATTTCGAAAAGAGGCTTCATATCGATCTTTGAATACAGATATTTATACTCGTATGTATGAAGAGAGTGTACGCTATACAGATTCATTATTTTTCTCTACCTTTTTTTCTCTTATTTCTCTTTTTGTCTCCTAAATCTTTCTGCGTCTTTTGAATAGAAATAAACTGAATATTTGTTTATATAAAAATTACATCGGTATCATCAAGTGCTTCCTACTCCGATTACCATAGCTTGCTGAACAAGCTATTATGTTATAATCTGTGGCTATACAGACTATAGCAACAAACGGACGGATGGAAATTCAATATCCGCTCAAGGCAGAGGAATGCAATACAATGGTTGATTATTTCATGAATTGTGTATTTTGTATTGTTAATATTACGATTGGCGAATGAATACGGCTTTAAATGTTGAATCGAGAAGTATTAATTAAAAACAAATACATCAGCTGTTTCGAAAGCCAGGTTGTTCTTATGTCTCAAATGATACGGTTGATTGTCGAATACCCAACTAAAGTAATAGTGAAGACACTGCCGCAATTTGTAATATTAAATACCTATCGGTTAGGACCTATTCAGTTGGCAAATACGCACAGGCTGGCAATAAAGAGGGCGGCAGGGGTATTCCGTAAGAGCAAAAACCGAGCCACCGCGAAAACCGAGCAAAATCTGGCTGTCAGATTGAAAATCGGTATTCCGTAAGAGCAAAAACCGAGCATTTTTGACGATTAGTCAATAGATTATGCCGACACCGAGCAATCACAACTGTCAGTTTGCGATCACTGTTTGTTAGAGAATCAGCCGGCTGGGATCCCGCGACCCGTGTTCGAAATTCAAAAATAGCATAACCTAGCAGTTAGGACCTATTTAGTTGGTATGTACTCACAGGCTGGCAATAAAGAGGGCGGGGTTCCCGCGACCGGCGGTGTTCGAAATTCAAAAACCGCCGGTGCGCGAGCGCCCTATTCATGAGCAGTAACTATTTATTCTAACATATTGCGGCGGGATCCTCACTATATAAAGAGATTCTTCCTTACGTAGTGTAAGGAAGAATCTGAGTGGCAAACTAGCATACGACCTGTTTGATGTTAAGCAGTTACCGTAACATATGGACGCTTGCAATACCAGAGACATGCTTTCGTGTTGCCGACCCAATATTTTTACACCAGTGTTTTAAGATCTTATAGTATCCCTGGGATAGGAAAACGTTCCTTTCAAAATGCATTCCTAATGAGATATGTATTGTTATTTGGCTGTGGTCTTCTGTAATGGTCCTTCCCCAATTAGGCTTGCTCGCTAGTATATTGCCCTACCTATCTTAAATTTGTAACTAACTTCTCAATTCACTGATGAGTGAGTCAACAATTTTAATATAACTATTACAACAATATTATTAGTTAAATAAATATACAAAATTGTATTATAAATCGGCCATTTGCCGTTAATACGGCCTATTGGAATGTATACAGTGCCTATCGGGAAACGCTAAAGTTTTATTCAGGGTTGTAAAATTTTATTACTTACATCTACTTTTAATCTGAACTGAAAACACTTTGTTTATGTAATACACTGTTTTGTTGAAAAGTTAACAAGTATTGAGATGGTATCGTACAAAGATGGAAGGTTTAAGTAACGAGGGAATCTTAGCAATTTTTTATTTATATTTTCTAAGTGGCAGAAAAGCATACGGCCTGGCTGATGTTAAGCAGTTACTGTGACGTATGGACGCTTGAAATACTAGAGGTATTACTCTTTTTTTACTTCAGGGCTTTAAAATGGAATCTTTCGTGGTTTCTTTCAAAATGCATCTCTAAATGAGCGCTGGAGACCTGTACTCTCACACATGAACAAAACTACACTGCTGTGTGTATGTAGTTTTTGGCTGTGGTCTTCTGTAAGGTCGAGGTCCTTCCCCAGTCGGGCTTGCTTGCTTGTGTGGTGCTCTGCTTCTTTTCCTTGAATCGAACACGTTATGGTAAGCTATAGAACAAGTCCTGTGTCGCAATTGTGTATACAATTGTCCGACGAAAAATAGAGAAATAAACCCTTATCAGAATCGAACTTACAACATTCAGTGAGGTGACCACGATAGCCACTAGATCATACGTGTAATTCCAACAATAATACCGCAAGCTTTCAAAATGTAAAGCATGTACTTGTATATCTGACTGGTTATCGCTTGTGAACACAAAGTACGCTGATTCGATGACGCGGCATGATTGCAATACCGAATAACGGATTGATTTACGAGAACTACCATTTAACTGCGCGCTGTTGCTACTGCATAGTGGGCCAATATACGCTATAATGCTGGACATAATAATAATTTTTTTAGTTTCGCGTCGCATAAACTTATACATAATCGTAACTATATTAATTTTAGATAAAAAAATATGATTTATTTAAAAAATCTAAATATTGGTTGGAAACTTAGTTTCACATTAGTAGTAGGTCGTGCAGTTGAGTCTTAAACCGGCAAATAATATTTTAAAACACCGGCTAATGATCGAATTACCATTAAATGTTTATAAATCATTAAGTGTAACTTCTATTAATAACAATATACTAGTAATACTAGTAATCTCTATCCCCGCCGTATTTTTCTATATGCTGGACTTAGGTTGTATTTATTTCCGTTTGCAATATTCACAGAATCTATCTATAGCTTAAGTATTTCCATTAGAAACAATGTAAAGCAATGACCCATTTAATACTAAGTGTAGAATCTCTTTTAATAAATAATTAATTAAACATAGAAATCTCTTTCAATACCGTTAATCTTCTCCCCAAATAATTGTCGCAAACTTTTGTCGGAAAAACAACCAAACAAACCGAAGCTCCATTTGTTTAGGTTCGCGAACACAAAAAGAGATATCGTCGGCCAAATAATTACACGACAGGATTAAAAGGATGTAAAAAACGCAGCAGAGCTAACGCTACACGATTCACAACTTTTCGCAATCTTTTTTTTTTGTTGCCGAAAACTTTTTTCTACGTCAACTGTTTTGTGAAGCACTGTGCAGTGTGTCCTGTGTTTTGCAGTTGGAAAACAAAGTAGGGGTAAACGCTGCGTGTCACATGCTCAGCATTTCGTTTTTGTGCAAATTCGGTTGTTGAATTACGCTGGTAACTATTTAATAACTTTATTTTTGTGTTGTGGCGGTGGCGTTGAGACTAGACACAATGTATGTATGTATATTATTTTGCTTTTCACACACATACATTGTTTATATTTTAGACTATCTAGGACTGTATAACTGACTAAGGTTTTAAATAAATTAGCGCTGTACGCGTCGTCGTACAATGTAGAATTATTAATAAACTATTGATAGAAAAGACATACATATAAGGTAGGCATAGGATTAGTAATATGGCTTGTACCTTCTTTATACATAATTGAGGATTCCGCCAATGCCAAAATCTATTTGAAGCTGACTTAATTATGCAAGAAAATCTGAAAATACCATAAACCTTTTCCTCGAATCTAACTTAAAAATATCAATATCAATTCATGCTAAGTAATATAAAGTTCTTTTTTTAGACTACTGTGTGGTTCTGCTGGTCAAAGGCCTCACTCAAATCCTTTTACACACACTGCTTGTACCACCTAATACCAGTTAACAATTTTAACCCCGTATTTAATATTCACAAGCCAAATAATTCTAATTGTCTGCTTTTATTCAGCCACTAGTGAAAACAGACGATTATACAAAAATAAACATCATTATTTATTCAGTGGAAACCTCTCAGTTGGCTTACATCCAGCGGTAAAGATAACAGTTATTTCAATTTACATACATATCATCACGCCTGTCTCTAGGGTAGGCAGTGCAGTGGTTTGTTAGTATGGTGGTAGGTGCTGGTACGTTGTTGCCAGAGAAGAAGAAATAAAAAACGGAGTAGTAGATTTCACGTGTGTATTGGACGACTGTCATAGATGAAAGTAAAGTATCGGTTCTTTGGGTAATAAAGACTTATTTTAAAAACGCGAGGGGAGCCGAATGGAATACTAACTTGTAACGCATAAGGTGGGAGCTGAATCTTGGTAGTACTAATGTGAACTTCACTTTGTGGAATTTATACGTACTGATCAAATGATTTACCATCACCTGACAGTAAAATAAAAATCGTGAGAAAACCCATTCATCTAAGAAGAAATTCCAATGGTATGTCTGATCCACCAACCCGACGTAACCGTACCACACAAAGTACCTAGATTTGGAATTACACTTGTTTTTGTTCCGTATGAGGATCAAACCCACTCAGTGGTAAATGGCAAAGTAACTACTTAAGCAATTTTATATTTGCGATAAACAATAAATCTTATTTCTATCGATGACCTAAATTTACTTTAAAATCTCCTCTTGCTAAGAGAAACTTCGCAAGAGTAATATTTGGGGAAAAACTGTACACAACAAGTTGTAAGTTTGTCGTCTACGAACAACGGTAGTACACAACATGCTACGAACTAGTTGCTACGGGTCATAGCTCGTAGCACATTGAAATACGCTACGGATTTTCAAACTTCGAGCATTGGTTACTTGGTGAGTTATTTGAATAGATTAGCTATCTATTTTTAATATATTGAGTAAATAGAGAAAACTAATCAGTAAAACTTCTGACGTTGTATCTTTTTAAAACAAGAAAATCATTGACTATTTGTTTTGTTATTATTTGTACATCGTATATTTTGAATAAGTTTTCTCTTCCGACCCGCGTATTTTTTTTTAAATATTTGTAATTGAAAATATTTGTAGAATTCATGATAAACCGATATTTTTTAATTCATTCGAAATTATGTAGATCGAAATTAACACTATCGAAACTATATTTAAATATTTTAAGCAATGTGGAAAAAGTCCAGCTGGGAGCAGGAATCGAACCTGCACCTTTCGGGTTACGGCAAAGCGCACTACCAATTATGTTACCCAAGTTTCTCTTCCTGAGTTCGAATTTGTTTCATTCAAGCTTCATTTCAATCATATAAATATTTTAGAGCTAAGTGCATAAAATGTAAAAAAATATTGAATACTATCTACAGTACCTTAGCAAGATTTTTATATACCCTCCATGTCAAGTAATTCTACAACAAAACAGGAATAAATAAATTACTTATTATAATAAAGGTCTCTCTATCACTAACAGTAGGTAGTTAAGGGCATGTTAGACTTTGATGTAGAGCCATAAAGTCGGTAATGATTTTAGTCGACGGGCTTTAGCGGCCGTTTGATAGCTCTTCATGAAAGAGCTCTTCATGTATGTATTTATATACATATTTATGTATAACATTCATTAGAGAAGTTCTAGTTTGTACCGTTATGTACAAATTAAAAGATAAAAAAGTTTTTAAACGTAAGTTTTGTTTGTCAACAGTATTTATTTTTAAAATGATACTTGACTGCCTGTTGGGTCTTGTACCCTTACAAGACCAAACAGGCAGTCAAAGGCAGGTGGTATCACACAAGACAAGTCTTTGTGTGTTTCGTAAATATTTGTTAGGAGTCTAGTTGTACGTGAATCGAATGTTTATAGTCACCCAGTGACCCAGGCCTTAGGATCTCCCTAATGATATATATGTCTTTTTGGAGAAATATTAAAAGTACCCGGAATCGACGTTTATAAATGAATAGGTTCATGATTGTAGAGGAAGTGAATTAATTATGTCTGGATCGAAGCAATTGGCGTTTTATAGTCTGTACCTAATCCAATAGGAGACGACCTTGATGATATGTACCTTTTTTTTTTTTTTTAATACTACTTAGGTGGCAAACAAGCATACGGCCCACCTGATGTTAAGCAGTATCCGTAGCCTATAGACGCTTGCATTACCAGAGGTATCACTTGCGTGTTGCCAACCCATTTTTTTACACCAGGGCTTTAAGATGGAAGTAACCCTGGGATAGGAATACGTATCTTTCAAAACGCATTCCTAAATGAGCGCTGGAGACCTATACTCACACACAGGAACACAACTACACCGCTGTGTGTAGTCATTTGGCTGTGGTCTTCTGTAAGGTGGAGGTCCTTCCCCAGTCGGCCTTGCTCGCTAGTATGGTGCCCTACCTCTCTTGAAATGTAAAAAAAACTCTACCTGAAATGTAAAAAAAAATACTTTGTATGGATTGTTCCCACAGACAAACTATACTTATAAACATAGCTTTGTAGGGCTATATATAGATGTAAGATTTGTTGTAAAACTTTTCTTTAATGCACACATACATACATATCATCACGCCCGTCTCCCACTGGGGTAGGCAGAGATTATGGTACGCCAATTATTGCTTTGATCCAAACATTCATTCTTTTTCCTCCTTAACATTTATCAACCTCTTATATCCATCTCAGCCATAAGAAGTCCACTGCTGGACATAGGCCATAGACATAGGGTTTTCCACATCATTCGGTCCTGAGCTGACCTTGTCCATCGGTTGCCCGCGACCTTTACCAGGTCGTCGGTCCACCTTGTTGGAGGCCTGCCCACGCTGCGTCTTCCCGTGCCCTGTCCATTGCCACTTAATTGAGGCAATGCTTCGAGCTATGTCGGTCACTTTGGTTCTCCTACAGGGACTCCTACTCCGCAGGGAAACTCCAAGCATAGCTCTCTCCATTGCTCTTTGGGGTGACTTTGAGCCTTCGCACGAGGTCTATAGTGAACGACATACGACTTATATACATATATGTATGTACATAAAAAAATTAAATCAACAATGCTGTACATACGCAAAAGTATCAGCATTTAACTAGTTAACAATACTGTACCCACATACAAACATACAAAACACGAGTTGTACGATATTTGGCTTCGTGTTAATGCTGACACTGAGTCGGATTAGCTTTACGTTGACAGCCCGCTATTTATTTTAGAACCTACTTTGTTTGTTCACAATTACAGCGTTGCTTTCGTTTTGTATTGATCTAGTTTATTATGTTGTTTTGTACGGGTTTTGTGATGTATTTAGTGATTACTTGAGACGTAGGGCATTATACGAGTGAACAAGTCCGACTGAAAGGACCTTTATCTTACAGTTAACTTTCTAAAATAACTAGCATAGTCACACAGCGTTGTAGTTGTGTTCCTGTGCGTTGTTTTTTAAGAAAAAATAAACCTATTGTTACCCATAACACAAAACCCTGATAAAAAGATTTTGTGTGAAGCGTACGTGAAGCCCAGGCATAGCAAACATCAGTACGGTTATGATAACTTCTTACCATCAAGCTGCCCGTATCCTTGATTAGCACCTAGGTAAAACGTCAATAAACATGAGTGTGGTCTTTTAGTGAGGTAATTTTATTATGGAATGTTGTATATAATGTATGGAACAGTCGTTAGATCACGACAGAGGCCTTAATGGGCGATTTAAGCAACTCAGTCACCAAAGCAATACAGCCAATAACCAAACGATAAGAAAGAGAAGTAACATACAAAATTAATATTTTAGTTTCTTTCTTTCTTTCTCTACCTCTAACTACTTATTCAAGAAAAAGAACATGACGCTAAATAACCCATAACATATTATTTAAACATGAAGATTTTAAGTTAAAAACAGCCGCAAGATGTCACCACTTGCAAGTAAGACCCGTCTTCAAATTAATTAAGTCAAGTTGATTAAGCGTTTCCTATTGGTGGTATGATAGATGATTATTGCACTCCGTCACTGAGTTCTTGTTAGTTATGTAGTAAATAATGATGTGTATAATCTGAGATTTAATTAAAATATCAGATTTCATAAGAAGATGTAGTTAGTTTGATAGTTTTACGTCATAAGCGACAGTTGAAATTTTGTTTAAAAGTGATTTTGATATACTACCTGGATGGTAAACAAGCATACACATTATACATTTTTATAACAATGTAAGATGGCGTAACTATGGAATAGAAAAAGTTTTTTTTTAAAACGCATCTCTAAATGATACAACTACATCTATGTGTAGTTTTTTTTTATACTACTGAAGTTGCAAACAAGCATATGGCCCGCCTGATGGTAAGCAGCTACCGTAGCCTATGGACGCTTGCAACACCAGGGTTGCCGACCCTTTAAAAACTTTATAACTTCTTTATTGAAGAACCCCATGCTATAGTCTCTTGGAAAAACTTTGGCAGGGAGCTCATTCAGTTATTTGGCTTAGGTGTACTTAAGTGACTTAATTTCAACAACCTACATACTCTGAACAGAAACTAGTTATATTGACGCTCAATCTTATAAAACTACGTTTTAAGCACACATAAACTGAACAAAATTACTTATCCATGCATAAATTGAAATCCAAATTCAATTCTCAATACTAAAATAGACGAACAAGTAATAATAACGTAAGAGTAACATCGCCAAACCAATTTCAACAGGGTGAATGCAAATATCTCTATTCCTAACATCAATGGTCGCACCTGCCCAGTCTTATTGGAACTTATAAGTTGTGCAAACTGTTCCCCACTCTTTATCATAGAATATTTAGCTCTTATATCTGTCTCACTCTAATATATATCTATCCTATTCTATATCGAGCTGAGAATTTGTCTTGGTTATTGGAATTTGTGAGTTATTTTCCAACTTATATGTATGTCTTTGAAATACTCGGACAGTCGATGGTTGTGAATTTTCAGCATTGCGTTTGAAGAATGGTATTTTTATATTAAAGTTTTTGACAATTTATTGTTTTAAAATAGTTCTTGGAGTTTGTAGGTTTAGTTTAGAAGTAACTGTTAGGCCTTTTTATAATCGTGGCTGTTATATTAAAACGATTGTTAATAATAAAATAGGTTTCGTTCCATTAGTAGTACACTGTTTTATCGGCACATACAACAATAATGATACTGTTCTTTAAATTTACTTCTTACTTTTTTGATAGATAGATAGATAGAAAACTCTTTATTGTAGACCAATTACATTTTGATTAAAACATCAACAAGTAATTAACATCTATTGGCCTGTTGGTCTAGTGGTTAGTGACCCTGACTGCTCCACTAGAGGTCGTGGGTTCAATTTTCTGTAATCCATAAATAATTGTTTAGAGTCTGGCTGTAATTTGTGTCCGTGAATTGTATGTAAAGTCCCCCGCGGCTTGTTCCATAATGCGAAAGTTGTCTATTTTTAAAGAAAACAAACTTAAATATTTGCGTAATATTAATAAAAAATAATATGGACGCTGTTTTGAGTATTTAATTTCTGACCGCAACTTTGCTCTTCCAATCTGTAACTCGGTTCAGATGTTAAAGAGGTACAGAATAAATAAACAAACACTTTTGTTTTCACAAGTATCATGTTGTTTTTGGGTCATTTCAAAATGTTTAATTATATCTCCAGATGTTATCAAATTTCGAGAACATTCCAACTTGGTGGGATTGTACGGATTTGATACACGGCTATAATCGTGACCGCGAATGAATTAGGATTTGACATTTATTTGCAGAAACAAGCCTCTGCTTATATTATGCTTTTGTTGGATTTACTTTGTTTTGTTTTGGGACATTTTTTGGGTCCGCTTGACCCGGGTTATGTTGTCCTTGCTTTTTATTTATGGTGTTTTATTCCAAGCGCTACTGACAATCATTTAAGGAAATAAATTTTACATCAAATTGGATTTTAGAGACTTAGGAAACACGCGATCGAACAATTTAATATTTGAAATGCATTTTAAACTTATAGTTGTATAATTTATTCTACATTTAATTTTTTATTGATTGGTCTACAAGTAGGTATAAGGAGGTAAGCTTCTTAATGAAGCCACACTGGGACACACACCTTTATCTAGCGGTGGACTAATGAAGTCTGATTAAGATGTAAATAGGTAATTTAAAAAAACTATCATAAAATTACTTATTAAATATTTTAGCATTTTTGCTAACCCGAGAGGCGCAGGTTTGAATCCCGCTCTTTGCTCGCTTCTACATTGGTTTGTTCATTATTGCAAGAATATATCTACAATTCATGAAAATCTTTGTTTATTCAATCAGTAAAGCTAGTACACATTTTTAGAAAAACCATTAACTTTTCCATTTGAAGGCGAGCTGCGTTAGTTTCTCCGCTCCATTCACTTTGATGGGCATTTAGGATTTCAATTCAGTGTTGACATCGGTACAAACTGTAGCAGATGTAGAAAGGGCTGGATATAACGTTGTCCCTAGTATTAGAAGTGCCAATTTTATTCCTAGATTCGCCTTTTGAAGCGAGCGGCCGGTTAGTCTATTCTTCTTCTTCTTCTTATCGTTTGGTTAGTGGCCAACCTGGTGACAGAGTTATTTAGATCGCCCATATTTAGGTCTCTGTCATGTTCTAACGACTGGTAACAGTCGGGACCGACTTTTAACGTGCCCTCCGAAGCACGGAGATGCTCAGATGAAATACCACTATGCGGTCACCCATCTATAAGGTAACCGCGCCCTTAGTAGCTTAACCCGCTGATCGTTTACCGAACAGCGAGCTAAGCGGTTAGTCTATTAGTTAGTGTCTTAGACTCGATTCCTATCCAGGACAAACCTTTCTGTAATGAGCACGACTGATTCATCGATGGAGAGCTTAAATCGCGACTGGAAACTTGGAATTTAACTCAGTTTCCTCAAATAACGTATGTTAACTGTTAAGTAACTAAAGGAGTTTTGAAAATTCAATCCCTTATACGGCTAAAAATTGTTTAACTCGGGCCACTATATATGTATGTATTTAGGAGTATATATGAAATATTTACCAATTATGTAGTATGCCATAGTACAGACTCTGCCATGTTTGAAGTCATGTGACCACGTCTAAGTTGCTCTTAGACAATAAATATAACGTTATCCTGGGTATCAAAAGCTGCAATTAGGTATGCGCATTCCAATACAACACGAATGTTCTTAATCAGCATAAAAGTCTTGCTGAGTAATAACATTGGTGTATTTGTTCACAGGTGCAAAGCCAGGAAGGCACAACACATGATACAGAGACTAAACAACAAAAAATGTGTTTGATGAAAATACTTAGTGTCAATTGTGCACGGCGGACGCGCCATTGCGGTGCAATACCGTCCAGTTGAGACGAACGAAACAGTGTATAACAATGGAATATGGTTGAATTATATTCCAACAACCAAACTGTGCTTCCTAAAATGTTGTTGCGCAGTGAAAACAACTAACGCTGTGGAAAATCGAACGTCTAGCTCTGACTTTATAGTTAAATATTTAAAAGTTGTAAATATAGATTTTATAAAAAAAATACCTCGTCGTTGTTTACGTGTATTAAATTTAAACTCTAATCTTTAATAATATTTTGAAGTTTTTTCAATCATCGAAGCGGTTGTCGTATTTTTGTGATATAATTAAATGATCAATTATTGTAGCATGTAATTAATATAAGTGGCAAAACTGGGTTGTGATGTGTATATGTAAGGTGTATAGTAAGTAAGGTTATTGCCCGAAGTATTCGGGCTGTAATAATTGCGCGCGCGCTGCGCGGTGATGTTGGGGGCGTGGCGAGCGCGCTGTGACGTATCGTTTGGCGCAGGCGCGGCCCCGCGCCGCTAAGATGCGAGAGCGGCGACGCGCGCTCCACCGCACCGTCGCTCTGCTGTTCGCCTACCTCCTCTTCCTCAACTGTCAAGTCGATGCTGCTGGTGAGTCTATTACCTTTTTTTCTAGAATAAGACTGGACCCTCATTTGTTTTTCATTATGACAGGTCACCGATTCAATCTCTTGTTGCTATAACACACATTTTTGAGATGGAATCATATTTTCAGGGTTGCCACAATGACATTAATAAGGCCAAGCCAGGCATTTTTTAAATAAATATTATAGAAAATTCATTATAGATAAAGACTGCATGTCTGTCGTTTGATTTACTTCGTTCATTAGATTGTACTAAATAAACCATAATATGACAACCTTTTGTGATGCTTCTATTAATATAAAAAAATAAATTGTTAGAGCTTTTAGAAATGCGTCAGTTAGCCTAAAGCTCTTCAATACCGTGATAAGCAATCGTACGTGCGTCTTTAATTACATTAATCTTGTATCTATGTAATTATCACGTCGATATCGCGCTAAAGATTTCCTAACGACCATATATATTGGGGTCGGCTTGATAACCCACTAACTGCCAAAGTTCGAATCACCTTGAAGACAGTCCATTTACACCTAGAAATATTACAAGGACTCTCTGCTACCGCAAAACTAAAAGCCTATATAATTTTCACTATTATATCCTCTTTTTATAAATATGTGTCACTTTTCGCGGGAAAACATTCATAGATTTATATAAATTTTTAAATATGGCCACCTGTCAATTTCAAATAAAGAACGTTTTATTTTTTAGTTTACTCACGCAAACAAATGAGGGTCTAGTCCAACCTGCATGGTAATTTAAGGTATTTATGTAAGACTATTGTTAAAACGAACTGACGAAATAACGGCTAAGAAATTATAGTTTTTTTTTAAGAAGTCATGAATTATTACATGGAAATATGTAACAAAAGTAGCGTGCTTGTTATGTTTTTTATTCAGATTTGTAACGTGAAATATAAAGGTGTCATTAAAAATGTCGCCCGCAATCAAATTATTTCACAATTACATTTTTAATTGAAACCATCAATTATAAAGTAGTTTATCGATTGTTTGGCGGTATTGTAATTATGGTTCATTACGAAAATGTATGTTATTTGTTTTTGTAAGCGTTCCACATTTTCGTGCATTACGGCTAAATATTACGTATCTATATTATAACAGTATCAGTACCTACTTATGAACAATAATCTGTTACCTGACTATTATATAATAATAGCAACCCATATTTGTCCCACTGCTGGACACGGGTCTCCTCTCCTCTATTAAGAGAGAGAAAGGGTTTAGGCCTTAATTCACACACGCTGGCCTAATGCGGGTTGGTGGATCAGATTTGTCTTTAGAATTTCTTCTAAGACACCCACATGTCTTAGAAGAAATCCTCACGGTGTATTCCTTCACCTATAGCAGATGGCGAATCATTTGATTAGTACATATAAACTCCACACAGTGAAGTTCACATTGATACTGCCCGGGATCGAACTCGCAGCTCTTGCATGCAAGTCCGTTACTTTTCCACTCGGCCACCACCGCTTTTTACTCGACTATTATTAGACTGACATAAATAATAGCTATTGCTGAAATATGCTTGAAATCTACTAACATATTTTTTTTATAAAATAATATTCATATGTATATTATATAAGTCCAAAATACAATTTTAATATCTCGAATATAATATTTTTATGGTTGCCCTGACTGCCAGAGCAAACATTTTGATATATAAATGATTTTATGTAAGTAATCCAATTTATTCTATTGTCTATTTTGATGATAATGTATAATAATATGATAATCAAAATCACGGGCAAACGATCATATGAACCTCTTCAAAAACTTTCTTCGACATTACAAATGAATTCATCATCCCAAAACAAACATATTTTCTATTCAAACAATATTATAATCACGTCGAATACCAAAGACCAACCCTCAAACATCCAAGTTAACTTAAAACAACATAAATTCAATCATGATTTTGTTTGAATTCACAAAAGGAATTATCATAACCCTCCCTTTCAACTTATGTTGGTTAGAACCAAGGGTTAAATAGTTATAATATGAATACACCTCATACTCATACATTAGCATACAGGAGGGTGTACATTAACATAAAATTTTCCCAAAAATCGGGGACAATTCTCCTTGAATAATTATGTCTCTGTATGAAAATGAGACGTAAAAACGGTTTTATGATGGAAAATAAAACTGGATGTAGTATGTATAAAGTTTATAGTGTAGTTCCGTACACGTTTTGTTCGTCCGTAGGTACTTAGTATGCGTGTTGTGTCCTGGAGGCATGACGCGTCGCAAAGTCGCGGAAATACGGACAGTGTGTGCATACAATAACTAGTGAAAAAGTCGTGAGCTCGTTTTTGTAAAATATGTAGGGTAGGATGTTTTGTTACAGATGCGTGAATTGCTTTGAAGGTGTGCTGTTATTTTGTAAGGAGATTTTTTGTGCCGCCATTTTGTTACGAAATATCTACTAATAATACGATTTTGTTTTAGTTTTTCTTTAGAAACGTAGCTAAAGCATCCTACGGTTGCCTGTAAGAGATTGCTTTAAGCGATAAGGCCGCCTATTGTGCATTACCATTTAAGCAAAACTATGTAAGCAATATGTATTTTGGTGTACAATAAAGAGTTGTCTATCTATCTATATAAATACTAGTTGCAAAGATAGATTGCCTGTATGGTTAAGCAAGCTTGTCGTTGTCAATCGGTAGATGGGCGGCCATTTTTTATTACCCTATCAAGAATGTTAGTTCTGTGCCTGATGGCAGCCCAGTCGTGTCGGATTACCGACCAATTGCACAAAGAAAAATAGGTATTAAATAGTACACCAATATTAGTCAGCCGAAATTCAGTCCAACATTGAACCTTATTTTCTATTAATACATTCCAGTCACAAACCCATGCTATTTAAAAAAGGAACACTATAGGCATACAAATTCGGGTCAAACGGATCCTACCACGGACAATATAGAGATATTAGATACTTATTGTTGTTTTACTTCTTAAATGGTTACAATTTAACATTACGGACACTCGGTGGTATCATTTGCATAAACGGTTGCCGTCGGCTGTTCTTGCTATAAAACCTTGCCTTCGAACTTACGAACGCAATTAATGAACCTAAACGATGCAACACGGCTAGCCAAATTACGGTTTTTACTTACCAACCCTTCGTTTGGCTTTGTAACACGTGGGAGGAATGATATCAACTGATTTGCTGTTTTGTGAGATTATTTGAAGTAATTGAGGGTTATGTTTTTATTTAGTTTGTAGATGTCATCGTCAAAAGTCGTCCACTGCTGCACATAGGCTTCTTTTTATTAAGTAATTATATAATTAATATCCCTGGGATCGGAAAACGTTTCTTTCAAAACGCTAAATAAGCGCTGGAAGCCTGTACTCACACACAGGAACACAACTACACCACTTTTGGCTGTGGTCTTCTGTAAGGTGGAGGTCTTTTCCGAGTCGGGTTTGTTTGCTAGTATGGTGCCCTTCCTCTCTTAAGTAGTAGTAAATTTCTTGTAGTTTAGTAAGTTAGTAAGAATGCGTTAGGTGCCGAGTGAAAATAATCTACTTGTAAAGCATAAGGCGTGAGTTTGATTTCGACCAGCCAAAGCTATGTGAATTTCACATTGTAGATTTAAACAAATTATTTGCCATCTGCTTACCATAAATGAAAACACCGTCATCTTTTTAAAGACTTGTCTGATCCACCAACCTGCATCAAGTCCGCGTGTGTTAAGGCCTGTACCCTCTCAGTTCTCTTGATAGAAGCAGAGACCAGTGCCCAGCAATAAGTAAATAATTTCACGATTAATTTCGTCTTACCTCGATATCATCATCATCAGCCTATCGCAGTCCACTGCTGGACATAGGCCAAGGGCACGCCACCTAGCTCGATCCTCGGCCTCCCGCATCCAGCTTCTCGACTGCCAACCGATACCTCGATATAGTAAGTACGTATTCCAAAACAAAAAAGACGTGTGGCACTCGGGGCCGCGGTAAAGCTATTGCATATTTTTTAGTTTGATTTTTTTCATTGAAACAAATAAAAAATTACTTTACAGAATTATCTAAATCATTTTATTTTATTCTCAATGATTCATAAAAATATATAATAATAAAAATGAGTACTTGTAATAATTCCTTAAGACTCCTTACTATAATCTTTTTCACATTAATATTCTCTTAGATCAAAACCTCCTTACACAAATTTGACATATAATTATTGGCCGTTTAGAGAATTCGTCATTAAAAAAAGTATCACCGCTGTGCCATGCCAGTGGGGGGGTGTTAGGTTTATTATTTTCGTTACAGAATTTCTGGATTCGGTCTCCACGCCCAAGGCCCGCGAAAGAAGCTATGCAATAGCTTAAAAACTACAATATAAGACCAAAAACATGTTTCATAATTTAAAAAACCCGACATCCTCACCTAATCCAGGTATTCTCACAATTCTTTATTTAAAGCTGTAGTTGCGATATTCGGTAACAGGGTGGTGCAAAGACCCGTCAAACTGGTGCCGTATCGTTCGAACGTTTGACGTAGATATATTAGCATTTAGATTATGTCCTCCGGTACTACGGTACTAGAGGACACGTGCCACCTCCCACTCAGATTTGTCCTCGACAAATGGATGATTCTGTTTAATGAAAATAGAAATTCCCGCGAAATTGTGCCTAGTTTTGCATTTAACATGTAAATTTACATTCTGTATTTCGACTTGTGTTAACTTACCAATCTATTTTTGGTAATTAAATATTGACTTCAAAGTAAAATTGAGTGGGGAATGTTTGTCAATTTCTTCCGCTAGAGGCATTAGTGTCTTTATAATCATGAATGTCACTCACTGTTGGTCCGCCTGATATTAAACTGTTACCGTCTATGGACGCTTACAATACCAGAGGTATTAGTTGGGTGTTACAAACCCAGTTTTTTTTTCACCAGGGCGGCTTAGATGGAGTATACCTGGGATAGGAAAACGTTTCATTTAAAACTCCTAAATGAGCGCAGTATGGGGCCCTACCTCTCTTATGACCTGGCAAGCGATACCAAAGGGCTATCCTATTTACAAAAAACCTTTAGATTTTTCTCTTACATACACTGCAATCTAAAATAACTGAGATAAAAATTCGCATCCCAAATGAATTTCTGAACAAATTCCATATCGGTCTTTGTATTGTACAAAGTTATCTTGCCTTCCTTGACATAACTCGAATAAAGGTGGTGAATAGAGCCTTCGTATTTTTATCGCAACGGCTCGACCTCGATGCCTGTGTGAATACGTGGCGATTGTTTCCCAATCGATCTCCAACACACATCTATTTTACATGATCACTTTTGCACAATATGACAGCTTCGTTCCCCGTTCCCTTGTGCATATTAAAATGCAAATCAAAGCCGATGGCTGGCTCTACCGCATTTTTCCGATTTTTTTTCCCTCCACAAATCGATTCGACATTCGTAATCGAGATAGACGCGAATAGTCACGTCTCTAATATATTTTTGGGAGTGTCGTAAAGACATCTAATCCGAAATCTTTTTTACTTATACCAATATGTGCAAACGTAAAGTATTTTCCATTTACGATTGTAATAAAATTCTTAATCGAGAATTAATGTTGTGGGAAGGTGAATGGGAAAATTGTTTTCTTTTTGTTTTGTGACATGTTTTTTAAGAAAGGTATAACGAGAAGGTAGGACCAGGCTTATGATATTATAGTAAGTCTTACCTTTTGTCAATTCTATAGCACTTTAAATATCTAGGTCGCTAACGACTGAAGCTATTTGTTACGGTTGGAGGCTCACATCTTGAAGTATTAAACCAGGCATATTATTTAGATATAATCTTTCAACAAACATTTGCAAGGCTTAAAGCTACTTAATAACCGCACAGTTAATACCACTGCCTGGTTAAGCAGGCTTTTCCCAGTCAGTTCATAGATGGGTGACCGAAAGACCAATTGGTGCTTTCGTACTCCTAAAGCCGTTGGTCCTGCGCCTAATCTTTTTACAGTCATGTAGGATTTCTGTTCTATAGGACTATGAGAGTAAAAGAATAAGAGGACCTTCACCTGTGCTGGCGCACACACTTTTCCGCGACAGAAATCAATCCAGAAGATATCAAACAAACATGGCTATAATTAAATGTTAAAATTTATTATATTTATATTCATCACACACACGAAAGAAATAATTAAAACACATTTGAAATCATAATATAATTATAACACTCGTACAAATTAAAAACGAAACATTTATTTATAACACATTAATTTAAATAAAGTAATAAATTGGAATGCGAGAGAGACTTCCTATAGAAGGCAATAGACACTAACCACTATTATTTAAAGTGACTATTAATTAAGTTCTCATGCTCTCGCAGACAATAAATTTAAGGTTATCTGCCGTTGAATAAAGTGGTTATTCATCCCACAAAACAATGTTACACGAGTCCTTGAATTAGGGCCACCAGACAGTGGAATATAGATGGATTTTGTCTGCTAAATTTAATTAAAGTCAGACAATAAATATCTAGCTTTATTATTTTGTATTTATTGCTCACAAAAAATAAATACTTTATATATATTTTTAGTATTGGCTGGAAATAAAACAATATAAAGCATAAAAATAATAACGTATTATTATTTATTAAATTCCAACTCCATATCAACATGGTCTTTATTTGAATTTAGAACACAAAAATCACATTCGCAAATAACATTCAGTCTCCTTGGCAGAATAATTCAATTTTAAATCTGGTAACCCTTGTTCGTTCAGAAACGCCCCCGGTATTCGTTCATGAATATGAATGAGCGATAACTACGCCTCTTGTAGATAACAATTATTATTTCCATTGGAATCGATTCTATCTATCGAATGCTATTCGAAAATAATTAGTAATTTATCGTTCAGTGTTCGCAAACAAAACGGTTAGAGTGATGAATAGGCTATTGTTTGTATAAAGAATAACATTGATTTATGGAAGCGATTAATATATTATACACCTGTATTTAAATTAACCATTATTTTGAAGCTTTACGCACTCTACTTTCATATTAACGCTAATTTGTGCCAAGTCTTACACTTACGGAGCGCGCAATATGTAAATTTACTTAGCTTATTAAAATTTGATATTTTTTATGATAAAAAAAATAAAGCCTGAATGCCATTATAGTAATCACTGATGCAAAGGAAAAGAAAAAAAAATATAATAACTAAATAAATTATTGTAATAAAGTTGTGTATTAGTTAGTTGTTTGTGTGATCTCTCCAGTAGTAGGTAACATACCTTAAAACGCGGGAATCTTTTAACACACAAAACACGGACACACATATATTATATATATGTATTAAATAATAATAATAATCATTTATTCACAAGTAACATAGACTCATAGGTACATTGAATATTATAATAATAGTCACATTCACATTACATTTACATAGATAAAACTATAAAATTTGTCAATAAATTAATTAATTAAAATACACTTTGAAATAATATTAAAACTAGTTGCTTTAGTCACTGCGTGCAATATGTAGCCCACAACAGTGCCTAATAATATTACAATCCAGCCTTTCTGCAAGTGTAGCCAGCATGCTGTTGGTGCTCTCCCGCACTCGCCGCACCAGCGAAGTGCCTCTCTTGCGCATTATTGTGTAGAAACAATCTACGCGTCATATATAAATATAGTCATATTTTCCGACGTAAATAATTATTACTTTGTGACGATTCTCCAAAATAGACAGCAATTTACATTCAATTTAATATTTTGAAGTCGATAGTTCAAAGTACCTAATACCTATCTAATAAAACGCTCTACAGCTTCTATTATAATTATAAATATTAAATAATTTGAGCAATCAAAATAGTCTTACCGATCAATTAATGCATATATTATAAACGTACACAAGAATGTTATATGTATGTCAAAATAACTAAACACATTCCTAAATTGGAGCGGTTATACCAATTTTCTTCAATTAAATATCTTTCCATATGAATAATTGACGAGGTCTTTCGGATACGTTCGGTAGTTTCCGTCAGTTCTCTGAGGTTCAAATATAATATGGTTTTCATCGAGTAGCTACTGTCGAAACGGTTTGAATTGAATTTCCATTGAAATGGAATTCTTTCCACGGCTATTGATTTTAGATTTTGACTGAATCTAGTTTTATATGCCAAATATTTAAAGGTTTTTAGTGCGATCAAGACGAAAACTTGACAATAATCTTTAACATTTTATCGTTTGACGATAAACGGACTTTTTTAAAGTAGCAGTAGTCAACAAGTCTCAAGTATTCAAAGTACAGTTTATTTATTTATTATACGTATGTGGATATTTAGTTTATTTATTATTTCAGTAAGTTTTGGCCAAATAAAAACATAGACAAAAATAAACAATCCACAAAAATGTTTCCACCAAAGACCACTGTATCTCAAGAATTTAATTTTAACCAACAAACACAGTGTTGCCAAACTAATAAAAAAAACAAAAGGCGTCCCCAACCGCGGCGGTTTTTATCGCAAAATTCCCATCTCCCTGTCCGCACACAGTTAGATATTAATCCCGGCCCAATAATCGCTTTTGATAAGAGATTTTCTTTCGATCCCCAGTAATAGGAAGTTTCTGCATCGGTGGTCTCTCCCTATTTAAGTTTAATAACGTTTTGCAGCGGATCGCGTCGCTAGCGCTATTGTGGGGCCCTATGCGGCCGCGCTCTTCTACAACTATTGTTTAGAATTTGATACTGGTTTGGTAACAGGCTGGCCAACTGATAATTATAATGGGATTGTTATGAACTTACTGAGTTTGGTTACCGCTCATCATATTTGGGAAGTTTATATTGCGTTTGTTATTTGTTACTGATTAACCTTTCTGTGTTATGCAAGATTCAAGAAAGGAGTTATAAGGTCTTTAAAGGGTCGGCAACGCGTGAATGACACCCCTGGTTTTGCAAACGTCCATAGGCTACGGTAACTGCTTACCATCAAGCGGGCCGTATGCTTGCTTGCCACCTTGGTAGTATTAAAAAAAAAAAAAATCTTTTTGCTGATAGCAAATTCATAAAGAACGTTTGCTTCAAGAATTGTTTAATATACAGAATATAAATAAATACATAGAAATAGCATAATGTGAATTGACAAAATCTCCAAAACTCAAGATACTTACCCCCGTATCTATAGACGAGTAAAAGTAATTACTTGAGTAAAAGTAATTACTTTAGCCATGATTTCTATTCTATAGTTAAGAAACTGACCCGAGTAAGAACTGTCAATGGCTAGAATTCTTAGCTGAGTAATAGTCACCATTTCGTTTACTTAAGCATTGCTTCGGATGTATGTGAAAGTATAATTTGTGAGTTGAGTAAGGTTATTTTATAAAAATGGAAGCAATTGAAAATGTATTTGCTATTGTAGACAATATTGATGTGATATTTCTGAATAATATTTAGAAATAAATTCTTCTACTTAGATAAAAAGTTTCTTTGGCCTTTCGCCGGCACAGAATATCTAATTTTATTTTTTTTGAAAATCGGTCAGAGTCTCGTCTTCGGGTTGCTTTTATTGGCTGTCCAAAGTGGGGTCGCCAGAGCTATATGCTCGGGAGTAGAAGTGTCATTTTCAAGGGCATAACTACGGGGAAACCCGCTCTCGGGTCTCCGTCGAGGACCCTCGATGGGGAAACCGGCACCACACCGCTCAATACCCCTAGCCGCGCACTATGGTGTTGCCCTGATGCAATATAACAAAAGCAGGCGCCGTTCTATCCCATAGCTTTTTAAAGCCAGTTCATCAAATACCCAACCCCATCCCCACAATGTTAGATACCTAAATATTTTTACAATAGCTCTACGCCTACCCTATTCATATCTGCATATCATTGTTGTACTATAATAGTGCCGTTATGGTAGTGTTTCATCTCATTTTCATTCTCTAGGCCTCTGCGTGATGGACCTATGTCCCCGCGTAAGCCTTCCAAAGGGCCGAGTATTCTTTTTATATAATGGAAAAATACCCGAGACAAGAAGAGACATAATAATAATAAACAAACTATTGACTGATTGACGGTTCTGTCAAAATGTGTAGTAGGTATAATGCAACATATTTAATTTGCAGCTATCAACGTTTTAACAACCTAGTACAATAATACTTTTAAATATTGCAGAGTTATATTGTCTTTCAAAACGTTTAGTTTCACAGTAGACCATTATTGAAAAATAGTTACTTATTTAATCTTTATAAACATAGAACAGATTAAACGCTGTAAACATTATTACTTATTTTATAATTGTTTGAAGACTAGTTTGTTTATGCAAAATTTTGTTATTTACTTGTAACTTTTCTCTTTTCCTCTTCAAAGAACAAAACGTAAGTTGCAATATTGCCAGCTGAAAAGATTTTGAAGCACTGAGTAATACTTAGAACTTTACTCAAGTAAGCATTGATCATTACTTGTATATAGAATATCATTTACTTTAGAAATTACTTAAGAACAAGTAATGACTTAGTCAAGAAATTACTTAAGAAGAAGTAATCACTTGTTTATAAATACGGGTGTTAGTGTGTTTCTGAATAATAAAAAAATAATATAATAATAATAATAAAAAAATCAAGACGACAACTCTAAATTAAGTTCTGTTTTTGTTTGTTATTTATTAACTCCAGTGTAATACAAATTACACCCAGACTCGGAACAAACCTTTATAGATCATTTAGAGTATTGTTCCGTATAGGAATCGAACTCAGAATACCCAGCGAGACACCTTACCACATGTTACTAGTCAAAATTTGATATCTTCTCCGTTTTTTCTGCTATCTGTCTTTTTTTCCACAAACCATAATGTTCTCCTAGCTCGTTTTCACCTATAGTAATGGTACTGAATATCTTTAGTAGAGCTCTAGAACGAGCGTCTAAGTCTATTGTCTCCGGTTTATCCAAAGAATTTCACTTCCGTGCCATTAATTTCCCATTTTGCTCCTAAATCGACTATTGTGGAGCTCAGCCGTCGAATTTTGAGCGATGAAAATCTTCAATAACTTATTATTTTGGTCTGATAACCGATTACCTCCACATATTTTGTCTTCCACCCCTTATATGGGATACGTTTACAGTTCATTTATCGTTTTTTATGCTTTTAACATGTGAGATATAGTTTTGCTCGTGGGTTTGCCTACCCCGTTTAAAGCAAAATGCTTATCTACAAAGGTAGAACTGTTTTATATGATATTTTAATGAATAACAAAATGAAGTGAAATTGAAATTCACAATTCAAGTTTTTTTTTTCATGGTAATTCTCGCACTAGGTAACAAGCCCTGTGTCGCGTGGGATTTTACAAACATACAATTAACGGACACAAAATACATCCAAACTTGGGACAATCATTTATGGATCACAACATTTTTTGTCCCGTGTGGGAATCGATTCCACAACACGCCGCGTAGTGGTGAATGGCGAGGTAACCACTTTAGCCACTGAACCAACCGTGCAATCAAAAACAAAAACTTATTTACTTTAGTATTTCAATTGATGTATTTTAGTTAACGTTCAAATAAAATGCAGCACGCACCACGTTTACTTAGTTTCTGTCTTATATTTAGATACTTTCCAAGGCACTTTGAGAGAATGAAAAAACAATCTCCATAATAAATTTATCAAAGCATACAAAGACTATCTCTGCTTGCGTTCATAATTTCCAACTAACGCTACAAAAATTGGCGAGTGACGTAGCACGCTGGGTCTTTTACCGAGGGTGTAAGCAAACAAGTCCGGAGATAAGCTGCATTCAAGGCGAAATTGTGAAAGCGCCAAGTACCGCCAACAAAGAACCTTATTAACCTGCCACTAACTAATGGACGACGATAGGGTTACAAAATGACCCAACGCAAAAGGTCGCTTTGTAATGTTAATACGGTAGGCACAAGTGCCTATATTGTAATTTTAATCTATTCTCTAACTTTATTCTAGTTGCATCCGTGTTCCAATTATAAAAATTGTTTTCATTTTTGAAGTGAAAACTTCTTTAGGTGCGTTGAGAACTTTTTGGACAAGAATTATGGAACTCGCGTCATCGTCACCGAACGCTTTCCATATTCAAACTTTTTGGGTGAACAAAAATCATGGAACTTGCGTCATCGTTACCGAACGCTTTCCATATTCAAACTTTTTGGGTGAAAAAAATCATGGAACTCGCGTCATCGTCACCGAACGCTTTCCATATTCAAACTTTTTGGGTGAACAAAAATCATGGAACTCGCGTCATCGTCACAGTACGCTTTTCATATTCAAACTTTTTGGGTGAACAAAAATCATAGAACTCGCGTCATCGTCACCGAACGCTTTCAAAAATAATAATCTAATAGCTCGACGATACAATTCACAACTTACTTAGTTTTCACTTCTATCGGCAGTCCGCAAAGAATGGCCCGAATGTTTTTTTTTCTGTATCAGTAAGGTGACATTGTAAAGCAGGTTGAATAGGTGGCGAGTTTGAAAAGGTGAACATTAAAGAGATCGAATTCGTGCCCCCTTTAAGATGAAATCTCTAGTGTTTAGTAAACCTGTTCTCTTTGAGTCGACTTTTTTCATCCCCTTATAGTCGGGTCGGCGGTATGTTAACTAGTGTGAACGGTGGCCAGTGAGGGATGAATAGAGATGTACACACGATACATGCATAGTTTAGTCGGTGCCTTTGCTTGCGAAAGTTAATGGAAGCTGTGGAGTAGTGTATGAAAGCGGCCATCTTATCTCGGCTGTTTAAAAGTGGAAACTGGATGTTTATCGTGAGACTACACGTTACTCAAGTTGTATTTTTTTCAAAGTGCGTTAGTTTTGTTTAGGAAGCATGTAATTAGATACTATATGTGATCGTAGCATGTGCAAAAATTACATAAACATTTCGTATAAACGTTTTTAAAAATTCTTTCACCATTAGAAAGCTATATTGTCAGCGGGTAACTTCCATCTCAGCCATAAGACGTCCACTGCTGGACATATGCCTCCCCTAAGGTTTTCCGCATCGTTCGGTCCTGAACTGACCTTGTCCATCGTAATAATAATAGCGGGTAACTTAGTCAATCCTACTAATATTATAAACGCGAAAGTTTGTAAGTATGGATGGATGTTTGTTACTCTTTCACGTAAAAACTACTGAACGGATCTGGATGAAATTTGGCATAAAGATAGATTATGGTCTGGAATAACACATAGGCTACTTTTTACAGCGATAACCGACATCCACGCGGGCGGAGCCGCGGGCAACAGCTAGTTATAAATATATATCAAGCTAAATAACTCATTGTAAGTAACTGCTAAATATAAGATGAGGGTATTCGTCTTTTTCTTTTTGTTTTGATTGTACTGTTGGTTTCCGTGTGGTGACGGATTAAGAATACAAATGTCATCACCCCATTCCATCCCATGGGTGTCGTAAGAGTCGACTAAGGGAGTAAGTCCGGCAGACAATATCCACTGCAAGAGAAGAAAAACTCGAAATGAAACCCAATACCAACCCGTCTGGCCAGCGTGGTATAAGTAGGCTAATATCCCTCCAAATTTATGGAGGAGACCCGTGCCCAGCAGTGGGACGTTAATGGGTTGAGAAGTGTACTGTTGGTTCAGTGACTTAAGCGGTTACCTCGCCATTTACCAATGCGCGGTGTGTTGTGGGTTAAATCCCCATACGGGTCAAAAAATTTTGTACCAAGTCTGGTTGTCCTTTGTGTCCGTTAATTGTATGTTTGTAAAGTCCTCCGTGACACAGGAATTGTTGGCATTTTAAATAAACAAATAATTTGCAGTTACGTATCCTATGGACGCTTAGTTGCGCTAAGGACTCCAGCCATACAATTGACTGCCTCGGTGGTACAGTGGCCGCAGTATGCGCCTGCTGCGCACGTGGTTATGGGTTCGATTTCTACACAGGTCAAAACTTTGTGTGACCCACAAAGAATTGTTCTGAGTCTGGGTGTAATTTGTGTCCGTTAATTGTATGTTTATAAAGTCCCCCGCGACACAGAGCTTGTTTTCTAGTGTGGGAGTTGTCTTTAAAAAATAAAAAATAAGGGACACAGCCAGTCCGCTGGTTATCAAAAGGATGAACGTTCTCTATGATGAACTACCTGCTGTCGAAACGAGGTTAAAGTCCTTCTGTAACTTCACTATAGGCAGAATCTTGGCTGTGGCTTTGACATTGCTAAAGTTTATAAAGCTGTTTACCAGTTACCATGGTAACCAGGTTGCCACCGACTGCCACCACACAAACCAGTAAAAGCTGTTATTCATAACGCATTTTATATGCATCAATATAAACGACCATAAATAATTACTTTTAAACAAACAAATACATTAAAATAGATCGAATACAAATAGGTCACGAAGTATGGGAAATATGGACAATTCCATTAACTCCTATGTGGTTTATGTCACTATAAAACTACCACAGCACTTCGATCATGTGTAATTGCATGTTGCTTCCGCCATTTTATTTTTATGTCAACATTTACTTTTTATAATTGAAAGAGAATTATTTGACTGCATGTAACTATGGTGTAGTGGTTAAGGTAGTCGCCTCACCATTGAATTTGAATTAGTACGTTCGATTCCAGACAAAACTTTGACTGATCTCTTTCACACATTTGGAGGGATGTTAGCTTACTTTACCACGCTGGCCTGACGGGTTGATATAGGTTTTTGTTTCGAGTTTTCCCTCTCTTGCACTGCATATTATATATATCTCGATATTATACTTCCAATTGTACTAATATTATAAACGCGATAGTTTGCAAGAATGTATGGATGTATGTTTGTTACTTTTACACGCAAAAACTACTGAACGAATCTGGATGAAATTTGGCACAGAGAAAGTTTATAGTCTGGAATAGCATATAGGCTTTTTATCGCGATAACCGATATTCATGCGTAGCCGCTGACAACACCTAGTAAATGAATAAAGCTTTAGCAATTACCTTCGGTAGTCTCTACTGTTTCTCTTCACAAGTTCCAAGACCCACTTATCCACGACGTACTACGGTCACTGTGGGTCTAAAATATCTCACGGCAGTTCCTGTTTAACGCTATGGTGTCACGACATAAATAATTATACGGACAGTGAACACGGGCTCGAGTTATTGGGCAACCGACAAACCGCAGCCATGTTGTGGTTTAGCCAACTTTGGGAAGTTTTGTATTAGCCTCATTTTGCTACTGTTTTTGCGTGAGATATATCGGTGAGTGAATGTGGGATATGGCTCTTTTGTTTTATGTCAATTTGACAGCTGGTATGTGGTATATTATCTGTGGTACAATTTCTGGTGGAATAATATCTCACTACCTTTTTCTCTTGTTTTTCAATTGATTTTCTTCGTAGAGCCTCGTTAAAGGAGCTTAACAAAACATCCAAGAAAGCGTTGCCATCTCAGCTATAAGACGTCCACTGCTGGACATAGGCCTTTCACAAGGTTTTCCACATCGTTCGGTCCTGAGTTTTCGTGGTCACCACTCAAGAACCTTTCTGCCCCAACGGCCATCGAAAGCGTTGAACTGACACAAATTAGTTTCTTAGTATTTAATTGCACGTTAGCGATTTTAAATTGCGACGTTTTTTTCGAGTTATGTTGGGCTAGCTGTTGCCCGCGGCTCCGCCCGTGTGGATGTCGCTTATCGCGATATAAAGTAGCATATTTGCTATACCAGACAATCTGTCTCTATGCCTAAATTCATCCAGATCTGTTTAGTAGTTTTTACGTGAAAGATTAACAAACATCCAAACAGACCTGGTGAAGGAAATCATCGTTAGGAAAACAAGAGTCTCCAACCCGCATTAGGCCAGTGTGTGTGAACTAAGGCCCACTCTTCCTCTTGATAGAGAGGAGACCCGTGCCCAGCAGTGGGACATATATGGTTTGCTATTATAAATGTTCAGTATAGCCCTATAAAAGGAATAATACCCACAGAATAAATAATAAAATCACACAGACTACCAACACCTCTGAATTTTTGTCGACTTCTTTTAATGCCTACAGAACATTACTGGTACCGTTAGTACAGGTATGTGGGTATCCAGCGCATTTGTCTAGCTCTAACGTGTTAATGGAGGATAACACGTCGGGAATCACGGCGGCACCGTGATTTCTGTAATGTTAGCTGGACGCGGGTAGCGTACGTGAATGGTCTTGCTTTTAGTTCAAAATTCTGAGCGTGAATTAGATGGCTATTTGACAACGTGTCCTGGTTTCCATTATGCTGGCTGGTTTTTTATTTATGTACTTAAGTGGTAAACAGGTATGTATACCTGTTAAAACAAAAACAGGTATGTATACCTGTTTACCACTTAAGTAGAATAAAATAATAATAGATCTTATAGAATAATAATAAATAAGAATAATATCATTGGATGTATGCAATGATATTATTGAAAGAGCGAGTCAAGTCTAGATCTATTACTATCTCTTTCTGTATTATTATTATTGGGAAACCTTATTTTTCTCAGCTCGTAAGCTGGCTTTAACCACATTTACGGGCGGTAGCCAAGTAAATGTAGCGTGTGGTGTAAATTTAGGTTGTATTTGGGTGTGATGTTGTGATTTCATTTTCGTCTATTTGCATGAACTTTCTCACTATTCTGCAGGTATTCAATATGGCAGCTTTTTGTATGGTTATGTATAAGTTTTCTTTGAGGTCTATCAATTTAAGGCTATTGTGGAGATGCTTGGATGTTATACCGGTCGTGGAAAGCACTATTGGCACTACGTATACTTTGTCCTGTCTCCAAATCCTACTAACTTCTTCTTTGAGTTCTGCATCTATCTATAATAATCTTATATAATAATAATAAATAAGAATAATATACTTGCATGTATCATCATCATCATCTCAGCCAAAAGACGTCCACTGCTGGACATAGGCCTCCCCCAAGGTTTTCCACAACTTTCGATCCTGAGCCGACCTTGTCCATCGGTTGCCCGCAACCTTTACCAGGTCGTCGGTTCACCATGTATGGTCGTGCATGTATGCAATGATATTATTGAAAGAGCGAGTCAAGTCTAGATCTATCACTATCTCTTTCTGTATCATTACGTTACGCATTATCTATCGCGAAATATGAGAATTAAACTGATCGCAGCTCAGTATGAAGATATCTTTCTTTATTCATGATGCAGTTAGTGTAACCTGTGGAGATTTGCCATACCTAGGGCATTATTTTGAGTGTTGCTGATTTTTTAGCACTAAAGGTTTTGTGGTGAGAGTTGGAAAAAGTGTATTTAAAAAGGCGGATAGAAATCTGATTTAAAAAAGGATGCCGTAAAATATTTCTAATTTATTAATATTATGACTATAATTTATTTTAGAATGCTAGATTCTACTAGATAAAGTATATTTAAAATTAGTTTAGTCTTGTTTTAGTTTATTCACTAAAAACAAACATACTAATCTTTCCCTATATAATATTAATGTAAATTAATGTAGATACTCGCAAACTTTAAATATAAGTTCACACACACATGAACCGCCAAATGTCCGTGTTAGACACATATAAATCCCATCACGTTCCTTTTTACTCCCATACAGGTTAAAGCTATACATTAAAATGTCTTATCAGCACAGCCCAAGTAGATAACGTGTTGCTAATGGTGGCCATAACACAATTCTACCGAAATTAGACCCTAGCCATGAGTTTTTACGTTATGAGGCTAGATATTAGCCATTAGTTAGAAGCTACTATGGCACAAATAAAACCCCGAATACAAGGTTATAGTGTTAGGCAAGGACGTTGACCAATGGATGGATTTAGGGGTCCGTGGATGAGGGTCTTTTAGGGAATAGTGATTGAAAATGGAATTATTAAATGAATATAGATTTATCTTTTTTGTACGACATAAATTGATTTAAAAGTTGTTTGTATACATGATAACATTCTTCATAAATAACGTCTAAACTTATTATAATACGGCGATGTTTTATAGAAAAAGTTAGCCAGTTTTGTCAACCCGTTGCGGGTAGTTGCACAGACTGCAAGTAAAACGTCTCGTTAGTGACGTCAAAACGCGTTTCCCGACATCGTCCTTGTGCGAATCGGACTACAGGCAACCGAGGCATCGACAAAATAATATTTTCTAGAGTTTTTTTGATCTGTTGCCGGGTAGTTGCCCAGTTATTAGAACGCTTATCCCGTCTCTTTGTAAACGCGTCCCTCGATACTGGCCTAGATATAAATTCGATATTTAAATTTTTGTATTCTGAATTTAAAACATATTGTAAACTAACAAATAATTTTCAAACTTTTTCTATTTTGGCGCAAAATTATACCGAACCACAATCCCGTAGGTGTAATTCAGACTCTGCTGTTATTTTTTTAATTAACCTCGCGTGAGCCGGGCCCCTATCGTGACAAGGGGTAACTTTACAGCCTACCGGTTTCTCTCTTACAATTCGTTATAGTTTGACAGTGGCCGGTTTACAGTAGAAAATGCAACCGAACGCGATGTAATAGCTAGATAACTAGTACCTACACCTATTTCTGGCTGAATTGGCTCGTAAATTTCTGTCTGATATAAGTCCTTTCTGGTAATTTTGAATGTAATATATCTTCTATATTTTCAGCTTTTATGTTCGTATACTGATAATAACTTTTGAGTATACTTGTGGCGTAGTAAGTTCGATCCCCGCATGAGTTATAAAATATTATGTCAACCACAAATATTTCTTCCTAGACTGGCTGCATTTTATGTCAAAAAATTATACTTTATTAACTCGAATATAGTAGTTACTTTTAATATAATAGTTACCTTTAGTATAACAGTTACCTTTTAGTATACAAACTATACGTTAAACAAAATTACATATACATAATATCCAAAAATAAAACAAACAATGACCACACAGTCGACTCACCAAACTAAAATTCAAAGGTCGAACAATCGACGCATCAAAAGGCGAAACTTAACCAAAACTTGTCCGTAATTCACGAAAAGGGATACCCGCATAAAATATACTGCGGAAAGTTCGATTTGACCTAAAAATTGACCGATGTAAGTGGGCAAGGGAACCCGCCGCGCCGGTAATAACGGTCGACCTATATACGTACCTATATATTTGTGACTTCATAAAGACGCACTGTCGAACGATTCAAATGTGTTATAGAACACCTTCTTTTCTATTTTTAAATTAAACGTATTTTTTTGTAATATGCATGTTTATAATGCATATAAATAATAATATGCGTTCTATTTTCGATTTCGTTTGTGGCCAGTGATGTCAGGTTTAGTTTTAATAAGTAGAAAACCTATAATTTCCAATTTTTAAATTAAATAAACAGCCTCGTAGATACATGTATATGATAAAAATTATATAGACAGCCTCGTAGATATACCTATATATACCAACAAAGTCTACCAAAACTATTACACATAGTGCATAAATAAAATATAAAATACTTTTCAAATTAAAAAAAAACTTGTAATAAACTACCAGGAAACTCCCAAATTAAGTGCTAGCAACATCACTTTGCTCTTTTTTAATACTGTTTACATGGCAACATTGTCAAATATGTCCCAATTTATCACGTGTATTTTTTGCCATACATCCCCATTAAACACCTTATATGAGTCACGAATTGTGACATAAACATGTAAATATAATAAGGCGACATAAAGAACAATTTTTATCACACGTTTTTTATTATGTAGCTTTATTATTTTTATGAGGAGCACGGGAGATTAGGGGAAAATGCTGATGCGTGACTTGAGCGAAGGCAATAATGTGTTGGTAGCGTATACATAATCGTTTATAGATTAGTTATATACTTTCTCAAAAAATACCTATCTGTATTTGATACCTACTTAGTCTATGTCTAGGTGCGACAATGTGTGGGTTCCCGCGTAAATTGCGTCAGATTTGAATTCTAGAATTTTGAATTTAAATAATAATCAAATTAACAATTTCAATTGTTTACTGTTTCCAAATTCAAAAAATATTTGGTACCTATTCGAATTACGAAATAATTATATTATTATTAACGTGTTTTGTCCCACTAGAGCGTCGCGCTCTCGGTCTAAAAAGAGCTAAAAGGTTCGTAACCTTTTTGAGGCAAGCACGCATCTTCCGTCCGTGGTTCAACGTCATCGGTCCTGCGAGCTATATGCCCATTCCCATTACCACATAATAAAAACCATGTTATTCAAAATATTAACACAAAACTAAAAAAGCAAGTACCTTATAATATGTAATAATACGAGTATATGTGCTAGGCACGGATTTCCTCTCCCTTATCAAACAAGCTGGCTTTAGGCATTATTCCAAATATTCAAGTCATAATTACTCCATACGAGAACATAAAACAAATCGTAGGTAGTTAATTCAATAATGACGCGTCTACAATATTTTCTCTTCACATTTACTTGTTCAACCATTGTGACAGTTGGGGAGCAGGTGTGCGCCCGGCCTTAATTATGAAATAATTTGATCTGGGACATGTTTTTTGTTTGCCCTGATGTTATAATACAAATTTTATACTACGTATATGACTTATATTGTAAACAATACGAAAAACCTCGAATTATTTAATACAAGCTTCCGCCCGCGGCTTCGCCCGGGCGTACAATCTCTCAGGAATAGTGATTTTCCAGGATAAAAAGTAGCCTATGTGTTATTCCAGGCTATAATCTATCTCTATGCCAAATTGAATCCAGATCCATTCAGTAGCTTTTGCATGAAAGAGTAACAAACATACATACATACTTACAAACTTTCGCGTTTATAATATTAGTAGGATAGGTTTAGATTGTAATACTAGTGTACATAAACATATATAATACTAGCAGCCCGCCGTGGTTTCGTCCGAGTTAAACAACAGTTTGTCGTTTAGGGATTGAAATATCAAAAAAATATTCCAAGTATTTACATACGCCATAAAAAAAAAAGAAAAAAAATAATACCAATCTATAAAACATTAAAACTCAAACAAAAAACCTCCACAGTCATTTTTATTACGTACCGTGTATAAAAAATAAACAAAAAAAAGTTTGAAAACAAACTATACTTATGTCAACAACTATAAATGCAGAATGTTATTGATTGTATGTTTGTCATGAGACACGGTACACGCGACGTAGACAAAGTTTATACAGCACTAGCTGCTTCCTGCAGTTTCTCCCGCGTTCAATTTGAATTTCGACTCCTGCCACGTTTTTACTACCACATATAGGAATGATATTATTTATTAAATCTTTACTAGTATATAACAAAGTCGCCACCTGCTGTCTGTCCGTCCCTATGTATGCTTAGATCTTTAAAACTATGCAACGGATTTTAATGCGGTTTTTTAAAATAGATAGAGTGATTCAAGAGGAAGGAGGAGGATTTATATGTATAATATAGTAGAGAAATCCAGAATAAACCGAAGCGAAACGAGGGCGGGTCGCTAGTCCTTACTAATATTATAAATGTGAAAGTTTGTAAGAATGGATGGATGGATGGATGGATGTTTGTTACTCTTTCACGAAAAAACTACTGAACGGATCTGAATGAAATTTGGCACAGAGATAGATTATAGTCTGGAATAACACATAGGCTACTTTTTGCAGCGATAACCGACATCCACGCGGGCGGAGCTGCGGGCAACAACTAGTAATATATAAAATAAATTCGGGTTTGTTCAAACACTTATAACGCGAGAACGGCTGGATTTTCATGGTTTTTATTTTGTTGGACTTGCCTCCATCCTGAATAGCAGAATAATGATTAAAAACATTGAAAAATTTATAATGTGTATAACAGACATCCACGCGGGTGGAGCCGTGGGCAAAAACATTTTTTTTTTGTTGACAATGTTTCTTGCAAATAAAATTCAATCATCTTTGTAAATGAATTCCCAAATTTTGCAAGCGTCCATAGGCTACGGTTACTGCTTACGATTAGGCGGATCGTGTGCGTATTTGCCACCTAAATAGCATACGAAATAACATGTTAGAAATCTCTAAAATATAAACGTGTTATAACAGCCCATATAACATAATTACACTCTACATTAATAAAAATAACTATAAAAATCTAAATCACAATTCTTTAACAAGAAAAATACCTTCGTGATGGCTAATAAAGCGTCAAATGAGGTTTGTTTATAAAAAAATGTTGGCACAATTGCAGTGTTGTTGAATTGTTAACGTAATTAATGTCGGGACTGTGTGTTGAGTGGGGCGAATAATATGTACTACAGTACCTACAACACTACCTACCCCCTCGTTCCGTTACGCAGCTTTATAACTCGTATTATGATTTGAATTTTTCACTACACGTATACGTATTTTAGGGACGTGTTGTACGATTTTTTGTTTTGTGCTCTTAATTAACTTGTATTGTCGATTTTGTGTAGGGTTTCAGTATATAGAGATATAAAATAAACGACACTGTGCCTTTTTAAACAAAGTATATACAGGCCCGCTCTGATTTCACCTGAGTCAAACATTACTTTACTAGTTAAGGTTAAATCTAAAAATCCCATTACTCCTGGCAGGCCATTTGCTTGTATGCCATCTAAGTAACATTAAAGAGTCAATAAGCTTAATAAATGAATTAACCTTTTGAGTCAAGCTTATCCTGAACTAGAGCACTTTAGGCGCACCCTCATTAGAGACGTAGGTAGGTACTTAAGACTCATACTTAAGAGAGATAGGGCACCATACAAGCATGCAAGCCCGACTGGGGAAGAACCAACTAGCTCACAGAAGACCACAGCCAAATAACTAGGTACACACAGCGCTGTAGTTGTGTTCCTATGTGTGAGTACAGGTCTCTAGCGCTCATTTAGGGATGCGTTTTGAAAGAAACGTTTTCCTATCCCAGGGATACTTCGATGGTCTAGAAGACATAATTAAATGTAATTTTAATGCCAAATTTATGAGCATGCTTATTAAATACATTTGGCAAAAGCAAAAGTTTTGTAATTAGCACATTTTTCTTCTAGACCATCGACTTTATCCTAGGCCCTGGTGTA
This sequence comes from Trisateles emortualis, assembly GCA_947095525.1. Classification (NCBI taxonomy): domain Eukaryota; kingdom Metazoa; phylum Arthropoda; class Insecta; order Lepidoptera; family Erebidae; genus Trisateles; species Trisateles emortualis. Next base: position 14,507,015 of record OX352742.1, on the reverse strand, counting down.
AAACATGGGTTGGCAACTCGCTAGGGATACCTCTGGTATTACAAGCGTCCATAGGCTACGGTAACTGCTTAACATCAGGCGGGCCGTATGCTTGTTTGACATCCGATGTACTGAAATAATAACTAATTTGGTAATGCTTGTATATCCAGCTATTTTATCTAATCTCACCCTGCAGCGGCTTCGTAGGCAGTACTTTGACCTTTGGTTTTGCTCATCCTTTGTTAAGATTCCTTAGTATCTCCCATGTACTAGTATCATTATCATTTATTTATATATTTATACTACTTGTGTAAAAAAAATGATACTGGTTTAAATTATTCTGCCTACGAGGAGCTGCTGCCGGATAATATTAGAAAAAAAAATCTGGATATACCAGCGTTACCACATTAGTTACTATTTCAGAACATCTAACTTATTTGCCTCCCACGGCATGATAGTAAATTAATACTCATACGGATCATCTTGTGCGTATTATTTACCCCATTTTAAATTAAATAAACTACGTAAAAGCTTAATAATGTGCGCAAATATTAAAGTTGTATTTACTATTTGGTAACTATTCAATAAAAGGCTCAACAGCAATTTAAACAATAAATCTGTTAAACGTGTTCATTTGACCAGATCGCCAAACAATTACTGTTACAATATGGTGGAATAATTCGGATTCAATCGGGTTATTTCGGATATATTCGTAAATTCAGTAATCGTGGGCATTCTCATTACAATTTTATTGTAAATAAATTTAACAAAAAAAAACCGACTTCAGTACGGCAAGTTGTAAAATTTTCAAATATTTGTTTGTTACAATCGAATAAAATCGACTGAGCGTCGGGCTGAACACAGGTCAAGTAGGTATTAAAAGCAATATTTAATCTGTGCAATCCGCGCTCAATTCATTTACGTCATTATTTCTTATTAATAGTTGCTTAGCAACAATAACCGAAACTTATCTAATCGCCATCAGTAAAATACTTATTATTGAAAAGTTCAGATGGCCATCTGTGGTCTTTTTCATCAGTTTTACTTACCAAATTACACTTTCTGAATGCAAATGATTGATTAGTCGTTAAAAATATTGAAATTGCTATATGTGTGCCTATAACTTTTGAGGAGTTCCCTCAATTCCTCATGAATCCCATCATCAGAACTTCCTTTTGATGATAATGGGACCAAACTGAAAGGGAAGTATGTCCAGTCAGACAAAAAAAGAATTGTTCAAATCGGTCTATAAATGACGGAGTTATGCGGTAACAAACATAAAAAAAATACACACGAATTGATAACCTCCTCTTTTTGAAGTCGGTTAAAAAGAAACTTTTTGACGAGCGAGTAGGTACTACATTACTGAATGAAAATAATAAAGCCAAGCGCATTATTTTAAGCACGATGATCCATTTAGTTGTAAAAGCGGAACAAACAAACAATCTCACTTTCGCATTTATGATATACTAGCTGTTGCCCGCGGCTCCGCCCTCGTGGATGTCGGTTATCGCTGCAAAAAGTAGCCTATTTGTTATTCCAGACCATAATCTATATCTTTCATTCAGATCCGTTCAGTACTTTTTACGTGAAAGAGTAACAAACATCCATCCATACTCACAAACTTACACATTTATATTATTAGTAAGGAAGTATAGTTGTATTGTCATGTATTTTCTTTAGCTCATATACGAGTAGCGGCATCTGTTGGTGATTTATTGTAAACTGTCAAGAGTAACTCATATTCTAAGCAACAAAATAGTCAGCTCTAGAAATCGCAACGTAGTTTTACTATTACTCAAAATCAATATTTATATGAAAAAGCTAAAACCACACTGAACTTATTATTCTCTTCCTTACTAATATTATAAATGTGAAAGTTTGTAAGAATGGATAGATGGATGGATGGATGGATGTATGTTACTCTTTCACGTAAAAACTACTGAACGGATCTGGATGAAATTTGGCACAGAGATAGATTATGGTCTGGAATAACACATAGGCTACTTTTTGCAGCGATAACCGACATCCACGCGGGTGGAGCCGCGGGCAACAGCTAGTTACCTATATTTCTTTAACAATAAAAGTAGATAGCAATATGAAAGGTGGATCAGCTTTTTTTATATTCTTGCATAAGCCTTTGTGCCATTCATAAACACCTTTTTATTCAACCTTTAACCTTACTAAAGTTCAAGTCGGCCGTTTCTTAGAAAACGCTAACAAAAGAACGTTTTGTTTCTCTATGTCTGTGCGTGAATGTTTTGTTGTAAATGTGTGTGTATTTACTTGTAAGCTAAAGCGATCATAATGCTGCCCTGCTAAAGAAGAACGACACAAGTACATGACACAAGTTTAGGGATAAATGCTTCTAAAGTTAGGTATATAAGATGCATTTTCCCGTATCTTTCGATATGTGATTATGCCTTTAATTCTTGGTAGGGCAGAATGTGTGTGTGGAACAATTTGAATGTTTCCTGAGTGCCTAGTGCGAGTTTGTTTTACTTCAACGCGATCGACGCGTTCATGACGGTCGGCGCCAGCGCGCGCTCCGATTGGCCCGCTCCAAGTTCTTAACCAATCAAAGAGCCAAACGCGGTAACCGTTTCGATCGTGTTGACTGGTGTGTATAACTCGCACTAGACACTCTGATGAGCACAATACCTATGTAGGTACTAGCTGTTGCCTGCAAAAAAACAACGAATCTATGTGCCAAACTATCTCTTCATCAGAGCGACTGATCTTTCCCGTAGTATGCCATAAGACAAAAGTAAATACGTTGCTGGCTCTCCCTCTATAAGATCGGTGACGGAATATCCGTCAAGTGTAGACACTGAGGTAAACATATACAGTAGCAAACCTATGCAATACCTATATATCAAAATATTGAAGCCTGCTTTCCCCGCTATTCCATTATGCCGACGTAGCTTTGAAACGACCAAACATTTCGAAGTTAACATTATGTCTATCTCTTTTACTCCAGTTCGTTAGCACGATGACATTAATACTATATGACAGAGGCAGTCATATTACTTGCAACGACAAGCTCGGTGTTGCATTCCATAAAACAAAAGACGCTCAGGCATATGACCAGAGTCTTACATTGTTCTGGTATCATATTTCTGCGGATATTGCATCGATGAATGTAGCTAAAACTTTTTTGAATCTGTTGCAATTTTCAGTCATTTTCTCACTAGACTAGTGGCAAAATGCTATAGTTCTAAATACGATCAAGCTTGCCTTCTTTAAGGTTAAATTTAGACCTGACCTTGAGCTCTGACTACTACCTTTTAATTTAATGATTCTGAACCACGTCATCGTTACAATAATTAATATTAATTAATGAAATAATAACACGTTTTAATTGAATATTTTCTTTATTAAAGTACAAGTTATACTTAAATATGTGAATGAAGCAGGAATAGTGTATACAACTGCCTTAGGTTTGACCTCCGGGTCGGGTAAAAATCTAATAATTGTAACTCTGAGCAGATACCGATATCTGCCCAGAGTTTGAAAATATGCCTGGATTATGAAAATCAACCTTAAAGTACCGAGTAGCACACAAGTATACGGCTGGTCTGATGGTAAGCAATTCTTATAATTGGAGTGCCATCTTCTTAATCTTCTGCTTGTCGAGGCGGCTTATAGCCAGGTGCACTTCGCACGCTGTTCGGTAAATGATCAGCGGGTTACGACAAATACAACCAAAGGCACCCTATAGATGGGTGACCGCATAGTGGTACTTCATCTGAGCGTCTCCGTGCTTCGGAGGGCAATAAAAGTCGGTCCCGACTATTAACAGTCGATAGATCACGACTAAATAACTCTGTCACCAGGTTGACCACTAACCAAACGACAAGAAGAAGAAGAAGATCTTCCTAATGAAGGTCGGCGATTATTAAGGCAATTTGGACCTTTGACACAGCAGCTCTGAATAGAGAACGGGTGCTCTTGTTGTACAACTGGCGTAAGTTCTTTAGCCAGGATATTCTTCTTCTTCCAACACTGGTAAGCAATTACCGTCCCCAAAGAGCAATCGAGAGAGCTATCATACTCATATTATAAAGAAATTTTCAAACTTTTTATCAGCCAGTCTCTTCGCATCATTAATTAGATTTCGACTTGAGAAGTAATTACTTAATTTAATTAATTAACAGCAACCTGCAACATGTTGTTCATTGATTTTCCAACCTCTAACTTGTGAATGTAGAAATTGAATAAGGCATTTGTATACCTGTCCTACTTACTCTTATGGTGCAGTCTCTTTCTAACTTTTAATAGAAACATAAAATCACCAAGATAAATATTTTGACTGCCTTGGAGGTCCAGTCGCCGCAGTATGCGCCTGCTGTTCACGAGGTTGTGGGTTCGATTCCCACACAGGACAAAACTTTGTGTGACCCACAAAGAATTGTTCTGAGTCTGGGTATAATTTATGTCTGTTAATTGAATGTTTGTCAAGTCCCCAGCGACACAGAGCTTGTTCTCTAGTGCGGGAGTTGTCTTTTTAAAAGATAGAAGATAAAAAAAAGATAGATTTTTCGTTTTCCACGATTAATCATATGGCTATAGAAACGCTGGTGTTTTTTTATACTACTTGTGTGGCAAACAAGCATACGGCCCGCCTGATGTTAAGCAGTTACTGCATTACCAGAGGTATTACTAGCGTGTTGCCGACCCATATCTTTACACCAGGGCTTTAACGATATGATAACCTTTTTAACCGACTTCAAAAAGAGGAGGTTATCAATTCGTGTGTATTTTTTTTTTTATTTTTTTTAATGTTTGTTACCGCATAACTCCGTCATTTATGGACCGATTTGAAAAATTCTTTTTTTGTCTGACTGGACATACTTCCAGTTTGGTCCCATTATCATCAAAAGAAAGTTCTGATGATGGGATCCATGAGGAATTGAGGGAACTCCTCAAAAGTTATAGGCACACATATAGCAATTTCAATATTTTTAACAACTAATCGATCATTTGCATTCAGAAAGTGTAATTTGGTGAAGTAAAACTGATGAAGAAGACCACATATGGCCATCTGAACTTTTCAATAATAAGTATTTTACTGATGGCGATTAGATAAGTTTCGGTTATTGTTGCTAAGCAACTATTAATAAGAAATAATGACGTGAATGAATTGAGCGCGGATTGCACAGATTAAATATTACTTGACCTGTGTTCAGCCCGACGCTCAGTCGATTTTATTCGATTGTAACAATCAAATATCTGAAAATTTTACAACTTGCCGTACTGAAGTCGGTTTTTTTTTGTTAAAATTATTTTTCAAAACACATCCCTAAATAATTGCTGGAGGCCTGTACTAACACACAGGAACACAACTACTCCGCTACATTACATATTCGTACAAAAATCCTACTAATATTATAAATGCGAAAGTTTGTAAGAATGGATGGATGGATGTTTGTTACTCTTTCACGTAAAAACTACTGAACGGATCTGGATGAAATTTGGCACAGAGATAGACTTTTTATAGTAATAACCGAAATCCACACGGGCGGAGCCGCGGGCAACAGCTATATTTCTTAAAACTTTAATTAAAACTAAGGCCTTGAGTAAAAAATATAAGAAAGTCGTACATTTTAAAAACGCTCATCAATACCTTGTAAACACAGACATGTCGTTTTTTAACTCTCACACGAATCCTGACATTCTAGCTGAAAAACTGATAGATGTGATCAAAACGTCACTACTTTGCAATACAGAGTTAAAATTCGTCTCTGTGGGCAAAATAACTCGGAAGCCATGGATATCCTTGGGGGCATTGCGTTGTATTAAGCTTCGAAATAGAATGCAATTACAGTTAAGACAAGACCCTTTTAATGCAATACTTAAAATCACCTTTAGACGCTACCGTAATTTTTGCTCGAATTTACTTAAAAAGTTAAAAAGACAATACCAAAGAAATCAACTAAATGAATCAACAAAAAATCCTAGACTACTATGGTTAAAAATAAACGATATTGTTCAATTCAAAACCCCTAAATCATCAAACACGTGTCTCTTAAAAATCACCCCTCATCCTCTAGATTCAGTAAATCGTGTGAATCAGTTTTTTGTTAGTATTGGTAGAACCTTGGCTGAAGACATTATTAAAAGTTTTAACCCTCTTATAAATCCCACTAGTACTCAATCTCAGGTCTCCTCATTTGTATTACTGGACACTGACCCACACGAAGTAAACAGTATACTCATGAGTATAGATTCCGAGAGCTCACCTGGTTGGGATGGTATTCCCGCGGGATTTTTGAAAATGGCCAGCGATTTTGTAGTCCCATTATTGAGCCAGCTAGCTAATCTATGCTTTAAAACTGGAATATTTCCTGCTGTTTTTAAGCGATCCGTAGTGACCCCTGTTCATAAGGCTGGGGATGTCAGTGATGTCAATAACTATAGGCCTATTTCGGTATTACCATGTATTTCAAAAATTTTGGAAAAAATAATAAACAATAGGCTAATAGGATATCTAAACAAATATAAAATATTGTCAAACTCCCAGTACGGATTTAGGAAGGGACTCTCAACACAAGATGCTGTAATTTCACTAACTAAAGAGATTACGACGCTAGAAGATAAGGGAGATAAGTGTCTAACGGTTTTCCTAGACCTCAAAAAGGCGTTTGATACGGTCTCGGTCCCCATACTCCTGAACCGACTTGAAAAAATCGGAATTAGAGGTAATACTCTTTCTTTATTCCAAAGTTATTTACAGAATAGAAAGCAGCAAGTTAAAATTGACAACATAACGAGCCAGGAGAACGACGTAGTCTACGGAATCCCACAGGGAAGTGTGATTGGCCCGACGCTGTTCTTGATATATATAAATGACCTTTGTAATATTGAGTGCAGTGGCGGGCAAGTCTTTTCCTATGCGGATGACACCGCAGTTGTGTTTTCGGGAGCGTCTTGGTCTGCTGTTCGGGCTACCGCTGAACAGGGTTTGGCTGTGATAGCTGGCTGGCTCAATGAAAACTTACTTACTCTTAACGTTACTAAAACAAATTTTATCTGTTTTTCACCCACCCTGAGATCCCAGCCGAGTGCAGATTTTGGAATCGTAATCCATGGATGTGGAGCCCCACTTAGTCCTAGTCCTGACTGTGTTTGCCAAAATATAAGGCAAGTTAGCTCTACTAAATATCTAGGCGTAACAGTAGATCAAAGACTATCGTGGCACTCCCACATTGAGGTCCTTATGACAAGAGTAAGAAAACTAATATGGATTTTCAAAAGTCTACGTCACGTAACATCTGCACAGCTTCTTACTAAAATTTACATTGCTTTGACACAGTCAGTAATAACCTACTGCATATCGGCTTGGGGTGGTGCCACGAAAACTAAGTTCTTAGAATTAGAAAGAGCTCAGAGATCAATTATCAAAGTAATGTTCTTTAAACCTTATAGATATTCCACAGACCATCTTTACAAAGAAAGCAATGTACTGTCTATAAGAAAATTATATGTTTTAAATATAACCCTACGCCTGCACAAGACAATGACTTACAATTCAGAGTACCTAGAGAAACGACGTAAGGACATTGTAGCTCATTCCCCTAGAGTTCATACTGTATTTGCGAGACGCCAATATACAACACAATCTGCTTACATCTATAATAAAATTAACGCAAAATTATGTATATACCCAAAACAAATTTATGAGTGCAAAAAAACCATCACTGAGTGGTTGAAATCACTCACATATGAAGAAACAGAAAATATCCTAGTTAGAATATGTTAGAAACACACACACACACACACACACACACACACACACACACACACACACACACACACACACACACACACACACACACACACACACACACACACACGCGCGCGCACGCGCGCGCAAACACCTCGAGCTGTCAATTACTATTGTACATTTAATTTGATAATTATTTTGTTTTGTTGTTGTTGCCTTATTTTCTTTTTATATCTTTTTATTTTAGTTTCATCTCTATTTCATTTTGTCACTATATAATGTTTTAATATTATTGTAACTACGGGAAGAGCGAGGTAGCCCCACCACAAGTATTTCTTATAACTTACTGGGGCAGCCTCATTATAATGTTAAGCAACTTATAGATACAATAAACCATTTTATTTTTTTATTTTTTTTTATTTTTTTTATTTCTATAATGATCTATTAAGTTATGAAATGCTAATAATAATATATTTCGAAGATTGAAGCATGAGGTCCTTCAAGAAAGGAGTTAAAAGTGTCAGGTATCTGTCGGCAACGCGTGATTGATACCCGCAAGCGTCTATTGACTAAGGTGATCAAGCAAGCCGTTGCTTCTTTGCGTCTTTACAAAGCTGAGATTAAGAACTATTCCTCCATCACACAGGACAGTATTATCGATTGTGTTTTATATTGTTTAATTTAATGCATATTTCTTGTTTATTTTTTACCTCTCTATAATAAATTATGTTTTGTATTTCAAATAAAAGTTTTTATTTCTTTCTTAGCACAAAAAAAATCTACTATTTTCAACTTAAAATTCAATTAAAACAAACATAATAATAATTTATTTGAAGGCTTTACATATCAAACTAATGAGTACCCCGAATAAGCGTGGGTTCCAAGATAACTAGTATTAAGTTGTGAACTTATATCCTTGGCCCGAATGTGGCTAAGTCCCTATCTTTACTTCAATCAATCTATATAACCCTTAATAACTGTCAACTACTAAATCTTATACTTATGTTCTCGTGTTTATACAGTGACAAATCTATACTTATAAAGAGGCAGAGTTTATTTGTGTGTAACAAAATAAAAAAAAATATTCGGCCAAATTCACGAGCGAGCCCGACTGGGGAAGGACCTCCACCTTACAGAAGACTACAGCCAAATAACTACACACAGTGGTATAGTTGTGTTCCTGTGTGTGAGTACAGGTCTCCAGCGCTCATTTAGGATGGGTTTTGAAAGAAACGTATTCCTATCTCAGTGATAGTCCCATCATAAAGCCTGGTGCAAAAAAATTGGTTGGCAATATAAGAATACCCAAGTGATACTTCTGGTATTGCAAGCGTCAATAGGCTACGGTAACTGCTTAACATCAGGCGTGCCGTATGCTTGTTTGCCACCAGTAGTTAAGTTACTTTTATTTTACAAACAAATCTTATAAAATTTTAATAAATAATATAATAAGTACTTGTACCATAAACAGAACATAATTATGGCACAGTGCGGAAGTTTTTAAGGCGTGAACGTATTTCTTCGCGGACGATAAAACCTTGCACACACTGATAATGGTGTTTACCTAATCCACTTCGTGATTTACGTCGTGAAGTAGCTATAACGAGTAATTTGAATAGGGGTATAGTGAGTACAGGGTTTTATTGGCCTATTTTGCTTGTCTGTTGTGTGTAAAGCTTGATATTTGAATGCAAAACAAAGAGACCTTTTTTTATAAGACCATAGACAAATAAATATACACAGCAGTGTAGAAAGTTGTGTATGTGTCTGAATAAAATAAGTAGTAGCACACATTTTTTTTTGTTCCATATGCGAATCGTACAATTTTTAAACAAACATTGGAACATTATTTTATTATTACCTGCACTACACCACAAAGGCGGAAAACATAGCAGACTACGTGCGCAAAAAGACGAAATACATGGCGAGAGTGCAGCTGCTGGAGTCGCACCGTAATGTCAATTTTAAGGCATTTGTAGCACGAGTAGCAACTTGCTACCTGCACCTCGTCATGGAAAAGGACTTTAGGCCGCAGGGCGTGGTGTTCCGTCGCTTCCGCGGACAAGTACCACCCGAACGCACAAAGACTTAAAGTGCAAGTGAAGCATTACTAACATAGTTATTTAACTCTTATACTAACCCAAATTGTATGTTTATATGTATGCTAGTCTATAAGGTATTTATCTCTGTGTTTATGCAACACTAAATAAATGATAATTATTATTATTTGTCATCATAGTCATTCGTCGTCAATCTTGAACCATCGGAATATTAAATCCAATCCAAATCCATTAAAAGATCGGCAACGCGTGATTGATACCAGTAGTGTCGCAAAAAAAACCTTGCCGAAGTTCTCCCAAGAGACTATAGCATGGGGTTCTTCAAGAAAGGAGTTATAAGGTTTTTAAAAGGTCGGCAACGCGTGAGTGACACCCCTGGTGTTGCAAACGTCCATAGGCTACGGTAACTGCTTACCATCAGGCGGGCCGTATGCTTGTTTGCCACCTTGGTAGTATTAAAAAAAAACGTTAATTTTAGTGCCTATTTAGTGGTTATTTTTTAACTCTCTATCTTTATGTCCTGTGTCTGTTCCAATAAACTTTTTTCTTTCTTTCCTAATACAAAAAAGTAGTAGCATACATTTTGTTTGTTCCGGATAGGAATCGTACAATTTTGAAACAATCCATTGGAAAATATTGAGAGTCACCGAAATAGTTTTATTCGTTGTCAATATTGAACCATCGGAATATTAAACCCAAGGCTACGCTTAGGTTATTAAGTTAGGTGCACGTCCACCGTTAATGTCGTCTAGTTCCTGAGCTAGAGTTAAAGTAATATGGTTAAGGCAAGAACTCTAGAAGCTATATTATTATTAGGTTTGAAGAGATAGTTTTAGTTTGCCTTAAGAAAGCTTTGAGTGTTTGGATATAGAGCAAAATCTCTAAAACTACTGATTCGATTCAAAAAAATAATTTGTTTTTATTCAGCTTGGGTGGCAAACTAGCATACGGCCCGACTGATGTTAAGCAGTTACTGCGGCCTACAGACCTTTGCAATACCAGAGGTATCACTAGCGTGTTGCCGACCCATTTTTTTACACCAGGATTTTAAGATGGAGTATCCCTGTATAAGAATACGTTTCTATCAAAACGCATCTCTAAATGAGTCCTAAAAACCTGTATTCCCACACAGGAATACAACTACACCGCTGTGTGTAGTTATTTGGCTAAAGTGTAGAGTTCATCCAATAAAATCTCTAATAAAATAATGAAAATTCCATAGAAATATAAAATACCTCCAGTGTATGAGCATGCTTATTTAATACATTTGGCATTTAAATATTAAATTATCAAAATTTTGTAATTAGCACATTTGTCTTCTAGACCATCGATATAGCAGCCACACACGAAAACGGAGATATTATTATGTATACAGATACATAATGATAATATATCTCCGCCCCCGTGTGTACAGTGAGCAACGGAGATAGCTGTACAGGGCAGTGGCCCTGTACAGCGGCATACAGCGGTGTAGCGATGAATTATGAAGATTAGTTTTTATATGAAAACCAATATATGAATTCGTGTGAAATATATTTTTATCTGTAGGTTTAGTCCAATTGTACACTATTACCAAATTTCACAGAAATTCAAACAATGTTTTTCTTAAAAAACTAACCTTAGCTTAGCTATGTATACGTATTTCCGTTGTCGTGTGTACACTGCAATAAGTAACTATATAAGCCTCAACACTTTATTTACTTACGTGTTATATAAAGAGATATATCGTGAACGTAATTCCGAGATAATTTAACTTTATGTTGACGCATTCGGATTAAGTTTGGGCAACAATATGTGGACATACTGTGGCTTTTTTGTGTGGTGTAATGTAGATTGTGTGTCTATATTTTTGTTCTATATAAAGTACTAGCTGCCGCCTACGGATGTGCCCGCGAAAACTAAAACAAATCTATCGCACAGGTAAAATACAATTTTGCAAGATAAAATCCTACTAATATTATAAACGTGAAAGTTTGTAAGTATGGATGGATGGATGTTTGTTACTCTTTCACGTTAAAACTACTAAACGGATCTGGATGAAATTTGGCACAGAGATAGATTATGGTCTGGAATAACACATATGCTACTTTTTACAGCGATAACCGACATAGCAACAGCTAGTATACATATATTTGTGGCAAATTTTATCTAGATCCGTTTAGTAGTTTTTACGTGAAAGAGAAACAAACATTTATAATTTACTTATCTGGAATAGCATATAGGCTACTTTTTATCGCAATAACCGACATCCATGCGGGCGGAGCCGTGGGCAACAGCTAGTATACTAATAAAAAGTTCCTTTTCAAGCTGCACTCAAGTATTAACAATAGTTTCTCATTAAGAATCTCATTAAGCTTCTTAGTATTAAAGCTGGAAGCCGAATAGAACTTAAACTAAGCTTTAAAATTATTGAGTCGATAGAATTTCAACAGTTTAGGTAAGAATCGAGAAATAGTATCAAATTCAGATCGTGGCAAGAGGTAATTATCAAAATTATACGTACTAATCCAATGATTTACGATCTGCGAAGATTAAGTGCTAAACTCTCTTAGCTCTCTTTATAGAGGAGAGAAGACCGTACCCAGTAGTGTAAAATATGGGTTGCTATTAATATTATATCATCATCTTAAGCTTATCGTAGTCCACTGCTGGACATAGGCCTCTTAAAGTGTGCCCCATTCGGTATGGTCTTCGGCTGCTTCCAGCAAAGACCTAGCCTTAGGGCATCTTACACTACATTATTATTATTTTTATTCTACTTGGGTGGCAAACAAGCATACGGCCCGCCTGATTTTAAGCAGTAACCGTAGCCTATGGACGCTTGCAATACCAGAGGTATCGATTGCGTGTTGCCAACCCATTTTTTTACACCAGGGCTTTAAGATGGAAGTAACCCTGGGATAGGAAAAACGTTTCTTTCAAAACGCATCCCTAAATGAGCGTTGGAGACCTGTATTCACACACAGGAACACAACTACACCGCTGTGTGTAGTTATTCGGCTGTGGTCTTCTGTAAGGCCTTCCCCAGTCGGGCTTGCTCGCTAGTATGGTGCCCTACCTCTCTTAAATATATATATTTTTGTGTGAAATGTAAAATCATATCTAAAACCATGTCGGGTGATCAATTCCGGCTTACCCCGGGTGAACATTGATAAATCATCAAATTTTATAAAAAAGTTTCGCGTGAGGTTTAAAACAAAATTTCCCAAACGTAACAATAAAAAATTCACACATCCTGCATCGATTGGTACCGAAATATGAGGCGCAAACTTCGTACATATTTAGATGAGTACCGAGGCTGTGTAAAGGCACAGATTACTAAATAGTTACTACGTAAGTAAAGGTTTACTCACACGTATCAGTACGGTAACTAACGGCAACGCGTGAGTGACACCCCTGGTGTTGCAAACATTCGTAGGCTACGGTAACTGCTTACCATCAGGCGGATCGTATGCTTGTTTGCTACCCAAGTAATATTAAAAAACCTACATTTATAAATACACACAAACCCAAAACAAGAATCATGCTAAACAAATCAGACAATTAGTTTGACTGCCTTGGTGGTGCAGTGGTCGCAGTATGCGCCTGCAGTGCAACAAGGTTGTGGGTTCGATTCCCACCCAGGACAAAACTTTGTGTGACCCACAAAGAGTTGTTCTGAGTCTGTGTGTAATTTGTGTCCGTTAATTGTATGTTTTTAAAGTCCCCCGCGACACAGAGCTTGTTCCTCTAGTGCGAGAGTTGTCTTATAAAAAGAAAAAAAAAATAGTGTGATTATTTACAAGTCTTTATCACTTATTTTCAATGCTGCTGCATTGTGGGTATATAATAGAGCCAAACTTTGAGATTCAATGTTAAAAGTTAATCTCCTAATCCATATTCCGATAATGTACGTTTTGTATTTCCCCACGAAGCTAATGATGATATTTAAGTATACGAAATTATTAAGTATATTTTGCATTGCCGACCGAAATCTTGGAGGGCTCTTATTAATCACTTCCTGTATTTCCCTCTTGGGAATTTTTCTCCATTTTTTTTTGACCGCAGGATAATAATAAATTTGTCTAATTTGCATTTCATTTTAGCGTAATTTCTCGGTTGGCTTGTATCTCAGGCTGGTTGATTTTCGACTCGTTTTCATTTTAAAATATAAATTAGGTCGCGAAAAGGCATTCCTATCTCTGTCTATAACCGGGATCAAATTTCCAATCTGTCACGGATGTAAAGTGATTTATAATTCCTTCATTTTTTTCTCTTAAGAAAGCCAGCAGTATTATGTCAATTTTCCTTTGTCGGCCTTCGTTTCCATTAGGCGTAATACCTACCAATCATTTGAACGTTTCGATAATATTAAATCAAGATAGTTTTCTACTTAGAAATAGTTGATTCGTTTGCCGTACCCCCTATTTTCCATTTTGTTACAATTTTCCCGTTACCCGATGAGAAAACTAAGTCATTATTACTTTATCAACCAGCCAAACATCTCCCTTATCTATCATTCGATAACAACCTCGTTTATTCCCCTAAATATGTGGCAATCAATTTCACTGCGCGGGAAAAATCACGGCTCACCGAAGTAAATGTATAGACACGGGTCAGTCTCATCAATCATCAGGTGCTTTGATAGATGTACCCTGCAATTGTGCTTCAGCATCTCTATTTAAGCCCTCGCAAGCTTAAAATTCTTGGAAGGAGTATAGAGAAAGAGTGATCTAATCTTTAATCCTAATAATATTATAAACGCGAAAGTTTGAAAGTATTGACGGATGGATGGATGTATGTTTGTTACTCTTTCACGTTAAAACTACTGAACGGATCTGGATGAAATTTGGCACAGAGTTAGATTATGGTCTGGAATAACACATAGGCTACTTTTTACAGCAAAACGCGACATCCACGCGGGCGAAGCCGCGGGCAACAGCTAGTAGTTTATAACTTTATGGTGTATAATCCTACTAATATAACGCGAAAGTTTGTAAGACTGTATGGATGTATATTTGTTACTCTTTCACGCAAAAACTACTGAATGGATCAGGACACAACTTTGTGTGATCCACAAAGAGTTGTTCTGAGTCTGGGTGTAATTAGTGTCCGTTAATTGTATGTTTGTAAAGGCTCCCGCGACACAAAGCTTGTTCTATAGTGCCGAAGTTGTATCTTTAAAATTAAAAAAAGTATGCTACTATTGCGCTAAGAAGATATACATAACTGAATTTAGTAACAAATTGATCTGTCAACCACTCGTCGGTTAAAATCTATTATTTTTGGTATGGGTCTGATCTGTCCCCATGATTGATGCATCGGTCGGCTGGGGACCTCCCGATACTGTCCTATTTAAACTGATATTCTGGAGGGTTATATGCCAATGTATGCCTACTACTTATATATTCATGGGGTATTTGTCTTTAAAGAAAGTAATTGGGTTCACATCCTTACTAATATTATAAATGTGAAAGTTTGTGAGCATGGATGGATGGATGGATGGATGGATGATTGTTACTCTTTCACGTAAAAACTACTGAACGGATCTGGATGAAATTTGGCACTGAGATAGATTATGGTCTGGAATAACACATAGGCTTCTTTTTACAGCGATAACCGACATCCACGCGGGCGGAGCCGCGGGCAACAGCTAGTAAAATATTATTTATAAAAACAAAAGAAATACGATATCAGCCAATATGGACACTTGCGATACATAGATTAGCACGGTAAAATGTACTCTATTTCCTTGCTCAGTCTATCTTCATACCAAATTTCATTAAAATTATTTGTTTTCTTTTAAAAAAAGAGATCTCCCGCACTAAAGAGAACAAGCTGTGTTTACAAACATGCAATAAACGGAGACAAATAACACCCAGACTCAGAACAACTCTTTTGTGGGTCACACAAAGTTATGTCCTGTGTGGGGATCGAACCCACAACCTCGTGCATAGCAGGCGTATACTGCGGCCACTGGACCACCAAGACAGTCGTTTAATCGTGAAAAGGTAACAAAAGTAGCCTATGTGCTATTCCAGACTATAATCTATCCCTGTGCCATATTTCATCCAGATCCGTTCAGTAGTTTTTACGTTAAAAATAACAAACATACATTCTTACAAACTTTCGCATTTATAATATATAGTAGGATAGTAGGATCTGTCTTTTGTGTACATTAACAAATTAAAAGAAAATATCTCTCTCTTTATTGTTCTTACATGAGTCATCAATTATAATGATGTTTCAACAATTCCCAACAAGTTATTTAACTATTAAATAGCAACATTGCTTACCTTTTCACAAACCAAAGAGAATCATAATCAAAGCGCTGACATCACTTAAATTTTAGCCAAAACAAGCAGTTAGCACACTATCAAAACGCGGCCATTTCGTCCGTAATTCGATATAAGGTTGTTTATTCAACAAATTTATACGTTAGAGCGTAAGTTATTACGGTTAGCCGATTAAATAATATTTCCATAGGTTGGTATCTCACGTGGTTTCTATCTAGAGGAAGTTATAGCCGTTGTAGGGTTGCCAATTTGGCGTAGAGGGAATTTGGGATGGGAATATTTTCGTACTCAAATGTTTGTTGATTTAATGACACTATTTTAGAGCTTTAGCGAAACCAAGGGTATTAAAAATTTGCTTAAATATGAAAGAATATTGTGATTCTTTAATAAAGATTTTGTAATAGTTTTGGTCAACACACACGCGGTCAAACTATGCAAAGTCCCTAACCAGACAAAGAGATTTTAAATTATGCAGCGCTTGTAGTATGGCAACCAGACAACAAGTATATTATACTTGCACTTTTTTTAAATACATAAATATAGATAAATTAAACCTAGAACAAATTTAATCGTGCTCGTCACACAAAAAATAGTCCTAGGTGGGAATTAAACAGAAATTTTCACTAATAGACCTAGACCATACATATTATATTCAAAATTTATAATTTTACGTAACTATTTCCTATATTCTCGACTCTCTTCTAACTTTTAATAAAAATTGCACTATTTACACACACATTACATCATTATCAACCCAAATGATATCCCATAAAAATCTACCAACGTCTACTGATATTTCAACAGTGCCAACCCTAACCACTCTCATATCAGTAACATTTCCTCACAGCGAATAGTTTATGAACCACGATGTAATACTTTCGTCCAGTACTGTTCGTCAGTGGTTATTGTGTTAAAAGTTCTGCATACATTTGTGATCACTTTTGAATTTTGGAATGTGGAAATTCTGTTTTTAAATTAGAATACATTTTGAAATTCTGGCAGGTTCATTGAATTTTATCATAGCAAGTTTTGAAAGTGGAATCTGCGAATATTTAAAAAAAAATTAGAACATAATATGTCACGAATCGGCCATATTGGATTACGAAAAAGTTTTATGTATGTACCGGTTAGCTGATAGATTAAGATCGTACAGATTTACATACCTAGACAAAATTATACGTAGAGTTTTATTATCCTTTTTTTTCGAGTAGTTAGTGGTCAACTTGATGTTTCATATAGGCTTCTGCCGTTAACTAACAACTGCTAATAATATCAAGACGAATTTCAACGTGTCTTCCGAACCACGAAGATGCTCAGATTAAATTCCACTGTGCGTCACCCATTTATAGAGTAGCAGCGCCCTTTGTAGCTTAACCCGCTCATTTACTGATCATTTCAATATTGACTTAGACAGAAATTCTAAAACAAATAAAATGTTTAACTAGACTTTGACATAATTAACCTATTTCAATGATTGAGTTACCCACAACAAAAATAAGCCATCTATTTTAACACAGGCAACAGCAAACCAAAGCCAACAGTTCTAATCGTCTCTAAAATCAATTAACACCGATAAAACGGGTCCTAAAATAAAACCTTTTTCGAATTAAATCTGCTAGCGACTATAAAATCGATAGAGACTTAAGTCTCTCATCTGTTTATGCAAATATACTTTAGTCTAGCAGTTGGGCGTCATCGATTTAACCCTGTTCCATTAACCCTGCATTAATTGATTTATTGGTAAAGCCGGTCGGGATTAGGCCGAGGGCGCATTGGAAGAATAAAAATGGCGATTGTTGGTTCAACTTTGAGTACAATGCGAATGAGTTTTTGTTCATAATTGTACACGTAAATTGGTTCTGATTGAATTTTCTATGAGTTGTTCAAACTTGTTTATATTAATTTGGTAAATAAACAGCTCATTAAATGGTTGAATTTCCACAAAATATTTTCTTAGTATTTCTGTGGTTGTTTTTGCCATTTCCACTTAAATTAAATTACCTACCTAGTAGCCTATGGAAGCTTGTACAATAAAGGTATCACTTACGTTTGCCGACCCATTTTTTTACACCAGGGCTTGAAGATGGAATATGTTTGCGATAGAAAAACGTTAGAGACCTGATACACAAAAACTCAAGTACACAGCTGTGTGTAGTAAGGTGGAGGTCCTACCCCAATCGAGCTTGCTCACTAGTATGGTGCCCTACATAATTCATAATACGTATTAAGAAATTACAAAATCGTTTAATTTGACATCTTTATGTAGGTACTTGAAACACACTAACTAAAGCAAAAGAGTTTTAGAAGATTTTCTGATGATTCAAACTAAAAAATGTCTTTCAAAATGTCTGATTGTGCTTAGTTGCAACTTGCCAAATTCTTTTTAAAAGATGGATGACTAGGTATTTCAAATGGAATTTATTTTATATCGACAAAAGGTTATTTCACTCTCGTTAAAAGTTTTATTTAGTGCGGCATAATAATTTATATTAATTCGGTAGAAACTTTATATATATTATGTCATTAGCTTGTTTGTAAGTAGTCATAATAAATATTTATAGTAAATGCACACTTCTTCGTCTTATCGTTTGGTTAGTAGCCAACCGTATTTTACGTTAATGTTTCACTCGTTATTAAAGTAAAGGGTTTTATAAATTGATATGCCCTTTTTATCGCATGAAAACCCTTATTAATAGTACTTATTTTTTACTAAGTATCTATTCAATATTTTGCTGTATCTATTTAGTTTATTATTAACATACAATTATTTGACACCAGCCAGCGCTTTATAAAGAGCAAGCACCAAGATAATTTTAAAACAAAGAAGGATTCGTTCGGATCATTATTTCAAACCATAATCCTATTTTAGCATTGGCACTTGTATAATTTTAAACTACACGAGAATCGAGTATAAAAATTTCAAATTTCGAATAAAGAATCCTGGAATTTCGGAACGTATTTTTAATGCAGTCTGTTAAAAAAACAGAAATAAAAAAGCAAAGAACCCAAAGACAATGCGAGAATGTAACAAGAATGGATAATTGTTTTCTTGATTAATTCAGATTGAGAAAGTTCCCGTTTCCCCAGACAATAAGTCTTTACATGAAATGTATAATTAAAATGTTCCACCATAAATTTTCGTTGCATAATGCTAGATAAGATTTATATTAAAATTTTAAATGTCCCTTGTGTTTTGTAATTACTACCTACCAGTACTTAAAGTTCCTACAAAAAAAAAAAAACCAAGTAAGCAAGCATGATGGTAAACAGTTACTGTTGCCGATGGACGCTTATAATACCTAGGGCTTAACTTTCGAGTTTGCTCGTTTAAAGAAATAAAATACATATATAGAAAATATCTGAAATCAAAAAGAGTTTTAATTATACACGAAATATGTTGGAGATACTTTTGCCAAGCATGGGCATGATTCAGAACTATTATTACAAATTTTATTTCTGTATGTGGGCTCTGCGTTACTATTATAAAAGTAATTATTATTTCATATAGAGTTGTAATTTGTGACGAAGCGTCAACCGCGACGTGATTTCAATACAAATTGGAAAAAAGCATTTCAATTTTAAAATATTCTTGTTTCTAAATTCAAAGCATAAAAATATTTTTAGTTTTATTTTATTTTCAAATATGGCAATCAAAAGAATAGAATGCTTTCTAGTTTTATCTTTGAATTTTGTGACATTTCTTTGTAATATTAGTTCGATTTTCAATTTCAAATTGACAGACCGAATTTGCTTTATGATTATTTCAGAATAACGAAAGAGGTTTTCAATTCAATAAGTTTGGTTTCCGAAATACATTCCATGTTTGTATTTTTACATGTGGCATTCAATTTCCATTCCTAGTCAATTTTAATACAGTTAAGTGCTCTATCCATTTTTATATGACCTATGTATATGAAATTTCGACTGACTTGTCGAATTTCGAAATGGATTGAATGTTATTGTTTTATTCAGTACTTTTATTTTATTATTTTTGGCGAATATATAATATTTATGAGTGATAAATATATGCTAATATTTGACGGCTGCAGATCTATGCACAGATAATTCTTAAAAACATTTTAAATATACATATTCTATTAATAATTATGTAATTGACTAGCCTGTCTGTCTAGTGGTCAGTGACCCCGACTGCTTAGCCGGAGGTCGTAGGTTCGATTCGCATACGGAACAAAA
Source organism: Trisateles emortualis (assembly GCA_947095525.1). NCBI lineage: Eukaryota > Metazoa > Arthropoda > Insecta > Lepidoptera > Erebidae > Trisateles > Trisateles emortualis. The sequence goes on along the minus strand of OX352742.1, from coordinate 14,486,781 downwards.
CTTTGTGCGATTCATTAATGTTTGTTCAGAGTCTGGGGTTAATTTGTTTCCTTAAATTCTATGTTCATAAAGTCTCAAAAAGTAATAAAAAAATAATGAAATAATAATGACTTCGATTATCAGGGAACCAGAGACAAGTTTACCTTAAGCGTGAGAATTCTCAGGCATGCATAATGCATGTATGTAACTTCTCCATAATATTAACCTAAGTGTAAGTTTACCAAACTGTTTTACCCATGGAACTATTATAATAATATCTGTTAGCACTCGATTTATTATTTCTATTGTTCACTAGCTTAAAACACTATGCCTTTATTTATTTAATTTTTGGAAGACGAACAGCTTTACAATTTATAGGTAATATATTATGTTGACTGAATATGTGGCATATAGCCAATTATAGGTCCTCAAACATAGGCTATGGTATAAACAATTGTAATGATTAAACGTTATATGATATACAATGTCTGTATTTCTAAACGCACACTAACTGTCCTTATAAATTAACTTATAACTTTATAACATTATACTGTATTACACAATAACGAATATAACCTCTACTATGTCAGCACTTCAGAAGACAACCTTCCAATCCCGATGCTCCGTAAGAACTGAACTAAAATCCAATACCATCTCTCTGAATATTATATTTTACAATACAAATCCGTTAATTGTCAATTGAGAAACTTATTTAGAGCATTATAGGAACAATTTGAGTCAAATCAATCTTTAAATTATTAATTTATAATTACGAAAATCTTATTAATATTTAGAAATCATGACACAATATAACAGAATCCGTAAGTTACATAATACCTATTAACTAGTCTATTTGTAAGAAATACAATGGTATTTAAGTTTCTTTATACATCGAGAAAAAATCATTGCTAAGCACTCGCCTCGCTTATGCTAAATTCACATTAAAAACATCAAAATCGTGTAACACATATATGTATGCCAAGATTATGAAAAGAATTCCTTACTCACCATTGGTACGATGGGCAATGGAGATGGTTATACAGTTATTTGCCACCCAGGCAGTATAATAAAACAAAACAAAAACAATAGTGTGGTTGCCATAGTACGTTTGTCTCTGCCTAGTAAAACAATAAGTATTAATATGAAACGTGTGACCTCCAAAAACATATAAATACCAATGGGCCAAAGTCACCCATATTCTCGGAACTTATAATCACAAATATTCACATTCGTACAGCACTTTCAACAAAAGCTAGTACAGAAATTCAACAGTAGCTGTACTATAAAATTTTATGGAAATAAGTAATATTCTGTTCGCATACTGCGTATATATTATGTGCTATTATGAATTGGGCACGGCTGCTATTCAAATGTCGGAGAATACAAATTTTGGTGCTCATTATAACCGGGCAGTACATTTTGTGCAGAATAGGGTTGCCACCTTGAAATATCAAATTGTTATAAGAAAAGTACATAAATCTATACTAATATTATAAAGCTGAAGAGTTTGTTTGTTTGTTTGGTTGAACGCGCTAATCTCAGAAAGTACTGGTTCGATTAGAAAAAATTTTTTTTTGTTGAATGGTGCATTTATCCAGGAAGGCTATAGGCTATATAACATCACGCTATCATCAATAGGAGCGGAGCAGTAGTGAGATATGTTACAAAATCGGGAAAATTACCAAATTACCATGCGGACAAAGTCGCGGGCGATCCCTAGTGTATATATAATTATGATTTGTGTTCCTATATCGCTATATGGATAGTTCTCAGTTAAGGTAAAAGCCTTGGTGGTTGAATGTAAAAGCTGATCATGGATGCCCGGACTCGATTCCCAGGCCTAGAAATTGGTTTTTATAATAAGTCTCTGGCAAATTCCAAGCAAAGTGGCGGTTTGTACACCCTCTTGTATCAAAAAGCAAGTAAAATCGTTGGTTTCCGTCGGTCGTGTTGAATTATAGCGCGGGAATAAAGACTGCATCTAACTTTTGCGTGGCTGACTAGTCCCTATCGTAATTAGCCGCCTTAACCGAGGAATTTATTATTATTATTACATTACACTTTCTTTAAGTGGCAACCCTACGTTTTACGCACATTTTAATCTATCACGGTATTGAACGAATCGGGCGAAGCATCCGATGTTTAGAAATACATTCGCCTAATCATGGCTCTTGCCATATTTTTGTTACAATTTAACCTTCGCTTTAGTTTGTTTTTCATTTACAATATAAAGCTTCCCTTCATAAATATATATAGTCTGATTCAAAAGCGATACAATGCGTGGCTCTCAATTGTTTATTATATACTAACTAAGTATATAGGTTGGTACTTTTATTTAGGCACAATTCTTTCTTTTACAACTCCCGTACTAGAGAACAAGCTCTGTGTCGCGGGGGACTTTACAAACAGTCAATTAACGGACACAAATTACACCCAGACTCAGAACAATTCTTTGTGGGTCACACAAGTTTTTGTCCTGTGTCGTCCAGTGGCGCATACAGGGCCACTGGACCACCGAGGCAGTCAAATTATTACTGAGAGATTATTTCTGTTATAGTACGTGTGGTACGGATTAAGAATACAAAGGTCACAACCGCATTCCATCCCGAGAGTGTCGTAAGAGTCGACTAAGGGAGTTAGTTATGGAGACAATATCCACTACAAGAGAGGAAAACCTCGAAATAAAACCCTATACCAACCAGTCTGACCAGCGTGGTATAGTAGGCTAATATCCGTCTAAGTATATGAAGGAGACCTGTGGCCAGCAGTAGGACGTTTATGGGTTGTGATGATGATGATGATAACTATTATGTCGATCTGCATATAAATGAAAGAGAAGCAAATAGTTCAACTGAGTCGACGCACCGCTGAAATTGTGTATAGAATTGAGAAAAAATGTATTTACTAAATAAGTAAATACAATTTCAATGGGACCAAGTCAGGATCTGTTGATAGAATCCCAGGGAAATCGAGGGCAACCCTAAAATGTTATAGGTTTTAACAATGTTTTACTTTTATTTTATCACTTAAAATAGAAAAAAAAAATAGAAAAAAAAAATGAAACCGACTTCAAAAACCTAAAAATAACTGAATACAGATTGAAGTCGGTGCCAAGCTGAATAGGTGACAGGATGAACCTAGCACCGACTTCAATCTGTATTCAGTTATTTTTAGGTTTTTGAAGTCGGTAATTTTTTTTTTCTATTTTTGTTTCCTAATAGCCTCTGTTAATATAAAATCTAAAGAAGAATTTTTAAATAACTTAGTCTCTACATCGAGATAAGTCACCGTGACCGAAAGTCAGTTGGGACCTCATTATCTTCGATAAATAAATATAAAAAGACCACTTATAAAGTAAAGTGAGAAATTCTAAGAAACTGGAAATACCATTTTAATATTAGCAAATACATTCACGAGGGACATGAGCTATGTACATGTACATATATATGTATGTACTTATATTGCATACAATTTAGCTGAGTGGCCTTTTGCCTTTGTCTTGTGAGTTAGAGCGAACTAGTACCAGGTTTACAACACCACTTAGTTTTAACGAGAACGCGTATTTTTTCTTGATGAAAATGCGTTATGGTTGGTTTAATAATAGCAACCTAATGTACTACTGCTAGGCACGAGTCTCCTCTTCTCTATCAAGAGAGAGAGAGAGACGGTTTAGGTTGGTGAATCAGACATGTCTTTAAATTACTTCTAAGACATGTCAGTTTTCTTACGATGTTTCCTTCACCGTTAGCAGATGGTGAATCACACATTTGGAGGGATATTAGCCTACTATACCATGCGGGCCAGACGGGTTGGTATAGGGTTTTGTTCCCTCTTCTACAGTGGATATTGTCTGTCTGACACCCTCGGGATAAAACGGGGTGCTGATATTTGTATTCTTAATCCATCACCACACTCCTTTTTTAAGTCGGATAAAAATTACAGTTAGCGAGCAGACTTACGAAGCTACTTAAGCTCAGCAAAATCTACAGATTGTTAAAAACTTACTCTTACAGAACAATACATTAATACCACTGCCCAGTTTAAACAATAAAAAGTAACTTACTCTTATATCCTTCATTACATAAATAAATATATCGCACTCTCTCTTTCTCTCGTGTGTGTGTGTATGTGTGAGAGAGAGAGAGAGAGAGAGAGAGAGAGAGACACACGCATACATACATATATACAAACAAAACACGTTGGTACACCCCACCGCGCAAGTTAGCTACCGAACTGTACTTGTTTGTTTACAAAATAAACAGCGACGTTACCCACCGGGTGTACACGGTGTACCGCTTACAAATTGGGGTTTAATTGTACACTCATAGCTATTGAGAGCTGTTGTGATGCATGGAGGGTTATGAGACCGAGACCGATGGGTATCTGGAGGGTTAATCTTTGGAAATGAACCTGATCGGTTAGTAACTGTCGATGTTTTAGGGTTGAGAACTGTTGGTAGTAAATAGTGATAAGTGAAAATGAATTTAAAAAAAACTTTTAGTATAGGTACTGACTGCCTTGGTGGTGCAGTGGCCGCAGTATGCGCCTGCTGTGCACGAGGTTGTGGGTTCGATTCTCACACAGGACAAAACTTTATGTGACCCATAATAGTTGTTATGAGTTTGGGTGTAATTTATGTCCGTTAGCTATATATTTGTAAAGTCCCCCGCGACATAGAGCTTGTTCTCTAGTGCGGGAGATGTCTTTTTAAATTAAATTATTAATTAATTTAAATGCTGTATTTCAAGTTATGGAGCGTAGTTTGTAGGAATTAAACTACTAACCTAATTACGCATTACATTACTACGAATAGATATTAAACTAAAACTACTGTATGATTCTGTGCGAGAAGTAAGAACGATGTTAGATAAAAATACTGTCTAGTGTTGTCATACTAAATTTTATTTCTATCTCTCTCTCTCTCTCTCATGTAGATGAGACGTCTACGAGGTTTTAGGTTGTAGACCTAAAACCTCGTAGACGTGCTCTCGTTATATTAATTAGATTAACTAATTTTAAGTGAATTATTTATGCCATAATAGTGACAGTGCAACATACAAATGTACCTACAACGTATAACAATAAAGACATTCAGCAGATGTGCCGCACTGTGCGGTTTCAGAGGAATTTCCTCCCACGTACGAAATGAGCTTCCTGCCGAGGTTTTCCCGAGAGACTATAGCATGGGGTTCTTCAAGAAAGGAGTTATATGGTTTCTAAAGGGTCGGCAACGCGCGAGTGATACCCCTGGTGTTGCAAGCGTCCATAGGCTACGGTAACTGCTAAACATCAGGCGGGCCGTATGCTTGTTTGCCTACTTGGTAGTATAAAAAAAAAAAAAAAAAAAAGATTTGGTGTGCTTTCTTCAATACATAACAGATCGAACTCCGATCCTTGGACGCTGGATATAACTGCATGTAGTAAAGTTGACACCACCCTGATTCTGGGGGTTTCATTCCGGTCGTTACTTTCTAGTTTTAGTGTAATTTGTAATGAATTAGTTACCAATATAATATGGATACCACTTTTCTAAAATAAATTATTATTATAACAAATACAAAACATTTTTTACCCATTCCATCGACCGAAATCTACTAGGTATTAGTTGATAAAAATGTTTCATGTTATAATTCTTATTCTAATCAAGCATACCTACTTAAAAACAAAACCCTGAATGAACCTAACATTCTAGAAAGTTTCTTTTAAATCAATAGAAAATTCTAGACCAAGCCTTTTCTATTTCTTCTACATTTCAAACAAAAATATAATCTTATAGCAATTCAAGTCTCGAATTTCATAAAGTGAAACAAAAAGCGACAAATGTACAGAAAATATTCATAACTCGATACGTGATATGAAATTAATATCACGAGGCTGGTTGCAAGCGTTTTTATCGCTATTGTGCTGAGAAAAAATAGATTTAGGACGTTGAAAGTGGCCATATCTTTAAAAAAAGGTCTTATGTCGCTATACGAGGGTTTGAGAACCGTGGAGGTTTTTACTTTTTTATTTTATTTCAATTCAGCTTAAGCTCAAATTAATTTATTCTTTAAGAAAAGGTCTTATGATGTCATATGAGGTTTTGAGAGCTGTGCAGAATTTTATTTTTATTTTATTTCAACTACAAAATCATTAATTCATTTAGATCAAATGCAATCCTCGATCTTAATGAATTATTAAATAAAATATAACTGCACGGTTTCGCCTGTGACCCAAGTTTTCACTTAGTACCCTGGAATAGGAAAACGTTTCTTACAATACGCATTATCACAATCAGGATTGCTCGCTAGTATGGTGCCCTACCTTTCTTAAATAAATACATACGTTCGGTAATTACGAACACAGAACGCGAAAGCAATTTCCTTAACTCGCATACTTCCACGCCATTTTATTTCTACACATCTGTATTAAAAACTATTTACACTTCCACAAAACATGGGAAAATTCTGCGGGTTGGCAACACTCCAGATTGAATAATGCTATCGTTCTTTGCTCTAATTAGTGGCACAGATACACAAATGTACGTAAAAACATTTTGTTGACTGTAAAACTACGTGAGGGAAAAGTTACCATGAAAGCAAGAGAAGTAAGACACCATAGAAGCGAGCAATCCCGACTATAAAAACACCTACCTCTTATACAATGATATTAAACTATTATATTATAAATGCCTGTATTAATTGTTAATACCGTTTTAATTAATTTAAATTAAATATTAATGAATTATAAATAATACTAGTAATGTTAAATAATGTGTCTTTTAATGTATCAAATTATGTTTTTTTTTTACTAACACTAGGGCGTATAATTTGTAACTAATACAATGGATTTTTATCTGATTAAACAATTTTATTATTATTATATCATAAGACTACAACCAATTTTAGATTAATTGATGTAGTCCTATTTTTTTAAAATTATTTATTTAGGTAAACAAACAATGACACAATACATAGTTCCTTATAGTATAACAATATGTAAATAACATAATTGTGCCACCAGCGACATTTACCACATATCGACACCAGAAGTATCAATTAACGTAAGGGACATTTTGGCCAAAATGAGTTAAATATACCATTCGATTCAAAATTTCGCGCTCTATCGATTGGTATATTTGAAATTTCTCTATCGTTAAAAAAATGTCCCTTACAGCATTGGTTTTTGAGGGCCTAGATAGATTTTTAACTAAAAAAAATGATTTAACGGACTTAAATACTTTTTCCCTAGAAGAAAAATAAAGTAAATAGTTATAAAATATAGTTCTGTCCCTTACGTTAAACTACAGTTTAGTATATTCTCATAACTTGTCCTTTACGTTAAGACACAAATAAAGCTTCACTATAATTTGTCCCTTACCTTAAAATACTACAAAATTATGCAAGTTACGTGTTTCTTACCGTAATGTTTCTACTAAATATTTCAATCAACATTGTCACTTAAACTAAACTACATCAAAATTAGCTAGTAAAAAACACTGTACGGGTTTATCCGAAGCCTACTTAAGCGAAAAATTGTTCATAAATATATTTAAAGAGTATAACTACGCATTTCATGTGCCAAAAAAAGACAAATGTTTGCTATGTACTAAACACGAAAATAATCCTGACAATAATATGAGCACGAGAACTGATCAACTGGATACCCATTTACTAGAAAAGGAGGCCACTTACAAACGCTTCCATTTCCATCAAAATCAAAAATCCGATGGTACGTTACTTGTAGCTAGTTTCGATCTTCAAAAAGTTTTAGCAACACCTTATGGCGAAAGTATGCACTTGTATTACGCCAGAAAATATGCTGTCTATAATTTTACTGTGTATGAGAGCAGAACACAGAAAGGATACTGTTATACATGGGGTGAGGCAGATGGTAAAAGAGGAAGCTGTGAAATAGCGACATGTTTATACAAATATTTAAAAGAAGTAGATAATAGAGGAGTGAAAAAGTTGTTATTATATTGTGACAATTGCTCAGGACAAAATAAAAATAAGGTCATCATTTCAATGTTTAAAAGTTTCTTAGAGAACTCTGAAAATCTAAACGTAATACAAATAAATTACCTTTTGGCGGGTCATACATATATGCCAGTCGATAGCATGCACGCTGTCATTGAAAGGGAAGTAAAGAAAATAATTGTTTGGGCACTTTCTCAATGGCCAAATTTCATTCAGAGTGCTAGAAAACGGCCAGCGCCATATGATGTTAGTGTTTTAGAACATACAGATTTTATTAACTTCAACAATCTCGCGGATTCTGTGTTCACCCAAACCACTCTGAAAAATAAAGATCTACACTTCAAAAATATAAGAATTTGCACAATGAAAAAAACTAACTTGAACAACATTAATATTAAATACACTATGATAGAGAATGGCACGACTCATGAAATAGAATTATACAGACAGTGCGAAGAAAAGGGAAAACTCACGAAGATGACTAGAAGATTCGTCCGTTCCCACTTTACTCAGCACCTTTCATACATCAGTCTAACATCTCTTTTATCTTTTTTTCAATAATAATATTTAATCTACAGTAGGTAGGTACTCATCATCTTTCATAAAATCAATACATGTCATGTCTTTTTTCCTCTGCACGTATTCAATATTCACCCATTTGACCCTCTTTTTTCCTCTATCTTACTTACTCATTATCACTTACACTCTTCTGTAAAATTTCATCTTTCATGTTCCTCATCACATCTGATTTCCGTCTAGCTTCACAATCATTTTGCATACTCACACGTTTCCATAATTATTATAATTTTAAGACTGATTTAAAATTAATGGCCGAAAAGCTACAATTAAACCTAATTATAGTAAAGAAGTACATATTTGTCAATTGTTTTTTTAATGTTATTAGAATTCTTTAGTTGTTGTTGTTCTTAGTGTTAGTGTTATAATCTATGATTAGATTTTTGAAATGTCACCTATAGTTCTTTACTTAAGGCTTACATTGTGTTCAAATTAATAAGTCTGAAATAAAAATTAGTTTTGATGATATCTATGTCTATCTTTATTTTATACTAGCTGTTCCGTCTGCGTAATGTTCTAATGGCTACTGCTCCAATCCCGTGTTTCCGTTACGTTCATAAAAACCTACCACAGACTCAAATGAATTGATAAAATAAATCTGTGTCGTGTCGCAATCGCTTAAATACACATTTTGTATGCTTAGAGACATACTGTTCTGTCGCGACAGAATGGTGATAATGTATGGAAGCGATTGCGACACGACACAACACAACAGAATAGTATGTTTCTGCCTTAGTGTAGGTAAAATAGGTGTAAGTATGTTTTTAATTGATGATGGCGCAGTAACTTAACTTATACAGAACTCATAGACTTAATTTCAAAGACATACGGTCCAAAATTACACGATACTTTTTCTGAATAGTTTATCATGCATTATATTTCGTCCAATTCATAGTTGCTTATGTCCTTTACACTAGTTTTGTGTTGTAGTTTCCTGTTACACTTGGTGCTTACTTTAATACGAGATATTTTACATTAAAAAATTCAGTGCCGTAAGGGACAACTAAGCAACTTTTTTTAATGTAAGGGACATGCTATTTCCTAAACGCGTAAGTTTACGTAAATCTTTTGTTTATAGTTATAAAGAAGAGAAAATTCTAAGAAACTATGTCCTAGACGCCATTGAGATCAGAGTAGATGACAAAAAGTTACAGATGAATTTGTAAAAAAAAAAAGTTTTTTGGCTCTCCTGAAAAATCGTGTTTTGTCCCTTACATTAATTGATACTTCTGGTGTCGATATAGACAAAATAATCTAGGGGTATGTTTTTAGATGAGAACAATGACTCAATTGTAAAAAAAGAAAAATTAAATTAAATTGTAGCATAAAAATAAAACTACTTTAGGCAAGTGCTAAGCTACGTCTAAGTTTGTCAGCAATTGTTTCTTAAATAGAGAAACAATTACTAACAATTACTAACTATTCCAGTGCTTCATATGCTAGGTTTACCTTCTAACAAACCTAGTTTTATAAGTGTTTGGATCAACTTCACACGGGTGATGAAGTATTGCAAGATAAGGTAACTGCTTACCATCTAGCGGGCCGTAAGCAAGTTTGCCACCCAAGAAGTATGAAAATAAAAAGTTATTTTATGACGTCAGATTCACACTTCACTGATATATAGTGAGTCGAGTATGATGCGTCATTACAGTATCTGCATTATAGACTTATTCTCTATAATACAACTCGATTAATTGAACCGAATACAGGTCCGGTTTTCAAGGAGCTGTATAACTTTTGTTACCATACCAAATGGGCAATGGTTGTTAAATAATCTGTAACAATCGCAGATTAGTGGAACGTGACCTGAATGCATTATACAAGGTCTTTGTTGAACAGTTCGGTTATAGTTAAGGGTTGGTTTTATCGTCGTTTTATGTTATTTTTGTGTTATACGTATGATTAACTTCGTGGTTGTTGTGTCACGCACACATACTTATCTTCTTATATACCTACAATGTTTTTAACTATAGACGTGTCTTGAATCTTTGGATGAGATTTTAATAAGCTGTATCTTTATTTTTTACCTCGTTATTGTAATAACAAGGATTACGCCATGATGGTAATCTCCATGCAGACTAACTGACAATATATGTGCTTAAACACAAGTGCTTAATTTTCTCACTCTCTTAGTAACATATTCCAATGGTACGGCGCCGGGGCGCGGCAATCCGACCCGACCGGAGAGAGATCAGATGTAAGAATTTCTGACTGTTGGAGGTGTAAACCGCCAATTCACAAGTATCGGGCATCTATTGTAATTCGACCGAAACGTTGAGTAACAAAAAAACGCATGAAAACCTTCAAAATATTACGCAATTTAGACCGGCCGGCTGATTATCTAAGAAACAGCGATTGCAAACTGACAGTTATGATTGTTCGGTGACGGCCACACACGATTGCTAAACGTCAAAAAGGCTCGATTTTCGCTCTTACGGAATACCGATTTTCAACCTGACAGCCAAATTTTGCTCCGTTTTCGCGGTCGCTCGGTTTTTGCTCTTACGAAATACCCCTGCCGTTATCCATTATAGTATGTAATAATATGTGTACAAATCGTGAAAGTTTAAAAGAATTTATCTATTGTAATTTGCCTTTTTGATCACAAAACCGAACTACGCCACGAAACGACTTTGAAATTCTTGACTTAAAAACAAACTAATGATTCTATTTTTGAATAAAAAGAGAGGTCGTATATTTTTTTTTATAAAACAAAACGACATGACCGTACATAATACAGTCGTGAGTGTCTTCTATTTGATGATTATATACATTATCCAATGTAATTTCCCTCTATCGGCTTACAATTGGCCACTATATTTTTATGTTATATACCGATTACTATCACTGTTATAGTTACGGCCTGTATAAATAGGCCATTCAGTTTATCTCTTACGTTCCTGGACGTTTTCCAAACTTGTTTTTGTAAATATTTTATTATAAACAAATAGAGTTTTGGTGGTAAATTTTAATTGTTTCATATCTAGCTTTTTGTTTGTTTGTTGGGTGAATTCTATCGCTTATGTTGGTCATTATATTAGTCGTTTGAGAATTGAAACTATTTACAGAGGTGTTATGTTTAGGGTTTTGAATGTCTGTAGAGAAGTAGGATACAGGCGAGTAAGCTCGAATAGGGGAGGACCTCACAGAATAGTAGCCAAACAACTACATATTTGCAGTCACTGAGGTAATCATTTGGAGTAGTAAACCCATACAATATATGTCAAAATATAAAAGCCTGCTATTCCCGCTATTCCATTAGGCCGATGTAGCTTTGAAACCACCAAATATTTTGAAAGAAAGAAAGAAAATATTTAGTCTTTACAAGAACTAAGTAGGTACAATAATCTACAAGAAAATTATAATATAATGGTTGCAAGACAAATCAGGACCTAGCTCAGCGACTAGTGCAACATCGCATACGCTGGAGCGCTGATATTATGCTAGTCACACTTTGGGAAGGTATTAAAATAAATATTTAAATTAATATCTTTATAATTTAGTTTGTCAGCACGATGACATAAATTCGATGTGACGGAGACACTGATATTACTTGCGTCGACAAGCTCGGTGTTGCATTCCATATGAAAAACAAAAGACGCTCGGGCATATGCCCTGAATCTAATAGCAGCTATAGCTCATCATACACAATAGTCAAAGTCAAAGTTAGCTAAGCGGTTATAGCTCATCGTACACAATAGTCAAAGTCAAACTCATTTATTCATTTTAGATCAAATACTGTGTACTGATCAAATATTCATATGCTTATGAAGGTCATAAAAACATATGCCAGCATACTTTTTTTCTTACGGCCCAATAAATAAATGTCGTACCTCTAAGTGCCAATACTTTGGTTGATAGATAGTAAGTACCTACCTTGTCAAATTTAACTTGCATAATGTCGGCCGTTTTCAACAGCTGACAAAACAGTTTGCTTTAAGTTTCTAGTTAATACTCCGGCTGTTACCTCAATGTTCGTAAGTGTAGGAAACAGTATAAATTCATTTAATGTATCTTCTATATTTAAGCATGATTATTTTTGCTTTAAAATGTTGGCAGCATTGTGAAAAAAGAACAAACTTACTTTTTAAAAAAATACATAAAAATACAAAAAAATAAATTGTATTCTCAATATTTTTTCATAATCATTAGTATCATTATTTTTATAAAAAAATGTTTTTTCAATTTAATTTGATTTGAATTTTCGAATCTCGAAATCACAATATATTATTATTATTATAATTTATTTATAGGATAAAAATAATAATCTATTGTAATATCAAGAAAAATAAATTTTAAATTTAACAGCATTTTATATTAAATACAGATTGGAAATAAAATTATGGTCGCAGTTTTTTACCATAGACAATTGGCATTAATCCTAATGTAATTGCCATTTCGATTTACGCAATGGTTCGTGTAAAATAACGCACCGACATGAGTATCCAATGGAAATATCCGGACATAATAAATATTGATAACTGTACTCTGATTCTGCACTTCATTTTAAATGATGACTATCACTACACATCATATGAAATGACATTTTTAAATTAAAATTTTGAACACTGTTTTATTTTGAAGCTGTGATATTATTGAACCTACAAAGCAAAATAACAGTAGGTAACCTTACATATCGAGTCAAACGTTAGCCCCTTTTTTGCCTCGAAGAGGCACAATTTTATCTTTCGAACCACCATAATACCTGCCGATGAACCTTAGATAACTAAATACAACTTTCGCACCTTCTTTCCTACGTAAACCGTAAGCGTAAGGTAAAAATTGCGCTTACAAAAAAGCGAATGTCAGGTTAATTTTTTCATCGATTCTCCTGCGGTCAATCAAATTAACATTATGTTACATTCGTTCAGCACTTTTTGCGATTTTTTATCCGATTCTTTTACGATAGGTAATAAAATCGAACGGGCTTAGCGGCAACTAGTGAGGGGCTTACATATATATTCAAACTAAGGGGACGCGAGTATTGTCGTCTTCGTTTTTTCGGACTGTTTTTAAAGTGCCTCATGGGAAAGTATATTTGGCGGATTTGTGTAGTAAAAAATATTTATTTAGAATGTAGTAAATTCCAACTTTTTATCACTTCTATATCTTTTATTGTTTATAGTGTATTGTATTGAGATATTAGATAAAAAACTGTCTTTACTATGAGGTATAAGATCAATCTTTGCTTTATATTTACTAGAAGAATATTTAAAGGCCTGGTGACCTACCTAAGACACCAGCCTCTCACATAGATTGGTTCTAGTTCCAATATTTTTTAACCCAGAAATAATCATTTAGGTATACCTTTTATTTAGAAAATAAACATACTATATTATTATTTAACACTTTACGTTGGCAGAAACATATACATCCATTACTGATTGCCATTACCGTAATTAAGATAAACAAAAAACAGACGTTGGAGAACGAAAATGAAATTTTAAAAACGAAACGTATTCTCCAAACTACCAAAAACTCGAATCGAAACAATAAGTATGTATTTTACCAACCCTATCAAAAAGAATAACCGCGAAAAGTTAATTTAAAAAAAGAATCGCCAATTGGGAGTCCAATAACAGTTTTAATGAAACAATTCTAGCAATACGATTCATTTCAGTTGGTGAGCACTTTCCTCCGTACTGGACCGTTACGATGGTATATAAACGTACCGGAGCCCAGAAAATGGCCGCCGAACTTACCTCGTAGACTTACCGATCATTTTATATTTCGATTTTAAGGTGGCTTTTAAAATTTTTATTTTAGATTTTTTAGGATTTTTCTTTAAATAAATTTGTTATTGATAAATAATATTCCGTGTGGTGACGGATTAAGAATACAAATGTCACCACCCCATTTCATCCCGTGGGTGTCGTAAGAGTCGACTAAGGGAGTAAGTCGGGCAGACAATATCCACTGCAAGAGAGGGAAAACTCGGAACAAAACCCTATACCAACCACGGGTCTCCTCCAAATAAATGGAGGAGACCCGTGCCTAGCAGTAGGACGTTTATGGGTTGAGATGAAATAATATGCTATCTGTAAAAAACGCAATGACTGCGAAAATCGATGGATAGGTGACCATTTTCGAAAACAAAGTAATCACATAGCGAAACCCTCCACTTCGGAAGCACGTATATAATAAATTAATAAATTTAAATTGCTCCTGTCAGATTTTTCGTAATACTAACCATAGACTATGAGTTTAACGAATAAAGAGCGCATTTTTGTTTTGCGTACAAACTCGTGCCCATGCCATAATAGAAGCACTAGTTTGAGTTACTGGATGTATGTGATTAGTCCCAAAGCAATAAAAAATCATATTTTTAGTCTGTGCATTATAGAAAGCAGAACACTTATCAGAAATGTCAAATTCTTAAACTAAAACTGCATAAAGCTATTAACTTGGCAACGAAACGTTAAATAAATGCCAGACACAGATGTTTATTTGGTATTTAATTAATGGAATAGCTAATATCGAGCGTTAATACAGATTAGCTATGCCATTGTCAATAAGTAATTACTGCACAAAGGTAATGTGACATCAGCTTATGCACTTGAGCGTTACTATTGTGGTTGATTTACTAACATGTAAATTATAAATTGCTAGGCTTTTAGAGACTTTAGCCTAGCAATTTATAATGATTTTGTATTTGTTTTTTTGAATTGAATGTTAAGAAAAGATTAATAGCAACCCATAAATGTTCCACTGCTGGGCACAGGTCTCCTCTCTTCTATCAAGAGAGATGGTTTAGGTCTTAATTCACACACGCTGGCCTAATGCGGGTTGGTGAATCAGACATGTCTTTAGAATTACTTCTTACATATAAACTCCACAAAGTGCTGCCTCCCGGGATCGAACCCGCTCCAGTTTAGAACAGTCTTTATCAAAAATAGAAAAACTGTCTGTAACTCGGTTACACGAAGACGGCTGGACCGATTTGAAAAAATATTACTTTAAAAATGTTCAATTTACTTTTACCTCCACAAAATTAATGAAAGTATATAAAATGGATGCTAGTTTATAATTTTGACTACATCAAAAATTCCCCAAAGCAATATTTAATAAAACATCGCCGTAATAAGAAACATCACGCAATATAATATTTAGAGAATCAATTACAGTGTATATCAACATAAAATTTATTTACATACAGTTGCCAATGACGTTAAGGCAGCCATGTTGAGGCATGAGGCGTTTTAAACGTTATTTAATGTTGGTAATCGGTGGTTTACGTTTAGGTGAATTTTACTGACTCGCCGGATAGAAAAAAACATTTTATTAATGCAAACTGATGACTGGCTTGTTGGTCTAGTGGTTAGTGACTCTGACTGCTACGCCAGAGGTCGTTGTTTCGATTCCTACACGGGAGAAAACTTAGTGTGATCCTGAATGTTCTGAGTGGAATTTAATTTGTGTCCGTGAATTGTATGTTTGTAAAGTCCCCCCGGACAAAGGGCTTGTTTCCTAATGCAGGAGTTGTCTTTTTAAAAAAAACATAGAATATTTAAAAGATAAATGTGCTAAACAAAACAAAATATAAATTAAAACAGATCTAGAGCTATACAAAAGCAAAGTAAAACTTAAATAAAAAATAATGCAGTTTTTTTTCACGTAAACGTGTATATCCCTTAAATGCATGATTTTTTATTTAGTTATGAAATAAATATTTCAGTATAGATATTCAGTCACTGATAAAGGGAAAAATAATAAAAAAAATCTTAGTTTGAATAAAAAGTATATTTTTGAAAATAAACAGTATGTAGACATTTGGCTACATTATGCGTCTAGAGAAAAAGCAATAACAGTATGGTAGGTGAAATCAATTTCTAATAACTTATAATCCATGGGGTTATTTATGTATAAAAACGCAGCAAAACAATTTCTGTATTTGGAATGACAAAGGGCTACCTGACACTTCATACATTTTGTACGTGAAAACCCCTTACACCCTAGGAAATGTGTACCTATTTCTTGTATCACACCTCTCATTTGAACCCAATCAGTTCTGACATCTTTCAGTGGAACAGGCTTCATAGGTCTTCTGCGCTTTTTTGCATCAAATTCTGGTTCTAAATTACTACTGGATGGATTGATTTTTGATTTTCGGCTGATTTTTTATTCTTACATAATACCTCTGCTAACTCAGATCTAAACTCTCCAAGGTTCATAATTGTATTGATCACTTTATTTATGTGGGCTGTCTTATACATCACCAATATGACCTATCGTTAGGGTACCTCTAGTGGTAAACCGAAAAAAATATAATTATGCTTAGAAATTGGCTAATTTTATTGGAAGTAACAAAACTACTACTATTGGAACTATAAAACCGTTCACAATTTCGAAATAATGTCCTCGTTTGCATACTTGCCAAAGAATTGAAAAGGTTTCTCCTGGTCAAATATTTCAGTGGACAGATCCGAATGCCCAAAAAAAAAGCAATGCGATCATTTTTCCATGGTAAATTTATCTTTTTCCAAATAACCTCCCGTCTTCGAGACCTCCAAATTGCAACTCCAGTAATACCTAAACATAACTGAGATAAGGTTCTCGCCATAGGTTCCACCCTGGATGCACCATCTGAGAAGTGCATCACTACCATAGATAATGGAAGAATTGTCGATATTTGCCAAGGGTTGATCATCTATCGGTTGATCTTCCAGCTCATGCAATAATTCCCCTACTTTTGAGTAATAATCGATATTTTCATCATCTATCTCTTCACCATCTTTGGAGACCTCACCATAATTTAAAGCAGCAATAGCTGCCTCAATTTCCTTTTCAGCTAGCGAGCCAAACATGCTAAAAAGAAAAGCGAAATAAGTGAAGTACCAAAACTATAACCAAATAGGCAAAGTACCATATACGCATGTTGTAGACATTTGGCAACATACATAAAAATCTAGCTACAGACACATTCAAGATAAATTAGCAAACAAAATGTTCTAATAGTGGTTTCTTACCTTGCTTCTAATATACTTGTATTTTTTTAAACGTTTTTCAGCAATTAATTCTTGCTAAATCTCAATTCAAAAGTCACTAATTTTCACACAATCAAATTTTTCCACCTTCGCGGTTATTATGTCAAATTTCGCGCAAATTTTATTTTCTAACGACTTCCATTTACGTTTTTGATTTTCTTTATGATGTTGGCTATGATATAAACATACATTCAAAAACACTCGTCCCATGTGTCACTTTTTAAAAGTAAAAAAGTAGTTTGTAGACTTTTGGCAACAATATGCATTTAAGGGATATATCTACATAGGTTATGAATAAACATATTAATTATGTTATTTCATAAACATAATTAATATTTATTCTTAATCTGTCATCAGTGTGGTGACGGATTAAGAATACCCCGTTACATCCCGAGGGTGTTGTAAGAGTCGACTGATGGGAGTAAGTCATTCAGACAATATCCACTGCAAGAGAGGGAAAACTTGAAACAAAACCCTATACTAACCCGTCTGGCCAGCGTGGCTCATATCTCTCCAAGTGTATGGAGGAGACCCGTGCCCAGCAAATACAGTCTATTATTACCACATATCCACAAGACTTAAAGCAACAAAACCAAAGCAATTCACGAGAATAATAGTCCAGAGTTATCAGGCGTCTGTGAAGGAGCTAACTCGACGATAGAGGTGAAAGGAGCTTTTGAGCACCGTTATACGTTCTTTTATTTGTCGTTAACTCGTACAGGAATGGTGGACGATTTGTGGTGTACTAACTTTAACATTGGAAGGATTGAGTGACTTATATAGATGGCAGGTTGAGTTCAATATTGGTTTAATGTTTTGAAAGCCAAGCAAATTTAATTCGCTAAACCAAAAGTTAGTTTTTAAAGTCTCAAGAAGATCACAGCCAAATAATTGCTCTGTAGGGCTGTAATTACGTACATGCTGCATCAGAGCACATTTGGGAATGCGGTTTCTAATGAATCGTTTTCATAGTCACCATCACAAATTCCTGGTGTTAATAATAATTTAGAATTTAGAGTGATTTCTCAGGTATTGCTAACTTTCATAGGCAGTAGTAGCTTCTTACCGTCAAACTGTAAGCTTATCTGTTACCGTGGTAGCAGTAAATGTACTAAGCTAAAATAAAATCAACCTTATTGACGAAATACAAGGTTCATTTTGATTTTCAAATTGAGTATTATTATTTATAGGGTGAAAGCTAAAGGAGTAATGCGAATTAAATTATACTGAGAATAAAAATAAATCAACGATTAAGATGTTACTATGCTCTTACCTCGCTCCGGTAACTATAGCACCTTTACCAAATTGCTGAAGGCATAAAACTTGATGATTGGGCCAGAAATTAAAACAAATTGATTAAAATAAAACACCAGCCGAATTCGTTGGCTAAATTTAATTATTTCTGCATAAAGTATCAAGAATTGTTAAGAAAAGTATACTTGTTGTCGTTCATATATTGTGCTTTTCAATATCTCGAGTTTCAGTTCGAATTTCGAACATTTTATAGGATAAGTTTTCGAGTTGATCGTTGCAATTGTTGAAATAATTTTATGTGTTTTGTTTAGGTATGTAGGTATTTAATTTGATTCACTTTACAAATGTTCTAGATAGCATTATTTAGTCAAGATTTTTAAAGACAACTGCCGCACTAGAAGAACTAGCCTTAACAAAACAAAATTTCCTTGAACCGTAGTGATTAAGTGCAGAAAAGGAAAAACTTGTGTACACTTGAGTAAAAAAAGTGTTAGTTTTTCTTACTTGACATTCACTCGAATGAGTTATGGCAGTAGATGTACTATAGCGAACTGCTTTTTTTCTTGTTTTAATACTAGCGACGCTTTGTTTTCTGAGCCCAATGTTTTACTCGTATAAAGATTAAATTTCCAAAAATACTTTCTTAGTGCTCACATACGTCATTTATGACGCGCGTTGATGACCCTACATTTTGTAACACCATGTAATAAAACATTATCCCTGAAATGAACAATGGAGACCTATACGCATTACGCATTGGCATTTCTTCATACATCTAAATTGTAATGAAATTGCAAAATAGGTTTACCATAGTAAATAAGCAAATCAAATATTATAAGTTTTATTTTTATTATTTTAATAATATTTTTTTATATTGTGTAATTTTCACTACTGAGTAATTCCAATGGTACCCAAGACACAAGCGTTAAATAAATAAAATAAAAATAATTTATTATCAGAGACAATCCATAGTTTGTTAGTAACAATATTTTCTTAAACCTATGTTAGTAACTGATCTTATCTAAAACTTAGGGCTTTATTAGCTTAGGGCTTTGGAGCTAAAAAAAGTTAGTTGAAGAAAATAAATTCATTCTAACTTCTTCTTCTTCTTAGCGTGTCAATGGCAATCTAAATTGTGTCAGCCCAGAATTAATAAATTTTCAGTAGCGTCCATAAGCTCCTCTAAGGTGCAGGTATCAAGGCACGCGGGACATGATATCAAGTGCCCCATGGTTAACTTATTCTAACTTAACTACATTACTGGGTCTTGTAATTTCAACTATATCACTCTGTCTTCTGTATTTGACTGTGGTTTTCTGGAAGACGTAAGATAGATCCTTCTCAAGTCAGGTTTGCCTTACATCTCTTTGACTACTTCTTACTTATTAAGTGTGAGCCTAGATTGAGCAAAAGTTTGTAAACATTATAGTAGTCCATTTTTTATTTTTTGAAATTTGTTTTTTCATTTTGTCTCTATTAGAATTTTAAAGCTGCATCAATGATGGCTATACTCGTCTTTATTGTGATGGTCTCTTAAATTTTTGTTTCCTCTTAAAACTTTCAGTAAATAAATACATATTCTGTAAATAATATACCTACTTAAACTTAAGTCGGTAGACCAACAACAAAGATCTTTTGGTCAGTCCAATCAATTTACGTAACATGTAAGACATGGCCGCGGGCGTTTCTCTCGAATCCATTAGATATTATAGATACTTCTGTCTTTATACACATTTGACTTCCTTTTTTGTTTTTGAAAGATCATCCATTACACTGTTAAAAGGTTTCACCGTGCGTGTATCCCAGAGGCTTTGAATTTTGTTTATTTATGTACCTACCTATGTTTATTTTACTTCTTGTACTTATGTATTTCTTTTAATGTCTATGTTGTCTACGTATGTATAACTGTCTCATTAGTTAATGAGCGTGACTGCTGAGCCCTGGTTTTCACGGGTCGGGCCAAAAACTAATATTTGGTCTTTCTGACAAGAAATTAACAATAAATGTCCGAAGTTATTACTTAGTGCTTAATTTTGTCATTTATGTAATGTCTGTGCAAAATGTTAAGTTTGTAGTCTCTGTTTAGGTTTTGCATGAATCGGTTAGTCAGACAGGACAAGAAATTTTAAGTTTTTTTTTGTATATTCTTTTCCAATTTTCACACGATATTAAACTTTGTGTGCTCCATAAAAATATTCTTGAATGCTTGTTTTCTTGTACCGAATTTATCTTTTAAAAACAAAAACGTAAAAACAAATTTCGTTTTCTTTTCTTTCTGATTTAACTGCCTCAAGATATTTTACTAAATATATCTCCTTGTATATCCCACAACTGGACACGGATCTTCTCCTCTGTTAACCATTAGATATTTTATAATTTTTGGTTTTATTGAATTAGATTCGACTTCACTCTTCTGTTCTCAAAGGAATATCTCTTGGAATTGTTTTGAATAAATATTGTAAAGTTTGTAAAGTCGGCAACTTTGCCAGAGTTGAGAATAGCTCGAAGCTATAAAAGCCGTGCCTGCCGCCATCTTTTGATAACAGGAAAACATTTGTTTATTATTTTTCTAATTTTCAAGATATTGAGATTTTATTTATTTCCAACTTTCGTTTTTCACTTCTAAAGAACAAAAAGAAAATGAAAGAAGTTAATAAATTGTTTTTTTGACAGTAATTTTGATATGTGCAATTTAAAATGGAGAACTGACTAAACGAACACAAAAAATAGTCAATAAGTCTCCCCGATTAGATAAACTCTAATACAAAAAAAACCGCATTAAATACTGACCATCGTTCGTCTCAGTCGCTCACTATATTTTTGTCTGATTCAGACTTCATTATTCCTCAACTGAAAAATCAAATTTGAATATACCCGATGCGGACATCATATACGCAGTGATCGAGACAGTACAGTAAAATAATCTTGATGCACATGACGGAGTAGTACGCTATGAGTGCACCTGCCAATTATCCTAATGAATAGTGGCCGCTCGGTGCGGTTTACTTTGTTGTGTTCAAACAACCGCTTTGCAAACATACAGTAGGTATATATACTTACCTCTATATACGATATTATGTTTCAACGACATGTAGTTGCGACACGCTGTTTCATCTATTCATCATATTCAATTACTATTACTTAGCTAAGAGCCTCTCTATACTAAAGAGGTACTATGTCAATAGTAATCAATAGTTAATAATATAATCTATATTGGGTGTCTGGTTCTTCTTAGGAAGTCACATTTGTGTGACCTGAGATAATGATGTTAGTGTGCTGTTCAAAATTTGTACCAAAAAATCTATAGATAAGTACATATCCTGACTGACTGATTTATCAATGCAATACGATAGGTATTGCATCGATAAACCAGTATTAGTTGGCGGATAAAATTTTGCACAATTGCCATCTTAGCGGACTATGAGAATGAGGGAATAAAAAGTACACCAGAGTTTGCGCACACACTTGTAAACTATAATATCTCCGCACAAGATGACTAACCACTTGCGCGGGAGATAAAGATTAGCCGTCGTTTCTGTATATTGGCGCCCAACGTGGGATTTATGCTTTCGTCTAAATTACAGTTTGAGATAGTTCAAAAAATATTCGGCATATCAGCTATTCACAAACAAACAAACTAATACACGAATTGAACAGAAATTTTAACTTTTTACGAGCGATTGTAATGTTTTATGTGCAATCATAAAACCACTGTTGAAATATGTCAAACGGGTGTTTGTGACACATTCGTAAGTTGACTTCATTCAGTTTTTATGTCATCACATTTTTATTTTACGACCCGCCAGTATTAGTATGAAAAACATTTTTTCCATGTCTCCCCTTATTTTCTCAATTTCTCCTTTATTTTTTCACATCTAATCCGTCACATTGTACGGCACAATGAGGAAATCTTTTTTTTTCCTTTTTTATATATATTTCACGCGCAATAAGCTTGCGTTGGGATCTTGTACGAAATAATACGATATTCGATTATAAGATCCCCTTTTTCCCATTTCTCGAAACAGTAAGTGCGCGTCAAACCGAACGGCCTTCTCAAAAGACAATGCTAACCTCTCTGTCAAAGGTAAAGAAAGAAAGCGACGAATCTAATAAACGGGCCACGTATCAATTCCGTTTGTTGCTACACATCCAATAAATAAAGGTCCTTCGATCGTCTAAGTTTCCTTCGTCGTTAGTGTTCATCAATATGATTTGCGGGGAGTAAGGGAGATCAGGTTAGATTGGTTTCGGCGTGCGTCCAATTCTGCGAAATGGAAGGGTACACCCGTGGGACGGGCTTTCACAATAGACCTTTCCGAATGAGAGCCATTAATTCGCATCTTTGTTTTGTAAAGCCTGGAGTGACATGAATTGACGTTATGTGAGCTCATTTAACGATAATACAGTTCAAAAATGTTTTTGTATGAGAATGGTTGAGGTTTGTCTATATTGTCACTTTACTGTGAATCTGGCGAAGGTCAATATTCACAAATTGCTTTTACACCATTATGTAGCAATGCCATGGTACATATAATGTGTATTCGACGAAATTTCTTATGATTTTATCGATTAACTAGCTGCATTAAAATCGGTCCATCCGTTGATGTAGTACATGTAAGACCAAATGCTGTGGAAATTCTTAAGGGGACGTCTTTCAGCCTTTCAACGTCGTTCTTTTTCTCTTTTGATGATATAAGCTTCAACAAAGAAATTGGCTGACATCATCTTACTGGCTTATTCCGAGTTTTACCCATGGTCCCACCACTACGGCCCACTGGTGGGTCCACGGGGATTCATAATTATGACCTTCATAACTGTTACTTTGTAACCTAAATGAATGAATGAATTTTGAGTTTGAGTTTGAAACCGTTAATAAAACTTAAAACAGAATAAACCTGTCAATTTCGACAAAACACAAGTTTATACAACGTAAAAGTTCTTCATTGAAATAATTTACGTCGACCGCAAACAATGTCGCATTTCGCTCGCTTTTTTTATTAAACAATAGTGAACGGATCGCAGCGATGTTTGGGATTTACGAGTGTTTGCGGAGCGACGAATCTGTTTCTACCCTATGGAAGCTTCATACCGTTCCGCATGAAGAACATAAAATATCCTCTACTATCGGAACCATAATAAAAATATTCATTTTTATTTCTTCTTACTATAGATTCCTATTGTCCCTAAAAGTAGCGATGTAGGCGACAGTTGTCAGTTCTTACCATATTTCTCTACCCTCCCTTTATTCTTTGACCTTTTTATAGACTACTTCCACAAGTTCCACGCAGATGAAGCCAGGTGCAACCGCTAGTCTATCAAAAGTTTTTAAAAACGGCTTATTGTTTTCATAGATACAAAGACCGAAACATCTCTACATAATCCTTTGACTTAACTTTTCTTTAACTGTCTTGTTCTAAATATAAATTTAAATTTTGAAGACATCCTTTTTGTCTTGAGAACACTTGAAAAAGATTATGATAAAGAGGCTAAATTAGGTAAGAATTTAACGTTCCACTTTAATACTGAATTTAGTTATAGTTACTGGAATTTTAACTTAAGAATACTGTTTTTTTTGTGGTTACTAAGACTTGTATTAACTGCCAAGAAGTCTCGAGTTTGATTCCCGCGTCATTCCATAAATAAACAGATTTTCTGACAAAAAATCACAAAAATGAGAAAATTCGAGTAGAAGACCTACTTGAAATTTCGAAATTGATGGTGTAAACACCACCGTGTTATGGAAAGCATGCAAAGACATTAGTCCTAAGTCTGATCTCTTTGCGAATTGCCGTCCCATCGGACTATAAAAATAATGCGCCTGTTTTTGCGAACACACTTGTGCCCTATATCTTTTTAAATATATAATTATAGGGCACAAGTGGGCAAACAAGCATAGTAGCCTATGGACGCTTGTAACATCAGGGGTATCACTCGGGCGTTGCCGACCCTTTACAAACCTTATAACTCCTTTCTTAAAGAATATGCTATAGTCTCTCGGGAAAATTTGGCAGGGCTCATTCCACAACATAATCATACGTGCGAGGAAATTCCTCTGAAACTGTACAGTATAGAGGTTCTAAGATGTTCATATCTTTCTTACGTCTAGTTTCTGTCGAAATTAGCCGCCATGACTGAAATTCGGGTTAGACCATTATCATTACTTAGTTCATTTCTGGTAAAGTCACGACTGAAGTAATGTCCCAGAAAATGGTAGAAAATTTAACTGAGCTTAAAACGTGGACCACTTCCTAAATATTCTCTATAGGATTTGCATCGATACGGCTTGGGGATCAGAAATTTTAACATTTACGACATCCCCGTTATATTTTTATAGGCAGTTCATAAAATAACTTTTGCGAATACATTAGAAGGAACGTTTAACGTTTCCAACGTTTGCTCTCCAGTAATATATTTAATGTTTATAGGTGTTTTGCATAAGCTCCGAGTGTATAAAATGTTTTCTGAAGTAAGTTTTGATGCCTGTGTGAGAGTATCGTTAAATATAAATTGTATTTTAAAGGTGATTTGATTGCACGGTATTATTCTCTTTGTTAGGCCAAAATAATATTTTATGATTAGTATATATTATATTTTTTTTTATACTACCAAGGAGGCAAACAAGCATACAGCTCGCCTGATGGTAAGCAGTTACCGTAGCCAATGGACGCTTGCAACACCAGGGGTATCACTCGCGCGTTGCCGACCCTTTAGAAACCTTATAACTCCTTTCTTGAAGAACCCCATGCTACAGTCTTTCGGTAAAACCTCGGCAGGAAGCTCAAAAAACGTAATAAAAGTCAAGTTTTATTAAAACCACTCAAGAATAATATTATATACTGACCTAAATAAGACCAGCGGACCCGATAGGCGGAGTCCGAAAACGTTTATAAATAAAAGTAAAATAAAATTTACACCCGGATACAGAAATAAAAATCTAGATCATCCAGAGAACAACTTAGAAAAAAAAATCAAAATAGCTATAGCCGTTTAGAAGATCGTATCGAAATTGTGAAAACAACGCATAATAAATTAACAAATATAAAACTCTACAAAAAGCACTATTATAACCACAGCAAACAAATACCACATCAAATAAGCCTTTGAAAAACACTACCTTTAACTCATATTAACATGCAGTTTCTAAACTGCAGCATACATTGGCCCCGAATGACCCATAACTACACTTTTATATCCAAATTTCTGAACTATAAAATACCTTATAACACCGTATTCCAAACATAATATATCTTCAAACTTTTAACATATTATTCATAATAGATTACAATATAACATTTTTCATGGTACTCGGGTATTCATAACTCGTTTCTCGTGCTGTCTCGCTTCGTTCCCTGTAGACCTTACTTATGGCGCTGTCGTGAAGTTTTTACATTCTATCATGAGTTATTTGGTTAGTAGTGAGTTATGTTGATGGGGTTCTTTATGTGTGTTGTGCTAAAGTTTTCTGAATAGCTATAAAATTATTTTATTATGTTTTGTTTTGTAGATAACACTTGTATCTTAGTATGTATAAATGTAATAATTTATTAAGGTTTTTTTAAGTTCTGTGCACTATTAAAAATAGATTCGATTATTTTATTTTTAATTTTTCGGCACATGTAGTTAAAAAACGGTTAGACATTGGAAAAAAATTAAATATAGAATAGGTACTAGCGGAGCCGGTAAACGTCGTCCTGCCTGGAAAAGCTGACATACCGACAACATTGCTACCTACCGGGTCCAATTGTGAATCAAAACTATCCTTACCTGAACACACAATCAAAATTTCATTAAAATAAGCTGAGTCGCTTAGGAGGAGTTTAGTGATATACCCACGCACAGAAGAATTATATATATAAAGATAAGTTATTGAAGGTTTTAAGAGTTTATATTTGCATTTTTTTCCTTCGATGCACAATTTTTACGATATAATGACTTTTAGTATGTTCTTGACATTTCCTAAGCATTATAAACACGCACTCCTTTTAGGCACTGTCAAAATCCCTTTATGGCTGAACTAAATACCGAATGAGCTAAATACTTGCATCGTACCTGGATTGCAAACGAGCCATTTGCTTGTTTGCCACCTTAGTAGTATAAAAAGATATATTGCAAAATATACCCTTTATCGTACGATTAAGTTGTGGAATGAGCTTCCTGCCGAGATTTTCCCGAGAGACTATAGCATGGGGTTCTTCAAGAAAGGAGTTATAAGGTTTCTAATGGGTCGGCAACGCGCGAGTGATACCCCTGGTGTTGCAAGCGTCCATAGGCTACGGTAACTGCTTACTATCAGGCGGGCCGTATGCTTGTTTGCCTCGTTGGTAGTATAAAAAAAATTGAAACCAGATGAAAAAGATCATTCAGACTCGTTGTTATATCACTTTACGTCAACATCTTTGAAAGAATGTTGCAGTGAAACATCAAATGGTCCACACAATTGTTCCATTTGTCTGACATCGAGTCTGCGTGGCCTAGCTTCGATAGTTTTGTTCACTAATATTCTCACAGGACATTCTTGGGCTGATCAAAACTAGATATTAGATATTTTGTTTTTTTCTTACGTTTCATCTCAAAAACTATACAAATTCTTTCGCCATTAGAAAGCTTCATAATCAGCGGGTAACATAGGCTATAATAAATGCCCACCCGTGCAAAACCGGGACGTGCTGCTGATTATAAATATTTTCTTTTTAAAGACTACTCCCGTTCTAGGGTGTCTCCTGTGTTCGTTCTCAATTACACTGTACGGGGCAGTGTAATTGAAAACGAACTTAAATAAAACCAACAGGAAAAAGTATCTTAGTATTAAAGCATTTTTTATATTTACCGTGAAGCGGTGGTGGCCGAGTGGGAAAGTAACCGACTTGCACGCAAGAGATTGCGAGTTCGAACCCGGGCGGCAGTACCAATGTGAATTTTACTTTGTGTAGTTTATATGTACTAATCAAATGATTTGCCATCTGCTAACGGTGAAGAAAAACATCGTGAGGGGTTTCCTCACACATGTCATAGAAGAAATTCTAAAGACATATCTGATTCACCAACCCGCATTAGGCCAGCGTGTGTGAATTAAGGCCTAAACCTCTCTCTTGATAGAGGAGAAGAGACCCGAGCCCAGCAGTGGGAAATATTTGGATTTCTATTATTATTATTATATTTACCATAATTGCATAATAATCACTTGCATAACTAAACAAAAATACAGTTCAAAGTTAAGCGACAAAACGTGTCGTAAAAATCACAGACACCACTCAGGGAACAATAACGCAATGGAGTGGCTTCGATAACATTTGCATACAGCTCCCAGTCCCAGTTTCCAAATGTAGATATAAATGTAGGTACAAAACTATTGCCTAGTCATTACTACGTTCGTGTTTTACTATGACAGCTACTTCAGTGTTGTATCTTTTGAAGGGTTGATAAGTCAGTGGAGAAGGCTCAAGTCTTCATTCCACTTAACTTCTTGACGGCTCTTCATATCTTGTTTATTGGAAGCGTTTTGAGAACGTTTTCATTGTAGCTTGTTGTAAGATGATTAAAATTTTTGTGGAACAGTTTTTGTTGGTTTTTAAACGATGCTTTTGTTTTTTTTTACTGCAAGTATTTGAAGAATGTTTTGTAACTGTTCGTTTAAATTTCGAATAATAATAGAGAGAATTATAAGCAAATTACAATACGTGTGTAGTAATATGTTTTTGTTTTTAATTGGGGTTCCCAGAGATCCTCGGGGAAGTGCTGTACTGTGGTGATAGTGTTTAACAAGTTTTCATAAAAGTTTGACAGTGCATAGGTATCGTCTATGCACTGCCAATCTGCATATTGCAAACGTTTATTTGTAGTTTACCTTAGGACAAAAAAGTGGTCTAATAAATCCTTACTAATATTATAAATGTGAAAGTTTGTAAGAATGGATGGATGGATGTTTGTTACTCTTTCATGTAAAAACTACTGAACGGATCTGGATGAAATTTGGCACAGAGATAGATTATGGGCTGGAATAACACATAGGCTACTTTTTACAGTGATAACCGACATCCACGCGGGTGGAGCCGCGGGCAACAGCTAGTACTTTCATAATTGTTTTGGAACTAAATAGGTAAGATTAGGGAGTCGAGTTTACAAAAACTATTTCAATAGTATTGTATCGTTGTGCAGCTTAAGAAAGTTTCAAAGAAAACGCTTCAGAAAATATGAGGCGCACAAGTTGGTCGCTCTCTCTCGTGCGATACATTACCGTCTTCAGAAAGTATTAGTTTTAATCGCGGGGCCCCGACCTCGATTATTCACGGCGGCACGTCCTCTGGCTCTGTCTGCTAATCCCCCATCCCTTACCACTGCACCCCTGGATTCTAGTTCAGTATTTTTTTATTTTCCAACATCAACAAGAGATGAAAACTTTACCGGGGGGCCACAGAACTTTTCATCGACTAATCCTGCGGTGGCCGCGTTAAATTCTCGATTTACTTTGTTGCCGATCTCAGGCTTATGCGGTAGCATATTTTTCAACCAATTCCAACGGTTTTATAGTGGATTTGTGAGGGTGTTTGTTATCGTTAGTTGGCGAACTTCTCGCTCGCGATCCATCCGAGAGTTTCCGTATCACTGAGCCGCTCTCGCGCGCGTCCTAATAACAAACAAATTGCCGATGTCCCATCTCGACATTTTTTCCTCTTAAATGTCAAAGTAATAAAAACTCCTCCGGCTTAAGTTTATAAAAAGATACAAGATAGTCCCAAGGTAAAATTACTTGGAAACTTTTATTGACAAAGTGCGAGGACCCCGGCAGTAACAAAGTTTCAACTGACCAACGTCCAACTTTTACATCGTTTGCTTCTGTTATTGATATTGTGAACCCCGCGAGTATTGTGCCTATAAAGCAGCAGATGCCGCACAAAGGTCCCTGTACAAGGCGCCATTTCAATAAATAACTCGGAAAATTGTCTCTGCATACACAGGAACGATACATAATGTGTAGTTTATATTATATGAGAGTCATCTTTCTTAGCTTTCACGTAACTTTTCACCCGGGCGTTATGTCTAGGAGTAAAAAAGTAAGTTTTCGTGTGGGCTTGTTTTTCTAACTACCCCCTTCCCACTCCACGCTGTCTCCCGCACGCCGTCATTCTAAGTTTGGCGGCCGTGCTGAGTGCACGTGCCGAACTGATTTACGGCCTACTGAATAAATAAGTTAGGATAGTATTTTTCAGTATCGCTGTTTGAACATCGGTATTGTTGTATCGGCGGGTTATCGAGGGTTTGCCAAATATTTGGTTTCGACTACCGCTATTAACGTAAATTCGATGTGTAATCGTTAAAATTATTTGCAGATATTGTTAATTGATACCGAGGGAGACGCCTAATAATTACTATTGGGATGTAACATGGCGCGTGGTCATTAACCAAATCCGAATAATTAATTAATTTTGCGAGCGAACGATACAAACTGTGAATAACAGCTATTAATTACTATAGCAAACATTTTTCTTGTGTAAACATAGAGGCTTTCGTTTACCTTGTGTTGTTATTTGATTTATTACTCTGTCCTGTTACTTGTCGGTGAAAATGACTGAATATTTGTTATGGAGTACCTTTATAGGGCACTAGAGTACGAACTGAAGATAGAAATAAGCATTTATTGGTAGAACATGCGATATATTAATTTGAATGTTTTTTTATATTGGCATAATCACAAAAGAGGATACAAACAAGCAGTCCGACTTAGGAAGGACCACCTAACAGAAGGCTACTCGAAAAAACTACACACATGGTGTATATCCCATCATAAAAGTAGTAGGCATAAAAATATATTAAAGTATCTCACGACACGACTGAACAAAAGAATAAAACGATCGCCCAGGTACATTATATCATGCTATAAAGAGGCCTATCTCCAGTAGTGGACTGCAATGCATGAAAAACGCAATGTAACTGTAATCATCTCTAATAACACCTACGATTTTAATAACAATATCGCAGTACATCTAATATCTCCAAACATAATCTTTTATAAATAACTGCCAACATTTTCTCGTAGAAATAAAAGTTAAATATTTAATTTGTCGTCGCTACCGGTCGCAGAAGTTGTAAATAATTCATAACTGGAGTCTATCCGATAGTCTCTCTAAATAATGTTTATTTTCTGACTGTACAGACTCCATCTAGTGGCTGAATAATGTTACTAACATCGCAATATTTACTTTGATAGAATATTAACCTCTTATTTTAAATGTATGCAGTCAATAAACAACATAAGTTTTGAATCGTTCTGGAATACATTTTGAAATTCGTGTTCTACGTTTAAAAGGTATATATATCATTTTTAAAAAAGATACTTGATTTTTTTTTTAAGAATAGTTTTTTGTTTCTAGTAGAGAAAAGGCAGGTATGAAGAAGTAAAGTTTATAGGTTAAGAATGGTATTATAACTTACTGATATTATACTTAGCTACTGTTGACGGCAACAGTTTCCGCGCTAGTGCGATATGTACGTCTTTCTTACTATAATATCATTCTGTTTGAAAATAAGTTTGAATCTTAAGAGAGGTAGGGCACCATACAAGCGAGCAAGCCCGACTGGGGAAGGACCTCCACCTTACAGAAGACCACAGCCAAATGACTACACACAGCGGTGTAGTTGTGTTCCTGTGTGTGAGTACAGGTCTCCAGCGCTCATTTAGGAATGCGTTTTGAAAGATACGTATTCCTATCCTAGGGTTACTTCCATCTTAAAGCCCTGGTGTAAAAAAATGGGTTGGCAACACGCAAGTGATACCTCTGGTAATGCAAGCGTCTATAGGCTACGGATACTGCTTAACATCAGGTGGGCCGTATGTTTGTTTGCCACCCAAGTAATATAAAAAAAAAAAAAAAAAAAATCTCTGAAACTACAGACTCAATTCTGAAAATTCTTTCACTAATAGAAAGCTTCGTTATTTCTGAGTATTTTAACCTACTTTTTATCTACATTCCATATCAGCAAAGCTGCAGGCTACACCTAGTGTTCTATAAAACACTAGGCATGCTTTCTGTGTTTTATATATTTTTTTGTATGGTATATTTTACTGCATTTCGTCGATAAAACCAAGATTCCGGTATTGCAAGCGTCCATAGTCTACGGTTACTGCTTACCGTTGTTTGCCACCGAAGCAGTAAAAATATGTTTTGTTTTTAATTTAAAAGATAGAACATAAACAGATTGTTGAACAAATCCCCCTCTTCACCAATTCACGAGTCACAGACTAAACAAATGCTCGGGCTCATGCATACAGCCTCACGATTTGTTTCAATTCGTTCCATACGTCCCGAAGTACTTTGTTCAGAAGAACGTTCCGGAACGTGTTGTCCCGAAGCGTTTTGCGGTATCTACCATCCATCAGTCTTCAATACTCTTTTGTTGAATGTAGATTACCGTCGATTGGAAAAGCCATTTTTCTTTTGAATATAATTTACTTCATTTTTAAGGCTGTGTGATTTGTTAATATATGTATATTATATCATATTATATATACACGCCTTCATTTCAACGTCAGAGTCGGCAGATAATTTGATAGGTAAGTACTTAGGTTTTAGTCTTGCTCGGGCACACTTCTAGAATACAGACTGATAATGAACATTATTTGACAAAATATTATCTCTCTCTCTACAACATTAGTTCTATCACAGCGCCAACGGGAGAACGGTACGGTAAAGTCAGCAAAAGTTTATAAAATAAATCTGCAACTAAAAATAAATTCTTGATTAAAATAGTATTTTTCAATATCTATACAATTTTAATTGTTATTATAACTTTTTATAAAAAAAATCTATCATAAATCTGTGTCAATAAACGTCTGAAAATTTTCGAGCTTAAATTCATGATTGATATACTCGTAACCTACAAATAAAATGATTTATTGCCGTTGACCTCTTTTGGAAAAATATAATGTTTTTAAATCACCTCATATTATTTAAAATTGGAACAACCTTTAAATGACTGTTAGGTTTATAAAAAAAGTATTAATACCAACATTATTAGCACCAACTTATTAAATTTCTAGTTTAACAAATGCCAAAACTATTACGTCTAAGTTAAATATTGATAACACTCATTAAAAATAACAGGCGAGTTTTCATTTTTATAAAAAGAATATTGATTTGAAAGTAGAATAATACATATTTACATGTAAAATGCGACCAATTTATATTAAGAGTGGATAAAAATGGAACTACAGATAATATGTATTTAAATTGAGCTGTTACATAGATAGTAGCGCCGCTTTAGACTGTTTGTTTGCCGAAACACACATATCAAAGTTATGTATAACTTTGATAGTTGTATGTCAGATGTTAGTGCAGAGATCCTTTGACGTCATACGGTACTTACTGTTGAAAAGTCCTTTGTATTATTTACGTCTTGTATATTACAATATAATAATATGTACGTATTTATGTTTACGTATTATAATGCTAGCTGTTTCCCGCGGCTCCGCCTGTGATCAAAACTATATCTCACTCAAACTCACATTTTTTTAAAGAAACTAAACCCTAAAATTGCCGTTGCAACAAAACTTGTATTCCTAAAGAACACTATACGCAGTGTAATTTGGCTGAAATGTCCAGTAACCCTTTGACTACTGGACATTTACCTTACCTAGTAAGGTTTACCTTTGTTAACCGTAGTAATGATCGTGTAAAAACCCGTATTCGTACCCCATGGCGCTCTAAACCTTCCAATCTTTTGTACTATACGACAAACTCATACCATAGTATAAGTAAGTAGTAAAGAACCCGAGGCAAAATATCAAATTAAATACCTACCGCTCAGCGCCAATTTAATGGTCTTTTATTACAACAATTATATTATTATATTTGACTGGCCTGTTGGTCTAGTGGTTAGTGACTCTGACTGCTACGCCAGAGGTCGTGGGTTGGATTCCCACCCAGGACAAATCTTTGTGTGATGAGCACGAATGTTTGTTCTGTGTCTGGGTGTAATTTATCTATAATATGTATGTATTTAGAAATATATAAGTATGTTTATCAGTTATCTGGTTACCATAGTACAGGCTCTGCCTAGTTTGGGATCAGATAGCAATGTGTGAGTTGTCCCGAAAATATTATTATTATTGCACTGTGACTACCTATAGCTTGCGGGATAAGATCAAGCGCGCTCTAGGCCTTTGCACTTTAACATAAATAAAGAACTAATATAAATAAAAATAGTTTTATTGGACAAAAATAGTAGGTACACTTAGGTATAAGTTCCTTCGGCACAAAGTTCGTTGAGGGCCCGCTAAGTGATTAGTACACTTAATTGGCACGGCAGCTCCAAGGTCGAAAGAAAGAGGGCTTGGTGGCGTCCGGTGCACCTTATAAAGTGACGCGAGCGAGCGGGCAGGGGCCTTCACGTCATCAACGCAACTATAAAGTTCATTCTCTACTACCTATTTTTTATACTATGCTCATACATACACAATTCTCCACACACTTAAGCTCAATTTTATCTCACATTTTAGTCATGACATTGTCACCCTCACAACTAAAGAATATACTTTCAAATCGCCTCGAATCAAACCTCTATAGACCACGGAGTTTCAAACGGGACGAATGCACATATTAGACTATTTAGAACACAATAGAATCTGTCAATGAAATGCCAACTTTATGTGTACGTGGTAGGGTTTATTTTCGTCTGTTGGTATAGTAAATGTTCTTTGTTACTTCGTATCCTGAATATTGAGTGCTTACTCCCGAGAGTTTGGTAGGTGACGTAGACTCAAGATACATTGTGTCATACCTAAACAGCATACGAAAATAGGCCTTATTGTAACTGTGGGCTGTATATTTTGTGAAAATTTTAGGTTGATACCAGTTACACATCATTCTGACGTAGGATTTGCAGAGTTATTGTTGTTTTTATAAATTAACTACCTGATTGATTTGTTTACTTCCAAGACAAATCTTTGTGTGATGAGCATAAATGTTTGTTCTGTGTCTGGGTGTTATTTATCTATAATATGTATGTATTTAGAAATATATGTCTGTTTATCAGTTGTCTGGTTGCCATAGGTTCTGCCTAGTTTGGGATCAGATGGCGGTGTGTGAGTTGTCCCAAAAATATTATTATTATCACTAAAACCATTATCATGGCTCTGTTACAGAATCGGGTGAAACCGTCGTTAAATTTATATTGGATTACACAGATTACCCTATTAATTTCGCGTAATCGCCGGCCAAACTAATTAATATCCGCCACTGTATACGTGGATTGAAATTTAATAGTTTACAATGATTATTAAATGCATTGTGGTACGTGTTTTTGGATTAAAAAGTATATCATTTTGTTGTTTGTATTCGGGCATGTCATACAGTAGAATAATCTACAATATATATTGTTTATTAGCTGTCTCGGCAAACTTCGTACCACCATATAAAAAAAGATGTTTTTTTTTCTTTTAATTTCTTCTATACAAACCTTGTCCTGACAATAACAAACACAAAAAAAAGAATTATCTAATTTGGTACAGTCGATAGGAAGTTACGGGGGGGTCATTTTTATTTATATAGATACTAGCTGTTGTCCGCGGCTTCATGTCGGTTATCGCTGTAAAAAGCGGTCGGTTAGCTTATGTGTTATTCTAGACCATAATCTATCTCTGTGCCAAATTTCATCCAGATCCGTTCAGTAGTATTTACGTGAAAGAGTAAAAAACATCCATCCATCCATCTATACTCACAAACTTTCGCATTTATGATATAAGTAGGATATAAGATAGATTAGAAGGTAATTTTCATAATTATTTATCAAATACAATTATTCTAACACCATTTTAGAACTTCTGTTTGCCTCTTGTCTCTTGGGAAAATTTCGCCAAGAGACTATAGCTAGCACAGAGCTTTTTCAAGAAAGGAGTTATAAGGTTTTTAAAGGGTCGGCAATGCGCGAGTGACACCCCTGGTGTTGCAAACGTTCATAGGCTACGGTAACTGCTTACCATCAGGCGCGCCGTATATAGTATAAAAAGACGAAGCCGCTAAATGATTTATATTTGAACTTTACCCTTTAAGTTACCTTACAAACTAGGTACCTAATTCGCTCACTCACACAAACATCAATTAATGTAGGCGGGTATCTATACAACACCTATAGCTCACTCACACATAGAAATCAAGTGATGTGACGTCACGCATCGCCGTCCCGTCTCAGCTCTCAGGTGGTCCACAATATCGGTGCTATTAGCGTAATTACTACAAAATGTGCCCAGAGCGGCTCTCGTTAGGGTAACCTGTGACCCATGAGTTAAGGCTGCTGGGAACGGTCATTTTCAATTGCGTAAGGATGTAAATACTTACGCAAGACTGGGAGGTAAGATCGATGGACATCTCTGAATGTAATTAATGTATGGTGATGTTGATGAAATCTATATATTAAATAGATATTGTCTACGGATCCGACAGTGTGAATGTATTTTAGGAGTAACTAACATCCAACTAACTTCGCAAATTTTCAGATTTATAATATTAGAAAAGACGTACGGAAAAGAGATGCATTTGTATTCAAATTTTTGTCTTATGCTAAATAAAAAAAAGTTAATTGACAAGAAACTCTTTCCACACAATTTTCAAGTTTTCGCCATTGTTTCATAAAATAGGTGTTTCCAGTGTCATGTTTTTGTGGTGATTTGTACATTGTGGCAACCTTATAACAATATACAACACATATATTATCATAATTATATAATTTTGAACTAATATTACTCCGCGTTAATGTAGATACATTGAATGCAGAGATGATATACAACAGATTCCTTATTTAAAGTTAATTAAACACAAAACGAAATGATCACCAAAGTCAAACTCATTTATTCATTCATCAAATACATAATATTTATGAGCGTCTTGAAAACAAATGCCAGCATACTTTTTTCCTACGGTTTTATCTGACTAGGGTAGGGCCGCCTCAAGAAGGCAAGAAACTCGGGCCACTCTTTTTAATCGCCAAAGTATAATATCGAAACTGAAACATAGAGTATAATTAAATAGGGATACGTACACACAGCACCGGAGCTAGCTGTACAGCCCCTCTAGACAAGTGGCTTAAACGGTAGTCGAATCGAAAAGTCAAAAAAGCAATACGCAAAATTTATGGGATTAGACGTAAGTTTACGATATAATGTTTGCTTTTTTTAACCGACTTCAAAAACGAGGAGGTTATCAATTCGTGTGTTATTTTTTTCGACTTTTCGGTTCGATTACCGTTTATGCCGCTTGTCTAGAGGGTCAGAGCCTCTAGACAAATGTTATAAGCGATAGTGGAAACGAAAAGTCAAAAAATAAAATGTATGGGATTTGACGTAAGTCTACGATATGAAGTCGTAAACTTACGTCAAATCCCATACATTTGTTTTTTTGACTTTTCGATTCGACTATCGCATAAGCCACTTGTCTAAAGGCTCAGGTCCGCTGTATGAAGATTCGTTTTTTAAGAAAACCATTATATTCTGTGGAATTTGTAACAGTGTACAATTAGACTAAACCTACAGATAAAAATATATTTCACACAAATGCATACATTTGTTTTCCTAAAACACTAATCTTCATATAGCGGCCATGTTGCTAACTCTGTTGCCCACCGTACAAACTGCAAATAAACTCCTAAAACACTGGTCAAGCACGTAAAAGGCAAGCCGCAACCTTCGGCCGCCAACATTTATTTATTATTCTGTGTACTTTGACGTGTACAGGTAAAAGCCTTTTTAGATTAACTGTTGCAACTTAATGAAGATAAAGAGTTACCTAATGGCTTGTACATTGGGTAAAAGAAAATTCTATAATGTTATAGAGTGTGGCTTGCTAATTGAGCATGCGAATATCTTTTTAGATTTATTTGTTACTAGCTGTTGCCCGCGGCTCCGCACACGTGGATGTCGGTAATCGCTGTAAAAATTGTTAGCCTATGTGTTATTCCAGACCATAATCCATCTCTGTGCCAAATTTCATCCAGATTCGTTTAGTAGTTTTTACGTCAAAGAGTAACAAACATCCATCCATCCATCCACACATTCTCACAAACTTTCACATTTATAATATAAGTAGGAAGTATAGATTAGTATGGGTAATCTTTATTCATCATCATCTTAACCTGATTACCTCCACTGTTGAACTTAGACTTTGTACCTTTATAGTAGGTATAGTTATATTATTGTTCACAAAACAAAAAAATAACATTACATTCACGAAATTAATTACCTATTAGCATGAATCTGGTATTATACTCGTAATTATAAGCTTCTTAGGCTCGAAAATTAAAAAAACATGACATCGCAAATAGTAATTACTTTAGTTCTGAGGCTTTAATGTTCAAAGCAGAAAGATTAACGTTTTTATAAGTCTGCTAAGGGTCTAGGAATTAGGCGGGAGGTCTCAGACGACTTATGTAGGATAGAAATAAGATTTATTTCTATACTATTCACGGTTTTATTCCTCGATAATTAGTGGTTTTTGGTATAATACTTGTTAATATAAAGGATTTAGCGACAAGAGAGGTAGGGCACGATATAAATAAGCAGAAGAATTACAGAAGACCACAGCCAAATAACTACACACAGCGGTGAAGTTGTGTTCTTACGTGTGAGTTTTGAAGGAAACGTATTTCTATCCCAGGGATACTCCCATCCTAAAGCCCTAGTGTAAAAAAATAGGTTGGCAACACGCAAGTGATACCTCTGGTATTGCAAGCGAAGATATGAAGCACTTACCGTAACCTAAGGAAGGTAACGGTAAAATGTCTCCAAAGTCTGTACATACGAGTACTTCTGGGCATTTTAAGCGAAAGATATTTTAATATCAAATCTGATAATGGTGAAACCAGATTTCTAGATGAACCAATAGAGTTTCGGTACAGGAGGGTACTTTGTCTACGTAACTTTTAAATTTTGTAACACATAACATATGCAAACTAACTCAGAATGTATTATTATTTCAGTATGCAGAGTTTATTTTATTTATTAGCGACAAATAAATTTTAAAAATGTAAAGAATAGATTCAAGTCGCGAGTGAAGCCACAAATGGAAGCTAGTATTGTATAAAATCAGAGTTAAAACAATGCTATGAGAGAGCCATGGATTCCAACAACAGTTGTTGTTGACAACAACGTCGGTATTGACGCGAATCTATCAATGTCAATAAATATAATTGGAGCGCAGAAGTGGGTCAGTTATATTGTGAAAAATTGTTCAAATTGAAATGTTATATAAGTTATTGAGAGGGTAGTTTTATATTTCAATTGAGTGTTGTTTGTTTTTTTATTTAAAATACGAATACCTATCTGTGTCTTATGTTCGCTATCATAATAAATATTTTTTCTTTCTTTCTTTTAATACTTCTTAATAAATGTTTTTTTTTTATCTGGTGCATATATTATATTAGGTAAGGACATAAAGTTTATAGAAAGATTAAATATTTATCTGCACGGTGCTACTTCGAGATATAATAATTTAAGGGCGAGAGTTCTCCAGACACACAGAAGTATACCTTTACTCACGAAGAAGAACACAATTACACTTCTGTATGTAGTTATTTGGCTGTGATTCTCTGTAAGTTGTTGGTTATTCCTCAGTGGGACTTACTCTCTATTTTTAATTCTATCTCGTGTAGTGGCTTACCTGGTGACAGCAGTTTAGATCGCCCTATCTTCAATCTTCTGAACAATACATAAATTCCTATACACAGCGTTAAGAATACGTTAATACATAGTCTCTCAACCGATTCCGGACCCAAGTGGGAAGATGCAGATAAAATCTGGTTAAGTAGGGCTATACCGCTGTACGAACTACAGGGTGCGAACGCGGTACGGACCCGCAAACAATGGCTCACCTCCCGTCCTGCTCTTTGTGCCCTACCACCTGCACTCTGAGTGACCTCTGCGTAGCAACTGATAACGCCGTAGAGGTGGCAAAATTCTGGGCTTGTACAATTTAATTATTTATCGTACCATCGACACGAAGAATAAGAATATATTCTTTTATTTTTTTAAAAGACAACTCCCGCACTAGAGAACAAGCTCTGTGTCGCGGGGGACTTTACAAACATACAATTAACGGACACAAATTACACCCAGACTCAGAACAATTCTTTGTGGGTCACACAAAGTTTTGTCCTGTGTGGGAATCGAACCCACAACCTCGTGCACAGCAGGCGCATACTGCGACCACTGGACCACGAAGGCAGTCAAATGGTTTCAGTCTGTCAGCATGCAAACGTTTAAGACGATCATTAAGAACAGTAACTGTTAGCCTCACTAATTGGGGTTGAGCCGTCTAATGGCAGATTGTACCGACTTAATACTAGTGATCTAATCGTATAAAACTGTATTACATGTCTTACTCTTACGTTTGGTTAATAGTTAATGTTCTGGCTGAGAGTCACAAGCTCAGACTCAGAGTGACGACTTTTGTTACCGACTTCAAAAAGAGGAGGTTATCATTTTTTTTTAAATGTTTGTTACCGCAGATCTCCCTCATTTATGGACCGATTTGAAAAATTCTTTTTTTGTCTGAGAGGACATACTTCCAGTTTGGTTACATTTTC
The DNA here is from genome assembly GCA_947095525.1 of Trisateles emortualis. Taxonomy (NCBI): domain Eukaryota; kingdom Metazoa; phylum Arthropoda; class Insecta; order Lepidoptera; family Erebidae; genus Trisateles; species Trisateles emortualis. Next base: position 14,446,463 of record OX352742.1, on the reverse strand, counting down.
ATCAAAAGAAAGTTCCGATGATGGGATCCATTAGGAATTGAGGGAACTTCTCAAAAATGATAGGCACATATATATCAATTTCAATATTTTTAACAACTAATCAATCATTTGCATTCAAAAAGTATAATATGATGAAGTAAAACTCATGAAGAAAACCACAGATGGCCACCTGAATTTCTCAATAATAAGTATTTTACGGATGGCGATTAAATAAGTTTCCATTATGGTTGCTAAGGTAGCTAGGCAACGGAACTTCATAATTAAAGTAATCTAACCCTTTTACGTTTTTTGAAATTCTGCAACTTGCCTTACTGAAGTTGGTTGTTTTTTTGTTAAAATTATATTACTATGGTGACGAATAAATATACCGCCAGTTACTAGTAGTCTATGGACACTTGAGAAGAGGTATTAAATGCGTGTTGCCGAACCAATTGTTTTTACACCAGGGCTTTAAGATGAAGTATCCTTGGGATAGGAATACGTTTCTTTTAAAATGCATCCCTAGTAGAGCGCTGGAAACCTGTGCTAAGTCGGGAAGATTTGCCCCAGCGTTAGCCTTCGTGGTTATTTTTTTTAAACTACTCAAATTAGGAGCCCCGCCGGGCGGAGCTCCGGCGACCAATTCTATAGTGCCCCGTTTCGTATTCTCTGACCCATACATAAGCACAATTACACCGCTGTGTGTAGTTACTTGGCTGTGATCTTCTGTAAGGTGAAGATCCTTGCTCAGTCGGGCTTGCTCGCTAGTATGGTGCCCTACTCCTTTTCATCGGTATTACCTAGGTTCGGATCAATCAGATGGCTATGCGTGAGTCACGGCAATATCCTTACTAATATTATAAATGTGAAAGTTTGTAAGTATGGATAGATGGATGGATGTTTGTTACTCTTTCACGTAAAAACGACTGAACGGATCTAGATGAAATTTGGCACAGAGATAGATTATGGTCTGGAATAACACATAGGCTACTTTTTGCAGCGATAACCGATATCCACGCGGGCGGAGCTAGTATTCTATAAGTCTAAGATACAGCTAATTCGCGTTCCAATCAACTGAAAATACATCACGTCCTATCCTCAGCTCTACTTTACAAAAAGATGTTCACTTCCTAATCCATATCATGACAAATGGGTTGCTTTCCCACAGTCTGGTACGCACACACGGACGTCTCGATATCCAGAGATTGTCGGCAATCGGATTACGCTGGAGAAAAAAACGCGGATTACGTAAATGGGCACATCTCGGTAGCGTCCTGCCCGCCATTTGAATTCACTCTAGTAAGCCAAACTGGCGTAATTGAAACAAAATTCCAACTTGTCTCCGACCCGTCGTGGTTAATGTTCATTCGCCCTTTGCACAGTTTTTTTTTCTTCTCAAATCGTTGTGCTTATTTCTTCTTTATTCTGCTTTTATTGCGTTGTGGTTGTTCCATTTTGTTCTTTTGAGTTGGTCGTATTTATTTTTTAATGTTCCGTAAGAAGATTTCAAAAATGGAACACTTGAAACTGGCTACGTGTGATTTTTTTCGTAAATTCTTTTTTTAAAACTCACGTTATAATTATGTAAACTACTTGAGATAGAATCTTCTAATACAAATTTTATATTATAAATGCCAAAATTTGAGAGCATTGTGGATGTATTTACTCCTATACGCAAAAACTACAAGACGAATTTTGATTGGACTTAGCTTATACATCAGAATAAGTATTTACACAATCTACACGGATGAAGTCTCGAAAGCTAATCCTTACTAATATTATAAATGTGAAAGTTTGTGTGAATGGATGGATGGATGGATGTTTGTAATTCTTTCACGTAAAAACTACTGAACGGATCTGGATGAAATTTGGCACACAGATAGATTATGGTCTGGAATAACACAAAGGCTACTTTTTGCAGCGATAACCGATATCCACGCGGGCGAAGCCGCGGGCAACGGCTAGTACTTAATATTTGAACATTAGAGGTCAGTTTAAAAAAAATACATGAAGAAGCGCATTTATTAAAAATGCATTTTTTTCTAGGATAGCAAACAAGAATACTTCCCATCTGAGGGTAAGCAGCTACCGTAGCTTAGTGGAAAATTTAATTGCGTTTTCTACATTCTCCACTTCCTAAAGAATATATACTCTAATCGGTATCCCATTGTAAGTGTAAAGGTCGTCCATTTGGCTCGTACGGTCTCAAAGGCCCGCTATCATTGTATACCCGAGGTGCTAGACGGTTATCTTATCGAGTCTATTTAGAAAACCTTTTGAATGTTTTACATAGGGTTTAATGTATTTTATTTAACGTATGGAATGAATACGCTTTTAAAACTTATATTATTAGAATATTTATATTTACTTTATAGTACTTAGATGGTAAACTAGCATATGGTCCGCCTGGTGGTAAGCAGTTACCGTAGCCTATAGACGCTTTCAATACCAGAGGTATCACTTCCGTGTTGCCGACCCATTTTTTTCGTTAGTGTGTGTGTTATTTGGGTGTGGTTTTTTGTAAGGCGGAGGTCTTTCCCCATTCGGGCTTCCTCTCTTGTATGGTGCCATACCTCTCATAAATCTGTCATTTTCGGCATCTGCCGTGAAGCTCTTGACAGAAAAAGCTGATATATATTTTGACCCACTCTGCGAATGAAATCCGGCAGGTTTTAAGAGAGGTAGGGCACCATACTAGCGAGCAAGCCCGACTGGGGAAGGACCTCCACCTTACAGAAGACCACAGCCAAATGACTACACACAGCGGTGTAGTTGTGTTCCTGTGTGTGAGTACAGGTCTCCAGCGCTCATTTAGGAATGCGTTTTGAAACAAACGTATTCCTATCCCAGGGTTACTTCCATCTTAAAGCCCTGGTGTAAAAAAATGGGTTGGCAACACGCAAGTGATACCTCTGGTAATGCAAGCGTCTATAGGCTACGGATACTGCTTAACATCAGGCGGGCCGTATGCTTGTTTGCCACCCAAGTAGTATAAAAAAAAAAAAAAAACAAAAAAAAAGGTGTATTCCGTAAGAGCGAAAACCGAGCGACCGCGAAAACGGAGCAAAATCTGGCTGTCAGATTGAAAATCGGTATTCCGTAAGAGCGAAAACCGAGCCTTTTTGACAGTTAGCAATCGTGTGTGCCGTCACCGAGAAATCACAACTGTCAGTGTGCGATCACTGTTTCTTAGAGAATCAGCCGGCGGGACTTGGTGAACAATCGCACTTGAGGTAGATTTCCTCTTACATCAGTTTTGAATTGGAATGTTATAAAATCCAATAACAACTTTTATAATAGCCATTTACGAGCAAAATCGAAAAAAATATTACGACAGTTATTCAACTCAACAAAAAATATCGTGATATTAAACCTACTTGGTCTTATCTTCTTGATATATACGACGTATATACCTATGTGGAGGAAAGTGCGAAGTTCATGGTAGTCCAATTTGTCAGTAGGTTAACGTGATAAAACTTAATATGGTTATTCTGTGGCATTTTTTGGATTTAGGAATAAAATACTGTCGAGAAAAGAGGGTAGGATTAATAAATCCTTAAGATTTTTGCTGAGTGTTATCTGAGAGGGTGAGGGGTTTTGGATTTAGTATAAGTATCAGGCAGGTAAGCTGCCTTTTTATAGGATTTTACGATTTTAAACAACTGCTTTTATTGTGAGTGTACTACGAATCGAACGCCAAATAATCGAATATCAATTGTTTGTTTTATTAACAACTAGGGGTCGCCCACGACTTCGTCCGCGTGGTAATTTGGAATATTTTCCTACATATCTCACTACTACTCCGCTCCTATTGACCATATTGTGATGTTATATGTATAGCCTATAGCCTTCCTGGATAAATGCACTATTCAACAAATAAAGATTTTTTATAATCGAACCAGTACTTTCTGAGATTAGCGCGTTCAAGCAAACAAACTCTTCAGGTTTATATTATTAGTATAGAAGTATAGATTCGATATTATGAACAATCGAGTATCAAGACGTTCGATCTATGGTGGTCGATCAACTAATATTCGTTAATTTGCCATTCGATTCGGTGCCTACACCCTTTGTAGTATACCCTAATCTTACTAATAAAAGAGTTAAGAGTCTTTACGCTGTACTTTCGACTATCATTTTTAATGAACTGTTACTTATAATGCCGCAAACTTATGTCAAATCCCTTAAATTTTCTGTCGATTCGACTACCATTTATACCACTGGGTATAGGTACTTTGTATTATAAAAACCCCTTTTTAAAAAAATGTAACCAACAAGCGTATCAATTTTATATTTTCGAGTTTAACTGAATATTTTTGCTTATTATCAAATCATGACGAACGTTCATTTTCAATTATGGCAATAATTTTGCTTTCACCCTTTTAAGCCTTATACAGACTTTATGCTTCCATAAAGATTATGGGTAGATTTAATATCCCCGGGACTTTCCGTGTTTTTATTTGGACATAGCAGAGCTCCGCCAAATGAAAGGTAAACTAATTCTTTTAATGGAGGGAGAATCTTGATTCTGACGTCACTCAAGTTTAAATATAGCTCGTTGGTTTTTTAATAGTACTTGGTTGGCAAACAAGCATACAGCTTGCCTGATGGTAAGCAGTTACCGTAGGTTGCAATACCAAAAGTGTCATTCGCGCGTTGCCAACCCATTAGAAACCCTTTGAAAGTTTATATGTTGTTATTTTTAACCGACTTCAAAAAAGGAGGAGGTTATGTGTTCGACTGTATGTTTTTTTATGTATGTTCATCGATATCTCCCCCATTTGTGGACCGATTCTCAAAATTATTTTCTTCAAAACATCAAAAACCTAAAAATAACTGAATACAGATTGAAGTCGGTGCTAGGTTCATCCTGTCACCTAATATTAAGCTTGGCACCGACTTCAATCTGTATTCAGTTATTTTTAGGTTTTTGAAGTTTTGAATAAAATAATTTTGGGGAGATATCGATGAGTTTGGACATAGGCCTCCCACAAGGATTGCCACAACTCTCGATCCTGAGCCGACCTTGTCCATCGGTTGCCCGCAACCTTTACCGGATCGTCGGTCCCCCTTTTTGGAGGCCTGCCCACGCTTCGTTAACATTTTTGCGTCGGTACAATCAAGTAATACCTCTAATATTGCAAACGTCTATAGGCTACGGTAACTGCTTATCATCAAGCGGACCGTATGCTTGTTTGCGATCTAAGTAGTATAAAAAACATCTAAACGATTTCTATAGCGTTTAAATCTAATCTTATAGCGAAACTCTTGCCGTATTACGAAGGCACTCTTAATAATAGCATACCAGGACAAATACCCGGCATAACACAAAATACCTCGTATATTAAAGGTGAGTTCACACCGAGACGTGACGCGATGCGACGATGGTTGAAGAGGCTAGTTGTTCGCGCTGCGCCACGCGTCGCGTTCCACGCCTACTAGCAAAGCCACAGATTACTAAATAGTTTGGCAAAGCACCGATGCATTGTGATGTTGAGCTACGTCGCGATGCATTTTTCAATTCTCATAATGAAGTGTGCATTTTTCTGAAGTAAATCTTTACTAATGTTATGAATATGAAAGTTTGGATGGGTGTAGAGAAATTTGTTATTTAATCACACCAGAACAGTTAAACGGATTCGAATTAAATTTGGTACAGATATAAATTAATATAGTCTATACTAACAAAAAGACAACTTTTTATCCCGGAAACAAACCGTTCTAGTTTAAAGTCTTACATCTCCAGCGCTCATTTAGGGATGCGTTTTGAAAGAAACGTATTTCTATCTTTCTGCCATCCTAAAGCTCTGGTGTAAAAAAATTAGTTGGCAACACGCAAGTGATACTTCTGGTATTGCAAGCATCAATAGGCTACGGTAACTTATTCTTCTAGTTCTATAAAAAAAAGTTATATTTGTATCACTCTTTTAAGAAATGCGCGCCGCGTAGCGTCGTATCATCTCGGTGTGAACTGACCTTTATGAGTAAGTTTAAAATTGGTCGTGTTTCAGTAACGGGAAGTTACCAGTAGTGTATTTATCTCTTAAATGTTATTATAAATCTTATACGATGAGAACTAGTTGTTTATGAGGTGGACAAACACAAACTGTGTTAGTTATTAATGTTATCCAAGTTACTGTTTGTTGGTTTTGTTGCTGGCTTTGTTATTTGTTTATGGTTTGTTGTTAAGGTAATGTACAATAACCAAGTTTCTTAGTAGTCATTGAGTGCATCAGCTGATCATGAGATTCCTGTTTTCCCGGTCAAGTCAAAAATAGAAAATATAATAAATAATAGTAATGTATGAAAACCTATAAAATCCATCGAGATTAGCCATTTAAATTTGGTTCATCATCATCATCATCTCAGCCAAAAGACGTCCACTGCTGGACATAGGCCTCCTCCAAGGATTTCCACAGCTCTCGATCCTGAGCCGACTTTGTCCATCGGTTTCCCGCAACCGAAATTTGGTTAGGAGGACATTATTATTATTTTAATAAAGGGCAACCCTATAGCCATATTTTATGTATTGCACGACAGAGGTTTATATCGGCAATCTGAACAACCCTGTCACCAGACGCATTGCCATTTACAGTTAGTTTTTGTATAAGGTTTACTAAAAATAACAATAATAGCAAGAGAGGTAGGGCACTATACTAGCGAGCAAGCCTGACTGGGAAAGGACATCCTTACAGAAAACCACAGCCAAATAACTACACACAGCGGTGTAATTGTGTTCCTGTGTGTGAGTATAGGTCTTCTACGCTCATTTAGGGATGCGTTTTGATAGAAACGTTTTCCTATTCCAGGGATACTCCATCTTAAAGCTCTTGTGTAAAACAATGGGTTGGCAAAACGCAAGTGATACCTCTGGTATTGCAAGCGTCCATAAGCTACGACACTTGACATCTGGCGAGCCGTATACTTTTTTGCCAACTAAGTAGTATAAACAAAAATCCTAATTTCATTACTTTTATGACAGTAAAAACACTTCAGTCCCACATTTAAAACCCAAGTTACTGTTAACCAAATCTTAATACCCCCTATGGGAAATAGAGCGTACTTGTAAAATCTGGTTGGACGTATCTCTCTTAGTTTAATTAAATCTGATAGTCGCAAAGGTCCTTTGTCTCATGCTCATTATGTGTTAAATTGTCGTCCCTAAGTTACTAACATACCTAAGCGTGGAATTGAAATTATTCCACATATTTTTATTGAAGTTTCGTGATTTGGATTCAGAAGATATCTTTCTTTATCTATTTTAAAAAGACAACTCCCGCACTAGGGAAGCCCTGTGTCGCGGGGGACTTTATAAACATACAATTCACGGACACAAAGTATACCTAGAGTCAGGACAACCATTTATGGATACCATAAATTTTTGTCCCGTGGGGGATCGAACCCACAACACGCCGCGCAGTGGTAAATGGCGAGGTTACCACTTAAGCCACTGAACCAACCTTGTGTATTGTGCAAATAGCCTGTTTGGAGCAGATATACCTTACAGATTGTTTTCACAAAATATTACAATTTTAAATAACAAGGAGTTATAAGGTTTTAAAAGGGTCGGCAACGCGTGAGTGACACTCTTAGTGTTGCAAACGTCCATAGGCTACGGTAACTGTTTACCACCAGGCGGGCCGTATGCTTGTTTGCCACGTTGGTAGTATAAAAAAACATAACACTACTGTAGTAATATTCTTTTTTATACTATACTAGCTGTTGCTCGCGGCTTCGCCTCCGTGGATATCGTTATTCACGATAAAAAGTATACTATGCCCTTTCCCAGGATACCATCTATCTCCTTGCCAAATTTCATTTAGATCCGTTCTGCCATTTAGATGTAAAATTTCATCTGTCAGCACTTTTATGTCGTCTGCACTATTTGAGTATCTATATGCCTCTTGGATATAAATTATTTTTATTCACATTACTGTAAGGTCGGCAACGGATTTAGCTGTACAAGGCCGCTATATGAAGATTAGTTTTAAAGGAAAACCAATGTATGAATTTATGTAAAATATATTTTTATCTGTAGGTTTATACTAATTGTACACTGTTACTGAATTCTACAGAAATATATACAACTACTTGTTGATCGCGGCTCCGTCCGCGCCGATGTCAGTTGTCACGATAAAAAGCCTGTACCTATGCTATTCCAGACTATAATCTATCTCTGTGCCAAATTTCATCCAGATCCGTTCAGGAGTTTTTGCGTGACAGAGTAACAAACATCCATACATTCTTACAAACTTTTGCGTTTATAATATTATAGGATAGCAGGATGGTTTTCTTAAAAAAACGAATCATCATATAGCGGCCGTGTACAGCTAACTCCGTTGTGTTCATATCCATCAATCAAAATGATTTATAATTATCATTGAAATTTTGTTCCAATGCAGCAATCCAATAGCAAAATTTTGAAAATTACAGCTAAAAAAATTGGATTATTACGTTCTATTTTTAAAATAAAATAGAACTTAATTGACATAATGAATGTTTCCTAAACAAATAAAGGCCACTTTAAAGTTAAGTTTGATGTAGAACGATTTTAAGCGAGTTCACGCATAGCTAGCAATTACAAGGAACAATTTAAGTTTTCGTCTACAATTACTGTTGCCTTCTTAAGTGAAGTTGTTCATTAGTATAATTGTTGGTAGAATTATGTCGCGTGTATATGTTTAAGTCTATGTAGTGACGGATTAAGAATACAAATGTCACCACCCTGTTCCATTCCAAAGTTCTAGCAAGAGTCGAGTAATGGAGTAAGACAGGTCGGCAATATCTACTGCAAGAGAGGGAAATCTCTATACGAAATACCGACCCGCCTGGCCAGCGTGGTATCTTAGGCTAATAGACTGTCTCGGTGGTTCAGTGACCGCAGTATGCGCCTGCTGTGCACGAGGTTGTGGGTTCGATTCCCACAGAGGACAAAACTTTATGTGACCTACAAAGTTCTGAGTCTTGGTGTAATTTGTGTCTCTTAATTTATTGTATGTTTATAAAGTCCCCCGCGACACTGAGCTTGTTATCGAGTTGTCTTTAAAAAAAAATGTCCCTCCTAAGGTATGGAGGAGACCCGTGACGTTTATGGGTTGAGGTGATGATATGTTTAAGAGAAGTAGGGCACCATACAATTGAGTAACCCCTACTGGAAAGGACCGCGTTGGAAACCTGTACAAACACTGCTGTGTGTAGTCAAAGTATGATCTTCTATCCTATATCCTTCCTCCAGGATACCATCTATCTCCTTGCGAAAATTCATTAAGACTAATTTAGCCATTTAGTCGTGAAAAGGTAATAAACAAACAGACATGCAAACAGTTATATTCGCATTTGCAATATGAGTATGAATGTAATTCACGAAGTCGTATCGTGACTCATCAGGATAAGAGTAGCTCACTCCCACGGGGGGTTTTGAGTGACAGTTAATATAGTAATGTATACAATGGCAAAATTACTGCTTTTTTGTTTCCTCGACATGAGTTAGCGTTTATGTTGGCTTTTGTTAGGTTCCGAGTTTGATTTTTGACAGCGTTATTGACTTGCACTTAGTTAAGAATTTAGAGGTGTTGGCATTACGTGTCTCTCTTTTTAGTCATGTCAACTTGGCTACGTTACTTTTTCACTTGGCTATGTTTATACGCCATGTTTTATCCATATATACAAAAAAAAAAAATGGTATGTTATTTATTTATTGCAGACTAGCTGTAGCCTTTTTCGTTTGATTATTAGATGAAATTTGTTTGGAATCAAACAAATTTTATTAAAAGTTATGTTTTGTATCGCTATTTTGAAAAATGCGAGCCGCGTAGCATCGTATCATCTCGGTGTGAGCTGACCTTTATGAGTAAGTTTAAAATTGGTCGTGTTTCAGTAACGGGAAGTTACCAGTAGTGTAGTTATCTCTTAAATGTTATTATAAATCTTATGCGATGAGAACTAGTTGTTTATGAGGTGGACAAACACAAACTGTGTTAGTTTTTAATGTAATGTATACAATGGCGAAATTACTGGCTTTTTGTTTCCTCGGCATGAGTTAGCGTTTATGTTGGCTATTGTGAGGTAGCGAGTTTGATTTTTGACAGCGTTATTGACTTGCATTAAGTTAGGAATTTAGAGGTAGCATTACGTGTTTCTCTTTTCAGTCATGTCAACTTGGCTATGTTATACGCCATGTTTAATCCAAGAAAAAAATGTTTTCATCTATTTTTTTATGGTCTGGATATGGAAAAAAATTTAATTTATTTATTGCAGACTAGATGTAGCCTTTTTCGTTTGATTATTAGATGAAATTTGTTTGGAATCAAACAAATTTTATCTAGATCTGTTCAGTAGTTTTAACGTAAAAGAGTAACAAACATTCATACACACATCCATATTCATAAACTTTTACAGTAATAATATTAGTAGGAAAGGAACTATGCTTTATTATTATGCAAGAATCATTTTAACAACTAATTTAAACTAAGTAAACGTCAATAATGAAAACTTTTTTAAATTTATTTACAGGACTTTTTCTTTATAATATGCCAGTCCTATTTTACCAAATCATTAACAAATAAATAGCTTATTATTATTTATGTTATACAGAAGTTCGTTACACATTAATAAAATATTTCTCTTCATAAACCTACTTCATACAAAAAATATAATAACGCTATTCGAAATAGCGAGTGTTAGCCTCTTGAATCTGCCTTTATCTTTATTTCATTTCCTTGAACTACGTATTATCAGCTTACCCTCACCTAAGAGAACTTCGTTTAATTTGCTTTCCATTACCACTTTTTGTTGATACGTTTCGCTACACAACAGTTACGAAACGGCATTGTATATCGAATATTTTTTTAAAGAATATTCCCGTTAATACACACCCGGGGTCTCGGTTATCGGTTAGTTGGTATGCGTATTTTATTAAAGTTTTTTTCTTTATTCTCTATATAAAAGACCCTCGGAGGGGTTTTCTTCGGAACTTTTAATGTCTGTAAAAGCTTCGTATACTTTTGTTTGTTACTTCGAATATGGTTTCAGCAGAAATACTTTCTCGTTTCAAAGAATATTTGTATTGATTTGAGTGGTCCGCTCTTTGATGTAATGGTCCGAATGAATTCGAGACAAACGTGTGTCAAAGGAAACTAACCTTAAAAGTTGTTTTGTGCGAAGTGCGTAGACAATAAGGAGTATATATTTACCTTTTTTATTTTGTTCTTTTTTATATTAAAATATGAAACGAGGTCTTAAATTTGATTTTTGATTATGTTGGTATTGGTAATTTTGTCGATTCGCACACTTGAATCTGCAGTCTGTTAATATTAAATTTGTGATTTTATTCCTATTAAATACGTTTTATTTATTTCCATCTCAGCTATAAAACGTCCAATGCTGGACATGGGCCTCCTCCAAGGTTTTTTTCACATCCTTCGATTCTAAGCTGACCTTGTCCATCGTTTGCCCGCGAACTTTACCAGGTCGTCGTTACACCGTTATTAATTTATTTGTAATATATTTTTTATTATTCCTAGTCGTCATTTAAACGACGCTTTTAAATGAACGACTATCTGCCGTCACGAAATATTTCTTCTTTACTCACTTACAATTATTCTCTGACAGAATAAAGTACACTCAGACACAAACACATTTTATACAAAGTTTTGTTCCGTGTAGAAAGCGAACCTAAAACATTTGACATTAAACCAAACGTACACTCAATTCGCACTAACTCTTAATCCTTACTAATATTATAAATGTGAAAGTTTGTGATAATGGATGGATGGATGGATGTTTGTTACTCTTTCACGTAAAAACTACTGAACGGATTTAGATGAAATTTGGCACAGAGATAGATTATGGTCTGTAATAATACATAGGCTTTTTACAGCGGTAACCGGCATCCACGCGAGCGGAGCGGCGGGCAACAGCTAGTATAAAAATAATTTAAATACAAACCCGAACCAATACAAATGAAACAAACGAACCTACAAACCATACCATAAACATTTTTAAACAGTACAATTCTACTAAAGGTAAAACAGAAGTTTATTTTTTCAATTCGAAACTCGTTTCAGCTTACGATCAACAGTTTTCTTAAAACAACCCCCAAGTTCTTTGGTTTAATTTCGTGAAGGGCAAAGTGCGCGCGGAATAACAAATTTTCGATCAAACGTTTATTCATTATGGACTGTCGTTCATTAACATTTATTTAGGACAGTGACACACGGATGTTGGGAACGGCGAATGTCTTCGCTTAAATTGGTTACTAGTGCTCTACACCTGCTTTGCCCGGGAGCAAAAAAATGTAGACACTGGTATTTTGATAAATCTTCTAAAGTTAAGTCAGCAAAAAAGCTTTCAAAATTCTATGTTTTTACGAAACATTGGCTTTTTTATATTTTCTGTTAATCTTCTAAGCGTTCTGGCGGCTAGCATTGTTAGGATGTGTATTCATCATCATCATCATCTCAGCCAAAAGACGTCCATTGCTGGACATAGGCCTCCCCCAGGGTTTTCCACAACTCTCCATCCTGAGCCGAAGACGAAGCGTGGGCGGGCCACCAACAAGGTGGACCGACGACCTGGTAAAGGTTGCAGGCAACCGATGGATTTGTATTGCTGCCACCGAAATACTACCATATTGACTGGGTTGTCAGAGGTAGCTATGAGGTCTATAATATAGCCCTTTTCTGTAAATATAAGATGCGTATAACCTATAAATCATCTAGAAGAAATTTTCTGAATTATAGTAAAAGGTAGTGTTAGAAGAGGCCTGTATTCAGCAGTGGACTGCCATAGACTGATTGATTGATAGTGAAAACTGCATCACAATCCGTTGCTCAGTTTAGAAGATCTAAGCGTACATATGTACAGACAGTAGGAAGCAATCTTATTTTATACTATGTAAAGATATACGCAGATAGTTTTGTCAACTGTTTAATACGATTATCTTAGGTTGTATTTACATTACTTGAGTGAAAGGTTAAGCTCTAAAATTATTGTCATTCGATGCTTTAAATAATATTATTTATTTTGATAATATAACTTAATTGCGTAATGTGAATTAGTTATCATTTGAATGAATTCACTCCAACACTAGTATTTAATTGAAATATAATTTTGAAGACTTGTACTATAATTGAAATTTTAGGGAACAGATTGATTTTATTTTCTTTGAAAAAAAAAACACACAAAAAAAATTCTATATTTTAAAAGGTGTTTGAGTGCATTTGGTGTCTGTGATTTTAATGGTTTTAGAACACCATTAATATCACGGGTACAATACATTGAAAGTTGATACAATCTGTTAAATGTATTGTCGTGTATATTTTTAAGGCTCATTTTATTTGAAAATTGCAACCCTCGCGTTAAGGTATTTTATAAGACTATATTTACTTTATAATTCTCAATTGATTTTGATCATTTAAATCATTCACGAATAATAATGGACCCATGTTTGACCCCTGAGGCACACCCCAGATATCATTTCTCGGTTCAACAAATGTGATGTTGTTGCTTCTTGACGTCAGTGTTGAAATCCCGTAACGTTAACATCGGTAACTCGACGACAAGCAACATTTACTCTCTCAGTAACTTTACAAAGTTTTTCCGCTTAACTTGGATGCTTCTAATTAATTCCGTGCTTCATCAATCGCTAAGTTTTAATCAGACGTCGAATCCATTCGATTTCGGTGAGTGTACAATTTATCGTTTGTTTTTGTTAATTTCCAAGTGGATTGTAAAATTAAGTATAGCCAAGTAATTTGTTAGAGTATAGCCTGTTTTTGAATTACGATCTCTTTTCTGCCAGTGTTATTTTTTTGTAATTTTCAGAACATTACGAACCTGTAGCCAGGGTTTCTCTAAGATAGGAAAACGTTAATTTAAAAACGCATACATAAATGAGCAATGGAGACCTGTACTCACACACAGGCACACAACTATACCGCTGTATGAAGTCTCCTGTCAGACTTGCTTCCTTGTATGGTTACCTACCAATTAAGTTTAATTGATCTTTTCAGTTATTTATTTCTATATCAATCAAATAACTCATCGCGTAACAATAATTCTGCCACCATGTTGGCCACCACTTATATAAAATACATATTCATTTTAAATTTTAAATTAAACCGGAATCCTTAAGCCACACTAACGCATAACATAATTTATATATCCAAGTTAAATTAGCCTACCCACAGTTATGAGACAGAAAAGAGAGAAAAAAAATCACCATCCAGTGATTCTTTACAAACCAAAAATCCTTTCTAACTTCCCTTTTATATTCCGGAATGCCGACTTAAAATGTCTTAAATGAATTGTCCCAGACTTTGTTCACTCCATTCTCCGTTGACAATCCCTTGACGTGTTTTATGCCCTAATTTAAATTGCTTTTATCGCGAACACGACCGTTACGTTGGCTCGCAATGGCCGCCGTGGAATCCCGTTTTTCACTCTCGAAATGCCAAAATGGTGCTTCTTGGTTTCTCTAATTGTTTCTACGGTTAATAAAAAGGTTTTTAAATGACTTCCCCGCCTTTTTAAGTGCGGTCCGATTTAAAGAATAACTTAATTGTTAGCCTTATGACACAATTTACAGCAATATACTTCTTCTTATATTTATGGGTTCGGACTCTTTAAATATTGACTTGTTCCTATCTACAAAGGAAGTATTAAAAATATTACAATCTTGCTGTAACTGAACATATTATTTTATTATCGATAAGATCACATCTCACAAAGATTTGTCCTGGGTGGGAATCTAACCTACATAAGGGTCATTAACTACTAGATCAACAGGCCAGACGCAGGTCGTAAAGAAATATCTGAATTTGGTTATCTAACGCCAACACTACTAAGGTATCAGTGGATATTGCTAGTAGCATGTATAAAATAAACTCGTAGGTGTCAAGCTACGGTAGCTCTACAAAGTCTACGTCGTAGCACATAAATCTACGCCGCTGCTACGCTGCAATCTTTAACAAATTCAAATGTATTTGAAATTTATTTGTAGTGGAATTTTGAAAGTTTTGCTTACAAACTAGCGTTGATATAGCTTCAAGAAATACGGCAGAAAATTTAATAAAATTCAGTCGTGCTCAATAATAAATAAAATACTATTTGTTATTGTGAAAACTACATATATTGAAATAATTTTATTTAAATATAAATAACATTTTTACACATTCGCAATCAAATATAAAGTTGAGATAGTTATCAAAATATTAGCTTTTACATTGAGCCTGTTTTCCAGAGGAGACAGGTTTTCACTACTATAAATGTTTGCATATTGGTTTAATAGATCGCATTCGATCGAGACGCATACTCGGCACACTCCAAATGATTTGACTTTCAAGTAAACAACTCGATTCAGATAAAACAAATGCTATCCACGTATATTTTTACTTTTCTATTCGGATTTCAACTCTTTTGTTTCATAGTTCGTTCTAATTTTGAAATAGACGCTTACTTTCAAATTGATTACACAAAAGAAAAAAATGGATAGTTGAAAGAGTAATAACAAATGCGTACTAAAATGACCGAATTGAGGTTGCCCTACCCTTATGACTGCCTCTAGTGGTTGTTGAGTATGATTGTTGAACGTAGCCCCAGGTTCGATTCTCGGATCGGACCAAAAATATATATTTGTTGATTTTTCACAAATTGGCGATGTTTATACTCCTGTAACTCAGCAAATATGTACAGTCGTTGGTTCTACGCCTGGTCAAGTCAGATTGCCGTCTCATCGGACTACAAGAGTGAGACAGCAACATCTCTCACTTCACACCAATATATATACCAAATACAATGTAGTATGTTTTTTTACATATTTTTTTTGTTTGTTTTGTTTTAAGTATCTACATAGTTTCTATAAAAATACCATTTTTTTTTGTATTCCCCATGTGTATGTCTTTTGCTGGAATTAAATGCATTTTCTTTCTTTATTCTCTCTAGAGAAACTAAAAAAAAACTAAACCTACTAAATAACTACGATATCTGCTTACCATCCGCCGTATGGTATTCCTCCGTGGTAGTAAAAAAACAATCTTTTCTTATATATATCTCTGAGGTAAAACAAAACACACAAAACACCACAACCGTCCGTGTGCAACTACCCTAATAACGATAATAAGTATTTCTCCAAATACCCTCAGCTCGCCTCTGACGTGAAAGATTGATGTGAAGGAAACCTCCTTCTATGTACACCTTCATATACTGCGTATGTTAAAGATTTTCTTTTGTTAGAATATATGCTTGTAAGTTTATAGTTATTATGATGGCCCAGGATGGTGATGAGATTGAATTGAAGGCTATTTTGTACAAGCTAGGAATGTCTTGCTATTTCTTTCACACATTTATTTACTAGCTGTTGCCCGCGGCTCCGCCCGCGTAGATATCGGTTATCGCTGTATAAAGCCTTTGTGTTATTCCAGACTATAATCTATCTCTGTGCCAAATTCCATCCAGATCCGTTCAGTAGTTTTTACGTGAGAGAGTAACAAACATCCATCCATCTATCCATCCATCCATACTTACAAACTTTCACATTTATTATATTTGTAGGATTAACAAAAGGCTTACCAATTAAAATACATAATAATGAGTAAGAAAATGACACAGAAACGTTTAAGCGTATGCTTTTAAATTAAAATAAAGCACAACATTTATAATTCGGTGTAGTAAGTAGCTACATAATCATGTTAAACATAATTTTAAGTTACAATTAAGTTAAGTCCGCGTGGTAATTTGGAATATTTTCCCCGATTTTGTAACATATCTCACTACTGACCCGGTCCTATTGATCATAGCGTGATGTTATATAGCCTATAGCCTTCCTGCATAAATGCAATATCAACAAAAAAAGACATTTTCTAATCGAACCAGTACTTTCTGAGATTAGCGCGTTCAATCAAACAAACAAACAAACTCTTCAGTTTTATAATATTATACTATTACTATCTACACGATAGTATAGAATAAAAAAAAGGTTTGTAAACAAAAGTTTCTTTAAAGCTAGCGAATCTTAGACTTACAGACACTATTATTATTATTTTATGTCCGTATAATAAACCAGTCTGCCTGCACTATAGGGAGGTTCAAAGAGAGCCAGTGAGCTGTGAACCATAATAATATCTTACATCATTATAGTGGGATGTGCCCGTATCTGTTTTAGTACCAGATGTGTTTAGGTGTTTTATATGGGGAACGAAATTTTAGTGCTTTTCCTCACGTTGTATAGTGTAAGGCAAGGTAGTATGTAATGTTTTTGCTAATAGTTTATTAAATTCAAATCATTTGTTACCAAAAAACAGTACAATTTCACATCATCCGCCGGCTGATTCTCTAAGAAACAGCGATGACAGTTGTGATCGCAAAATTGACAGTTGTGATTGCTCGGTGACGGCACAATCTATTGACTAAACGTCAAAAAGGGCTCTTACGGAATACCGATTTTCAATCTGACAGCCAGATTTTGCTCGGTTTTTGCTCTTACGGAATACCCCTGCCGTTAGCGTCACACTAGGTAAGCCTGTGTTTAATACTTGCTTGTTCACAATGTTTGCTCGGTCGACATAGATTATTCCAAATACAAATTTATTTAAATTTGTATTTGGAAGTAACTTATTTTTTAAAATTAATGGTAATGGCAATAATTGTTTTGTAAGGTAACTATTATTTTTAGAAAAACAAACGTATTTTTAGTGCGTTAAAAAAAAAATTATGGAATACTTCTTACGAGTATATAGACGAACCGAAAATTGTGACGTAAATCAGGTGAGGCCTATGTTCTGAATTGGACTGAAAAAGACTGATTACTTGATTGATTGCATTTTGTGCGATGAACATGATTCTTTTCTGGTGTATTTTATCTACAAGTAGCTATTATGATGTCGGTTATAGCAATAAAGTGCCCTATCCTTCGCAAGGAAATCATCTATCTCTTTGCCAAAATTCATAAAGACCCGCTTAGCTGTATAGTCGTGAAAGCGTTTCAAACAAACTCAATTTCGCATTAAAAGTATAGATGTACTAGCTGTCTAGTTGTCATAGTACAAGCTCTGCCTTAGCTGACCATTTGCGAGTGGTCCATGTAACATTATATGCCGGGCACAAACTTTGTACCTATCATGACGTAACAGATTCTTTACACTGTAACCGATTTCTGTGCTGAAAATGCAACAACAAGCCATAAATTGTAGCCACTACACAATAAATCTCTACCAAAGTGCCACTTGTTACCATCTTGTTTACATATAACACAAGAAAATTTGAACATAAAAACTACAAATTGTGGTCGGCGTAAATCAACAAATGTTACATATAAATATTTAATTTTGGTACTTACAAACACATATTGTGTCTATGATGGATGACTCATTGCGTAATTTCAATTTCGTTTAAATTTATTTTAATAAAAGAGGTAACTAGTGAGCAAGCCTGACTGGGGATCCTTCCCCAGTCGGGCTAGTACTGAACTAGGCTAGCCACTATTATGATGCCCTACCTTTCTTTTTTTAAACAACTCCCGCACTAGAGAACAAGCTCTGTGTCGCGGGGGAACAAACATACAATTAACGGACACAAATTACACCCAGACTCAGAACAACTCTTAGTGGGTCACACAAGGTTTTGTTCTGTCTGGGAATCGAACCCACAACCTCGTGCACAGCAGGTGCATACTGCGGCCACTGGACCACGAAGGCAGTCAATTATTAAAACTTTACCTTACAGAAGACCACAGCCAAATTACTACACACAGCGGTGTATGAGTACAGGTTTCTAGAGTCCATTTAGACGTATATAATAAAACAAACGTTTTTTTTATCCTAGTCTCTATAGGCTACGGTAACTGCTAAAGACGAGTCATATGCTTGTCTCAATTAAGAAGTTACTACGTGGGTAGTAGTCGGAGCCTAAAGATACACCTATAAGCATTGTATTTTTTGTATCAGTCACAAAATATTGATATCGTATAACTTTAGGCGATAGTTAAAACAAAGCGAATTGGAGAACATGTGTAGGCGGTACGAGGAAATCTGTACCTTTTTGATGTTCCGATAGTATGAATAAGGATGTTGGGCCGAGTGGTTTTGTTAATAACTTTTATTAAAAGGCCTTATTTCCAACTACTGTAATATATATGTACATCTCTATTTATTTATCATCACAGATTTTATTAACATAGATAAAATATAATATATGACTAATTTGTATCTGTGATTTTAATATTGGTAAAAAATATTCTACATTACGATTGTCATCTATTCGAAGAGCAAAACTTAATCTTGACACATATTATCAATCTCAAAAATTACTCAAACAATTTTTAAAAAAATGGAACTCGAAACTATGTAGTATTATCCCGAAAAAACAAACAAGAAACGCACCAGTTTCTAATCCGTGCTGAAATCGAACTGACAATACATAAATAAATAAAATAAAAACCATTTGTTGCCAAAAATATTTCAAAAACACACGTTGTATCCATTAGCCCCAAACTAGGCAAGGCTGTCCTGTGGGTGCCTTGTAACGATTACAATGATAAGTGAAATTACAGTTTTAACTCGGAATCAATACACAGATACGGAGTGACTTAGTGCTTATAACTAGTTTAAGTTTAGGCAGGTATTAACTTTACATCACAATATGCGTGCGTGAGTAGGTGTCTCCATGATGACTAAGGATATTAGGTATTCCGTTCACTATCATTTTGCGAAAACATTAGATGTAAAAACGCAAAAGAAGGTTGACTTTGTCACCACGGAACCCTTCTCTCTCATATATACATTAAGGCCACGTATTTTTTATAAAAAAATATGTTGTTTACACTCTCTCAGTGGCATTCAACAGAAAGACCCCCATAATGAAGCTATATCATGCGCAATCAGTAGAAAATATTGCCAGCCATGTGGCCCAACGTGCTATATAAATTCACCAAGTAAATTATCTCGGGGTTTTAATTCTGGTGGTCGGTCCGACAGTGCTACGACCGTTTATCAAGCCTAGCTACCCCGATATTAAACGCGCTTCAAATTACAAAAATTACTATGCGGATGCAAAGTTACTCAAAAAAGTGCTTTAAGCTTACTGAAAGCACTTTTTTGAGTAATTTAATTTGGCAAGATACTGTTTGTTAGTAACGATTTTTTTTGTCTAAATATTATGAGGTATTTGCTAAGCGAAAATGTACCTTTATATATATTATATAATCTTTGTTTAATGGCTTTCTTTTATGTACATAAAAGGAAGCCATTAAACATAGAGTTTACTTCCTGCTTGTTTAAGCATTCTTATGTAATTATAATCATTATAATATATAAATAATAATGTTTAAGAGGGAATTTAACATACATTGAAATGATAAACACACCCGGAACAATAATGTATGGATCACACAATTTTTTTGTCGCGTTCCCATACGCGAACTTTTATTACGCGAATCGAATCTTTAACAAACCGAGCTGTGGGAAATGGCAATATGACTACTTGAACCACTTAACCACCCAAATGTATAAAGATTCTGATAATATGTATGTATTTTTAAATATAAGTATAAAATACATTAGAAGTATAAAATACGTTAGAAGTATAATATTACATAGATATCATAATATAAGGTTCGATTCACATCTAACATTAGGCAACGCCGACGTAAATAATGGTATGCCGTGACATTGAGTCATTATATTCTATGGTAATGCAAGCCAGGTGAGAAAATGGCCGCTAGTTTGCTTAAAGGTATTTTCTAACTATTCGAACTGTTTGTTGCAAACCAGTTGCTTTCCGACAGTATGGTTTATGAAAAATGATTGATAACATTTCGTAAGTTAAATGACAAACGCATTTATTTCTGTATACAGTAATTTAATACGTTAAATTGTCGAATACATTATAAAGATTAATTTTGCATGAAAAATATAATTATTTAATTTGATAATTCTTTCTTTTTCTTTTTTTCTTTTCTTTCTTTTAAATGATTATATTTTAATAGGTCTATACTTATAAGATATTAAGCACTTTGCTAGCCTAACTTAAGTGCTATTAGTTATCCTGGTACTATAAAATTTGAATTCTGCTTCAAGATCGCCTAATTGAACATTTATATATCATTTTTATAATGTTGAATTGTCAAGGCCAAAATAATTATTAATACTGACGTAAAACGTAGTCACCTTGTATCTGTATGTAAGTACGACAAACTACGCCTAGTGAGAATGTATCCTTATTCAAAATAAATAACACGGTGAAGCAACTTTTAATAAGCGTGGCGGTGTATCAAATTATAGGTTGTAACGCTTATGTATTCTAGGTTTAATAATATGAAACTTGAAAAATATTTGTGCTATAGAATTTTAAACTAATAATTACCTTTTTTTGTGTTCGAACAGTAATTCATATAACCACAACCAAAAAACTACATACGGTGTAATCAGAGCCTTTAGTTCTCATATAAGCAATCGTTTTTAAAATAGGCAGATTAATAAAAAAAAGCTACTTAACTTATGATATAAGGATTACCTCGTTACGAATTTTATCCTTAATGAGACGCTGAGCATAGCTCGCTCCAATGACCCGCTATGTGACTTTCAATTTGTGGACTAGTCCTACTGTAAAGAAGAGAAATCTTCTTACGCTTGAAATCGTTGTAATAGAATTAACGTCTAAAAATAACAATACCGTAAAAACCGTAACACACCACTATTTTCGATTGAACATCGAATTATTTTTTTAGAAAAGTTTTGATTTTATAATTTAATTTTTATTTTATTATTATTCTAAATTCTAATTCGTTATTATGTATTATAATTTTATTGTATATGTAGTAATTTTTGAAATTGTATAAAATGATATGGACTGAATTGTTTGAAATAAATGTTTTAATAATTATTGTGGACTATCGATATATATGTTATCTGTCAAAATACCTATGTATTATTATTTCTGTACTATCCGAGGATATGCTGGGCGAGCAGTATTATTATTTACTGCAGTCTATTGACATAGATGTCTGGTTCAATGTGGTTACGGCATGAAGCATAAATAGATAGAAATAGTCCTTTATTGCAATATTCAGATAGATCCTTGAGAGAATTTCATTTTAACGTAGCTTTATTTTATGCACCTACTTCGGTTTTGTCTGCACCAGTTGGTAGATGTGTATTTATGTGCATAAAGCTTTATAAATAAATAATAAATATTTTTTTATACCGCTAAAATGGCAAACAGGCTTATGTCTTAGATTAGCGCGTTCAACCAAACAAACAAACAAACTCTTTAGCTTTATAATATCAAGTATAGATTCTGATGAAAATGTAATAACATAGTAAAGTTGCATCAAAATCTGTCCAATAATTTTTGCGTCGAAGGAGTAACAAACATCCATTCATCGAAACATTCGCGTTTTATAATGTGAAGGATAGATAATAAATAAACTACTATCGACTATCTATAATGACGTGTCAGTAACAAATTTAATGACGTCACTCGATGAAACACTGTACCATGATTCGATACAAGAGTTAATGAGTTCACCGGCGGGCAAATTGACAAAGCTTTCGCCTGATTGCCTAGTTTCATTACTGATGTTAGCTCATGACATTTAGATTACTAGAGAAGCTACTTGAAATAATAATGATTTAAATTAAGTGGCAATGGGCAGGGCACATAGCTCGCAGAACCGATGGCTGTTGGAATAGAAAGGTTCTAGAGTGGCGACTACAAACTGGAAGACGCAGCGTGGGCAAGCCTCCAAAACGGTTTTCCGACGACCTGGTAAAGGTTTCGGGCAACCAATGGACAAGGGATGTGGAAAGCTTTGGTGGAGGCCTATGTCCAGCAGTGGACCTCTTTTGGCTGGAATGGAAATTTAAAATGAAAATACTATATACCCTAAATATATGGTTGAAGAATGTTATCGAGCAACATACATATGTCAGGATATCTGCCTACCTCTCCAGAAAACAGGCGCAAGTATAGCAATCGATTGCACGGTTGCCGAACATCGCGCGGCGTGTTATGGGTTCGATTCCCGCACGGGACAAAAACTGTGTAATCCATTAATACTTGTCCTGACTCTGGGTCTAATTTGTGTCCGTTAATTGAATGATTGTAAAGTCCCCCGCGACACACGCCTTGTTCCCTAGTTGCTCTAACAAAAAAAAACACTTATCTTGGGACAAGGCACACAATGTCATCTGATCCCAAACTAGGCAGAGTCTGAAACAGAACCAAAATAAAACAAGGCACGAGTCGCATTTAGCCGATTATAATACTAAAGCTATTTGAAAATATCGGTTAAAACAGCAAATCATTATAATATAACTGTCTTATGAGCCCTGGACATGTAATGAAAGACCAAACCCCCTATTCCATGGGTCAAAAAGGGTCTTTAAAATATACGATGATTGTAGAAAAAGGATAGATATACTCATACCTAACCATCCCAACCTTTATATCGTAAATATTGTTTAAATGGTGAATTGAAACTGACGTTAATAGCTCTTATTTTTCCAAAATTAAAATCTGTAAACCCTTTGTACGAATCGTTGTCAAAAGTTATACAGGGGACCCTTATACGGAACAAAATATTTAATTATATCCAAAGTTATATGTTGTTTCCTTACGTTTTTTTTATTCTACTTTGGTGGCAAACAAGCATAGCGGGGCAACTCGGGCAGCATAAAGCAACGTCCACCTTTTTTGTATACTACTTGGGTGGCAAACAAGCATACAGCCCGCCTGATGTTAGGCAGCCACCGTAGACTATGGACGACTGCAATAGCAGAGGTATCACTTCGTGTTGCTTTAAGATACCTCTGGTATTGCAAGCGTCCATAGGCTACGGTAACTGTTTAACATCAGGCTTTATAATGCTTGTTTGCCACCCAAGTAGTATACAAAAAAGGTGGACGTTGCTTTATGTTGCCCGAGTTGCCCCGCTAGGTAGTACTTTATGGAAGATAATGAATTGTACATACATATATTTGTATGTCCTCCATAATATGGCTTGTTCGCAATAATATGTAATTTGGAACAGACTGGTCACATTGGTACTGCCAACTGGCATCGAACTCAGACCTATTGCGTATTAATCGAAAGCTCAATGTCGATGTCAATTAATCAATCAGCCTATCGCAGTCCACTGCTGTACATAGGCCTCTCCCAACACGCGCCACAGCAAGTCCTCCGCCTTCCGTATCCATTCCGTCCCAGCGAACTTTTTTATGTCGTCGGTCCACCTAGCTGGAAGCCACCCTACCTTACGCTTACCGAGTTGCGGTCTCCACTCTAGGACACGTCTGCTCCATCGGTTTATGTACTGACAAACAAAACTTCCCCCTACAAATTACAGACAGAAACAACATTAATTTTAGTTGTATTACCGTCACCTTACTAACACTCGGTAAACTGAGCTGAGATTATTAATGTTCAATAAACACGTAAAAAATTGCTCTACTTTACCTGAACAAAGGAAATATAAAAGAAAATCCAAAATACCGCCAACAGTTAAATGTAGTGTAAAATTTTACTGCGTAAATAATTACCGAGCTTCAGATTACGAGTAAGTTATATACTTAGGGTGCAGAGTAATCTTGAGATAGCTTTTAATTATTATCATTTTTAAACTCTGACGTTTACAAATTATGGGTATTATAAATTTGACGCGAGGTAGGGCACCGTACTAGCGAGCAAGACCACAGCCAAATGTGTTCCTGTGTGTGAGTTCAGGTCTCCAGCGCTCATTTAGGAATGCGTTTTCAAAGAAACGTAGTAATACGTTTCTTTCAAAACGCATCCCAGGGATAAGTGTAAAAAATAAGTTAGCAAATAACTACACAGCAGTGTAATTGTGTTCCTATGTGTGAGTATAGGTCAACAACGCTCATTTAGGGATGCGTTTTGAAAGAAACGTTTTCCTATCCCAAGGATATTTCATCTTAAAAAGCTCTGATGTAAAAAAAATGGGTCGGCAACACGCCAGTGATACTTTTGGTATTGCAAGCGTCCGTAGGCTGCGGTAACTGCTTAACATCGTAGGTATGCTTGTTTGCCATCCAAGTAGTATTAAAAATAAGTCTAAATTCGTCACAGCTCTAGACGAATTTACACATACTTTTTTCTGTGGCAAATTTACTTTCTGACGAATGTACAACAAGTGATACCTCTGGTATTGCAAGCGTACATGGGCACCTAAGTTGTAAAAAAAACAATATTGCCTTGTACATTATTTTTATACTAATATTTAGGTATAAGTATTTGTGAATGTTTCGAGAATAACACAAGACAAAATTGCTTATTAAGCTGATAGGCTTATGTGAGGATATAGAAACTTCCTCCGTATAAGGTTCCCTGAGCAAGTGAATATTTAATAACGCCGATAGGCCCCACATTGTGTATGCGATATGGCAGAAATAATAGATTATGCAGTATATATACAGTTCATTTACTAACTAGAAATACTCATACATTTTGTAATTATTTTTCATTTAAAATGCAACCTTACTGTTTCAAGCTTAAAGTTTATATTTACTTAATCCTACTTATATAAACGCAAGAGATTATGAGAATGTATAGATCCTAACTGCTAGGCCGGAGGTCGTGGGTTTGATCCCCATATGGGACAAAGTATTCTGTGATCCATAAATGTTTGTTCCGAGTCGGAGTGTACTTTGTGATTTTAAAGAGGTAGGGCACCATACTAGCGAGCAAGCCGACTGGGGAAGGACCTCCACTTTACAGAAGACCACAGCCAAATAACTACACACAGCGGTGTAGTTGTGTTCCAGTGTGTGAGTACAGGTCTCCAGCGCTCATTTAGGGATGCGTTTTGAAAGAAACGTATTCCTTCTCTGGATCTTCCTATCATACCTCTGGTATTGCAAGCGTCCATAGGCTACGGTAACTTCTAACATCAGGTGGGCCGTATGCGTGTTTACCCAAGTAGTATAACATAATAATAATAATTGTATGTATGTACAGCGTATTCCACTGCGGCCCAAGGCTTGTATTTTAGAGTGGAAGTTGTAAATCATTGTTTTCGAATACCAAATTTTATAACTTTATTTCAATACAAATATTTTATTATTGACCGTTAAAGAAGCCTAATATCACGATGATAAAAGCATATATTACTTTTATAAGCAACAGGTAGTAATCCTGTTGAAATAAAACTAATTACACATACACATCACAATCAATAAAATAGATAGATAGATAGATAGATAACTCTTTATTGTACACCAAAATACATATTGCTTACATAGTTTTGCTTAAATGGTAATGCACAATAGGCGGCCTTATCGCTAAAAGCAATTTTTGACTTCTTAAAATATTTACATTCGTTATTATATTTAAAAAATATTAAACAGTATATTTTATTTCTGTAAAATCAACATGCCATATTTATTTATTTTAAAAAGGCTCACCAACGATTGTATACACCGATAAAATTACACAAAATGGATAAGGTCATTAGTCCTAGTGCTACAATCTATTAAAGATGGGCACCACATGCACAGAGTTATAATTAGAAACTTAATATAATGTATATCTACTACTAATTACAATATTAATAAAATATATTTGCAATTATATGTAAATTGGAACAGACTGTTCACTAAACTAATGTTTTTATCTCGCACGACAATACTAACTACGATTCGTTTTTTATCAATGAAGTAAGTATCATGTTGTGATTGCACTAGTTTGAATGCTACCAAGCCTGACTGGGGAAGGACCTCCACCTTACAGAAGACCACAGCCAAATAACTACACACAGCGATGTAGTTGTGTTCCAGTGTGTGAGTACAGGTCTCCAGCGCTCACCTCAGCGATACCTCTGGTATTGCAAGCGTCCATAGGCTACAGTAACTACTTAACATCAGGCGGGCCGTATTATTACATATTATTATTGGCCGTTTAGAGAATTCGTCATTAAAAAAAAGTATCACCGCTGTGCCGGTCGAAGTGGGGGGTGTTAGGTTTATAATTTTCGTAACGGAATTTCTGGACTCGGTCTCCACGCCCTAGGCCCGCGATAGAAGCTATGCAATAGCTTAAAAACATTTTAAGTGTATAAATGCGATGAAATATTCACTTCGTATTTTTTGTAGCTGCTTCTAATTTTTTATACTTCTTCGGTGGCAAACAAGCATACATCCTGCTTGAAGTCAAGCACGTGATAAATAAAAAGGATCAAGATTTATATCTATGAAGACAATTTAATATGTCGCCGGACAATCGTCCCTTTCACGAAGTATAATCGAATCAAACGACACCCCTTTAGGCTCAGCGATAAATAAAAAAACTCGCAATAAATAACCGTGGAGCTTCAGAATGGTTCTAATGACTTAGAGGGGAGACCCACCCCTGAATTGAAAGTGTTCACCCCTTAAACATTTGTATTCAAAGGAGTATTCAACCGGCCGCATTTTAATTTACTTACTCGAATTAAAACTGCGCGTGATTCGAATTCGATTCATTTTTACTACGATACTTTATTTTTATCGTTGATTGAAGACGTTCCGTTATTATTACACCCGGTTTTCTTAAGTTCCAATTGAAATTCTATTGAGGTTAACAGATCTATTACATTTTATAGATAGGCACTCTCTGGTATATTTAAAAAGAAATTAGGCTGACAGCGGCAGAGAGACTGAATAATAAGCGAGCAGCCCTTTTGGGGATGACGAGCCTTACACTTTACACAATACAAACATACTATGGTACGTCAATGACTTTAATCCAGACATACTTCTCTTGCTTCCTCTACATTCATCAACCTCTTCATGCATGAATATGTTCTAGGTACTTTTAATTTGGCCTTTTTTTAGCAATCACTTACTTGTTCGATGTATGTTCGCCATACAGAATGCCGCAGCCAAAAATAACTAATCACAGTATTGTATTTGTATCCTAATGCGTGAATATAGGTCTCTTATGCTCGGTTTAAAGAAACGTTATTTAAAATACATAAATACATATCATATCACCTGTATCGATTGGGGGTAGGCAGAGACTTTGGTACACCAATTGCTTCGGTCTAGACATACTTATACAAATGAGAGAGGTATGTCACCGTACTAGGAAGCAAGCCCGACTGGGGAAGGACCTCCACCTTACAGAAGACCACGAAATAACTACACACAATAGTGTAGTTATGTGCCTGTGTGTGAGTACAGGTCTCCAGCGCTCATTTAGGGATGCGTTTTGAAAGAAACGTATTCCTATCCCAGGTTAGTCCCATCATAAAGCCCTGGTGTAAAAAAATGGGTTGGCAACACGCAAGTGATACTTCTGGTATTGCAAGCGTCCATAGGCTACGGTAACTGCTTAACAGCAGGCGGGCCGTATGCTTGTTTGCTACATAAGTATAAAAAAACTTATTTCGCTTCCTCTACATTTATCAACCTCTTCATACATAAATGTCGGGTATTTTACGAATTGGGCATTCATCGACTATATCCTTTTAATTAAAAAAAAAAAAATTAAAATAACGTTTTTAATACCAAAGTTACTTATAATACAAAACCCTTGGTGTTACAAAAAGCAGGGCGGCCAACGTGTGTAGTAAGATTAAAAAAAAGCTTAGTTTACGTCATACCTACTGTCGTAAACTTTCGTCAAATCCCATACATTTGCTTTCTATTCTGTTCAATTTGACTACCATTTATGCCACTTGTCTAGAGGGACTGGTCTTGCACACGTCTATACATAGATTTCTATACCGGTAGCTTATCATCCTTGTTTCTCGTAATCAAATCGACTGTCTCCAATAGACTGTACTTCCAATTTGAACTCGAACGTCTTCATTCGACCGTTCTCTTAGAACAGTCATAAAGAAAATTCTTACGAATAAAATATTCAATGTCGTCTGTTTTCGTTAAAATAAATGTACAATGTTTTTTTAGATTTCTAAGCTATCATTAAAGTTGACCGACCTTTTTTTCGTATGTTTTCTTTATGTATAATACTATAGTGTAATTTATTATTTAAAAAGTATATAGTGCTTGTGGATTTTTATATTTCTTTGTGAAAAATTTCGTTCGCTATAGAGTTAATATATATTGTATGTTGAATTGTGAGTGCTCGTAACATATGAAAGGGAATTGACACCTTTTGATGTATGTTTTTAAATTTTGGTATGAAAAGTACATCTGCAATAAATATTTTATTTTAACAATTTTTAAAATTTTCTCATATATTTGCAATAAATTAACATTGCGCCAGCATATGCGAAATAAAGCCTAAAACCTCTCAACTCTCTTGGTCAAGTCTCTACGAAGAGAATAGCACCTAGCTGAGAGATCATGAGTTGCATAATTATAATTAATAATATATATTTTTTTAAATCTTTTAAAAAGAAAACTCCCGCACTAGAGAACAAGCTCTGTGTCGCGGGGTACTTTACAAACATACAATTAACGGACACAAATCACACCCACATTGAGAACAACTTTTTGCGGGTCACACAAAGTTTTGTCCTGCGTGGGAATCGAACCTACAACCTCGTGCACAGAAGGCGCATATTGCGGCCACTGGACCACCCATGCAGTCAATTAATTATTTCACGCATCTTGAGGAGGTTTCGGTGTATGTAACCCGGTAGACCTAAATATTTTTATATTTCTAATTTATTAAACATGCGCGTAGAGTCAAATAAATAAATTAATAGTAACAACAGCCCATATGGCCATATCACATCCCATTGTCACAGAATAGGTTGGGGCACAGGATTTATCTCCTGTCCTGTATGCTATATTTATTTCAAATTAGAATATCATAGCAGTACACAAACCTCGTGGCTATAACAATGGGATCCCTAGAGACTAACATGTCTATTCACCATTGTACAGTCAGCATAAAAAATGTAAATCTCGTCCACCTACAGATTAGAATGTTTATTGTTCGTCGTTATCGTCAGATTCGATGTTTATATTTGCACAACAATCGCGCACCGACGACGTCCGTTGCTTTGTTGTGGTAATTTCATTAGATGCGGTCAGCGTTCGGTTGAATTTTAATAAGTTTGGCCAGCACTTTTGCTTCTGACTATACTGTTAAACGTGGTTACTATTGGATGGTAATGTATATGGTCTAACTTTTGATGACTGAAATTAATAATCTCAATTTAAATGATAATATATTTTTTTTATAAAAGCGGTGGTGGCGGAATGGGAAAGTAACCGACTTGTACGCAAGAGGTGCGGGTTCCGTCCCAGGTGGCAGTACCAATGTAAATTTCACTTTGTGGAACTTATATTTACTAATCAAATGATTCGCTATCTGCTAACGGTAAAGGCAAACATTTTGAGAAGAACATTGTCTTAGAAGTAATTCTAAAGACATGTCTGATTCACCAACCTGCATTAGGCCAGCGTGTGTGAATTAAGACCTAAACCGTCTCTCTCTCTTGATAGAGCAGAGGAGACCCGTGCCCAGCAGTGAGACATATTTGGGTTGCTTTTATTATATTACTAGCTGTTGCCCGCGGCTCCGCCCGCGTGGATATCGGTTATCGCTGTAAAAAGTATCCTATGTGTTATTCCAGACCATAATCTATCTCTGTGCCAAATTTCACCCAGATCCGCTCAGTAGTTTTTACGTGAAAGAGTAACAAACATCCTTCCATCCATCCATTCTTACAAACTTTCACATTAATAATATTAGTAAGGATTTTTAACGATGGTTCTAAATATAATAGAAGGTAGATATTACACGATTTGAACCCGTTGTCCACAAAAGGATAATGCTGGAATTTTGACCAGTGTGTAGTTTCTAGTTAAAGTTTTCTGTAAGATGAACACTAGGCATGATCGCTAATGTAGCACCCTAGCTCTTTTGCATAATTTGTTGATATAACACAAGATCAACTTAAAAAAATATACCGCCTTTTTTAAAGTATCAACACTAACCTCCATAATATCGAGATAGCGGTACTCATTATTTAATTATTTATACTTGTTGGCAACCCTATTACGTCAGTGTCAGTAAACACCTTGGAGGCATCAGGTGGCCAAGTAATGTACTAGTGAGCATCGCCTAACATAATTATGCAAATGTGAGTAAACGCGAGAACGCTGTTCTTTACCTATTTACCCCATTTTACTTTATTTACCCCACTGGTATATGGGAAGTCTTACGCCCGAATATATTGCTTATTTATGTTACTTAGTATAATGAAAAAAATTGTGTATAAAAATTTGGTAGTTACTGTTGTTTATCTACTATATATATTATATATAATATTATAAAGCTGAAGAGTTTGTTTGATTGAACGTGCTAATCTCAGAAAGTACTGGTTCGATTAGAAAAAATATTTTTTTGTTAAATAGTGTATTTATCCAGGCAGGCTATAGGCTATATAACATCACGCTATGATCAATAGGAACGGAGCAGTAGTGAGATATTTTGCAAAATCGGGGAAAATATTCCAAATTACCACGCGGACGAAGTCGAAGTCGAAATATAAAGTAGAAATCCTTTTTATATAATGTTAGGTTGTCTGGAATAAATCGCCGAAGCCGCGGGCGGAAGCTAGTTATAAAATAAAGCTCATGAAAAAGAAATTAAAAATAATATTAATTCTCCATATTTCATAAATATGGGTACCTATACATAATTGTCGTCCAATATTTGCTCAATCGAGCACGTTGCCGTTGTACGATGTCAACTCACTGAATAAATACATCTTTTCAATTATCTCTGTAAGTGCACTTTATAGGCGAGGCATTAAATATTTAATTTTCCATATATTAATGACATTAAAATATCGCTCAATATTCGCCTTTATGACACTGTAGTTAATTTTTTGATTTTCTTTTTTTTTATACTACCAAGGAGCCAATCAAGTATACGGCCCGCCTAATGGTAAGCAGTTACCGTAGCCTATGGACGCTTGCAACACCAGGGGTATCACTCGCGCGTTGCCGACCCTTTAGAAACCTTATAACTCCTTTCTTGAAGAACCCCATGCTATAGTAAAATATAATTTTTTTATTCGAACATAACATAAATATTATTACAAGACAATCCTGATGCAATAGTGTGGTCCTCAATTAGCATATTATAGAGGTATACATTGTGTATTGTGATTTTTGTGTATTCACTCGGGAGTCTCGGGACCATTTAGTATAACGTTTATTGCATAAGCTATTTACAAGAAGTTTAAACTACTCACAATTACAAACAATCAGATACTAAAATATATCTGGTAATGTATTTTTTTTTTTTTTTTTAATCTAAAATTTACGTTAGAAATATATAAATATTACAAGGTCTAAAATTAGTAGAAAATCAATGTTTTATTTGGATTTGTATGTATGATAACATAACTTTTTTAAAAGATAGTGGGAAGGGATAGGCCGCCTATTCACTGTGACTACACTTATATTACGAAAAATAAGTATAAACTAGTTGCTCGAATATAAATATAACATACTGAAGAATTCCCCATTACAAAAGTAAATCTGTGTTAGTCAATGGATAAAACATAACATTGCTATTGTTTTAGCCTTGTCAGCGAATTGCCTGAATTAAGGATATTAGTAATTATTAAAAATTTTCCTGTTGTAAATAAAGATTATTATTAATTCTGTAGTTTTATAGTGTTTAAATGTATATACAATAGATATAGATCTATTTTTTTAATTCAAAAAGTTATTTCTCTATATTATCCTTACTATAATATTATAAATGTGAAAGTTTGTAAGAATGGATGAATGGATGTTTGTTACTCTTTCAGGTAAAAACTACTGAACGGATCTGGATGATATTTGGTACAGATATAGATTATGGTCTGGAATAACACATAGGCTTTTTGCAGCGATAACCGACATCCACGCGGGTGGAGCCGCGGGCAACAGCTAGTAGCTTATAAATCAATGACAATGTATGAAGAAACAGTCAAAAGAACCTCAACAATATTTCTATTGGATCAATCATATTAATCGCATAATATATCTTTGGTTCTATCTCTTCACATGAAGTTTCACATCATTACCCTTATTTATACATCGACTATTCATTTACCGTAGAAATTTCGGACTTACCCCAGTATTAGTTATATTGACCGTGGAAATGTCGGACTTACCCCACAGTATTTTTCCACACCTCGACTTTGACACGTTATTGCCTCTCATGCAATATGCATGGTAATATTTGAAGACAGTCGGTTCAGTTCCCTCCCTACCCCGGCTACTCCGTAATTGGCGAATATCAACCCTCTCTCCCCATTCTAACGTGAAAAAATACAGAACCAACATATGAAGAGCTTTGAGGTGGTTTGTCAGAAGTTTTACCTCGATTTTAATTTATGGATTTTAATGGATATTTAAGCAGTGAGAAATATTAACTGTCTCTTTGGTCTAGTAGTTATTAAGTGTGCCTGCAGATCATGAGGTATCAAGTACTAATTCCGGGACGGGCTAAAAATAGATATTGGGTATTTGGTTTGGCAATTAGTGGTGTTTACGTGAATTGAAAAGCAAGTATGGCCGTTGGTTCTACGCCTGACCTCTCTCCAGTCGTGTCGGATTGCCGTCCTATCGAGAGCGTGTGCAAGTTAGGAGTGAACCTGTGTTTACGCACACACTGGTGCAAATATCTCCCGCGCACATGGCTAGTAGGCGTCGTAATTTGCCGCCATGACTGAAATTCTGTCAGGAAGACAATATTTTTATATCCAAGCAACTAGTTGCTAGTGTTAAATATTTATATTTCGTGGTTACCGAGGCCATTTTGTATTATTTTTAACTCAAGGCATATTCAACATTATTTTTATAAGACAATTCTTTTTTTAAGTTTATTTTTCAAGTAATAAAACTAAATGTTTAACCTCTAAAAGTAATTTTAAAAGCAGTATTTACTTGGATATTCTGCTTTGAATTCTGAGAAATGCTTCTTCTTTTCTTTAAAATTAAACGGAATAATATTATTTTGTTTTACACCTGCTACCATGTTTTTAGTGCATAAGTAAATATTTTTGTTAATTAAAACATGCTAATTAATTTTTATTTTCTTTGTTATAAAAAATATGTTGTTTTTGTGGTGCAAATAAACTAAACGTTTTCTTGTTTCTTATATTAAGTTTAACTTGTCTGCCTCTCTAGACAAGTGGCATAAACGGTAGTCGAATAGAATAGAATAAAAGCAAATGTATGAGATTTGAAGTAATGGTACGACATTATATCGTACACTTACGTCAAATCCCAAGCATTTGCTTTCTATTCTATTCGATTCGACTACTGTTTATGCCTCTTGTCTAAAGAATTGCTGTTGGTCTTAATTGTTAGTGACTCTGACTGCTAAATCGGAGGTCGCGGATTTAATTCCTATATGGGACAAAACTTGTGTGTGATCAAAACATGTTTATTCGGAGAATTGAACCTAGTACCTAACGCTCGATTGTTCTTATATTTGAATAGGGGGCGCCCGCGGCTTTGTCCGCGTGGTAATTTGGAATATTTTTCCCGATTTTGCAACATATCACACTACTACTCCGCTCCTATTGATCATAGCACGATGTTATATAGCCTATAGCCTTCCTGGATAAATGCACTGTATTCAACAAAAAAAAAATCTAATTGAACTAGTACTTTCCGAGGTTAGCGCGTTCAACCCAACAAACAAACTCTTTAGCTTTATAATATTAGTATGGATATAAGCTCAATCTTATACCACAGTATCAACAAGGCAGTCAAGCACATTACAACTATATTTACATTTACACCTTTATGCGAGACAAGGCGTACTCGAGGCGTATTCGAGGCGTGTTTGAGGCGTACTTCGAAACGCCCATATAAAATGTTGGCAGCATTCTTCATGCAAATCAAGTTGTATGCCTGACACCTGTCTATCATAATATAGTATTATATGAGGCGTATGAACGAAAATAACAGAAGTTTCTAGAATAGCAAAATTGTATGTATTGAGTCAAGTCGATTATGTTTGATACTGTGGTATATCTGGACGAAAAATGCTTAATATAATGTGGAATAATGTAATATAAATAGTTTCTCGCTATCAGATAGGAATAGGATAAATATTATAAAGAAAGAGAGAGACAGAGAGATAGAGCGAATTTAGTTAGTTTGTATATGTACTCGTTAGTAGAAAGTGAACTTTGAAACCAGAGATTTCTTATTTTGCATATTTTAACAACTTCCGCACTAGAGAACAAGCTCTGTGTCGCGGATTTTACAAACATACAATTAACGGAAATAAATTACACCTAGACTCAAAACAACTCTTTGTGAGTCACACAAAGTTTTGTTTTGTGTGGGAATCGAACCCACAACCTCGTGCAGAGCAGGCGCATACTGAGGCCACTGGACCATTAAAGCAGTCAAAGAAATCTACTCTGTTTTTACGGGTGCAGTTCACCTTCCTACTGCCCCTGAGCAAAGCCAGGGTGGGATAATATATTTACATTGTGAATACATTTTATGAAAAAGGCTATTCTTAAAAATAATATTAGCCACCCGTTTCCAAACTAAACGTATACCGAAATATAAAAATTCACACAATGCAGACTATATTAAACATAATTTAAAAAAAGAACATCAGATCTAATTACCTCAAGCAAAAAGATTTCTAAATGCACTCACGTGAACCAAAGTTCATAATACAGATTATACTTTTAATACAAAACTACGTCTCTTATAACAAAAAATATAAAAAGTAGACAGAGCAAAGGTAATTTTACTAATGCAGCGAAAACACACACTCACCCACGTACTGGCACTGACACACACCCACACACACACACACACTCTCACTCACACTTCTTGTGTCACATATGTCTATGTGTGATTACAGAATCTCGCTGTGCATACATACAGAGTATTTTCAGGTAATATTGTTTATGGTAAGCAGAAAATCTTGTCACGGCTTTATTCCGCTCATATACCTGTATTCATAGTCGAAGAAGGATGCGGGTTTATATTTATGGTGATATACAGACAGATTGTATGACGAACATTTTATAATTAATATTGATATTTATGTAAACTACTTAAATTATAATCTGACTTAATTGCTCGCGGGTTTGGTCGCAGCCTTTGAATTTCACTTGAGAATTTTTACGTGACAATAGTACTTAGTTTGTGAGATAAACGCGTTGAAACAAACAAATATTATTTTCTGCATTATCATAAATTACTTTTAAAATACATTATTTAGTAAAATAATAAGAATAATTTGGTATGAAATTGAAAACCATTGACTCATTAGTTATTACGCTTCAAATAACAATAACTTCTCTTTATAACTCAACTCAAAATTAAACAACGTAATTAAATATTATTTACAATGTTGTTCGACATTCTTGCGTCCAATATGTCACGTAAGAGTCAAAACATAATGTATTCACTGTACAACTCCCGTAACTCATCAGTCATCACACACACTAGTGACTTTATGTTTTTATAGCCTTACTAAAGTGTCACACAGATATATACAAGTCAGCATGTAACTGAAATCCTTGAACAAGTGTTGATTCTCAGTCTATAAAATGTAATCTGTGGTGTTGATGCTCAGGAAGATTATTATGAAGATATTTTAGGGAATACGTCACAGGTGAAATTAGCTACGCGTTTATTATATATTATAATCTTCGTTGTGTAGATAGGCAGAATTTTTTGAAATTAGAATAGCCGCGGAAAATATAATAATAAGTATTTGAAACTTTTTATTGGATTTTAACAAAAATATATTATATAAAAAATATATTGTTTTATTTTAATACCGTAACCCACTACTATAGCCCCAGTCTAAGGAACTCTTTCGGAATAGCCATTTCATTTATTTTTTATTGGAATCAATAGACAACATAGACATACTATAAAGTGAGTGAAATAGACTGAATAACCAAATAGATTTATTTTTGTTCACCTCATTCGCGTCGTTAATCTCTTGCATACATAAATATAATCTTTTTTTTAAATTATTTATAGGTTTTTAATATATTGAAGTTGCAAATTTTGACCTCTCGGACTCCTAAATCCGAATTTTAATATTTTATAAATTAATTAAATAAGTTGTCTTAATTAATAACTCTAACAGATAAAATATACATTATATTTTATTTACGAGTTATTTATTAAGACAATTTTATTTGTTAATGTGTTTTTTAAATAATAACATAACATTCTAAGCCTGTTTTCGTCAGTTCGTTGTATTCTAACGATGTAAATACATAGTTTGTAAGTTGTGTGTAAGTGTAGTATATAATTATGTTACCGTAATTTAGGTTAAGTATATTATAATTGGTATGAATATATGGGCATGTTTGTTTTTGTTACATAATTTGTGGTAAATATTATTGTTTAACCTAAATTAAAGGTATTAAATAATTAAGGTTTTTAAGAAGTCCACTCAGCTACCGCAAAACCTCGACAGCACTCTATTTCTAATTATACATGGATAGGTACATAGTTTTATTTAATTACTTTTCCATTCCAAGGAACACGCTATGGTGCGACAGTTCAACGGAAAACCTCCGTTCAAGATAATGTAATCAAAATTCTTGGTATCGTATCCTGTTTACAGTGCATTAAAACCGGGTATGTGTTGCGCTTGTGACTCCATCACACTCAATGACGTTTTATGCGCTATAAAACTACGGCGAGTGCACTCTGGGAGCGCACCTGCACTAATGAACATGTTTTAACGGAGATGCATCTTATATACTGTTCTGTTTTGCGTATGTGTGTGTGTATACGGTGGAATGTTCTTTTGTTTTCGATTTAAGAATAGAATCGTGCCTTTTTTGTTTTACAGGTAGGTATATGATTTACTACTTTCTAATGGTTAAGGAAAACATCGTGTGGAAATTAATTTCTTAAGGTATGTGAGCCAGAGGGCTTAGACCTTTATCCACATAAAGGCCCAAACCCTCTCTCAGTACACTCTTAAACCCGTGCCCAGCAGTGGGCCATATATGGGATGCCTGCCACTGAGATCTAACTAATACCTGACGGGTACACTTGGTTACTTTTCTACTCCGCTACCACCTTACTCTAAGAAATTATAGCTGGCTTTTTTTCTAACCCTTTTTTGCTATAAAAACGGATCATAAAAATAGATAAAAACTTTTTTGCATCATGTATCATTACAGGGAATTGAGTAGAATGGGAACCATAGTTGGTGTTTAATGGCCCCTAAGGAAGAGTCTATTAGTTTGGTACGATGGTTAAGATTTATGAGCCAATCTCTCATGTTATGTATGAAACACAGAGGTTTATAGCATCGGCACTATATCCGGATAGGAAACGCCGTGCTGAGATATACAATGTAAACCGTTTTTAGATTATTTTGCGATATTTATTTTTGGTTGATGTACCTGGAATATTGTACACCCAGTCAATAGTAAAACAATTCGAAGTATAAGTTCAATATCTCTTCTGGATACTGGATAATAATTTGTTAAAAAAACGTTCTTACTTACCAAAATACAAGGTCCGTGCGTAAGTATTATTTCAAAATAACTTATTTCAAGTTTCATAAATCAATCACTAGTCCTGTTTCAATCTATTGCTGGACAACTAATTCGCGCTACAAACCCACAATATCTCGCCATCTTTTTATGTTCGAATATTTAAATCAATTTTAATAAAATACAAATAATATATTATTTAATTTTGGAACAAAGAGTTAGTTTTAAAAATTGTATTCTGGCGACTAAATTAATTCTTAATGGCCAATAAAAAGATTAATTACTTTTAAAAATCGAACTTTTATTTTTATAAAACTTTGAATATTCACTGTATTATCAAAATCATAATATTTTTATTGTACTCTGAAAGTGAAAGTTTTCAACATGCTGCTGGTGAATTTATCACAGTATGACTATAAATGTGACACGGGAGTGCGGAACGAAATCCAAATTTAACGCAGGTGAAACTGTGAGGAACAGCTAGTTTGATCCCTTTCACCCCTCGACAATTACGAGTGCTATCACCCGAAACACCCCAATTTTTAACAATACAATTTCATAAACGACAGAATTGTAAAGGGGTGTACACGTAAACAAGCAACAGAGCATAGCACATTAGGCTCGCGGGAGCGGGCGCGATTCATATTAATGTTAGCTATTAACCGACGAGCTCGCGATAAATTCCCAGGAGCGATAGAATACCGATTTATTCGCGTATCGCCCGCGTTTCAATGATATATCGCGCTCGCGTGCTTTTCTCACAGTGTACCGATGTTGTGATCACGGCTTTACAGCACCACCCATTAGTAAAGTCAAAAAATGTTTTGTTAGGTAGTTATTTTTTGTTTTTTTTTAGGTCGGCAACACGCAATAGCACATAGAGGCTGCTACCAGTTAGGTAGCAGCCTGTAGGTGCTATTGCGTGCCATGCTGGCAATGTCAGAAATGTCACTTGCGCGTTGCCGACCCAAAAAAATAGACAAATACCTATAACTAGCTAACAAAACAAGATGGTAAGCTATAGAGCATACCATCTTGTTTGCTGTTTGTAACATGCTCCAAATGCAATAGAAACAATAACTACTCAAAGACTCAAACATAATAAAATATTTTACTTTGAAAACAAAATGATTAGTAAGAAACTGAAAAAACCAATGTAAGCAACATTGGTTTTTCAGTCTCTTACCAATCATTTTGTTTCCAAACTTTTAAAATGAAGGATAGTACAGAGAGAGAAACTATACTTTATAACAAAAGAGGTCAGTGATCCGTACAATTTCATACCAACTAGGGAACTGAACTATTTATTCGCCGAACTAAAACACTAAAGGGGCACTTAGTAGTAGTATTTTAAAGCACATCTTTATGCGATCGAACCAATTCAATCTCGCGTAATCCCTTTTCAATTCCATTCATTCACGCTAACGACTCAAGCAACCACACCGAACTAGCCCATTCGAAATAGGAATCTTATTTTCGAATTTCGAACAATCTCTTTTAGTGGCGATGGCTAGTTTTGTCTGAAAGTCTTTTTTCAACTGTGTAAATGAAAAATTGGGGCCATCAAAATAAAATATAATAAAATAGGAATAGTACCTATCTAAAATTTCCATGTCATAATAAATGTAACTTTAATAAGTATTTTCATGCCATAATGGTAAATGCATTGTGAACTAACTGGTATCATGTAACCACATTTGAGCAAATAAATTAATTTGAATTTTAATATAGAACGCTGCTGCGCATTTTCCCTCCATTTCTTCATGTAATTTTTTTGTATTTTTCCTTCTATTTTTTTCTCTCTGAGGGCCAAGCCGCTTTGTTTTGTGCCTATTGTTTGTTAGATGTTTATTTTTAACCTTTTTTTGCAAGCTGACAGCTATTCATTAGTGACATTCGTTGAAGTGTCGCTCAAAATAGAACTTAGTGAGCTAGTTGAGTTCTTAAAAAGCTATTATTGACAATTAAGGTACTGGAAGGGACCGAAAAGAAATGACGAGTAAATAACTGTTGTACTTTATAAAGTCCTTTTTGTAAAAGGAACGTTCGAAACTCTTTTTTTCTTGGTTCGAGTAGTTAATAGAAGTGTAGGATATTTTATCTTATATAATGCCGCTCGGCCTTTTTGATTTATGTCTGTTAAGACCGTTGACTTTCCGAGAATGTTTCTCATTCTTTTTGTTAGAATAATTTTTTTTAGACATATAATTCTTGTGTTAAAGTAGGTATTAATTTAAATTTTATTTTTACATCTTTATATTGAAGTTAAAAACCTGGTGTTATTTTTATTGTGTTTTACTAAGGTCATTTTTTTTAAAATAATCTGTAAGTATAAATACTTTTCTTTTATATACATGAACGGAAAAGTTTTTATATCGTCGATAATAAGTGACCTTTAATTTTTATTTTTTCCTAGATTGACAGCTGTAACTGAAATCGGTTTAAAAGACTATTACATTATACAGATGCTATATGTTATATAAATAATGTTAAATTCCACATGATTAATATATCGTAAGAGTTTTCTTCCAACACACATCCATTTTATTACGAGTATTGCACACTATAAAATTCAAAAGAAATCTCGCTTTCTCTAGAACCCAGATGGAAACATAAAGGAGTACTCCCATTATACATTTTTATCGTATCTTCATACAATGGAAAGCTCTATATGAACGAAGGAACTATATCTTTCGGACGAGTTGAGATATAAATCTTTCAATAATCGATGCCGCTTCGATTTTTATTTATTGCATCGATGCGAGAGTATCGAGATATCGAGGTGTATTTTTTCTTGTTTGTAACAATGGATGATTTATTGTTTTGTATGTTAGGGAAGGGCTTTGTTGGTGTGTTTAAATAATGATATGTTAACAATCAGTTCATATTTTGAATAGTGAGATATGGAATGTATCGTTTTTCTTTTGTTGTGGATTTATAAGAAGTTTAGGTTACTTATTTATTTAGTACTAGCGGCACGTGCCGGCTCTGCACGTGTGGACATTTTTAAGTTTTCGTTGGGATCCCGTTCATTTTTTTCAATAAAATATAGCCTTTGTTACCCGTTGATAATGTAGCTTTCTAATGGTGAAAGATTTTTTAAAATCGGTTGAGAAGTTTATGAGTTTATACGTTTTATAATAAATATTAGTGTGAAAACCTAAATTCGTTTATTGTTCCTCTGATTTATTTTATTTATATAAAAATAAATATATATTATATTATACAACTAAATATATTAATACTTTTTACCTACAAAAAGAACAAAGATAGCCCTTCTGCTAGACAAATAATATAAGACTACTTATACCTCGACCTACTGGAAACATTCAATACAAATTTTAACTCATTCATAGATATATAATGTACTAGCTGTTGCCCGCGGCTCCGCCCGCGAGAACACATGTTATCGCAATAAAAAGTCCCCTATCTCTATCCTTAGGTTTTTATTAATATCTGCTCAGCCATTTCGTCATGAAAAGGTAACAAACAAACAGGTAAGAATTCCAGTCAAACGGCATCCAATACTAAACATAGGCTACTTGCTTAAAAAGGTGTATTATCTATACTTCTATACTAATATTATAAAGCTGAAGAGTGTGTTTGTTTGTTTGGTTGAACGCGCTTATCTTAGAAGTACTTACTTTTTTGTTGAATAGTGCATTTATCCAGAAAGGCTATAGGCTATATAACATCACGCTATAATCAATAGGAACGAAGCAGTAGTGAGATATGTTGCAAAATCGGGGAAAATATTCTAAATTACCACGCGGACGAAGTCGCGGGCGACCCCTAGTTATTTATAATTCTTGCAAATTATATTTAGGTCTCTGTACTTGACAGCGAATTCAATATTTAATGACCTTTAGAATCGTTATACGTTACTCATGGTATTATGACTTTACTTTACCTAGACTTTGACTTTGTAGTATTATATTCGATACATATAAATAAACACAATATACTGAGTTAACCCTCAAACCGCAACCTTACATTGAAGTAACGAAAATATGTTAACAACCCTCAAATGTTATATGTAACGTTTA
This sequence comes from Trisateles emortualis, assembly GCA_947095525.1. Lineage (NCBI taxonomy): Eukaryota > Metazoa > Arthropoda > Insecta > Lepidoptera > Erebidae > Trisateles > Trisateles emortualis. The sequence goes on along the minus strand of OX352742.1, from coordinate 14,404,016 downwards.
CATACGGAAAATGTCGTGAGGCGAATAAGGCGAATAAGGCGTTATTGTGTTGTTTGACCACGGACCGCAGGCCACGGTGCGGTGGTGTTGCCTTAGGTCAATTTTTATGAACGATATTAACGCGGTACACAAATCGAAGAGTTTATTTTTTATGACTGTTTGTTTTTTGATAGGGCTTTTGGTAACAAAGAAAATATTTATTATGTATGTTTTTAAATTTTATCCTACTTACTGTGGCGACGAACAAGGATACGGCCTAAGCTTACAATATTCTTACTAATATTATAAATGTGAAAGTTTGTAAGAATGGATGGATGGATGCTTGTTACTCTTTCACGTAAAAACTACTGAACGGATCTGGGTGAAATTTGGCACACAGATAGATTATGGTTTGGAATAACACAAAGGCTACTTTTTGCAGCGATAACCGACATCCACGCGGGCGGAGCCGCGGGCCACAGCTAATCAACAATATAACCATAAATTATTAATTAAATACAGTAACAATTATTATTATATAGCGTGGGTATTCGCTTGTTGCCGATCCTGTAAAAACCTCAGTGCAGTGTTGACCACCTTAACCACTAGACGCCACATATGTAAACACTACGCACTGAGGTAAACATATACAGTAGCAAACACATACAATATATACATAAATATGTCAAAATATTAAAACCTGCTATTTCTGTCTACGTAACTTTTCGAAGTAAATATATATCTATCTCTTTTACTCTACTTCGTTAGCACGATGACATAAATTCGTTATGACAGAGACAGTGATATTACTTGCATCCACAAGCTCGGTGTTGTTTTGGTAGCACGTTTTCGCGGTTATTGCTCATGTGGTTAGAACACAGTCATAATATCAATGCAATAGTTAATCCGCTCTTTACTTTATTCATTAATTTGCAATAATTGTTTATCTATATAATATTGTGGTTGCTCTTTCGTTAAAATCATATTGAACTTTGTTATCATTATTGAAACTTCAATGTAAACAAAGTTCAGTATTTAATTATCGCAAATTTAGTTTACATTTAGATTTTAATACAATAATATTAAACGATACCGGACCATGATATTTAAATGATTATTTTATTTGATAGAAAACAAATATGCCCATATTATTATTTAGTTGTAAAATATAATTAGTGTAAGATTTATGTTTTAAGTCTTAATTGTACTAAGTAGTAACTAAGTTGTAAAATTAATTGTAAATTAATATTAAGTAAATTACGTTAAAAATCTTCACGTAAAAATCACTATGTAAACCGTAAAAATCTAAAAAACCGTAAAAATACGACAACCGCTCGCGTATCCAAATTTAAAAAATTCTACAGACGAAGAATCAGAAGAGACGGAAACGGAATCGGAATCTCCGGAATTATCGGAGTTGCCGGAGTTGCCTGAGTTGCCGGAGTTGCCGGAATTACCGTATTTACCGGAGTTACCAGAGTTGCCGGAATTGCCGGACCTGTCTTCGCTGCCGGAGTTGCCGGAGATAGTGACGCAAGGAAGTACATTGCCTCCGACGCTACCTCCGGCAATACCTACGATCAACGATAGCCGCATCATATTTATACGATATTTGACACGTAAGTTGTTATTATAATGTTTAAAGATTCTTATGTTACAGGTGGTACAAGAAGAACTGATTAATGATCGGAGTATTAGAGAAGAGATTTATATTAACATGTATTTTTATTTATTCTTTTGTTGATTTTTTATATTATATTCTTTTTGTTTTTTAAATAACAAATTGTAATAGTCAATACTTAGCCCCACGATATTTTTTCAAGTATTTTATCAAGTGGTAAGTGGCCAACCTGGTAACAGAGTTGTTGAGATGACCATAAATATCTTTGCTGTGATTGAACGACTGTTAACAGTTGGGACCGATTTTTACGTTCCTTCTTAAGCACGAATTTTGTATCAAGGTTTTTTTAATTCAAATGAAAAGGGAAAAAATAAAAAAGTTTCGCGATTGAGACTTAGTTACCTTAGTGAAATAGGTCAACATACGATTTTATGGCAATTTTAATTTTATATTTATTTAAAAAATAAGGATAATAATTTCTAAATGCTTATACACGATTTTAAGCATCTCACATTCCTACTGTTCTCCCAAGGTATTAGATTGCCTATCGTTCGTATTTGTTAGAAACAGAATTCAATACATAGCAGCTACAGAAGTATCTACTACCCATTCACGAGAAATCAATACAAAATTAAATCCATTTTATATCAAAACCCCAGTACATTAAACCCTTTTTATAGCTATTATAAATGCGTCTAATGTCCTATATAAAGGTTTATAATAATGTACTGTATGCTCATCAATCACTATGTACGACAAATGATTCCAATTACACATGGTACTCCATGTCATAAAGTTCGTGAAACGTGAAACATGAACAACAAAGAGAAATATTGCGATCAATTATTATCGAGTATTCATTATTCAGCTGAACGAAATCGTGTCTCGATTGTTTTTATTTCGTTCACTCGCGACAGCGCTGAAGTAAAAAGAATCGGAATAACGAATGTGTACAACACTATTAGAATTTAAATTAAGAATTAATTAATGGAGATTGTCTGTTGTTTTTTATGGAGATTGTATTGGAAGGGCATTAAGGTGCTATACAGTTGTAATAAATATGACGTCATCTTGATTTGAGTTACCCATACTACCCATCGTAATTGTACTCGTTGGCACCTAAATTCCTGCAACTTAAAGATTCACCTTTAACTGCTTACTTCTAAGAGACAAGCCCTGGGTAAAAGTAAAACTTTAAAAGCATCTAATAAACTTACCGTGGCATTAAAAAATACTATCAGCAAAAGTTTTTGCCTTGAAATAAATACGACACTGAGAATTTTCTAACAGAAAGACTCAATATTACTTTTTCCGACATTATGCCACAGTTCAATATGAAACAGCCATTTTTATTACAAAATACATCGCTATAATCGATTTATGACATCGCCGGACTTAATTTTATTGTATGGGGGCACATTTCATTACTTCCCCAATAGAGTTAATCGAAATGTGCATACGGTGTCCGAACGCATATATCCGCATAGGCAATTTATGACAATAATCTGAACGAATCCGCCCATAACCGGTTTACCGGGACCCAATAGAAGTGTATTGCGATTAAACTGTATAAAATTTATTATATTAAACTGCACGTTACTGGCTATTCATTTGCATAAATAATTCTATTTGGGTGCAGACGGCTGCAGGAAATAGCTGTTTAATGGGATACCTGGTGAGTTTTTGTGAGTATTTTTTTGCGCTGAAAATCTATAATGGATAGTACTAAATTAGCAGATACAGTAGAGAATATAAGCACTATAATTGACTACGACACTCTAGAACTTTCGCCGTAAATTCTTTTATGTGAATTTCAATTTCGCTTAAATTTTCCTTTCATTCTGATTTTCATATTATGTTTTATCTTTTCACTGTCTACTAATTTTTCTTATTATTGCTCGCAGTTTTTTCAACACCTACCCTCTTAGCCTTTTTAATCTCGGGTCCAAGTTTACCTTATTAGCAAGTTTACATATGACTGACTTTAGGTGCTCATTTTCTCGTTTCTCTAAGCCAATTATCTCGATACATTTTTTCTTTTGTTTTTGTTCTATTGCAAGTTCTCGTTCTTCTAACGCATTATTGCATTTTCCTAAATAAAAAAATGACAAAATTAAAGATACATTCAGTAGCTTTCATTGGTCATTAAAGATGAATAAATTCATTGCATGGATACAAAGTACTTACTCCCAGAGCAAACAACAATTGAACAAACATTAATGGATCACACAAAGTGACAACCCTAACCACTAGACCAAACATACCGTCAACAATTCCACAAAATATGCAAGCGAAATTCCTGAATAGGAGGTTAATTTCTCCGCAGGGTAACCATTACTTATACACTCATCAGACCTTAACGGAATCGTTTCAATTTAGCAATTTAATTTCATACACTGACGTCTAGCCTCCACGTAATTTAATCCCAGGGTTGGCACCAATGACGAGACAGACTAAAATAATGGCCGCGGTTTTTTATCAGAATGCGTGCGTCGGCACGTCCCGAGGCCCCGTTTCAATCCCACTCACATAAAACGTGATCATTCACCTCTGACGTCAAGGAATAAACATATCTGTCACAGTTTTTCCCTGTCCACATTGGCCGACGTGATTCTAAAGCTAATATTCGAGGATAGCGCCATTGCTTGAAGGATATTTTCAATTAAGTGGCAATGGACAAAGGCACATAGCTTGCAGAATCGATGGCTGGTAGGTGGAAAGGTTCTAGAGTGGTGACCACGAATTGGAAGATGCAGCCTGATCGGGCTCTAAACAAGGTGGACCGACTACCTGGTGAACGTTGCAGGCAACTGACAGACGAGAGCACCTTAGTTGGGAACGCTATAGAAATCTTCGAGGAAGGCCTAAGTACTGGATGCCTTTTACCTAAATAGATAAATAAATTAGGTTGTAACAGCCCTAAAGGCGGCCTTGCCTAGGATTACTGTTAATGTAGGTTCTATAATACTTTTGGAACTACTGCTGATAAAAGTTCTAAATACAAAGTACTTTCTAAGCTATTAACTTTATTGCCTTCTAAGTATAGGTATTTTATTATTTACTAGCTGTTGCCCGCGGCTCTAGCCCATAATCTATCTGTGTGCCAAATTTCATCCAGATCCGTTCAGTAGTTTTTACGTGAAAGTGTAACAAACATCCATCCATCCATCCATTCTTACAAACTTTCACATAGGTATTTTATTATTTATATAGTAAAATAAAAGTACCCAATGATTATACAAAAACAATTGACCAAATGGGGACCCACAAGCAATGTAGTTCCAAACTTAGCGTCCGTAGCCTACGACAACTGCTAATCATAAAATTATTTTCCACCTAAAAAGTATTTAAAAAATCAGGTACAAGTAGGATCTATAAAAGTATTATATTTACTAATTAACTTTAATTTGACTAAAGTAGCTCCCTCTATTAATGAAAGTCAGAACTTTCGTTATAGTAATCATGTTTATAATAATAGCTATTACCCGCGGCTTCGCTCGCGCGTACAATCGAATAGTGTTAGTGTTTTCCGGGATAAGAAGTAACCAATATGCTATTCCAGACTATATTCTATCTCTGTGTCAAATTTCATCCAGATCCGTTAAGCTGTTTTTGCGTGAGTGAGTAACAAAACGCTTTCACATTTATGATAATAATAAGAAGTAAGATTATTTAGAATTTATTTTTTTAATTTCGTAACTAAAGGGACACGATTTAATTTTTCTAGTTCCGAATGAAACGTTGCGCATCTAATGTTCTTTGCAAGATTATTCTTTCGTTCCGGGTCGTTGTTATGCTAGGATGTCGCTTCTATATAATTGTTTCGTATTTTTCTACAAGATAATGCTATTAATCTTGGTGTGGGTAACGAAAATGTAGTGTTGCCGTCTTCAGTCGTGTAATTTTGTATAGAACAATCGTAACAAATTTTCTCCTTGTATCGTCCATTGTAAAGTTTCAGACAAGTTTCTACGACTTTTCGTTGGAAGAATTAAATTTATTTGTCACTACTGCTTCCAGCTGTCTTAAAGTCTAGGAACAAATTAGATCTAAATACTCGGTGTACACCTGAGGGCTTAGTACTCGTACATAGACAGATAGGTAACTCTTAATTGTACGTAGGTACATATAAATGATTCATTGATTCGTCAAAGATTAACAACGCACTAGAAAATAAGCTCTGTGTCGCGAGGACTTAAAATATACAATTAAAGGACACAAATTACACCCAGACTCGGAACAACTCTTTGTGGGTCACTCAAAGTTTTGTCCTGTGTGGGAATCGAACTCTCAACCTTGTACACAGCAGGCGCATACTGCGGCCACTGGACCACCAAGGCAGGCATTAATAACTTTATACTTTTAATCATACCAACTAAAGTTTTATCTGATAACAGTCGTAAGATCACGGCAAGGGCCTATTTGGGCAATCAGCACAATGTTACCAGGGTCATAATCCACTCGATTAAAAAACGAATTTATTTTATAAACCTAAGAACAAAATTAGTTTCTGCCTAAAATAATCGAAAACGTTTTTTACTTTTAATATATTATTCTTTAGATAATTATTTTTTTGTTTAAAATACATTTTTGTTTATTTTTAATTTTAGTTTGGTTTTTTAGACTTTAAGTTTTATTTGTAAGTATATAATAATTAATTTTAAGCATCATTTAATTATTCAGCAGCTACACTTAAAAAGCAACCTTAACATCGACTACATAAAGACTTATATCGTTCACAGATCCGCCCGAGATCACAATCCGGCCTAGGAACCTGCAAGTGCGTGCCAACGGCATTGCGGCCTTCTACTGCGCTGCAAGAGGCGATCCTATACCGAACATACAGTGGAGAAAGAACTCCAAACGAGTATCTAGTAAGTATACTTACTGCTTAACATGTTTTTGAAGTGAAAACTTCTTTTAGCACGGTACGCATATTTTTAATTGAGATAAAATCTTTGGATTCGTGACACCGTTACGAGACGCAGCTTGACATATCCGAAAAATCTTTTTTTCGACTGTCACATTATTAAGGCAAAGAGGCGATATATTATGCAAGTACATATAGCAGACCGCGAACACGTCTAGATAAATAAAAAACAACATTTATTGCTATAAAATTTATAACAACTGTTTTGCCTAGTGTTTTCACTTCTGTTGGCACACCCGGAGTGCAGTTTTTTTTTATTACTTGGGTGGCAAACAAGTTTACGGCCCACCTGATGTTAAGCAGTTACCGTAGCCTATGGATGTTTGCAATACCAGAAGTATCACTTGCATATTGCCAACCCATTTTTTACACCAGGGCTTTATGATGGGAGTATCCCTGGTATAGGAATACGTTTCTTTCAAAACGCATCCCTAAATGAGCGCTGGAGACCTGTACTAACACACAGGAACACAAATACATCACTGTGTGTAGTTATTTATCTGTAAGGTGGAAGTCCTTTCTGAGTCGGGCTTGCTTGCTAGTATGTTACCCTACCTCTCTTATTTAGATTTATCTTGCTATTAGCCGACTGACTGACTAAACTGACAAAAACAGTAGCTTATGTTGTGCTACCACTGTCCTGCAGTAGCCACATACATAGCCTAGTTTAGTATCTAAATATTTAAAGCAATGTGGAAAAAAATCGAACCCGGAGCAGGATTCGAATCTGCGCCTCTCGGGTTCCAGCCTAGCAAAAGAAAATATTAAGTTATATCGGTATCATTCGTGATTAATGTTCAATTTATAAAATAATAAAATAGTATGCATATCAATTTGTAAATATATATTCGATAAAAAGATATAAAAATGGAAAATATGATGTTCATTTGCCTTGATTGGGTGCCTTCAATATCAAAAACAAAATGATTCTATAGTAAATTGTTTTACACATTTTGAATATTTTATGTTTGATTAATTGTAAATTTTGTGGTTTAAATACATACTATTTTTTATAAAAGCAGTCGACAGTTATTGGTTGATTTTCCAAATGAAATTTTAAAAAATCTTTTACAGGCTGCCAGACACAAGTGGCTATGACAATTCCTTATCGACACTATATTATTAATATTATATTATAAAGAGAAAAGATTTGTATTCTTGTATGTAACGAATAAACACAAAAACTACTTAACCGATTTTAAAATTAAAAAAATAAAATAAAAACCATTTATTGACAAAAATATTACAAAATACACGATATATCCATTAGCCCCACACTAGGCAAGCCTGTCCTGTGGGTGCCTGTTACGATTGCAGTAAGTTAGATAACAGTTTTAGCTCGGTCGGAATCAATAAACAGATACAAAGTAGGTAAGTAAGTGCTTATAACTTCAATAGCAATAAAGTTTAAATTCTTTCACCATTAGAGAGCTACATTATTAGCGGATAATATAGGATATATTTTATTTAAAAATATTATGTGATAAATGTTTACCCGTGAAAAGCCGGGACGATAATATAAAATACTTAAAAAGCATCAATAGTGTTACTTCTGTCTGGATAAAAAAATATTACTATAATAAACAACGGGTCTTAATCGTGTGATATTTTGAAGGCTTTCATACCTTTACTCGACGTTTCGGTCGAATTGCACCGAGCGTGGTCATGGGTTAACTGATGCGGGCCAGCGTCATTGTCTCCATCGGGTAGCGAGACATTCAGAATCTACCCACATTTGGACATTATTGGACCTATAAAATAGAAAAAATACAATGACCTACGGTTGGCTAAAGCTTGACTGGTTTAGCCAACCGTCCACACTTACAAAGCCAAAGAAATATCAGGCTAACACATCTAAACTGGAGTAACTTTCACTATTTTTATCCTTGATTGAAATGTAAAGCCACGTTTTTATCCCATAAATATCTCGGCCGGTAATGACGACTATAAGCCTGGGGCAATGAGCTGAAAAAAACGTATCGGTGGCTACGCACGCGAAATATACCCCCGCTACCCTGTAACACCCTCACACTCACCCCTCGAAGCCCTCTAAATAGTTTCATCGGTTCCTATGAAAAATGTAATCGTACATCATCTGTACGAAGCCACGGACCATAAAAGAGTAATAGTAGCGTTCACACCCACCGAGCTCATTGGATATTCTATGTTATCAAACTTACTTACGATTTGTCCTTTTGTCGATGTCCGTGATCCATCAAATATTGTCGTCGCCCAAATGTGTGAGGATTCCATCGAGTTATTCAATTGTTTTTGTATTTATTCCTCGTTTCTCTTTTTCGACGTAACTTGACGTATTTTTGTTTTTCTGTTCTGAAACTGTAACAAATAGCTTGGTCTCTGATAAAAATAAAAAGCTGAATGACTAACGGCCTCTTTTTGTAGTTACTATTGAAAAAAAAATGTGGATACGCAAATAATAAACATTATATTGGGAAACTTAAACAACTTTTAATAAATGAATTTTGATATCCAAATCTTTATATCAAGGTTTTATAATGGTGAAAATATATTAAAAACCCATAGCGTCATACTATTTCTCCACTTCTCTATCACCCAAGCTTAGCACGAAAGTGAGGTTTGTAAGGTAAAGGTCCTTCCTCACTCGGGCTTGCTTGCTAGAATGGTGCCCTATCTACTCCTATGATGTGTAACCAGCCAAGGCAATGTTCTCACACGGCTACAGCTGATAAAAAAATACTTTCCTTTTTCTGACAAATTTATAAATTGCTTAACAAAACCAATTTTGTGTTGGTAATGTAATAAATATGAAATTAATAAAACATTAAATCATTCTAGTAATCATAATATTAAAATAAATAATAATATTAATATTTATTAGGTTTTGGCTTTTGATGGACTGAATAAATACATTATTGATAACTTTTACGAATAAACATGTAGATTTTGTGACCGTTTTTGAAGCTGTATAAACGTAGCTACGTCTAAAACTTATAATAAAATAAAAATGTTCTCCTAACCGAATTTTTGTGTGCTTAAGTGTATGCGCAAACACAGACCTGCTCCTCTAGACAAGTGGCATAAGCGATAGTCGAATCGAAAAGTCAAAAAAAAAAGTATGGGATTTGACGTAAGTTTACGACATTATATCGTAGACTTACGTCAAATCCCATACATTATTCCATACATACACTTGTCTAGAGGCTCAGGTACACTTTTTATTTCCTCACTCACTCAATGAGAGCTGGAAACAACTATATCTTGTCAGGTAAATATATATGTATATAAAATAGGTACAGTATTATATACGGAAAACCGGAAAACCTTTAAAAATGTTGTATTGAGTAAATAAATAAATATATAAAATTTAACTTCAAGTCCCCGTCAAACTATTCCAACTTAAGTTGGTACTATATATAAAAGTAAGAGGAAAAAATATACCATATAACAAAATTTTGTTTATCCGCCTCCTTGAGTTATTGTCTATTAGATAGTTTGACACTTTCACGCATCATGTTTTATGGAGTGTGGCAGTTACCACGTCATGATGTGTTTTTATGTTGGTTTTATTTTGATACTTTTTTTATTGAACATTGAACAATGCGCACTTTGAATAGAACCTAACTTTTTTTTTCTTAAAAAGACAACTCCCGCACTAGAGAACAAGCTGGGGCTGTGTCGCTGGGGACTTTACAAACATACAATTAACGGACACAAATTACACCTAGACTCAGAACAACTCTTTGTGGATCACACAAAGTTTTGTCCAGTGTGGGAATCGAACCCACAACCTCGTGCACAGCAGGCGCGTACTGCGGCCACTGGACGACCAAGGCAGTCAATTTGCACGGCATCTTCGTTTAATTAGCTGTTTGGTCTTATCTAATAGGGCAACAAGCTTTTTTTTATACTACTTGGGTGGCAAACAAGCATGCGACCCACCTGATGTTAAGTAGTTACCGTAACCTATGGACGCTAGCAATACCAGAGGTACCACTTGCGTGTTGCGAACCCATTGTTTTACACGAGGGCTTTATGATGAGAGTATCCCTGGGATAGGAATACGTTTCTTTCAAAACGCATCCCTAAATTTGCGCTGGAGACCTGTACTCACACACAGGAACACAACTACACCGCTGTGTGTAAGCCTATTGATATTCTGAGCATAATTCCGTTTTCGGGATGATATTGAACATATCGACGGTAAAACCTCGGTCCACACTGCGTTAGCGTTTGTGTTTTGTCTTTACCTATTTTAAAAATTGTTGTTATTAATAGTCTATTAATTGTCCCACTGCGGGGCAAAGGCTTCACCTTCATTTATCCATGATACCCTTTCTTTTGTCAGTTGAAGCCAATGCCTTTTTAAGTGTCAAGTTCATCTCGCCATCTCCTTTTGGGTCTACCACGTGGCCGCTGCCTCTTATTCGGGACCCACTGTGAAGTTGGGTTAGCCCATAGCTCATAGCGCATATTCCAAAATCTATAGATTAATACGCCTATATAAGCACATTGAGTGCACAGAGTAGTGTGAAATTTGGCACAGTTAAAGTTCATTCGAAACAATCAATGACATTCGAATTTTGATCACCAGGCAACCTCTAGTTATTATAAAATATAATGCGAGAATTCTAGTTACTTTCCTATTGTTTGTTGATTTCTTTTACCTAAGCGAAGCCTAGCATGAACATCAAAGAATCAAAGAAATTATATTTAAATCCCAAAGACATATTCAAATGTTTGTCGTGCTACACTTAAATCAAATTAAAAAGTTAATGCAGCCACTTTCTTGTACGCAAAAGGCCACGTATAAAACTTCTCTTAACGGTTAACCTTGTTTAATATACCCTTATTTAATTATTCCCATGGATCTTCAAAGTCGCCTTTTAACTTGAGCTAAACTTTGACAGTTTTGTATCCGTAAGTAATGACTTTGAAAGGACGCGTAAAGAATTTCTACTTCAAAAATCGGATCTGCATTCCATGAAATTTTAATTTCGAATACCGACAGTGCGGTGTACTAAATTCTCTGATAACTAAGCCTGGTCCAATAGTTGCCTGAAGCGAAATAGTTTTTTGGACAGTTAAGTTAAATTGTTGCCTAAAAAATAATCTTTTATTATTTTATAACAGGGTTTTTCTAGGTAGTCCTTTATATAACCAATGTAGTGAATAATAAAAGGTTCAATTCTGAGAATAATGACTCATATACACGACATTTACTCGGTGAACTCAATTATCTTTTGTTAATTATTCCGTAAAAATCTCGTTTAATTCTAAGCGAATATTTTGTGTTTATACTCGTATTATTAAAGGTAAGAGAACTAACAGACTAACAGAATCAAACATTAATGAAAACTCATTAAAAGCTACACAAAATTTCTTACTTCATTCTGACTATGAAAACAACATCACCGGTGTGTTGTTTTTAGCACCAATTTAATTACTATGTGAGGAACTATTTTATATAATTATATTCGTGAGTAAATATAGTTATATAAAGCATTGATTGCAATGACAATTTGTTGTAAAACGTACTGCCAGATTATACGAAGTTAACTAAATCTGTGATACAAAAATTGTTGTGCAGAGTCTAGGTGTGATTTGTGTTAGTAGTGTTAGTAGTGTATTTGTAAAGTCACTGGGTTTGTTTCCTAGTGTGGGAGTCGGTATCTTTTTCACATTCTCTCGAACGTTCAAGAAAATAAATTCAAAAGTTAAAACTAAACGGTTTAATCATGATACACAAATTGTTGTGCTGAGTCTAGGTGTGATTTTTGTTAGTAGTGTATTTGTAAAGTCACTGGGTTTGTTTCCTAGCGTGGTAGTCGTTTTTAAAACAGAAAAAGATTAGGTAAACACATTCTCTCGAACGTTCAAGAAAATAAATTCAAAAGTTAAAACTAAACGGTTTAACCATTTGTATTTTTTCTGTTGTTACATGCGGCTAACAATTTGAACGTAACCTTTCCAGGAAACTGAGCAATAAAACCGCCCGAGCAAAGTCACAGCGCGCGTCACACGCTAGATTGACAATCACGAGTCGCGTCGACATGTCGGCCGCCATGATGGATGACGCCTGTCTCCACCGCAGATAGGGATGTGCAAAGATACTAAGCCATTCAATCTTTTGATCTTTAGGAATTTATCTTACCAAATTTTTTTGTAATTATAACGCATGGCTTTGTTTTTATAAAAAAGTAATTAAGGATTTATGAAGTTGCTGTCAGCGTTCATTTCGTATGTGTTGACCCTGGAATGAACCACCTGCTTCAGTGTTTCCCAAGCGCTACAACATGTCTTTGAAACGAGATTTAAATAGAACACTATATCAACTTCCCGGTAGGCAGCGATTTGGCTGTGTCCCTAGTACTAAAGTCCATAAGTGGTAGTTAACACTTACCATAAGGTCGCTGGCTCATCTACCATCTTTAACAAAAATAAAAAATAAACTTCTAAGACAATAATTGGTTAAAAATTCAAAGTAAAATTTCCAAGATACGTCACATTTTGACACATTTCGTTTCATAAAAAAAAAAGATATTAACAAAGAGATTTATTATATTCATTATTGTTTTGTGACTATTTACGTTTTTTAAGAAGTTTCACTTTTACTAAACCTTTGTTTGAATTTAATTAAAGCACTGTTGTTTGACAGTTTCTTGTAATAAAAACTTCAATTCAGATTTCAATTATAGTAATGTCCAAACTATTCTATCGAATCGATTCAATCTTTGACTTTGTTTCTCATTTATTGCTGTCTAGAGAATTTGAAATACGATTGATGTCGATTTATTATTTGAGTTTGTTGTTGAATTCTTTCAATTAAAAATGTCAGACTGGATTTATTTTTTAATGTGTAATTTTGTATTTCTTATGTAAATTTTGAAAAGTAATTTATACAAAAACTTGCAATAAAGAGTACAGAATAATACTTGAAGGTCATAAAAGTTCGATTTGAAAATAACACTTTGACAATTCCATTTTTGAAAATTATATTTTTGAAAATTAGAATTTTCAAAAATATTAATATTTTTGAAAATTCAACATTTGGAATTCAATTTTCAGAAATTCGGCCGCTAGTTGTTGAATATTATATACAGTGACAACACGTTCTCTACATACCAGAGAAACAGTAGTCTCGCTTGTATATTTTCAAGCTGCCAGAAGACACGTTTTACTCTAAGCTTACCCTCGACAACTACACGGCAACGTGTGAAACTTTAAAGTTCTTTAGAAAATCTTCGTGATACGGTTTATTTCGAAGATTTAACTTTTTACCTAGTTATCGCACAAGAGTTTTTCCTTTAGGTTTTTGAAGAGATTTTTTAGTTTTATAATAGTTGAGGCTCTACGACAATTAGGTGTACGGCCCGCTTGATGGTAGGCAGTTATCGTAGCCTATGGACGCTTGGAATACCAAGAACGTTTTCCACATGTTGCTTGTTTTATAATGTGGATTTGGATAGATAAACACTTCTGTAATAACGTATCCATTATATAATGAGCACTGGATATCTATACTCACGCACAGAAACACAAATACACCGCTATGTGTAATTTGTCCGTGTCCTTCTGTAAGGTCCTCCTTATTTAGCTTGCTACTTTTTCTTACTACTAACTAATTATTATCAAATCATCTTTTACCCCAGGTATTGTATTGTAAGCATCCAAAGGCTACGGTAACTAAATACCATTGCGAACGGTTTCCTTGTTTACCACTGTAGTGTTTGTTGTTTACTCGCGTTATCACACTGGCTCGACAATGCCCTGTACTTGGTAATCGGTTTTTTAGCTCACTCACCCAGTTCACATACCCGCCCGTGGCTTACCCTTTGCCGCGCTTTTGTGCAACTGTCACAGTGACGTTTAGTTAACCAATACAGCCAATACAGGTACACACGAGACAGCGTATGTATGCTTTAGCGCATACACTACATCCCTCCCTTGTTTTAAAATAAGAACAAACAAGAGACTGGTATACTAAATAATAATTATGATATTATTCAACATGTGGTTAGCACATTATCACACAAAGTAATAATGACGATAACCAGGGACCACCCATACACGGCCATTCAACTCCAAATGAAGCAAACCCCTAATCACCTCCAATCACACATCACAGACAAATAAATTTCAGACACAGAACTGCTGGCCCAGCAGTCGCGGTCGCCAACCAGCAGACCAACTGGCCAGTCAGGTTGTACAGTACCAAAATAACATATTATTAATTGGTATTATTAATTAGGTGTTTGTTTCTCTAATTTGATAAATAGTGCAAATATTTTCATTTAAAAATCTAATTAGTTGTACTTAACCTATTGTTAATATTAGTAAATAAAAGTATTAGACTTAACAATCCATAGATGTCTTCTTCGTTTATAATAGTCTTGCAATCTTCTTACTTAGCCTCTTTCTTGTACCAGGTCTTTTTCTTTATCCATTTTCTCTTTGTAGATAAACATAATTTTTATTCTCAACACTTGTTCTGAGCCATGTGATCTTCCATGAGTTTATTGATTATATTCCTGTGTGTTGGACATCAACTGTATCTCTTTCAGTCATGGTCGATAAAGTGGCTCCACTCCTATCTCCTCTTTTCCTTTTTCTATCTTGTATATAACAAAAGTATATCACGCTGCTGGAGTGATTTTGTAATCTGGAAGCTGGTCACTGTCTTAGTGACCTTGGCTTCTTTGTAGAGACTATAGTCGATCATTATGAACATGTACATTAGATACTAGGCTTGTAGATCCATTTCGGCATCAATTCAATGAGCTATATGTGGTAAGCAAAATATGTGATTTAACTGGTTGTACATTATCACCTATAGGCAGTTCTATCAACATATCCCTAATGACTGTAATTATATTGTTGAGTAGTACAGCAGTTTATTTTTAATCTAACAGATCTCGATTTTGATTCCTTCATTGTGTCTAGTCTTGTTAGGCTTGATTGACACAACTGCGATGACACGTGGAAAACACACACACTTCAACTCTTGCTTTTTTGGTTATGTATTCAATCAAACAATACGACTCGACTGACCGACGCACATAACCATTTTTTTTTTTTTTTTTTTTTTTTATTTTTTGACCTGTGAGTCGCCTTGCCAATTAAGTGTGTGTGCATATCACTTAGCCCGGTCTCAACGAACCCTTTATCAAAGGAACCTACCCTGAGTCTAGATTATATATAATTCTGTAACTCTTTTGTTAAGATCTACCTCGACTGCCACGCGGGTGAACTAGTCCACGCGGTCTTAAACTGGGTTAAAACTAATTAACACGCTACTTTTTCCACGGTTATCTTTTTCTTTCTCATTTGTAGCCAATGGAAGACGTCACCATCTAAATTTGGCCCTTCCAGAGTCGGAATGACCTTTGGTGTTCTAAAATATTCTACTTCTTAAATTTTCTGTAATGTCTATGTGAGAGAGAACAATAAAAAATATTATTATTATTTAATAGGTAATTTTAACAATAACAAGCTACTTACCAGATAATTCTGCCCGACTGTTCTCAATTTAATGGCGGTAGTCAACACTGGCATTCATTTGAACTGCCCGACTGTTTTCCAATTTAATGGCGGTAGTCAACCCTGTCACTCATTTGAACTGCCCGACTGTTTTCCAATTTAATGGCGGTAGTCAACCCTGGCATTCATTTGAACTGCCCGACTGTTTTCCAATTTAATGGCGGTAGTCAACCCTGGCATTCATTTGAACTGCCCGACTGTTTTCCAATTTAATGGCGGTAGTCAACCCTGGCATTCATTTGAACTGCCCGACTGTTTTCCAATTTAATGGCGGTAGTCAACCCTGGCATTCATTTGAGCTTCCCGACTGTTTTCCAATTTAATGACGGTAGTCAACCCTCCCTACCTACATGTTTTTGTTGCATGGCCGAATAATTTTATTAGGCAAAACAAAAGCCTTTACACTATTTTTCACAATTAAGTCGATTATACTAACAAATCTAATTTAAAATCAAGGCAATTTAATTTCAAAGAACCTGCGTAGGTACCTTCTTTACGCACACTACAGCGCTGCCGCGCGCCGTGCAGCACCACTTGGTCATTACTTTTTTTAAGATATACTATAGTATTCGGCTGCTTAAATAATGACAAGGATTATAACCTTACGTTTTTTTTTTTTACACGACATTATTAAAAAAAACATTATCTACAGGTATTTCTGGTTTTACGTAGTCAATAATATTATAAAGAAAGATAAGCTAGTGATAATTAAAATAAAGCCACTTAGCCACAGTTGACGGCACCAGTGTACGCGCGCTAGTGCGGTATCTTTATACCTACCCGAAAATAAATGATGGAGACCAAGTGTCTGGTATCATTTGTGTCAGTCCTTTATTTAACACCAAATCAAGATAGTTTACACTCACACTTTATAGATATTTATAGCATGCCACATGCTGTCCCTGTGCCTATTTTTTAGGATAGGTGATCTGATCTACTTACTAATAATACTAAGTTCATACATTCTAACCCTACATGCCAGATTTATTTGAAAAGTCACTTGTTTACAAAAGTAAGTGTCTAAACCAAACAGGTACTTCAGATCAAAATTGATCTCTAAGTGACAACCTTAATGTCATCAGAAATAAGAAATACGCGATAGAAAGAGAGGCAACTTGTAGGTGAATAAAAATGTAGGTTAGTTAGCCCGGGGAGCTGAATTGTGCTCTATTGTGTGGGAGCAAAGTTGCTATTTATTTAAATGGTTTTGCTAAGTAAACCTTCTGTACTTAAACTATTAAGTATTCTGTGTCTATGTTTAAAAAATAATAACCCACCCAATAATCAATCTTAGAGAAATGCACATATGGCTCTATTAACAAATGAATTAAACATTACCACTGACAACTGCTACAGTTTGATATTGTTAAATGTTAACTTCCAAATAAATAATTTATTTATTAGACAGATTTTATTATCATTAAGTATATTAATTCAGTTCCAATTTATATAATTCAATTCCAGTTCAATAACTTAAATTGGTGGTTAATAATTTTAGCAAGTAGGTATATAGGTAGTAAGCAATTTAATCTTTACTTCATTGACACTTTTACTTTTATTTCACCTATAATGTATGCAGTCATGTTTCAAAGAAACCAAAATGTATCTTTGTTTTTCCTTATAATATACTGTTTGGTACACAGCGCAATTAATCTATATATTTTCTAAATAGCTAACAGTCCTCTCCTATGTATCTTTATTTTGCATGATTATGTTAGTTTTCTGTACCTAAACCACAATAATAATTATTTATTTATTTATTGTGGTATAAGAAACATTCAGTACTATAATAACAATAGGAAAAAACAATAATGTTAGCAATGTCACCAAACAAGTTTCTAACAATTATTTAGGTAAGTATATTGGAAACATAAATTACCTAAGTATTAGTATCATATTATATTATATATATTGTCTTTTCTACATTTTATTATCTCTAGAAAATTATTTCATATGCACCTACTTTGTAATATCTCTGCACCACCTTGAACTTATAAATAGTTTATATAAGTATATATTAGTTGTTTGCTTACACACCATTGTTGAACTTATTGCCCATGTGGTGCTTACCAGTAAGAAATTGTGACACTAGACTAAGTTATTTGTAAGTTTTTTTTTTTTTTTTATTATCTCAACAGTGTTAACAATTGTTGGTGAGCCAATAAAATAAAATAATAAATAATGAACTGGTTGGTAGAGAATACCTATGGCATAAAGTCCGCCTTTAAACATCAATTCTTGTGTATGATAAGTTTTAAATAAATAATTCATTGTAATTATTTACATGATTATCCAAAGATCCTTTCATTACCTTGCCCTCAATAGTTGTACGCTTCATATAATGCATATCTTTATTCTATTTCTATGTCCCATGTGAGGCCCGCTATTAGAGAACTCAACTCTAAGCTGACCTCAGCTTCTATCCATTAAATTGTTACTATGTGTGATGTTACTGTTTGTTTTGTGTGCATAAATGTGATTGAATACATCACATATATATAATATATATACAACATGTTTTAAACCATGCATAAATTGATACAAAATTAATACAATTTGTAAACAGCTATAGCTTAGAGTGGTCTGTTCCAGGCTGCTATTTTTATGAATTAACTTAATACTGTGACTGTTCTGTTATTTGAACTTTAATACCTCTATGTAATTAGAGGTTAATGAGTAACTAAATGTATAAAATATTATATTTGTAATATTTTATGGTACCTATGGTGTGATATAGAGTGGTATTCTATTGAGCTTTTGAACAAATACTGAAACATTTTATATTACAATTATAATTACATTACTGCAGCCTTACTGCAGCTATGGAAATAACACAAAGTTTATAAGTTTATAAATGTATCTAGGAACATCTACTAACAACACAAGACAGCTATTTCTATAAGTATGTATGTGTGAGTTAAGATCATTTCGGAGTCCTGAATGTTTTCTGGCTAGTCAGGACAATAATTGGGCCCAATGATACAAAAGTAGAATACCTAATATAATAATTATATCATCATGTAATTCCTTATGTTTACATAGGTTATAACTTTACAATGATTTTAATAACCTACATATTATGAGTTTTTGTTAATCTAAAGTTGATAAGTGTTAGGACAGATGCGTAACACCTGGATATTAAACAGTAAAATAGATTGTCAACTAAGTACCTATGTAGGTACCTACATAGTAAAGTAATTAATTTGTAAAATCTATCATATTTTACTAAATAGATCATTACGAAATATTAGTTGTAGATACAAAACAGTACTTTGATTAATTTTCACGGAAATATTTGTAACTAACCTCCATTGCACGTAGGTACCAACTTACCAACATCGGTTGTTTCCCTTCCTTGTGATTTTTGTAAAATATATTACCTTTACCTCGTCGCCACTTGTAGTGTTTGTTGTTTACTCGCGTTATCACACTGGCTCGACAATGCCCTGTACTTGGTAATCGGTTTTTTAGCTCACTCACCCAGTTCACATACCCGCCCGTGGCTTACCCTTTGCCGCGCTTTTGTGCAACTGTCACAGTGACGTTTAGTTAACCAATACAGCCAATACAGGTACACACGAGACAGCGTATGTATGCTTTAGCGCATACACTACAACCACCATACCATGATAGTTTACAAAACAATTCACAACCGGCCAGCTGATTCTCTAAGAAACAGCGATCGCAAACTGACAGTTGTGATTGCTCGGTGACGGCACAAACTTCAAAAAGGCTCGGTTTTCTCTCTTACGGAATACCGATTTTCAATCTGACAGCCAGATTTTGCTCCGTTTTCGCGATCGCTCGGTTATCGCTCTTACGGAATACCCCTGCCGTTCTTTTACACGACATGTTTTCAATGAAAAATAAAAAGCATTATATCTCTATATATTTTTTTAACATTATAATAATATCTTAAAAACACAATGTCTATTAAAACGCATTTTTAGTACTTACACTAACCACAAACACTTGAAATATTCTGACCACGTGTGCCTGATATTGCTTTACGACTGTTATATTTTTATTGCCTTACCTAGCTCTTGAATACCCAAGTGTATAGGGATGCGACCGTTCTATAAAGAACTGTTAAAAATATTACCCATTTCTAGGAAGTGGTAATGGGTTGAGATGATATTATGAAGAGGAACATGAAATAACCTATTTAATTGTTACTACATTTTAATAATGAGCAATCTTCAGTCTTAACGGAGACTTGCTACCTGCACGTGAGATATTATCATCATCATAATCATCTCTACCTATAAACGTCCCACTGCTGGGCACGGATCTCCTCCTTAAATTTGAACGGATATTGGCCTACTATACCACGCTGGCCAGACGGGTTGGGATAGGGTTTTGTTTCGAGTTTTCCCTCTCTTGCAGTGGATATTATCTGCCTGACTTACTCCCTTAGTCTACTCTTACGAAACCCACGGGATAGAATGGGGCGGTGACATTTGTTTTCTTAATCCGCCACCACACGGACAGACGGGAGATATTATAGTGCACAAGTTTGTGCGCAAGTAGAAGTGCACTCAAACTCAAAATTCATTTATTCATTTAGGTTACAAAGTAACACTTATGAAGGTCATAAATTATGAATAAACCAGAAAGATGATGTCAGCAAAATTTTTCTACGGCTAGTTCGCTGACGTGGAGCCTTGAGAAGAACTAGCAAGAAACTCAGGCTACTCTTTTTAATCGCCAGATAGTTACAATCAAAAATACAATTATGATAGCATGCAAGCTGATGCAGTCAAAACACGATACTAACTATATTGATAAAATAAGGTAATCGTACTTAGTACTGGTCGTGCGAGAAAAAAAAACTAAAGTATGGTGTTAAAGTCTGCTTCAATTTACATATTGCTATTAAAGAATAAGGCAATATGTGAATAGTGACAATTTTTATTGTAAAATTTAACGTTTTGCTACTAAAGAAATAAACAAAGAGAAAAAAAGAAAAAGTACAGAATTATCACTAGAATTCACAATGTGAACTCTTTATTCCCTCACTTTCATAGTCCAATGGGACGGCGATCAGACACGACCGGGGAGAGATCAGGCGTAGAACCAACAGATTTTCGTGCTTTCCGAGGCACGAGGCTGTAAACACCGCCAATTTGCATACTCCGGGCATGTATGGTGAATTTCTTAACAGAAAACCCAGTATTGATATTTGGCCCAACCCGAATCGAACCCGGGACCTCGTCATCAGCAGACACACTTATACTACTAGACCAGTGAGGCAGTGAACTGCCTCGCAGTTGCACATCTCTATCCCATTCAGGTACATTGTGTCTAAAAGTAGTGTATCTGATTTTATTGTGTATTTTTATTGCATTTCATTTATATGTTTGTGTCGTTGAAAGTAACGTTGCGAATGCCAAGTAAGCATCTTTCTTTACTCGTAAATATGTGAATATGAGTCGATTGCCAAAAATATTACCCGAATAATATATCGATTTATATTTTAGTATCGAGTTGATATATCGAATGTCAAACGCTCGTTTCGATAACTGACGCCTGTCTGAGATAGCAACGTGATTGATATTTTAGTTTAAAATGTATTATGTGGGCTTTAGAGTTTATTTTCGGTTGCTTATTTATTTACTAGTCTTCGCCCGTGGCTTCGCCTACGCGTACAATGCTTCAGGAATATACGTTTTTACGATATAAATAGCCTTCAAACTATAATATATCTCTGTGCCAATTAAAATTTTATTCAGATCCTTTCAACCGATTTAGGGTGCTTAAGTAACAAACATCCATCTACAAACTTTCCTATTAATAATATTCGTTTATAAGTAGGTATAGATTCTATACAATATTAGAAAAGTATTTTACATACACAATCACAGGTGGGTGTAATAAGTATCGTAGTGAACCTATAGCCATGTACTTCGTCGATTTCCTCGAAAGAAAAACCCAATATAAATTTTACGCAACCTGTAATCAAACTTGTAACTCATTCTGGCAATAGCTTTGCACTAGTAATGCGCTGTAGTAAGACGGTGCGGCTAGGAAGGGGCGGCTAGGAAGGGGCGGCTAGGAAGGGGCACCTAGGGGCGACGAGAGCTTCATGCCTGGTGCTTCTTTAAGTTAGGTCAAGAACAAACAACAATCAAAATAAACTTAATCAAGCCTAAGGGACCATAGATCTTCGCTCAAGGGTACCGTATTAAAAATAACAGCTCCCGCACTAGAGAACAGGCTCTGTGTCGCGGGGGACTTTACAAACATACAATTAACGGACACAAATTACACCGAGACTCGTTACAACTCTTTGCGGGTCACACAAAGTTTTGTCCTGTGTGGGAATCGAACCCACAACCTCGTGCACAGCAGGCACATACTGCAGCCACTAGACCACCAAGGCAGTAAAGTAAGCACTGACTGGGACACACAAAATAATAACAGGTTAGAAGTACTTACTATAAGTTAAACCTAAATATGGTATCTTCCAGACAACTTATGAATGAACTTAGTGAAAGTTAACTCCTATTAACTTTCATGTGAGACTAAAGATTGACATTCAGCGCAAAAGAAGGAAACTATTCCAGATTATATAAAGAATCTTTAAAACTTCTTTCTGCATACTTTTTGTTCACAACTTCGTGTATTTTATTGCAATTAAGAAAATTTTCTATAAAATAATTCTGTCTTGATAAATAGTTACCGTGATGACCTATCGATCCGAGACGTGGTCATTCACTATTGAGAGCAATGGAGAGAGCTATGCTTCGAGTTTCCCTGCGAGATCAAATCAGAAACATGGAGATCCGTAGGAGAACCAAAGTGACCAATATAGCTCGAAAATTTGGCTCAAATAACTGGCAATGGGCAGATTTTTTAGATGCGTTGAGCACTTTTTGGATGAACAAAAATCATGGAACTCGCGTCATCGTTACCGGACGCTTTCCATATTCAAAAATAATAATCTAATATCTCGACGATACAATTCACAAGTTACTTAGTTTTCACTTCTATTGGCAGTCCCCAAAGACTACCTGAATATTTTTCTTTTATAATATTAATGGAGATGTTGGTAGGGGCCGCCATAGGAGAACATACAGCGACCAAGTAGGGAATTTGCTAAAAAAGAGCCAAATTAAAAGTACCCAGAATCGACTTCATGCATGAAGAGGTTGATGAATGTAGAGGAGGCGAAGGAAGTATGTTTGGATCGAAGCAAGTGGCGTACCATAGTCTCTGCCTACCCCACTGGGACAAAGGCGTGATGATATGTATGTATGTATGTAATATTATTTTAAACTAATCCCACTTATCATGGAAATTTACTGCTTCATTTTATCGTAAATTGGTGCCTAATTCACCGGAATTTATTTCTTATTGCTCGTATTTTTCCTACTTACGTGTTACGTTGTATTTTTGCTAACTCAATAAGTAATAAAATAACTTATATTTTATATGAAAATCGTTACTTTTATTACATTGATTCTTGTAGTTGACAGTTAACAATATTAAAGATATATTGAAAGAGTGGTGGAGCTAGATAAATATAAATAAATAAAAATGATTTATTTCCATTAACTCAACTTAATCTAATTACAAGATTGTTGGAGCACTCCCTTTAGGCATAACATTGCCTGTGTTAGGAGGCCCCGCTCTTCCACATTTCAGGTAACTACTGATTAAACATTTTTTTTATTTATTTCGTTTGAAAATTAAACTATTATATTGTACTAAAGTAACATGCGGGCGTGCGTATGTATGTGTGTGTGTGAGTGTGTGTGTGTGAGTGTGTGTGTGTGTGTGTGTGAGATTCAGTGAGACAGTTTATGATAATATTGCCATAAGTTTACGTATTTACGTAGGGTTCAACTAGTTTCCAACAGCGACTTTGATCGCGCGTATTATCCAATGTAAACATGTTCTTTACGGATAAAAAGCAGCCTATGTGCTGTTCCAGACTATATTCTATCTCTGTGCCAAATTTTATCTAGATCTATTTAGCCGTTTTAGCGTGATTGAGTAACAAAGATACATCCATCCAAACTTTTGCATTCACAATATCAGTTTAGTTTTTTATACTATTGTTTAATACTATTATTTGTTTATTTATATTTATACTATTGTAATTACTCTCTTTGCTTATTTTTCAATAAGCAGTTGCTATGTGGTCAATATTGGTGATTATGCGTCGGGAATAAATTTTGTAACCACTTTTTTTTTATTATGTATGTATTTGGCTGTGATCTTCTGTAAGGTGGATGTCCGTATATGGTCAGAAAAAGTCCCAAATTTCTTGTATCTCTTCAGTTTTCCACTCAAACGCACACAGTACAATATACGTAATGAATAAACACATGTGTGCGATAATAAATTATATTGTTATGTTTAATATGTGGATTCGTTCTCATAAATAATATGTGAGAGCTCCACGTCTGCCTAATAGCTCTATTGTTTGTGTTCTCTTCACGTTCGCTGATATATTAATCTTTGGTATTCATTCGGATATTTGTAATTGTTTTTCTCTCTTTCTTACTTAATATTTTTTATATTACTTAGGTGAAAAACAAGGATACGGTACGACATGATGGTAAGCAATTACCGTAGCCTATACGTGTGAAATATCTGGAGCATCACTTCATCTTAGCCAAAATACGTCCACTGCTGGACATAGGCCTCCACTAAAGATTTCCACAACTCTCGATCCTGAGCCGACCTTGTCCAGTTGCCCGATGCATTGCTCACTTAGGGAACGCGTTATAGAAAACGTGGGTCGGCACCACTCAAGTAAACACACAGATATTGCAAGCATCCATAGGATACGGTAACTGCTTACCATCATGCGGGCTAAACGCTTGTTCATAACTGCGGCAGTATAAGAAATCAAGCCCAGCTTTGCAGCTAAAGAAAAAGAAAAGAAATCTAAACCGAGTACACTCGTTCATAAACTTATATTATACGAAGTTCCAACTATAATTGTTTACGACCACAAGTAAACCATACAAAATCCATTTTAAAACGTAGCTCTAGTGACGTACAAAAATGTGTTAAAATCGCGCGGACCGCTAGACAACAATTATTCTCACTTGTCGCGGAATACATTTCCTTGTACAGCACTAGTGGCGATTTAACTCCCTTGTTGGCTGACAGCTAGGGCTGTACCATAACTAGAAAACAAATAACAAGACTTTTTAAACATAATTTACGGATATTAGTAATAATTATTTGTACATCTTATTTGTTTTGTGTGTACTAATAAATTTCTTTCTTTCTTTCTATTATTTTCGTCCTGTTAAATAAACCAATAAAATGGTTTGATACACAAAGTTTTACACATTTTGATGCCTATTGTACAGAGCGACTAAAATTTATGAAGATTTAAATAAATTATAGAACAACTTCTAAGATGACCTTAAAAGTGTAGAGAACTTTACAAACATACAATTTAAAGACACAAATTACTGCTATAGTCGAAAAAACATTTATGAATCACACAAAGTTTTATTCCGTGAGTGAATTGAACCAACGACCTTCGTCCGATCTTCGTCTTATCAGTCAGTGTCACTAATTACTAGACTTACAGTCAAAAAGTCAAATTTTAAATACATTTGACGTCAAAATATATTATAATTTTTGGTTTGAGTTCAAAATACTAATAACTATAAACAGAAATTGAAACAAAACATATGCACAACTTGCAATTTTGCAGTACAACTTTAGATTAAATTCAAACAAAACGTATTCGAGAACAATGTTTCAAACAAATTTCAGATAGTATTAGAAACTAGTTTCAAATTACACTTATCGCAAATATCTGAAATTAGTCGTGTAATCACCGAAACGAGTTCGTACGTACGATTATTTGGAACAGCCCTATGTTCCAGCAACTTCACGCTAACTTCAACAACATCTGTTGCAATGCAATTTAAACTTTATTCCCATGAGATTACGAGCTATGTAGAATGAAAAGTGCAGCCATCGTACAGCAATCTTGGCAAAATGCAAAGTGCAAGGATGCGCAGAAGAACTAGGACATTAATCCGGGACGTTTTTAAACTTTTTCATTGAAAGTAACTGTGGATTTTTACTTAGCGTTTCGTTGCAATGGTATAATATTATTTTTCAGTACTCCCGTTGTTATAATACACGAAACAGTTTTTTAGTCATTAAAGTTTGTTATATAAAATGAACACAATCCGTGCAGAAATATTTGCAGCAATTCTTACTCAACGAAACTTTTAACCAAAGGAAAATGTTTTTATTCATTTAACTAAAGTTAATAACCATAAATGAATAAGAGCATTTTACCTTTAGCAGCACAAACTGAGGATATTGTAACGATCAGAGAGGGTAACTTTTGACAGTAGTGAGCAGAAAGAAGAAGAAAATATGAGAAAGAGGGAGAGATAGCGCAATGTTTTGTTAGAGCGCGCGCAGAGCTACGTTTTTTAAACAACGGCTTTGGTACACTCCACTTTTCATCTATTAATTTTCATGTAGTATCTACTTTCGTTTGATTATAAAATAACAATTCTGATATTTCATTAAATATTTTTTAGCTCAAATATATTTTAAACCAATGTGGAAAAAAAGATTCGAATCTGCGCCTCTGGCAACATTTGGAAAATGTTGTACTTACGAGTATAGCCCTGTAGCGGCTAATGGTTAAATGAAGCTAACTTCACTCCAATACGTAAAAAAGCGGTGTACACATTCGAACTCAGCAGTAGAAGCTCAGATGGCACAATTGGTAATGCGCCCGAGAGGCGCATGTTCGAATCCTGCTCCGGGCTCGACTTTTCCTACATTTATTTATTCACAGACAACAACAAAATTATGGCTCTGTGATGGCACCCATCTAGGCTACTACTAGGTAGTATTACTTATCCCAAGATCCCCTTGCGATAAGTAGTTAAAATTATCGTCATCACATGCATATCATCAGTTTTAACTTCATCATCTCCGCCAGAAGACGTCCACGTTTGGAAGATGTGATCTAAACTTATGCATATATTGGTACTCTATTAATTTTTAATTTTCTTCTAGGCATGCAAACTCGCTACCAAGTATCGCCTATGGACACAGCAGCGGGCCCGGCCGCGAACGGCGCAGTGCTTCGCATTGAGCCCGTACGAGCGCAGCGCGATGACGCAACCTACGAATGTGTAGCAGAGAATGGTGTTGGTGATGCTGTTACTGCGGTTGCTACCCTCACCGTGTTTGAAGGTAAGTCGCCATTTTAAGTGTATTTAATGTATTTTTATTCATAATTAGAACGAAGAACAACTATTGATTTGATTTGATTTACATTCGCGGTATTGGAGAGACATCGACCACGCCACCGTGCGATATAACAACAGCGCAAATAAAAAAAATAACGTCTCGCTTGATTACAAATATATATACATCATTAAGAACAAAACATTTAAGAATGAAATCTTTTTGAAGACATGCTTCAAATATTGCCGAAAGGCGCAACGTTACGCTGCTTCGCATTTTACGAAGCGCTATTACGCGATATATATTATCTAATATAATAAAAACAAGTATTAATAAGTCTAACAAAAACAATTAGAACGATATTTTAACTCAAAAGTACTCAAAGATATCACTACTCATGCTATTATTTACAAAAGTTAAACTTTAACCGTTTTAAGTTAACCTAAGCGTGCAGTCGACAAGTACTTGGTTCTCAGGTAAACTTTACACGAACATACGTCTGAAATTACATCGTCATAGTAAATACGTAGGTAGACGGAAACTTACGGTAACTTGTAGTTTTGCTTCAAGTTACTACTAGGTGTCTGTATCATCTATGGACGGTCTTATATTTAAAGGTTTTCTCCAACTACAACATTGTAGACTTTGAATATGCGTGTATATTATGTACTTTTTAGTGAAGATGTTACTTTTCCTTTTTCAGTCGCAAAAAAATTTATAAGATATTTACAATAACATTTATTTATGAAAATAAAAGTAACTTAGGTTAAACTATTTTCAAACAATATAAATGAAATATCTGATTGAGGTCGCAGTTCTGAAGAAAGGTGCCCAAAAAGATTTGCTTTTCAACACCTGTTTAAGTTATGTGATATTCTATTTTTTTACAGTTTTTTTTTTGTTTAAAATGAACGCATGCAAAAAATATAAAAAAATAAATATAAAATGAAACCAATTTTATAATTAACTAGGGGCCGCCCGCGACTTCGTCCGCGTGGTAATTTGGAACGTAAATTTCCCCGATTTTGCAACATATCTCACTACTGTTCTGCTCCTATTGATCATAGCGTGATGTTTATAGCCTATAACCTTCCTGGATAAATTCACTATTCAACAAAAAATATTTTTTTTCTAATCGAACCAGTACTTTCTGAGATTAGCGCGTTCAACCAAGCAAACAAACTCTTCAGCTTTATAATATTAGTATAGATGAATAGGACGTTTTGTTTATATGCCATTTTACTTTTACGACGTTTTGTTGATACGGCGTTTCGATACAAAAGCTTATTAATTACCTCCTTATTATATTTGTAGGTAAATTTTTTACGCCACACAACAGCCAAAAAGTCACCCAAGATACCTATCTGAATTTAATCCAAATTCAACCGAATCCCTTGAGCATTAAAATATATTTTCCTTTATATAATAAAATATCACAGATATAAACCCCAGGCAGTAAATAATACTATATACTTTGCTCGTAACAGTGCAGGACAAAAATCCCGTAGAACCTGAAAGTTTATGACCAAAACCAGTGCAATCTCTATCCTTACTTGGAGATAGTCTTGCTAGCTACGAGTACATAAACCTGTCATTAATTCTAGTCTTTATAGTTTTATCGGGCTTCTTCAGTTAATGGCAAATCCGGTTTTAGCTTCATGATTTAACGTGTCTCTCGATTTAAAGAAAGATTTAAGTATTGAGTGTTTATTTAGCGATTCGTTTTTAAAGATTTTTTTCTCTCTTTTAAGCAAACAAACAATAATGTTACTCAATAAATGTTTTTATAATATCCAGAAATATCTTAGACATAGATTTTATAATGGGTCGGCAACACACAAGTGTTACCTCTGCTATTGCAAGCGTCCATAGGCTACGGTAACTGATTAACATAATGCGGGCCGTATGCTTGTTTGCCACCCAAGTAGTATAAAAAAAATACATTATAGTCCCCTCTTAAGTTATTGATATTCATCTACTTGATGGCCTCAAATTATACAAATTAGAGTTTAATTTTATATACGGCCAAAGTAACCCATCTCCAAAAAGTACTATTTTTTTAAAGACATCTCCCGCAATGGGGACAAGCCCTGTATAGAGGTGGCCTTTACAAACATACAATAACTGACACAAAGTACACCAATACTCGGGACAATCATTTATAGATAACACAATTTTTTTCCACATTGATGGATTGAACCCACAACACCAACTTAACTAGGTACTAAGAGCTTGGGATAACGCCAACGACCTTGAGCATTGGTTCGAAGCAAACACGATCTAATTCTATAGGCGAGCGCGGGGATACAAACAGATGTACACTTTGAATAGACGTCTAGTTTAAATTTTAATTTATTAAAAGTTAATAATTTTTTAATAAATTAAAATTTAAACTTATTCTAAATATAACATTACCAAATTATAGGTGTATGTTTTCTTCAAATATTGTTTTTTTTAATATTATTTGATAAAAAATGAAGTCATAAAGTGGTATCTCATTAATTTGGGGCTGATTCGATATTTTTTTACAAACTATTTAGAATTACTATATAATTTATGACAAAACTATATATTATAAAACACATCTTGTAGATGAATATTGTATTTTTGGTAGTCATTTGTCTATAAATGCCAACAAATAATGGTTTCATTTACTCCTCTTTTTTCATTATTTTTTGAGAGAGCTTAAGCCACAAAACTAACCGTGCAGTTAAACAAAAACGAGCTCAACACTTCATACATTTATTTGCACCTTGATTTCTTACTTGACATAACCACCGTGACCCACCAAGTCACCCACATAAACCACGCTTGCGTGAACACAATGATCCTGGACATAACTCGGTTAGAAGACCTCGTTGCAGACCGAGCTTTCTCCACAAGTCTTTCAATAAATAAGCATTAAAAGCCCGATGATAACTACCGCGACAGATATACTGTGTTAATGTTAATTGGTTTTTATGGGGGAACGCATTCGTGTTGAATACTGAAAGGATTTTTATAGCGATTGGTGTTATTAAAGTTGTAGTAAACGCTGCCTTAGTGCCGCCTTGGTAGTATTTTCGACTTGCCGTATCTATCCTTACTAATATTATAAATGTGACGTTTGTGAGAATAGATGGATGGATGGATGTTTGTTACTTTACTTTCACGTAAAATCTACTGAACGGATCTGGATGAAATTGGCACAGAGATAGATTATGGTCTGAAATAACACATAGGCTACTTTTTGCAGCGATAACCGACATCCACGAGGACGATAAAAAATATTTTTTTTGTTGAATAGTACATTTATCCAGGAAGGCTATAATTAATATCACGCTATGATTAATAGGAGCGGAGCAGTTATGAGATATATTGCAAAATCGGGGAAATGTACGTTTCAAATTACCACGCGGATTAAGTCGTGGGCGATCCCGGTAGTATAAAAAATTAAAAAATAGGGAACAAGCCCTGTGTCGCCGGGGACTTTACAAATATACTATTCCCGGATACAAATCACACCTAGACTCGAAAAAAACATTTACGAATCTCACAAAATTTTGTCCCGTGTGGGAATCGAACCGGCGACCTCCGGCTTAGCAGTCAGACACAACTAGACCAACAGGCCATTATTAAGATGCTAATTTAGATTTCAGAATCGGGCAAAGTAGTATTTTTTGTAGTAGTCGGGCAAAGTATAGTCTGTCTAGAATTTGTTGAACTAAGAGTCAAAGAATACACGCTGCACTAAGTAGCAGTGAAGTAACAAAACCAATAAAATAAAGCTAATCCTGAAAAATTACAATGAAAACCGCATTACACAAGACACCAGCGCCACACGCGTCCAAATAGCAAGTTCACCGGCCACAGTGTGTTTTACAACTCAACTGCGCTTCGTCTATATGCACAAAACCTTTACATTGTTAATCCACCTCGTTATAACACCAAACTTTTAACCAACAATTACTAAAGCTCACCAAATTGTACCAACAAAATACTATGACAATTTTGCTACTCTAACTGAAAGCTCTGGAATTATTACAATGATAAGTTAAGTTGCCGATTTACGAAGCGAACGTCGCGGTGTAATTGACGACTAAATCGCGATAATTACGTCATAACTCAACTGAGCCACATTTAGCCTCTTTGCATACATTTGTGGTGAATTAGAGCCGGTTATTTTGCGTTCGGTTTGAGGGTGATGACGTCATAAAGCTTTTTGATTGGTGTTGAAGAGTGCGTTGGGATTATTTGAATTTGTAATTCGAATTAATTTTATTTCAGGTTTGAATTATGAAGCGTCTCGTATTTTAATCCAAAGAGTATTTATTTCAAAGCTATAATATATGTAAAGGTATAATAGCTATATTTATTACGCTAGGCATAAACTTCGGATTGCTTTTCAAGCGTTTTTGCTCATGGATGAGTATTACTATATTAAGTGATATTACTTAGCGGGCCACCTTAATAAATCTTGTATATACCTCTGTATTTATGTATTTTGTTTAAGTAATATTATTTGTTCTTAAAAGTGTTTATTTTGTGTGTTCTGGACCGGCCACGTGAGTCAACTAGCACACGTGGTCGTAGACCTACCTAACCCTTTAACTATCTTTATATATATATATTTCTTGTGTGCGTGTGTATGTCACTGAACTCCTCCTAGACGGCTGGACCGATTTTGATGAAATTTTGTGTGTGTGTTCGGGTAGGGCCCTGGATGGTTTAGATTCACAATTGGACCCGGTAGGTGGCGCTGCTGTCGGTATTTCAGCTTTTTGAGGCAGGACGACGTCTGCCAGGTCCACTAGTATTATATACCTATATATTATATCAATATTATAGTATAATAATTATCAATCAATGAGGCTAAAATGTCAAATTTTCTGTGCGGGAATCGAACTTACAAACCTCGATTGCTATATTAGTGGTTACACGGTCTATCACACTTGCAGTAAAATGTCATATTATATACATACAAAAATAAGCCAACGAAAAGAAAGGTCGTCTAGAAGACGTTATCAAGTACATACAATATAAGACAGTTAAATTGACTGTGTAATTGTAAACGAAATAACTTTTTATAATTGTTTACGTCTGTCTTATAACATAAAAAGTTACTTATGTAAAAAGAAACAGCTGAAGTCTGTCTTATGAAAGAACAGCCAATAAATACAAAAGAACTCACACAAGACCATTTAATTCCAAACTAACTTTCTCCTACGGCTTTGCCCGCGTGTATGATATATGATGTACACACGCAGCAAATTATAGTCTATTTCACATAGCATGGGTGCTGTGACGTTTGACATTTGACGATAAATAATAAAATAAAAGACGATTAAATTAAAACCTATCGATTGAATAATCTAGGCTCTTAATCATTTAAAAAGTGTATAATATATAATAACAACCCATATTTATGTCCCTCTGCTGGGCACAGGTCTCCTCTCCTCTATCAAGAGAGAGAGAGGGTTCAGACCTTAATTCACACACGCTGGCCTAATGCAGGTTGGTGAATCAGACATGTATTTA
Organism: Trisateles emortualis; assembly: GCA_947095525.1. Classification (NCBI taxonomy): domain Eukaryota; kingdom Metazoa; phylum Arthropoda; class Insecta; order Lepidoptera; family Erebidae; genus Trisateles; species Trisateles emortualis. The sequence goes on along the minus strand of OX352742.1, from coordinate 14,371,254 downwards.
GAATTTCTTCTAAGACATGTGGGTTTCCTCAGGATGTTTTCCTTCACCGTTAGCAGATGGCGAATCATTTGATTAGTACATATAAACTCCATAAAGTGAAATTCACATTGGTACTGCCCCCCGGGTTCGAACTCGTACCTCTTGCGTCCAAGTCGGTTACTTTCCCACTCGGCCACCACCGCTTCTATAAGTCTATTAGTTAGAAATTGATTCAATCATTTTCTTTTATCTTCATCGTAAAACGTTAAACGTCACAGTAGAAAGAAAAAATATTTATTTTGTCTTTACAATATCTTTTTACGATACAGTACCCATGCTATGTGAAACAGACTATAGTCGGTAACACACAATTGATACCTCTGGTATAGCAAGCGTCCATAGGCTACGGTATCTAGTATAAAATCATTTTAACAAAAAAAACCGACTTCAGTACGGCAAGTTGCAGAATTTCAAAAACCTTAAAAACGGCTAGATTATATTATTTAATTATGAAGTTCCGTTGCCTAGCTACCTTAGCAACCATAATAGAAACTTATTTAATCGCCATCCGTAAAATACTTATTATTGAGAAGTTCAGGTGGCCATCTGTGGTCTTCTTACTCAGTTTTACTTCATCATATTATACATTCTGAAATTGCTATATGTGTCCCTATAATTTTTGAGGAGTTCCCTCAATTTCTCATGGATCCCATCATCAGAACTTTCTTTTGATGAAAATGGGACCAAACTGGAAGTATGTCCTCTCAGACAAAAAAATATTTTTTCAAATCGGTCCATAAATGAGTGAGTTCTGCGGTAACAAACATAAAAAAAACACACGTATTGATAACTTCTTCATTTTGAAGTCGGTAAAAAATTTAAAAAGTTGCTTCATGACCTTAGAATATCACATCTGGCCTTTAACACATACATAACAAGATACATATACCAGCATACTTTACCGTCACGTAGATTGCAGGATCACAGGGCCTTCCCTAAGGACACGAGGTAAAATTGCGTGGGGACATTAGTATATGCCACATATGGTAAATAAAATCGAACTTAAGGATAAATTGTAAATAGCAACAAATAAATTGTAATTTTAGTTTGTTGTTTGAGGGTTATACAGTGTAAGTTTGAGGGTTAACTGACGATTTTGTAATGTAGTTGTTCGCTGATAGGTAAACATATTTAAATATATATATATTACTTAGGTGCCAAACAAGCATACGGCCCGCGTAATGGTAAGCAGTTACTGTAGCCTTATAACATATATATTATTTTCGTGTTGCCAATCCAAAAATGTTATCACCAGGAATTTGTGTTTTAATATCTCTGGGATAGGATTTAGATCCCTAAATAAGCGCTGGAAATCCATACCGCTGTGTTTAGTTATTTGGCTTCTGTAAGGGTCCTTTCCTAGTTGAGTTTGCTTGCTAGTATGGTGTCCTACCTCTCTTAAATAATAATTCTCTAAATCATTATATCTCATCCTTGGAAAACACGTTAAGCCGCTGACGCTCTCCGGACGTATCTCAAAGATAAACCATATTTTCAGCTTTAAATTTCTTAGATTATTTCTCCAATTTTTTATTAAAACGTCTATCTATAAATCCAATCAAATTTTGTAATGGATTCATTTATTTAATGGCAACCATTGTATAATAAATCTTTTTGCTTATGACGCACACTCCCCAACAGAAAACTGACTGGTTGATTACAATGCCATCACAATTTAAATATGGAAGATCAAAATGACAAGCTGTCACGTTGACATATTCCAAATCTGTCGCAAAAATTAAAATAAATGCGTATTGGAAAAAAGTAATGAATTATTTAATAAATAATACGAACAATGAAATACTCGTAATATTTAGTATTATTTTAGTTTACACAATAGTAATTAAATATTAATTCCAGTAAATAATTCAAAAAGTTCGTTATTATACACGAACTTTTTTTCTAGTGTTCCGATGCCCGGATCGGTCTTAAAACTAGATTTCTGTCAAGATATTCACAAAAGAATCTCGAAGTTTGGTAATTGCCGTTACATTGGATTATGAAAATGAAGGAATAAAGAGTGCACCTGTGTTTGCGCACACATTTGTGCACTATAATTTGTCATGCGAAACTGGCTAGTTTCCGTCGATATTAGCGTCTATGACCGAAATCCGATTTGGAGAAATTTAAATCGAATGGTTTGAATTTTTACAAAGGTCATCATGATTCCTAACCCTCGTTTGCTCGTATGCTCGTCTATGACCCTAAAGTTACCCATTATTTAATTAGTGAACATGCCTGTTAAAACGAAACTTTCTTCTCGATACGATCCGATGTGAACATTAGTTATGTTTGATATATTATTCCTTGGTACGTGAAACTTTTAATGAGCAGATCCAATCTGTAGGTTTGTACTCGGGAGCGTTTTCGTCTAATATACGAGTACATTCGACTTAGACATTGAAGCACTACATACGTTAAGCTAATTTCTGCAGAGACACGTATAAAGGTAATTAGTTATGAATAGTTATAATTTTATTTTCTCCGAATTATCTCGTTGAATGAGACTGCTGATCATGAGGTCCGCGGTTCGATTTCCGGGTCTAGATATTTTTTTTTTTTCTGTTAAGCCCATCTATTTATGGGATTTGACATAAGTTTACGATATAATGTCGTTAACTAACGTCAAATCCCATATATTTGCTTTCTATTCTATTCGATTCGACTACCGTGTATGCCACTTGCCTAGAGGACAAGAAGTTACAATAGATGCCGTAAGTTTGGAAATTTGCAATGTTTACACCCGCGTACCCTTATTAGTGGTAATGTTAAAAAGGCAAAAAAAACACTTTATAGTCAGTGGCGGATTTACCATTAGGCTAAGTAGGCTGAAGCCTAGGGCGGCAGATTTTAAGGGGCGGCAAATTTGGCCTAAGTTTTATGTTTATCTTACAGAAATAAAAAAAAATCTTATTATAATAATAATAATATTATATTATTTATGCACTGTAAAATTTAGGTACTTATGCGATCATGAATTTATAAAATATTCCAATAGCGTTTCAATATTAATTACAATTTAAATTTAGTAACTTTTACCCGATTTCGAAGAAAAGGTGATGGAATTAAGCGTATCGAAGCAATATACAAAAAAGACCTGATTAAACATCTGAAAAAGTTATTACAATGACTGCGAGTGAAACTTTCAGGTTTAACACGTTTCTTGTCCTCATAGATAGACTCATGTCCGAGTTAGAAAAACGACGCCTACAACGGATTTAACAAGAAGTTTTAATTTCCAACGTTCATTTCCAAAAAATCTTTGACATGTGGGATATAATGCACCCGTCAATTCGAGACCCCCGCACAAGTATAGCCTGACACTTAGCAGGATTGACACATAAGCCAAACTTACGAGACCAATCCTTGATCGCTGCTAAATCTCCGTTTATTTTGTCGATAGCTACATGCAAACTATCAACCCCAGCCTGATAATATAGCTGCAAGTCATCGGCATATAGATGATACGAACATTGAAGTTCATGACAGATAGGATTAATGAAAATAGAGAAAAGAATACCGCCTTGTGGTACCCCACAGTCAAGTTCACACTAACGTGACATAGTCTCATCGACTCGTACTGACTGCTGGCGTCCACGAAGATAGGAAGAGAACCAATCCAGCGCTTCCAATAAAACCGTTAAGATAGGAAGGGATAACTAAAAGGATATCGTGACTGACGGTATAAAAAGTATTTGAGAAGTCCACTAAAGCCAACACAGTAACTTAAGTGTCCTCCATGCCTCCTCTAATATCGCCAGTCACTTTGAGTAAGGCCGAAACAGTGCTATGCCCAGGTCTGAAACCGGATTGGAGTGGTGAGAGGATATTGTTGTGATTTACAAACCTAGATAGCTGTTTATGAACACATGCCTCAAGGATTTTAGATAAGATGGAAATGGGACGATAGTGATCAAGGAGTGAAGGAATGGAAATTTTAGGCAGAGGACGAACATAGGCTTTTCTCCATACACTAGGAAATTGACCAGTGTAAAGAGAAAAGTTTATGATATGGGCAATCACGGGAAGGAGTTGAGGATAGTGGTAATCATACGACGACTAACGTTGTCACAACCAACAGCTTAGACTTAATGGAAAGGATAGTTCTTTTTATTTCATCAGAAGCAACTGGAGAAGTGTAATTGTTAGGGCTTGGTAAACTAGCAATGTAATCAACCGTTTGACACTTACTAGGCGATTTAAAGAAGAGGTGGCGACGAAATGGCGATTAAAATCCTCCAGCCCCAGTGTCCTTGGAAGATCACACTTGATGGAAAGGATAGTTTTTTTTAAATTTCATCAGAAGCAACTGGAGAAAAATTTAAAGTTTAATTGTTAAGGCTTGGTAAACTAGCAATGTAATCAACCGTTTGACACGTCACTAGGCGATTTAAAGAAGAGCTGTTGACGAAATGGTGATTAAAATCGTCCAGCCCCAGTGTCCTTGGAAGATCACACTGCTGTGCCCTGCCGATACCGAGTGTGTGTATTTGTAAACATTTGCAGGTGTTGAACATGATATATTATTGAGAATATGGCGTTTCCTAGCGTTACGAATCATCTGGTTACACCGATTCCTTGCAGCTTTATATAAGGTCCAGTTATCCTCACACCGATCCCTTTTATATTTCCGAAATGCTCGTACCCTATTAGGTCATGATGGGAAAAGCCAGGAGCAAGGTGTTGACCATGGGAAGAGACTAAATCGTGGGTTGCAAAAATAATCTAGAAACTGACACAACTATCCCCTAGACGATAAAGCCGATGTAATGAGGACGATAGAACACAAATCATAAATTTTCAATTTCCGAATTAATGTAATTAATATGATTGTGAACTAAACTAGGGTAATTTCCCATTTTTTTAGTTGAATTTCAAAGATCAGTAGGGGCGGCAAAAATTGAATAGCCTACTAGCGGCGAATTCGTAAATCCGCCACTGTTTATAGTCTTAATACAATTATTATTATAAACCCGATTTTTTCCTCGATGAAAGGCAAAGGCCTCATTACTTTTATTATTACTCTCCATCTAGAGCTGCTAAGGACTAGAACTTATATACTTATTATTATACTTATATTATATATTTATTATATAATATTATATTATTAACTTATTATTATATATATCTAAATGACACGAACTCAATCACCATCTTAATAAGTAAATCGCCTACAAACATCTCTGAACTGTATTAAAAAACATAACACGATATATCAAAACCACCATGTATATTTACTGACTAGAAAGGGTACACGTCATCATGTCATACATTTAACGTAGGAATGAGTGACACTTTATAAAGGAGGGTACAACAGACCCGGGGTCACATAGTTCCTAACGCTCTTAGACGTTGCATAATAAGGGTTATGTATTTAATAAATAACGGCTGGTTCATATCAATCAGTATTGAATGAGATGGGTAGTTTGAATTAATTATTTGATATAATGTGTTTGTAATTCTGGTTATGTTTGATTAATTATTTATTAGCAAGATTAGATTGATGTTTAAACTGTTTGTTTATAGTAAAGCTCTGGCTACATGGCGAATCTCGGCGGAGATTAGCTAACTGCGCGAAACATTCTACTTATATTATAAACGCGAAAGTTTGTGAGTATGGATGGAGGGATGGATGTTGTTACTCTTTCACGTAAAAACTACTGAACGGATCTGGATGAAATTTGGCACAGAGATAGATTATGGTCTAGAATAACACATAGGTTACTTTACAGCGATAACCGACATCTACGTGGGCGGAGCCGCGGGCAACAGCTAGTATTATATATATATACCCTCATAGTCCCATGGGACGGCAATTCGTAACGACCAGGGGAGATCAGGTACAGAACGTACTAAGCTTTACGTGCTTTTTGAGATACGACGATGTAAATATCTACAAGTTCCAAACTTCGGGCATCTATTGTACATTCCCTGACAGAAAAACAGTTTATTTTCTTATATTTGTTTCTTTGTCTCACCAAAACTTTTGTTTTTTTTTATTTGAGTGTACCTACTATGTTCATCTCTGTATCACTCAAGGTTGACTGGTAGAGAATGCCTATGGCATTAAGTCCGCCTTTGCACGATTGTGTATATAACTTTTAAATAAAAATAAACCTAATTACCTATTTTGGTCCGACCCGGGATTCGAACCTGGAACCTCGCGATTAGCAACTAGCAACTACCACAGCAAGGCAGTTTATAAGTCTGAGTAAACAAAACATTTAAACAACTTCTGGGTACCATCTGACCGGTACGTTGTCATGGCAACGACCAAACTCATCCCGTATCTAAGTAATAGATTCTTTCCGTTCCCCCAGGCTGAAGCCACCCATGTTCACGGTGAACAAGTTATCTGATACCTCTGTTGTTTATTTGTCTTAACCTTATCATGGCTTCCCAAGTATTAAATTTGTTATAATAAATACATTATTTGTTGTATCAAAATGCTCAAGAGAGGTAGGGCACCATGCTATCGAGCAAGCCCGACTGGGGAAGTACCTTCACCTTACATAAGACCACAGCCAAATAAGTCCTCACAGCGGTGTTGTTGTAGGTCCAGTGTGTGAGTACAGGTCTCCTTAGGTAAGTGCTTATTTAGGGATGCGTTTCAAAAGAAATGTGTTCCTATCCCAAAGGTACTCCATCTTAAAGCCCTGATGTAAAAAAAGGGTTGGCGCTGGGATAGAAAAACGTTTCTTCTTTCAAAACGCATCCCTAAATGAGCGCTAGAGACCTGAACTTAAACACAAGAACACGACTACAGCGCTATGTGTTGTTATTTGGCTGTGGTCTTCTGTAAGGTGGAGATCCTTCCTCAGTCGAACTTGCTCGCTAGTATAGTGCCCTACCTCTATCTCTCTCTCTCACTCTGTAAACTCTCATATTAAGTTATGCTTATTTTAATTTACTAACCATATTTAACCCCTCATAACTAAATCTATCGACTTATATGTCTATAACTTATTCGGTGCGCGTAAATCAAACACGATACTTACGTCACGTGGCTCTAGAACCTTCGATTGGCATTATAAGTTGGCCGATAATCGGATCAGAGCGAGTTGACGCGATAGCCTAATCAAAACTTGTAGATATTCGTACACTTCGCTACGTGATCAAATAACTTTAGATTTGTTTGTGATTGTAAGATCTGGAATGTTCTTTGTTGTTCTAGAATTTTCTTTACCAAAGAATGATTTGTAGTTTTATAAAATTGTATGAAGTTTGTATTAGTTATAAGTGAGTTATTGTGTATGTTAATTTCCTATTTACAGAATGTTGGTTTCGAGGGCTTATTTCGATGGAAACTAATAGGTGTACTCTGTATGCTCTCTCACAGTCTAATTATTGGACGAATCGAGGAGATCAGGCCAAGTACTTCCCGTACTTTTCTAGGCACGGGATGTAAACACTTCCAATTCTAAACAACGGTTATATTTTGAGATTTTTTTGGACAGAAAATATCAATATCTATTTGGTCTGACTCTTGAATCGATTTCGGGACCTCGTGTATATAACTCGCACTCAATGACCACGTACTTAATTAAGACTATGTTGATGAATCAGTCAATTAAGACAAGTATATATTATTCTAGAATTATCGTATACGCAATAGTTCAATTAAACAAAGAGTCTATTATGAATCCATATATAACAGTGACGTGACACAACGTCGAACGTCGACTGACAAACTTCTCCCGTGGGTATGCACGTCGATGCAGCGCAAGACAGATGGCGCCACTGGGACCTCGGACTGGGTTACTTGAAACCTCTTTATTTTAGAAAAAATAATGTTTTATGCATTTTATAAGTGGAAATTACTACATAAAATGTGATAGCCAAGTGGAAATGTAACTGACTTGTACACTTGAGGTATGAGTTGCATTCCGAAGTAAATTTCACATTATGGAATTCATACGTACTTTACAAGGTCGTTAGTCCATATTATTGGAGGCCTGCGTGTGGAAATCTTTGAGGAAGGACTATGTCCAGCAATGGACGTCTTTTGGCTGAGATGATGAAGATGTAGAACAGATTGATTTACCATAATTTACAATGGTGAAAGAAAACATGTCTTATAAGAAATTGTAAAGGCATGTCAGATCCTCCAACCTGCATTAAGCCAGCGTGTGTGGATTAATGCAAAATACGCGGTATCAACGTGGAATTGCGTAGAACAGCTCGATATACCAATACCAAGGCCTAAACCTTCTCAGCTCCCTTGATAGAGGAGAGAAGACCCTTGCCCAGCAATGGGACACAAGTTGTTGTTCATATCCAAAACCAATTTACGCCCCAAGTTAACACACAGTTATAACCCGACTAAGGCGAAGCCAATAGGAGGGCTATGATTTTATCCGTATGTATATTACCATAACAATATTGTTAACTTTACACCACCCACAAAAGAGCCAACAAATCAATTGCGCCAAGATCATACGCAGATGATTGCGCCAACTTTCTCAATTGTTATAAACCAATATAAGCTGAACCAGAGGCGTTTTTAATATAAAACAAACTGTACAAGTGGGCTGAGAAGCGTACTGATAGGAAGCGAAATTACACCTCGACAGTCTCAACACAAACTGCTGTAATCACAAACAATTTCAAAGCGAAGAAGATTGCTGCGATTCGCAATATTGTTGGGTGTTGGTGTAAGGGATAAACGGTAATCGGGTGAGGAATCGCTTTACGCTTCTTACTTGTATGATGATTTTTATTTTGTATTTCTTTTTTAACGATTTTTTTTTGTACAACTTTTTTTTTTAAAGACCTCCCGCACTAAATAACAACCTCTGTGTCGCGGAGAACTTTACAAACATACAATTAACGGACACAAATTACATCCAGACTCAGAACAACTCTTTATGGGTCACACAAAGTTTTGTCCTGTGTGGGATTCGAACCCTCAACCTCGTGCACAGCAGGCGCATACTGCGGCCCCTGGACCACCAAGGCAGTCAAATTTATTTATTATTATTTTATCGATACCATTTGTAATGGCAATACTGCCAGTTTTCGGCACTAAAAAGGCCGGTTCGGCATTTTTACCGACTTATCCAATTTGGACCTCCGCATTGAAATCTTAAAAAAGTGCAGAATTGAGTTTTGATTTATCAAACTTGGTTATTTATTTAAATTAAATAAAAAGTATAGTTCATAATTTTACCATTAAAAAAACTTGCTTGTGAATTTCTTCTTAGACATGTGGTTTTCTTTGCGATATTTTCCTCCACCATTAGCAGAAGTTAAATCATTTGATCAATTTATTTATTTATTATTTATTGTACACCATTATAATACATTACACAGTAACTTAAAATAAATAAGATTGTACGATGGGCAGTCCAGTGTGTCCAGCAGTGGACGTCTTTTGGCTGAGATGATGATGGGCGACCGTATCGCTAAGAGCGATTTCTACCAGGCATCAGATCAATATGATTATAAAAAGTAATTATAGAGCAATATTATAAACTATTTATTTTTAAATATATAAACACGTTTTTTAACAACCTAGCTAAAACCCTACGTATACTGCATGTGTGTGTGTACTACTTTATGTATTGTACAAAAATGTTCCTTACCTAGTGTCTTGTAGGTTGAACTTTATTCTCTTTCCTTTAGATTTCAGTCCCAGTATAACTTTTACATACCACTAAAGAGAACACCCCCGCATTCTCTCATAACTTTCACCCTGCGGTGGCTTATAAGCAAAAGGAGAGATCTCTTAAAGTGAAAATACAGATTGCGACTTTACAAAATGTGAGTACGTAGTTATTTTCTCGTAGAATAAACTTAAAGCGCCCACTCAAGATCCAATTTGCCTACCAATAAGTAGGTATAGAAATTGTCTCTACAAATTGGCAAAGAAATATCAATACAATTGTGTCGTTCAGTTAGAGGAATTGACTGTTACTATCGAACAAAGTGCTGTTACGTCATAAAAGAAGAAAAAAAAACCTTTTTTTATTCTACTACAATATAAGCGTTCGGCCGGTCTGATGTTAAGCGTTTCCGTAGCCTATGGACGCTTGCAATACAAGACTTGCATGTTGCCGATCCATTTTTTTACACCAAGGCTTTAAGAAATAAACGTACTTAATATTCATGACTGCCTCGGTGGTCCAGTGGTCGCAGTATGCGCCTGCTGTGCATGAGGTTGTGGGTTCGATTCCCACACAGGACAAAATTTTGTGTGACCCACAAAGAATTGTTCTGAGTCTGGGTGTAATTTGTGTCCGTTAATTGTATGTTTGTAAAGTCCCCCGCGACACAGAGCTTGTTCTCTAGTGCGGGAGTTATCTTTTTAAAAACAAAAAAAATAAAATAAAAATAAAAATTCACCGTAAAGTACGTAGAAACGTATTTTATTTTTTAATAAAAATAAATACATTAAGCAAGTCAATCAAATCGGCTCGATAAATCAGACGTAAAATTGAGTCGTGTGTTGAACTTTTCAGTGGTATGATTCGCAGAGCGCGGTCGGCTTACTCAAAATTTTATGATAATAAGGGTTAATCGGAAACTTTGTAAATTAAGGAAGTGTGTTGTGTTAGGGTTAGATATGTATAGCTGTTGTACTGTAGTAATATTTTATACTACTTGGGTTGCAAACAAGCATATTTGCAGTGTTTTAAAATCGGCAATAGGCTACGGTAACAGAGCCTTAATTCATACACGCTGGCCTAATACATACAACCCGTATTAGGCCAGCGTGTGAATCAGACATGTCTTTAGATTTTTTTCTAAGACATGTGGGTTTTCTCATGATGTTTATCTTTACCGTTAGCAAATGGCGAATCATTTGATTAGTACATATAAAGTTCACAAAGTAAAATTTACAAAATATATTGGTTACATTAAATTTACTTTCAAGTGATATCCAATGTAACATCTTTCTACCGTTGCTGCATATTTTTGTACCAGCATTGGTATTTGTAATTCGAACGCATCTCTCGAATACCTACTACATACAAGTTTATGTATTCGATGTGATGCAAATTCGATTTGTTGCATCGAATAGAGTACATTTTCCGTTGTATTTATTATGCTTATGTTGTATTTGTAGTTTCGTATGCGGTGCCGTTGGCATACAAGTACCTTGTATGAAAATAGCAAGAGAATTTTCATTCCCATTCCCGTGTATGGTTATACTATTTATTTGATTTTAATTTGAGGTTTATGTTTTTGTTGAATGCAATTATACTAACTTTTTTATACCACTCGGGTGGTAAACGAGAATACGGTCTTCCTGATGTTACCATAGCCCCCTTCCGTGCTCCGGGCTCGGCATTTTCCACATTGCTTTAAATCCTTACTAATATTATAAATGTGAAAGTTTGTGAGAATGGATGGATGGATGTTTGTTACTCTTTTACGTAAAAACTACTGAACGGATCTGAATGAAATTTGGCACAGAGATAGATTATAGTCTGGAATAACACAAAGGCTACTTTTTGCAGCGATAACGGACATCCACGCGAGCGGAGCCGCGGGCAACAGCTACTATTTAAATAAATTTAGTCATTGTTTCTATGTCGTTTAAGTTGCTGTAACTTTTTGTCATATTAATTAATACGGCTTGGCTTTATCATATTAATTAAGACGCCTTAATTGTTAATGTGCAGGTATACTTCATCATCATCACCAGCCTATCACAGTCTATTGCAAACACAATAACACTTTGCACTACCCGAAAATCAAAGTCTAACTCATTTATTTATTAAGATCATAATTATGTATGAATTTATAAACATTATAAAAAAACAGTAGATGTCAATAAATTTTCCTTCGGCCACTGAAGAATTGACAATTCTTTTTAACTGACAGAGTATAACATTTACAATTTGATATAAGCTACAATTTTTGTTAATCAAAAAGAACGGAACCAACAAACCGTACAAAAATGAAATTTTATCGAGTGAGACAGTCAAGTCTTTAAATAATGGAAAACACCTGTGACAAATAGGAAACATAAAAAATATTAAAATGCAGTTCATTGAAATTATACTAATTTCCCAATCTGTTAAATAAGTAAAGCGAAATCGGCTTAATTAAAAACATTTTAATGAGCACAGGTATGCGGTATCTAGGTTTCAGCAACATTACGTAACATTTAGTTTGAAATGTGAAAATGTTGCTGTTGATGTCCTACACAGATAGATACTCTGGTGACAGATAGATAGATAAATTCTTTGTTGTACGTACACCATTTGACTGCCTTGGTGGTCCAGTGGCCGCAGTAAGCGCCTGCTGTGCACTAGGTTGTGGGTTCGATTCCCACGCAGGATAAAACTTTGTGTGATCCACAAAAAGTTGTCCTGAGTCTGAGTGTACTTTGTGTTCGTTAATAAAGTCCGCCGCGACACAGAGCTTGTTCTCTAGTGCGGGAGTTGTCTCTAAAAAAGAGAAGAAAAAACATAAAACTACAATAACCAATTATACAGCCACAATAAAAACAAGTACAATGGGCAACATTGTCTTGCCCCAGGAACTGCAAGCGTCTATAGGCTACGGAAACTTACAATCACGCAAGCATTAACAATGCTTGTTTGCCACCCAAGGAGTAGTAAAAATAATTCCTATCCCAGGGTTACTTCCTTCTTAAAGCCCTGGTGTAAAAAAATGGGTTGGCAACACGCAAGTGATACCTCTGGTAATGCAAGCGTCTATAGGCTACGGATACTGCTTAACATCAGGCGGGCCGTATGCTTGTTTGCCACCCAAGTAGTATAAAAAAAAAAAAAAAAAAAAAAAAAAAATTAAAGTGTAACCTTAACACTATACTTTATCCAAACATAGTAAGAATTAAGTGAATTTAAGAAACAACACGCCCAGAGGTATCATAACAATTTTTTACATTCAATATTATGTCCAAAAGAGAATTCAAAAGGGGTTTCTATAACATGTCACAAAATATGTGAAGAGAGCCAAGTTCTGAACAAACTTCGGCCGTAACGTCGTCGATCGATAAGTTTGTTCTATCCCATTCAATGCATAGTTGGTACTGTGGAAGCTGAGCAAAGGGTTTAAAGTATACGGCAATGTTCACTCGATCGTTTACAATGTAAATAGTTCGCCTATTTGGATAGTTTTGACTTTATATCGATAAACGTTGCAAATATTGTCATAGAATTCTAAAGATTCTAAAAGAAATCAGAGCCGAGCAGAGAATCGAAAAGTCAAAAAAACAAATGTATGGAATTTGACGTAAGTCTACAATGTAATGTCGTAAACTTACGTCAAATCCCATACATTTGCCTTTTTGACTTTTCGAATCGACTATCGCTTATGCCACTTGTCTAGAGGGGCTGAAGAGATATGAACTACAATTTATCAGTCAAATTCTACTTGTTTAAAACCATTATTATTATATTATAACGAGTATTTACGTCTTGATGCAATATTTACCTTTCAGCACAGAATGTCAATACGTGTGTGTAATAATAGAATAAAAGAACACTCTTTCTTTCTTTCATTTTGCTACTAATACTATAAACGATCAGTGAGTTAAGCTACTGAAAGTAGTATGAATAAATTACTATAATTAGTTTACTAATCGTTCTAAAGTAAACAAAAAAATATATACGAATAATCTCAAAAAAAACAACATTAATCGATGACCACATCATGGTATTTCATCTGAGTGTTTAGTGCTTTGTAGGGCACGCTATTAATTGTTGATTCTGAGACCAGGTTGGCCATTAACCACTAAATAAATTAAAATAAATTAATTTATACTTTCATTCGATAAATCAAGAAAATCTCTTTAAATTCTGGACTTGGCGGTAACACTGCCGGTCGTATATAAAAACACTATCCAAAAGACTTTCTAAAGCGACATGTACCACCGAATTTAGTACCATTACCCACAAAAGCTTCGGGAAAAAATATGGCGCCGTTTGAGCTCGAATTACAAGGGCTCAGCGAGATATGATCGGTCCAAGTTATAAGTGACAGCGAACTAATAAACGCAGCGCTGGTAGGAGTGACCATCTGGTAAAAGATCGTTGCGTGAGACACAAGACACAGTAACGTAGATTGGTGCTCGTTTAGACGATCTATTTTTAAATAAATAATCCGTTTTTTTAACGCAAGATAACCAATAACTCAATTTCGAGTGTTACAAGACGTAGAATAAACCCACTAGTAATGTTCTGGTATCGTCCCTAGGATTCATTCACTGGGTCACTGCTTAACTGCGAGTCAATGCGATGTTACAATTTGTACCTTCAATTTATTAATGTCATTGTGTTATTAGCTGTTTAAACTGAAGTAAAAAAACTATTTGTTTGTATAAAAAAAAAAATTTTCAAAGACGCAATTCGCGTCATCATCTCAACCCATAAACTTCACACTGCTGGGCACGGGTCTCCTCCATACACTTGGAGACATATCAGCCTACTCTACCACGCTGGCGAGACGGGATGATATAGGATTTTGTTTCGAGATTTCCGTCTCTTGTATTTAACTGAGTATAATTAATGTTTTTGTCAAAATGTAATTGGTGTACAATAAAGAGTTTTCTATTATATTCTATTCTGGAAATGCTACAAAATACGCTATTTCTGATATTAAACTTCAACCGCTATGATCGTATACTTTACCCCACACCCTAAGGCTTTGTTTCAAGTGGTCGCATTTATTCCCCCCATGTCCGAGTCCACTTTAATTACAGACAATTTATATTCAGATTAAAGCAGCAGGCAGGTGGCCGCTCTAGACGCTCTATTATATACCTACCATACGTGATTTTAATATCAAACTATTGGTGGGATACACGCGATAATCTATACTATATTATTTAGAGGAAAAGTTTGTGACTTTGTGACGTTGTATCTCTGGATCTACTGAATCGATTTTGAAAATTCTCGCACCAATTGAAAGCCACGTTATTTTATTGGCAAACACGTTACGTTACGGAACTCCGGGAAATACCACCCGAAACTTGACTTGGTTCAGTGGCTTAAGTGGTACGGCGCCATTGTCCATTGCCTCGGTGGTCCAGTGGCTGCAGTATGCGCCTGCTGTTCACGAGGTAGTGGGTTCAATTCCCACACAGGACAACACTTTGTGTGACCCACAAAGAGTTGATCTGAGTCTGGGTGTAATTTGTGTCCGTTAATTGTATGTTTGTAAAGTCCCCCGCGACACAGAGCTTGTTCTCTAGTGCGGGAGTTGTCTTTTTAAACGAAAAAAAAAAAAATACCACTGAAGCTACACACATTAGGTGTTGTTTTGTGCCTTCCCTCTTTTTACCTCCCACTTCTTTCAAAAATAATCTTCTTTCTATTTAAAAAGACAACTCCCGCCCGAACAAGGCCTGTGTCGCAGGGGACTTTACAAACTCGGACATTATAACACCATGCTCAAACAACTATTTGTGTATGGATGGACTAGGGGTCGCCCGTGTGGTAATTTGGAATATTTTCCCCGATTTTGCAACATATCTCACTACTGCTCCGCTCCTATTAATCATAGCGTGATGTTATATGCCTTCCTGGATAAATGCACTATTCAACAAAATAAGATATTTTCTAATCGAACCAGAACTTTCTGAGATTAGTGCGTACAAACAAACAAACAAACTCCAAAACCGCGCGCACATATGTCACTCGATAAATTCAAACAAGTCACTTGTTAAACATAATACTAAAATTTAGTTATTTCCACGAATATAATTTTCAAACGAGTTTCAATAAATTGTTGTCCAACATTTAAACGTTACAAATTAAAACTGAAAGTTTTACAAGATTTACCTAATTGTATTATCCGACAGACCTAAACCTTGGGCTTGAAATATGAAATGAAGTTCAGGAGAATTGGTCGCGACTCGTGACTCGAGTTTTTAAATTACTAGCTAACGCCTACGACTTCGCCCGCGTGGGTGTCGGTTGTCACGATAAAAAGTAGCTACAATCTCTGTACCAAATTTCATCTAGATCCGGACCTCCATCTTGCAGAAGACCACAGCCAAATAACTACACACAGTGGTGTAGTTGTGTACCTGTGTTTAAGTACAGGTCTCTAGCGCTCATTAAGGGATGAGTTTTGAAAGAAACGTATTCCTATCCCAGGGATAGTCCCATCATAAAGCCCTGGTGTAAAAAAAATGGTTGGCAACACGCTAGAGATACTTCTGGTATTGCAAGCGTCCATAGGCTATGGTAATTGCTTAACATCAGGCTGGCCGTATGCTTGTTTGCCACCTTAGAAAAATAAATCAAAATATAAATTTGTATGACATATATTTTTATCTGTTAGCTTTATTATACTACTAATAATTATAGGAATCATTCTGAAATAAATGTTTATTATTATTATATATCGGCCCTGTACAGCTATTTCCGTTGCCGTGTGTACGTGCAAGGATAGAATAAAATTCAATTTCAACGGACCAACTTTACTGCTCGGCGATTTTTTTCGATCGATTAAACACTAAATATCCAAATATAGGTGTACTTTGTCTGAATTCTAAATTGTATGTTTGTAAAGTCCTTTGCGACAAGGGCAATTAATTGCAAATTGAAGAATTACTTTATTAGACGGTAATCCTACCCTTCTAAAGAAGAACGACGTAACTGCATGACACATGCTATGGGAAAAACGCAAGTAAAGTGTATAATTTTAAATTTATTTTTCCTCAAAACTAGTCTTGCAATTGCGTGGTTCTTTGTAAGCAGGGCAGAATCTAGCCTATGTCTAGCAGGCTTTCGTGTAAGATTCCGAGAGACAATAGCTTTGGGTACTTCAAGAAAGGAGTTATAAGGTTTTGAAAGGGTCGGCAACCCGCAGTGGTATTCCGTAAGAGCAAAAACCGAGCCACCGCAAAAACCGAGCAAAATCCATCTGTCAGATTGAAAATCGGTATTCCGTAAGAGCCCTTTTTGACGTTTAGTCAATAGATTGTGCCGTCCCCGAGCAATCACAACTGTCAATTTTGCGATCACAACTGTCAGTTGTCATCGCTGTTTCTTAGAGAATTAGCCGGCCGCTAGTGATACACCGGCAGGGGTATTCCGTAAGAGCAAAAACCGAGCCACCGCAAAAACCGAGCAAAATCCATCTGTCAGATTAAAAATCGGTATTCCGTAAGAGCCCATTTTGACGTTTAGTCAGTATATTGTGCCGTCCCCGAGCAATCACAACTGTCAATTTTGCGATCACAACTGTCAGTTTGTCATCGCTGTTTCTTAGAGAATTAGCCGGCGGGTATGTCAAGCGTCTATAGGCTACGGTAACTGCTTACCAGCGGGCCGTAAGTTTATTTGCCACCTAAGTACTATAAAAAAGGCAGTAAATAAATTTACAGCTACTAACGATATCGTATCTTAAATTTTAACCATGATTAAGCCATGATGGGCTATCAACGAAAATAAAAGCAAAAAGGCTATTTAAAATCATAACCGTGACGATAAAAACCGAGTCGACCCCTCGATTGAGCATCAAAGATCATAAAGGGTAACGAAGTAAATTTGTTTTCATAAAAATCTAATAAAAATAGCTCTCGTTCTACCAAACACGCGCTGTTGGAGATACGCTTCTTTAGAAACAATTTAATACTTCAATAACTTTATAATATAGTTATTTTCCACATTATTGCGTTTAGGAATTGTATTATTTTTGCAACCTTTTATTTAATTTGCTATGTATTTAGTTTGTATAGTTCACATTGTGCAAGTAAGATTTGAACGACTTCCCGCAGGGGAATCCCGTAAGAGCAAAAACCGAGCCACCGGAAAACCGAGCAAAATCTGGCTGTCAGATTGAAAATCGGTATTCCGTAAGAGTCCTTTTTGACGTTTAGTCAATAGATTGTGCCGTCACCGAGCAATCACAACTGTCAGTTTTGCGATCACAACTGACAGTTTGCCATCGCTGTTTCTTAGAGAATCAGCCGGCCGGTGTTTGGTACGATGAAGCTGCAACGGTTTGAAGATGACCATAGGAACTTTTTCTTCTTTTTCATCTCAGCCTGTTGAAGTCCACTACTGAACGTAAGCCTCTCCCATATGTGTCCACAAAGGCCGGTCTTGAGCGGCCAGCATCCAGTGGCTGCCTGCAGCTTTGACCAGGTCATCTATCCACCTTGTATGAGGTCGTCCCACATTGCGCTTTCCTGAACTTGGTCGCCATTTGAGAACCTTTCTTCTCCATCCATAGGAACTCGTGTGTTTTATATAGCTAGCTGTGTATGCCACATCCATAGTAGGTACCTACTATGGATGTGGCATACACAGCTAGTCTAAAGTAGACCACAGATTATAATCCCATTGGACTTGTATGTCTGGACTTTCTATAACGATCTTACTATCCCAGTCGAATTCCTAAATTTCAAATTGTCGGTGTTGCAAGCATCCATAGGCTACGGTTACTTAGCCGGTCACTCAGGTGGGCCGTATTCTTGTTTGCCTTCTTAGAAGTATAAAAAAACATCTAGTTTTTGCCACTGGTATGTTTACTTTGAGGTGGATTGTTAGGTCTGCGAGGTTAAGCAACTTTAGTATATGAGTAAATTTATAAAACTACAGTAAGAACTTTCCGTGTTTCGGAAATCACGCCATACATTCTGATATAATATTAATACTCTTCACTTATTTCGTATTTTGTTGGCAAAGATTGAAAAAAATTTAAATATTTCATCATTTGAGCACCTACCTAATAAGAGTCTTATGTCTCGAATCTCATTATTAATCTCACAGGCACATGTAAAATTTTCCTTCTTATTGACTCAAAGGAATCTCGAGGAACGCGTCACTGAATAAATTCAATTTATAACAAGAAATATAAAGAATCTCTTGAAGATATTCATTAAAAAGGATCAAGAATATTTGATCCATATTACAGCGCTCTCGGCGGCTTGTCACCGTACTCGTAGAGTGCTCTTAAGACAGCCAGTTGCAAAACACCTAGTGCTTAACAACTTCAGAGATGAGCTTTATTCTAGTCTGAGCTAGGGCACGATACAAGCGAGCAAGCCTGAATAGGGAAGGACCTTACTGAAGGTGGTCTTCAAATGACTACATACAGCGTGTATTCAGCGCTTATTTAAGGATGCGTTTTAACGACACATTTTTCTATCCAAAGAATACTCCATCACTAAACACTGGTCTATATTTTTGGGTCGCCGAAAAAAGAAAAAAAAGTTACGTCTGTAGACTCTGGGATCTAAAATGCTTAGACTTTTTAATATGGAAGCTTGCAATACCAGAGGTATCATTGGCGTATTGCCGACCCATTAGCACCAGGGCTTTAAGATAGAATATCCCTGGGATAGGAAAACGTTACTTTCAAAACGCATTCCTAAATGAGCGCTGGAGACTCGTACTCACACACAGGAACACAACTACATCGCTGTATGTAGTTATTTGGCTGTGGTCTTTTGTAAGGTGAAGGTCCTACCCCAGTCGGGATTTCTCGCTAGTATGGTGCGCTACCTCTCTTAAACTTTGAGACGCTAGTATTAAGATTATGTCGCGTTAGTGTTATATTTTAATAAGATCTCGGCTTGACGTGTACGCTAATGAAAGAGTGAATAGGTTGAATAAAGTTAATGTTATGCTGCGCCTCGTGAAGAATCTTGAGGGAGAGAACTTGAGTACAGTGAATTAATTCTTAGAAGAGACGCTTCAGTGTAGAATACTGACAAGTATTATATTATGACACAGTCTGGTTGCGTAAATTTATACTGACATTATTTTGTACTTTCCTTTCTAAGAGCTTACAAATTGGTACACAGTAAACTATTAATGGGTTAAGGACCTATAATAATAAAATCATTTATTCATTCCACAATTTTTTTAGGGCTAGACAACATAGTTTAAGCTATATTCTACCTTTATGAGAGAGACTGGTGCCTGTTGTTACATAACTGCAATTTTGTTGTCTCTTTGTGAGAGAAATAGTTTTATATAACATACCTGAACCTTAGTTCAAATCAAAGTCACCCAAAAGAGTCGAGTCGAACAAAATAACTTTTCTATTACTTTTGTTACACTGAGGTGCATTAAAAAGGCACACAGATTTACAAACCAAAATCTTTAATTTATTTTAAATCGTCGACGATTCGCAAAATGCTTTTAAGCTCTAGTGGCCTGGCACGTTGGTTTTCGTCCATTGATATCGAGATGCCTAAGCTCATATAGCACGAGCTTGATGCGTGCAGAAAAACAGGCCTATTTTTGCTCTATAATTATATAAATAGTAGCTGATGCCCACGGCTCCACATAAAACGCCTCTGTGCGATTTCAGACTATAATCTATCTCTGTGCCAAATTTAATCCAGATCCGTTCAGTAGTTTTTACGCGAAAGAGTAACAAACATCCATATATTAGTAGGATAGTCATAGTTTAGTGGAAAAAGGAGAGGACATTAAAGGCTGAACATATTAATAATTGGACCATCTTCTTCTTCTTACTCATCATTTGGTTAGTGGCCAATCTCTGTTAGAGTTATTTAGACCGCCTAAATTTTAGGCTCTTGTCGTCATTTAACGACTGTTAACAGTTGAGTCCGAACTTTAACGGGCTCTCCGAAACACGTAGACACACAGATAATATTCCACTATGTGGTCACCCATCTATAGGGTTTCTGCGCCCTTGGTAGCTTAATCCGCTGATCGTTTACCAAACAACGAGTGCACCTGGCTATGAGCACCTCGAAGTTTGAAAGTGAATTGATCAATAACATTTATTACACCGGCCGGTGGTCGTCAATTAATTTAATTATGTTTGTCAATTAATTTAATGGCTGACTTGTTTTATGTAATTGGTAATTGTATTTCATAAATTTGACATATAAATTGGCTTAACGAAATAACTGATTATAGTTATCGAAGTTTTTTGAAAAAGAATAATGGCCGAAAATTTTTGTCCTAATTTGTACGATATTATCAGTTAGTATCGTACTTGAAGTAAGGTTCTCTTGCGAAATGTTTGAAACTTCGGGGGTTTGTATGTATTGGGGTCAGAGCTAACAAGATGAGGGGTTTCTTTAATATCATGTTCTCTGACAAGTACATGCCTGTACCTTTACGGGTACATATTTGAAGGGTTCAACTTTTGAACTGTTGTTCAGATTTGTATATCGTGAGCCGTGTCCATGTTTTTTATGCTTTTAGGTTATTATAATATATATAAAATCATTTTCAGATTAAAATTCTATAGACTAACAAACGTAGTTTTAGTTTTTTGTACTCTTGAGGAGGCTTATGTCCAACAGTGAACTGCGATAGGCTGATGATGATGATATTACGTAAAACTGTGTTAGTAACTGCTTTACTAGCACTCAAACTCAAAATTCATTTAGGTTACAAAGTAACACTTATGAAGGTCATAAATTATGAATAAGCCAGAAAGATGATGTCAGCAAAATTTTCCTACGGCTAAATCACTGACGTGGAGCCTTGAGAAGAACTAGCAAGAAACTCAGGTCACTCTTTTTAATCGCCAGATAGTTACAATCTTTTGTAAAATACAAGTATGGTGCTCGCTTCGCTAACTCGTTCAACTAACACAGTAAAAGAAAACCATCAAAACGCATCAAATATAATTTTAACAAAAAAAAACCGACTTCAGTACGGCAAGTTGTAAAATTTTCAGATATTTGTTTGTTACAATCGAATAAAATCGACTGAGCGTCGGGCTGAACACAGGTCAAGTAGGTATTAAAAGCAATATTTAATCTGTGCAATCCGCGCTCAATTCATTCACGTCATTATTTCTTATTAATAGTTGCTTAGCAACAATAACCGAAACTTATCTAATCGCCATCAGTAAAATACTTATTATTGAAAAGTTCAGATGGCCATCTGTGGTCTTCTTCATCAGTTTTACTTCACCAAATTACACTTTCTGAATGCAAATGATTGATTAGTTGTTAAAAATATTGAAATTGCTATATGTGTGCCTATAACTTTTGAAGAGTTCCCTCAATTCCTCATGGATCCCATCATCGGAACTTTCTTTTGATGATAATGGGACCAAACTGGAAGTATGTCCAGTCAGACAAAAAAATAATTTTTCAAATCGGTTCGTAAATGACGGAGTTATGCGGTAACAAACATTAAAAAAAAAAAAAAAATACACACGAATTGATAACCTCCTCTTTTTGAAGTCGGTTAAAAATAGACGTCATTGTGTCGTTTAGAAACAATACAACAATTAAAAACTATCACAACATATTAAATTAATTCGTGTTCCAAAGTACACTCGAGTACATTAACTTCTGTCTTACAAAGACATTTTTGTAACAAAAACGTCTTTCGACGACGTCTAGTTAACACTATCTCAGAAACCAGATGTACAGTCACGTCGAATTGCGTTTTCTATTCTTATTGCACCATTCCACGTACGAACGGCCAAGTACAAAAGCTTATTGAGATTTTTATTTTAAAAACGTTACATCGCGAACGTTCTGAAAATAATTCGTGCAGAAATAGGTTTAGCTTAATGTAATTGGAAGTGGGTTTCAATTTGAAATCGCGTGTTCAATTTAATTGAGACATGTTATTTTTAGTTTCATTTGAATATAATTTACTCGTGATTCATTAGGAAATAGGACAAGTCAATTTTCACGCACTGACATCTTTTTATTCGTAATAAAGTATATGTATAACTGTAACGTTTTTATGTTACAGTGGATTCGATATATTCTATTAAATTCGTACCATAAGGCAGAAATATAATACTGTTTGTTTTCCAACCTTTAAATTTATTACCATAAGACTAAAATTTGGTTGGTGGTGACCTTTGCTCACACACAGTAACACAACTACACCGCTGTGTGTAGTTATTTGACTGTCTTCTGTAAGGGCCTTCTTCAGTCGGGATTGACCCCTCAATTTTGTCGTCATAAAATAAAAATTGCAAAATTATTTTTATTACTTTAACTATTAACCTTTACTTTAACTATTAACCTATAACAGAAAAAAAAACAAACTATAAATATGTATATGGCCGTTTCTAAACTTACTTTATAACAGCCATTTATATACGAATATAATGCGAGTAATATACTCATAATTTACAAAGTGGGTATGAGATTTAAAATTAGTAGTCCTATTGTATTGTGGGTCTAAAACTATGAGTACTTATTTAACTTTTCGAGCATTACCAACTCAGATATCAGACAAACATTTGTTATCGGACAAACAAAATGGTTAATTTCGGTTTAGAATTCTAAAAATAACTTTAGCTAGAAAAAAAATGTTTGATTATATAATAAGAAAGATTTGAGAGATAAGGTAGATAGTAAGGTCTCAATGCAATTGAAGCAACCTGTTTGGGTGAGTATCTTCACTCTTAAGTAACAAAACTGTTGGGTGGAGAGGTCCCTTTATCCTGCAATTTTACATGATAATATCCCTAAACAGATAGAACTAACACTTTTTTCTGGCGAGTAGTGATTTTTAGCTTCTTAGGGAAGCAGCCGATGAAACTTTGCCTTTTAGACTAAAAGTACAGCGTTTATCTTATTTTACAACATCCATAAGCTGCAGAAAATTCAAGCAAGCCGAATGCTTTTTTATACATTTAGATCTTAAAATGATACTCAAGAATATTACAAAAAATTGACATTACACGATTTGTCTGCTGCCAATTCAATGACAAGTGTAGATTCATAAGGACTAGCTTAAACTTTAACGTTCACAAACACCAACAATAACAGAATAAAGTTAGGTTTTCATTTTAAATTAGTACCTAGGTTTTTAATTCTGTCCCACGTCGACCTCTTTGGTCTGTTTTGAGATACCGTTAATCATTTTCTCATCCCAAAAACGTCCAATTCTGGACATAGGCTTCCCTCGAAGGATTTCCACAAAATTTGGTCCTCTGACCATCAGTTGCAACTTTCACTAGGTCGTCAGTCCACCTTGATTTTAAAATGTTACAAGTAATATTTTAAAATCAAGGTGGCAGGCAGGCTGCAAACAAGCATACAGCCTGTCTGTTCATGTTAAGCAGTTACCGTAGCCTATGGACGACGCTTGCAATACCTACCAGGCTATCACGTCTAACGTCTATAATAACACTCTTTTTTTCACAATAGAATTATTGTCAAATCATCAATTAAAACTACCAAAGCTAACATTCAGTTACAAAGCTATTCAATCCAAACTCCCTTTACAATATTCTGTATACAAAACACCGTTACACAAAGGAAATAAAAGCTCTTTTCATATAACACTTGTGCGCCTGATTGTACCTATCTACAGCACTGCCAACGTGTCTCATGGGTAATGAAAAGAAGTGTCCCTTGTAACAAAAAGCTTATATTACCTACCGCTTTAGTTATTTTTAAAAAAGAACACAAAATTAAACACGTTCGGGAAATCTTAAACCTAAAAGTAGGGAGGCAAAGAGAACTAAACGAACATTTTTATGTTATGTTCATTGTTTGAATTTTGTGTTCGAATTATTTTATATTTTTTACTGAAATTTCTATATATAGAGGTTGGTGTTTTTTTTTAATGTGAAAATCGGAAAACCACGATACACGGAAGCGTTTACTAGTCTGTAGTTATTTTATCTTATATGGAGCATCCCTAGGCCAGGACTCTTTCCTCCCTCTTTGATTAGGCGTGATGCTATAGATTTTAACTTCTGTAAGTTTTTATGCCAGTTACACTAAATTTAGAAAGTTATTGAATAAAAATAACCTTTTTATTATTCAATGATTGTTTGCATGTTTTTGGAACGCTGATTTTCCAATTTAAACTTTATCATGTTAAATTTAATTTTAAAAATAGAAGATAAAAAAGAAATATTGAAATTTGAAAGTCAAATAAAAGATTACATTGACATAAATTCAAAAATAGAACATCACAAACAATTGAATAATAAATTCCAGCGTCTCGCTCACGTGACGTCATCGGTGATACAATTTTCTTATTTTTCCCCTCACTCAAGCAAATGGCGGTAATGTTAAGCTTGTTTATCGACACACGTATGCTCTCCGGTCTGTCCGT
Source organism: Trisateles emortualis (assembly GCA_947095525.1). Taxonomy (NCBI): domain Eukaryota; kingdom Metazoa; phylum Arthropoda; class Insecta; order Lepidoptera; family Erebidae; genus Trisateles; species Trisateles emortualis. Next base: position 14,346,247 of record OX352742.1, on the reverse strand, counting down.
CTGTACTCTCAGAATAATCCAATAAAAACAATGGCGGAATAACGTAGCTCGTTTTTGTTGCTTCAAAGAAAATGGTGATATGAACAGGAAATTGTGCTACCAATATTGTCATATTATATTCCTATGTTGCGTTAGTAAAATGTAATCAAAATAAGGTCATTATAATTATATTGTTTACTAGCTTTTTCGCGTGTATTCACTTGCTTGGTATATTGATATGGAGTAGTCTATGTCACTCGGGAATAGCGTAACTTTGTTCTATTTTTTAGTTTTGATTTCCAGATCGGGCCAAAAATGGATGCCCGAAGTTTCGATATCGACTGTGTTTGACTTCTACATGCACTGCGCAAATCCTTATAATATATGAATGTCAAAATATTGAAGCCTGCTATTCTCGCTATTCCATTATACCGACGTAGTTTTGAAAACACCAAACATTTTGAAGTAAACATAATATATCTATCTCTTTTACTCTTGTATTTTAGCACGACGACATAAATTCGAAATGACAGAGACAGTGCTATACTACTTGCGTCGACAAGCTCGGTGTTGCATTCCAATATGAAAAACAAAAGACGCTCGAGCATATGACCGGCGTATTACATGGTTTTGGTAGCACGTTTTCGCGGTTATTGCTCATCTTGTGGAACACATATATATTCATTATATAAATGCTCATATTCACGTAGGTATAGGTCTTACGCCTGATCTCTCTCCGGTCGGGTTGCATTGCCAGTTGCAGTCCCATCCGAATTTAAAAATAAGTAAACAAAGAGAGCACTTGCACACACACACTCACATACACTTGTGAATAATAATATCTCCCGCTAAGATTGTTAATTTCCGTCAAAATTTACCGCCGTGACTACAAATACAATGAAAAAATACCATCGAGAAAACAGGAATCGTTCATCTTTGGCATGCGTTATTCTGATAAAATAAAACATATTCGGTCGCACACACATACGTAACATTAACCAATTTATTCCGTCAACCAACACAAAGGCAATGTGCCGGTACATCGGTACACCGACAATCAGCTTATATTCGTCTCGTAACAAAACAGGCCTTGGCGCGTAAATGTATACTTGTATATTCTCTATGACATACACAAAAAAGTTTTGCTGTCAATCTTTTTCTGTCCAATTTTTTTAGCTCTACTTTTAAGCCCTTACACGGTCAATTTTATTAAAGAGAAATTAATTTTCAAAATTGTAATTTCATCATCTCAGCCAAAAGATGTTCACTGCTGGACATTATTAGGCATTTAGTTGTTAATAATTTGAATTGTTCTTCGTTTGTCCACAAGTTCTGTCCCACATTCCAAAAAAATCTTAGTTTGTCCCCTACCACTATTGGAGTATTGCTTTACAAGAGGCAAGAGAGTGTATTTATGAATATTATTAGGGTTACATCAATGTTGTAACCATGTAACAAAATAGCATAGCATGTAATATGAGGCTTTAGATTTAGTTGTAGATATAATATCTAAGTAGATTATGTGCCTACTCTCTGTAAATTATTTATATTAACTGTTTGTCTTTAAAATAAAAAAAATAATCTCTCATGACAAGGGCGCTTGTACACCAGCGGTTTTCGAATTTCGAACACTGCCGCGTCCCGCTCGCTACGTTGCCAGCCCGAGGTATTACTCGAAGCGCTACCATTTTGAGGCGCTCCTAATGAAGCGCTCCTTTTTTATTCCTCGGAGCGCACCTTTTAGGAGCGCTCCCGATAGCAAATAAAAATATTAAAATTTTATTCCTCCTAAAAGGTGCGCTCCGAGGAATAAAAAAGGAGCGCTTCATTAGGAGCGCCTCAAAATGGTAGCGCTTCGAGGAATACCTCGCCAGCCCGTACTTACATGCCAACTGAATAGGTACTGAGCTATAGGTATTTATTTTGACAATTTGTGGCAGTATCCTCACTATATAGAGAGAGATTATTCCTTCCTATTTATTTCTCATCTTTTTAGAGTAATGTTAGTAAAAATTCACGTTTTTTATCTTCTTTTATCGATGTGCAAAGTCATAAACTTCCTATGTGTACGGTATTGAGATCAACTCGTGCATAAATAAACGTGAACTGACTGGAGATCCTTTGGGATTTTGTTGTTATACTCTATGGCAATCTAGTTAATGACTTGCTATATCATCAGAGTATAGAACAAGTACTATATGAGAAACATTGGCTGCGGTTCAGTTTGTATTCCATTTTGTATATTGGGAAGGGTGTTTGACCTTCACGTTTTGCCAGCTATGTAAGTACTGAAGTTTTATGAAGTTGGAGGTGAGGCTATAGCCAAATACCGAGCATAATTTTTGACTCTGTCTTCAAATGATTATTATTTTGAGTCCGTAAAGGTCTCTCGCGACACAGACCAGTCACAGTATTTCTTAGTAAAATAATCTTAAAAATATACTTTATTAAATTTGAACTTATTTAATATAACACATACAGCCTGTGATACAAGTTTTCACTTAGTTATCTATACTTAATATTATAAAGCTGAAGAGTTTGTTTGTTTGTATGTTTGGTTGAACGCGCTAATCTCAGAAAGTACTGGTTCGATTAGAAAAAATCTTTTTTTTGTTTAATAGTGCATTTATCCAGAAATGCTATAGGCTATATAACATCACGCGATGGTCAATAAGAGCGGAGCAGTAGTGAGATATGTAGCAAAATCGGGGAAAATATCCCAAATTACCAAGCGGACGAAGTCGCGGGCGACCCTTACTTATTTTAGAAGACCGTGTAAATTTCACACGTTATGTTAGTGCAAATTTTGCCTGCCAGGGGCGCTAGTGTGTTACTTATCAACAAAACAATATCATAAAAAAGTGTTGATAATTTTATTCTTGAAATAACTTAACGATATTCTAAACAAGAATGTTTTATACATTCAAATGTCCTCCATTAAGTCGGGTGGTGGGCAGCATGTTCCCTGTCAGACCCGAGCCCGTCTCCCACCCGGATTATTAGCCGGACAACCTTCCAATATAGTCCACTAAGCCTTACAACTGACGCTCTTAACTTGAAATATTTTAGTGGTACAACACAATTAATTTGAAGGGTAAGGTGTTTGGTCATCCTGAATCTTGTCCGAGATTGTAACAAGTCAGCACACGTATTATAATAGCAACCCATATATATCCCACTGCTGGGCACGGGTCTCCTCTCCTCTATCAAGAGAGAGAGAAGGTTTAGGCCTTAATTTACGTACGCTGGCCTAATGCAGGGTGGTGAATCAGACATGTCTTTATTATTACTTCTAAGACAATGTGGGTTTTTTACGATGTTTTCCTTCACCGTTAGCAGATGGCAAATTATTTGATTAGTATTACCTATAATCTCCACAAAGTGAAATTCACCCGGGATCGAACCCGCACTTTTTCGTGCAAGTCGGTTACTTTCCCACTCGGTCACCAAGTCAATGCATGTATGTATGTCCTCTATGCATTCCCAAAACATTTATCCGATTGCATTGATATGCAGTATAATATTTGCGTCATAATAAAATTGTATGCATTTAATACAAGACTATCATATCTCAAAAGAAAGCAACATATTTCTAGAATACTAAGATCTGTACCAGTGCCATTTTAAACTTCGTAAAATTTGAATAGCGAAAATTCTTGTAAGTATTCCTCCTTTTCTCGTTCTCTTTTCAAATATTTCACTGGCCAGCTTTTAAAATAACATTTTTCAATTCTTTTGTTCCCTTTCTGAAGTATTCATTAGCAAGTTAAAAAGTTAGAAATTAATAACGGTATCTTTCGGAGGGTATCCCCGAAAGGGGTTGCCAGATTATAAGATACTGACTAATTAATTATGGGGTATTACTCCTATTTCGCAGTTGCTCTCAATTTTGAGAATGAATCTATGGTTATTTATCAGTTTGAGACCGTGCCAGAGGATTTTCGCTTCATCAAAATATAATAATATGATTTATTATTTGTTGTGTATAGATGCAGAAAGTTATTATAACAAAGCTTAACATTTAGTTAGTGCTTAAGTGCTCACTTAGGAACTTTAAGGAACCTTTGTGCAGAATTTGGCTATTGGTTCTGCGATTATGAATCAGTTTGACTAACTGAGCACAAGAAGTCAGCACAAGAATTATAGGTAGATACTAGCTGACCCAGCAAACGTTGTTTTGCTACTTAAATATAGGGGTTGATCGTAGAGGGGGGAAAATTAAGGGTTGTATGTATTTTTCAATGTTTAATCATAAAACATTAAAAACAAAAAAAAAACAAAAAAATAAAAATAATAATTTAGGGGTGGACGACCCTTAACATTTAGGGGGATGAAAAATAGATATGCACACAAAATTTCACAAAAATCGGTCGAGCCGTTTCGGAGGAGTTCAAAGTTGAACACTATGACACGAGAATTTTATATATTAGATTATGTAAAGATTGTATGAGTATAACAACTCTTCTAGACAAGAGGCATAAAGTATGAAGTAAGTAACTCAAATATATGGGATTTGACACAAGTTTACAAAAAGGAACGTTCGAATATTTTTTGAAATAAATAAATTCTTTTTGCTATTTATGCTGTAAATACTTTTTAATAATTTAAAAAACAATGGAACGCTCCTGGTCAACAAACTTTTTAAACAATACCTATAAGTTTTTATAACGACTAATGGAAGGTTATTATCTAATAGCAAAACTTAACCATTATTAAAATATAAGATAGCCATTACCACAAGCTTTTAACTTCACCTAGTTCTTATAAAATAACCAGTGTAACAAAATATAAGGTTTATTAATATTTAAGGTGTTTAGTATACTGTATGTGTGTACGGCGTTTTGTTATTATGGCAACCTTCGAGTCGTGGAATTAACGCATGCCGTAGAAGCTTTGTCTCGGTAACTGTGTTTATATGAAAATTTTGCGCTAGGAAAATGTTCAAATTACGCAGCGAAGACAATCTTGTATAATAACTTGAATAACATGTATTGGAGGCAAGCTTAGTTGGTTTACAAAGTTTAAGTAAAGGTTTTACTTTTGTTACGGTGTTTGAATTTTGATGGTAAAGTTGTTTAGGTTTTTATATATTAGTAGCTGTTGCCCGCGGCTCCGCCCGTGTGGATGTCGTAAATTAATAAAAAAATATAAAATTTCTAAAATAAAAGTATCCTAAGTTACTCTTTATTACATCAGCTATCTGTCAGTTAAAGTCCCGTCAAAATCAGTACGGCCGTTTCGGAGATTAGCCGGAGCAGGCAAAAATTCTAAAACATGTTATTTTAGTAGGTATATGTACCGTCAATACATCCATATGCATTCAACAAAAAGAGGTTATTTTAATGTTACAAACAGACAATCCAATTTCACTCAGTAGTCAGATTATATTATCTGCGTAGGACATGTTAAAGTGCACAAATGTGTGCGTAAACATAGGTAGACTCTCTATTCTTTCAGCCACATACGATAAAACGCGGACAGAAATGAAACACGACCTGAGGGATCAAGCGTATTTTTCAAAAAAACGGAGAAAGAGCCCTCTATTAGATGTCCTCGCTTTTTGATAAACTTTTATTGGTCTGCATTTTGATTTTAATAAATATTTCCTTCTTTTTTTACTATTATACGACTTCGGTAGCAAACAAGCATACGGCCCACCTGATGTTAAGCATTTACCGTAGCCTATGGTCGCTTGCAATACCGAAGGTATCACTTGCGTGTTGCCAACCCATTTTTTTACACCAGGGCTTTAAGATGGGAGTATCCCTCGGATAGAAATACGTTTCAAAACGCATCCCTAAATGAGCGCTGGACACCTGTACTCACACAAAGCAACACAACTACACCGCTCTGTGTGGTCCCGCTGTAGTCTTCTGTAAGGTGGAGGTCCTTCCCCAATCGGGCTTGCTCGTTAGTATATTGCCCTACCTCTCTTAATTCTTCTTCTTACCTTCGCTCCTCTTTCTTTTACTCTAGATCATTACTCATATCACCCACACATCTTCAAAAAACAAAATCGACTCAGTAATCTAACCTCAAAATTCGTACTCAATTTAATTCGTACAATACAGACTATTGTTTCCCTTTACTGCCTATATAATAATATAAACGTTCACACATATTTACACTTCAACGCACAGGCACAAAGCACTAATATTGACTTAACGCCGCAAATCCGTGAACATCGCCGTGGGTATGAACACAAAAACCATCAGAGTATCACATATAATCTCCTCATGGCATCCAAACGTTGCTTCTGTATAATATAACGGTAATTATGCATTTTGCATGCGTGAAATAAGCTTACAAGACCCCGGAGATTGCCTTGTTTTAACTTGAATTTATAAATTTAAAGATGGTTCTTGCTACGTGTTATTTAAGTTTGTTTAATAAACTTAAGGTATGTTGTCTTGTAAATTACCATCATCATTGTCTTGGTCGAAAAAATTTAATGTCCACTGCTGGACATAGGCCTCTACCAAAAATGTCCACGTGTGACACCATGTGGACTGAAAATTTTATTTAGTTATGTTGCTTTCAAGTTTATCTAAATAATTATTTTTGCTGAAAAACTACGATATTACTGCTATCTTAGGTCTTAAAAGCGTGGCCTAATTACAAACTAGTTATTTTTATGAGAAGAACTAGTATGTAATTTAGGCCAGTCTACTTTCAGGCTAGGCTAGTTCAGTAACAAAGGCCAGGCCAGGCCTTTTTATTAAACTAGCCTTAGGTAAATTGACTGACATCATATTTCTAGCTTCGCTGTTACTTTCAAAACTTAAACAAATATAAATTAATTATGAATTTGAGTTTGAAAAGCCGCACTCACATTCAACATTTTTATTCACAAATTCCAAATCCTATCCTGTAACAAACTGAACAAAAATATAACATACCCACAGTGCTTCATGTAACTAAGTACGTGAATTCGTCACTTGCGTGTAATCCTGTTGTCAAGAGTCTGAAAATTGCTCTCGGTCGGTGTTATTGTCAAGATTTGAACTACCGTCCATTGTGGAGAATGACCCTCCCGAAGTCCCGACTTAGTATTGTGTTGCGTTTAGATCTTACTGGCAAGCGAGTACATTGTTATTTCTTTGCAATGTTATCTGTGACAATGCAATTCACAATTCAATTCATTGTATAAATTGTACATCTAAGATCTATCTATATAGATATTACTTTTCCTCTTGACTGATTGATTTATCAACGTAGATTCTAAACCGCTAATCGCTACAAATTTCATAATTAAAATTTAGCACAAATGACGTAAGATTCATTATATTATCCATTATAATTTAATCCCTAAACGGGTACAAAATGGTTTAACCTGAGTGAAGTCTGGGCAGTCTGAGTAAAGTCTTAAATATTTATATCTGAAATAAGGTACCTATTTTAAATTATGTATAGTTATATTTTGACGGCATGTATGTGGTTAGTTCGCACATTTACCACAGGGTTACATTATAATAGACACAAAAGAGAGTATCGGATACAATAATAACCCAATAGTATCTATTCACGAGAGATAGAACCAAACATAAAAAAAATCTTATAAAATATTTGTATTCCTTAGCGTTAGTAGTGATAATTTAAGATAAACTTTTTCTGGTGTTACAACATATAGGATCCACAAGACGCCTGTAATACTACTAGTATTGTGTGCGGTCTATTTCTTGTCACCACAAAATAATACAATGCTACTTCGTTGACAATCAAACTTCTGACAATAATCAAATTATTCCAACTTTGATTGGATGAACTTTCCCACTCAACTGTCTACTATCCTGAATATAATCAAGTACACTCTCTCGTATAAACACAGCAGTTGTGTAAGCCAGCAAATGGCGGGATTTCTGGAGCACACTACCTGTACACATGTGTCGGTTCACTTTTTAGCGGTCCCCGGTATAATGGCCGCGACATATTGTGAAGATCCCCCATTGTTGATAACGATGTTATTTAGTTGGGGCATTTTGTGACAATGAATAGACAGGTGTTGGAGTTTGGGATACCGTTTTATTTCAACGTAGACCGACGACTGCAGACTTCCAGGTCGAGATTTGGTCCATTAGTATTTCTTTTATATTACTTGGGTGGCAAACAAGTATACGGCCCGCAGGATTTTCTCCCGTGACAAAGGACTTGCACTCTAGAAGGCGTCTTTTAAAATAAAATTCAAAAAAAAAATCGGACAAGAATCACCCAGAGTGTAAAAGTTTGACCGGCAATAGGCTCGCCCCCATATATTATATATATAATATTTTGGTCTCAGGGGGTAATATGGGTTATTTGAAAACCAATTTTCGTAAGTATTTTTTTATTCCATTTTATAATTTTCCACCCCACACTTTAAAAATTACAGGGGTGCGGCTTCGGCACAGTTTTTTTACGACTTCATATACATATAATAATAGCAACCTATAAATGTCCTACTACTGGGCACGGATCTCCTCTCCTTTATCAAGAGTGAAAGAGTGTAGGCCTAAATTCACACACGCTGGCCTAATGTGGGCAGAATTTCTTCTAAGACATGTGGGTTTCCTTACGATGTCCTTCACCATTAGCAGATGGTGATTCATTTGATTAGTTTAAATAAACAGCACAACGAGAAATTCACATTGGTGGTGCCACCCAGGTTCTAACTTGCACACGACATTTTACAACATTACACGCTAGTAATAACTCTGGTATTGCAAGCGTCTATTGGCTGTAACTGCTTAACATCAGGCGGGCCATATGTTTGTTTGCATTGTATTACATTAAGATCGGCAGGGGTATTCCGTAAGAGCAAAAACCGAGCAAAATCTGGATGTCAGATTGAAAATCGGTATTCCGTAAGAGCCCTTTTTGACGTTTAGTCTATAGATTGTACCGTCACCGAGCAATCACAACTGTAAATTTTGCGATCACAACTGTCAGTTTGCCATTGCTGTTTCTTAGAGAATCAGCCGGCCGCTCAGCCGTTTTAGTCGTATAAGCGTAACAAACAAACAAACTCACTTTAGCATTTACAAAAGTATAGATGTGCTCTCTAACTCTTTGTAGAGAGTGGAAATAAAGTAGGAAAGATATGTTGCAATCTTGAAGACCACTTGGCCAAAAGCCAATCATAGTAATGCACTAAAGGAGATAAAACTGACTCCAGCCTGCACTTTAGATGCACTAGAGTTACTAGGTATTACAAAGTGACGGAAGCAAGGCAAATGTGAACGAAGCGTTCGCTTCTACTCTATACAATATTGCTATAGTAAAATACCGAAAAATCCTAAATTTGTTTAGAATAAAAGTAAGAACATTAAACCGACTTCAAAAAGCTAAACAACTGAATACAAATTGAAATCGGTACTATGCTCATCCTGTCATCCTTTGAAACCGACTTCAATCTGTATGCAGTTATTTTTAGCTTTTTAAAGTCGGTTTAATTTTTCTATTTTTAGTGATAAAATAAAATAAAAAACATTGTCAATACCTGTAACATTTGAGGGTTGCCCTCAATTTCCCTGGGAATTCATCATCAGATCCTGACTTGGTGCCAATGGGACCACCTCAAGAGTATATTCTTTGAAATAAAAAAAGACCACAAATAGCGAAGAAATCTGTGAACAAACATAAAAAATACATATAATCGAACATAGAACTTCCTCCTTTTTTGAGGTCGGTTAAAAAATAATATAACCTAATTTCACTGTGTAGTTTTTCGTGTAAAATTAGGGATACCTAATGGCGGTTCTGCCCGTCGGCTTCCGCAGAATACCACCCATATCCTTGCACGATTGGTTCAGTGGCATAAGTGGTTACCTCGCAATGCACGGCGTGTTGTGGGTTCGATATCCAAACGGGACAAAAATTGTGTAATTCATAAATGATTGTCCCGAGTGTCCATTAATTGTATGTTTGTAAAGTCCTCCGCGATACAGAGCTTGTTCCCTAGTGCGGGAGTTTTCTAAAAATAAAGTACTTCTGGTATAAGAACTAATGAGTTTTTTACTGTCATCTTTTGCAGAATCAACACAACAGCCATTTCATGTTAGCAATTCAAAAGTAGTTTATATTTCACAAACTCTTCGAGTTTAAATTGAAAATTAATCGTTACTGGAGTGCTATGACTAATGGACGTACAAAATGAAAATGTTCTGAGCATTTCTATCGTGGAATAGCTTTTTCGACTAAAATATGTTTTATGCAAGCTTAGTGTCTTATTTATATAGATCGACTAGCATCTCGCTCCGGTCTTGCCCGGGTAAAAATATCTAAATCTTATATATATATATTTCTTGTGTGCGTGTGTATGTCACTGAACTCCTCCTAGACCGCTGGACCGATTTTGATGAAATTGTGTGTGTGTGAGTGTGTTCGGGTAGGGCTCCGGATGGTTTAGATTCACAATTGGACCCGGTAGGTGGCGTCGGTATATCAGCTTTTTCAGGCAGGACGACGTCTGACAGGTCCACTAATCTATATATATAAAAGCTGACTGACTGACATATCAACGCAGGGCCTAAACTATAAGGGTTAGAAACTTGAAATTTTGCACAGGGGTTCCTTTTATAACGTAGGGAAGCACCAAGAAAGGATTTTGAAAATTCATCCCCTGAAGGGGGTAAAACGACGGTGCAAAATTATTTTTCTTTTTAAATACAACTTCCGCACTAGAGAACAAGCTCTGTGTCGCAGGGGACTTTACAAACATACAATTAACGGACACAAATTACACCCAGACTCAGAACAATTCTTTGTGGGTCATACAAAGTTTTGTCCTGTGTGGGAATCGAACCCGCACAGCAGGCGCATACTGCGACCACTGGACCACCGAGGCTGTCAAGAAATGAGTATGGAACGTTTTTTGAAGTTATTCGAGTGATATTAACCAAACTTTACCTCTTTATAATATTAGTATAGGTAATATAATTTGTATATAGGGATATATATATATATATATATATATATATATATATATATATATATATATATATATATATATATGCGGCGAATTTTCGATTTCCTCCATATATTTGCATCCAAACTCCATTAAAACACGCCCTCTAGATTTATTGCTGACTCCGTAATATAAACTCATGAGTAATAAATCGTATAATCTGATCTTTACATTCCAATTTTTATTTTGAGTTTAAATATAGACCTTCAATAGAATTATAATATGTATGTGAGTAATATTCGGATTTTAAGAGTTCCGAGATGTTTTATGAAAAAATACTTTTCACATACACGTACGTTTTTTTAATAGAAAAGAATCTTTGACATATTCCCTTTCAAATTTATTTTATTAAACTCTAGCTGTTGCCCGCGGCTCCCGCGTGGATGTCGGTTAGCGCGATTAAAAGTAGCCTATGTGCTATTCTAGACTATAATCTATCTTTGTGCCAAATTTTATCCAGATCCGTTCAGTAGTTTTTGCGTGAAAGAGTAACAAACATACACACACACAAAAATACAAATCTGGCCACTTTATGATATTAGTATAGATGATATAAGCGAACAAGCCTAAATTAGAAAGGACCTCCATACAGAAGACCACAGGCAAATTACTACACTCAGTAGTGTAATAGAATTCCTTTGCAAGGTACAGGTCTCTAATGCAGGGATGCGTTTTTCGATACATTTCCTTTTTTCTTTCGTTTTACATTTTTTTAATATTCCAGATTTTACAAGCATACATAGGCTACAATAACTGCTTGCCATCAGTCGGGCCGTATGCTTGTTTGCCACTAGTAGATATAATAAAATAAAGATACAATTTTTTGCAGGCTCTCTTTATATGTAGCGCTTAGGCATTAACTTCTAAATCTACAGCCAAATAAACAAAACCTTTCATCAAATATCACGTGTCTCTTTGAAACAGGAATGAGTATCAATGTACATATTATGACGTCATCTACGTATACGATACTCGAAAATCCAAATCACACGTGAAAGAAATATTTAATCAAGTCGAAAATCTTTTAAGCCTGTTCGAGTTTCGTCAGCATATTACACCAGTGTCAAATGTCCCGGGTAACGGGAGGCCCAGACGGTGAAAGCCTCGGCGAGAATTAGTTGATCAAGCAACTCGACCTCCTTTGTTGACTCCACTCGTTACTTGAGAATAGGGACGAGGTTTGTGGTTATCTGTGGTTTGAACCCTGATTTAGTCGATAGTATGATGCTCGAGATTTTATGAGAATAAAACATGTCATTTGTCAATATATCTTAAGCTAGCAACTGATCTAAATATCACTTGAAAGTAATGCACTCGTACCATGTTACTACGTGAGCATTGGTTTAGCCAATCCGGCAAGCGTTTAATGGTTTTAAGTGTTACTTCACAAGATATTTTGATCACAAATAAATGCGGAGTTCGGCTAAAAACTTATTTTGTACTTAGGTGACAAATATACGGCTAGTCTGATAGTAATCAGATTATAAAATTAAGATTTACCACACACTAAAAGGCGTAAAAATATGTTAATTCCCTATAAAGATAACTTTAGTTATCTTACTCAGACTAATAGAATAAGATAGACGGAGCGTGTAGAACTCGCGCGTGAAGCCGCCAAAAGTCATACTAAATAGCAATGTCATACGTTTTCGTTTTCGCGCGCAGTCGATTTGAACCGCTAAGAAGTATTTTTACAACGTTTTACTACACAATACGGCATTATAATAATATTTTGTCAAAACGTGTTTAGACGTGCGTACTCACTAGCGGCTCAAATCGACTGCGCGCGAAAACGAAAACGTATGACATTGCTATTTAGTATGACTTTTGGCGGCTTCACGCGCGAGTTCTACACGCTCCGTCTATCTTATTCTATTAGTCTGAGTTATCTTAATGATAATGTGAATCAATTTGTAATATTCGAAGGGAACAAGGAAAGAATTGACAGCTTTTTTTTTCAAATTGTAGTTTGAAAATTAAATGGAACAGTAGTCAACATCATAACTATATTTATTTCCATATATTACAACATATCTAATAACATATATATACCACAAGCATCAAAATACTGTTATAACTTAAATAAAAGATGCGAAATACAAATTTATTATGTGGAAATTTCCTAACTACGTTTTTGATAATAAATCCCTTGTTGCTTTTTTTTTTTTTTTTTTTTTTTTTTTTATACTACTTGGGTGGCAAACAAGCATACGGCCCGCCTGATGTTAAGCAGTATCCGTAGCCTATAGACGCTTGCATTACCAGAGGTATCACTTGCGTGTTGCCAACCCATTTTTTTACACCAGGGCTTTAAGATGGAAGTAACCCTGGGATAGGAATACGTTTCTTTCAAAACGCATTCCAAAATGAGCGCTGGAGACCTGTACTCACACACAGGAACACAACTACACCGCTGTGTGTAGTCATTTGGCTGTGGTCTTCTGTAAGGTGGAGGTCCTTCCCCAGTCGGGCTTGCTCGCTAGTATGGTGCCCTACCTCTCTTAAAACATTTAATATAAAAGTAATTGCCACGTATGAACCCTCCTTTATAATCAAATGTGTTTGAGTATTGGAGTGTCGTCGTCGTATAATATTTTACTAACTGTAAATTTAATACCTCCGTGATAATTTAATATGATCAAATTCGAGTCAAGACGATATTGATTACGGGATTTTACTCTTCATTTTTTCATATAATTCGAAATTCAATCATGTTTTTATCCTTACACGTATCGACGATGCCAATATATAATATACTGTGCCACATTATTGATTGAAAAGAGATTTTGATACGTTAATTATGTCCTTTTAAATGTGTTGAAATTGAAGTGATCTTAAATAAAAATATAATTATAATTTATTTGGTATTAAAGTGGGTTCGGCTGCCACTTCTGCAGAGCGTCTCAAGCGTCGCAAATAATATGAAAGTCTCCGTGAGACTTACATTTGAATTCGTTTGGGGTCGAAACTCTAGAACCAAGTGCCCATAAACTGTATCTTGAGATATATAAGAGTTTAGTCGAGTCATCTCACGATCCTACTGCCCTAAAACAGTCTAAGAGTGCCGACCTCACCTATTTGTTGCACAAATAGATAGTCTTAGAACTATGTTGGTAACAAATTTATTTCAATACTAGCTGTTGCCTGCGGCTCCGCCCGCGTGGATGTCGGTTATCGCTGCAAAAAGTAGCCTATGTGTTATTCCAGACCATAATCTATCTGTGTGCCAAATTTCATACAGATCCGTTCAGTAGTTTTTACGTGAAAGAGTAACAAACATCCATCCATCCATCCATTCTTACAAACTTTCACATTTATAATATTAGTAAGGATTATTGTTATAGAATAGACATTTTATTCTAATTTAAGAAAATGTATAAAACATACATTTTTTCTATTCATACTAAATTATTAACAAGTAATTTACATTTCATACTATAATATATATTTACATTTATTAAAAAAGGAAAAAAAAAATATATACAGAAAATACACGAAAAAGGGGAGGGACTGCTTAAAAGGCGTCATAAAATTTCTCCGCATCGACGTCTACTGGAAACGTGCCCAGAAGACTGGCAGCATTGCCACGTTGAGTGGCAATGCTTATTCTTTGAGCCAAATATAAGCCAGCCCTCTGGTCACGTGAAGCCTCGATTTATCGCTTCGACAGATCTTTAAAAACACCGCGAGCACTTGCACCCCACGGCCCAAGCGTTTCGACTCCAAACGGCTCAATACTAATATATTCATACTAATATAATTTCGCAGCCAATCAACTAACAACAACAATAAAACTGATCGTATCAACGAATCAGCGATCAACAAAACACCCTAGCCACTCAATTAACTCGGTTAATTAACCGAAGTAAAAGCAATTTTTGTATATAAATAATAAAGGTATTGTTCGAAGCAATTTTCAAAGTTCGTTGGGCATAGATAGAGTAGACCAAATTTATTTTAGATAACTTATTATTGCTGCAGTTCTCAATCACGAAATGGTAATTGAAATTGGTAACTCTTGATGGTTGCCGAGTGGGAAAGACCGGTCGGTACTTGGGTGGCAAACAAGCATACCCCACCTGATGTTAAGTAGTTACCATAGCCTATGGACGCTTGCAATACCAGAGGTATCACTTGCGTGTTGTCAACCCATTGTTTTACACCAGGGCTTTAAGATGATAGTATCCCTGGAATAAGAATACGTTTCTTTCAAAACGTGTCCTTAAATAAGCGCTGGAGACCTGTACTCACACACAGGAACACAACTACAATGCTGTATGTAGTTATTTGGTTGTGGTCTTCTGTAAGGTGGAGGTCCTTCCCCAGTCGGGCTTGCTCGCTTGTATGGTGCCCTACCTCTCTCAATCTACATAAGCTGGCCTATAGAATGTCTTTTATGACATGTGGGTTTTCTCACGTTTTCCAACACTGTCAAAAAATCATTTAATTCTTCTTCTTCATTAACTATTCCACCCACTGCTGGGTAAGATAAGTCTTCTTTTTTGCGCAAATCTGACCGGCCGGCTGATTCTCTAAGAAACAGCGATGGCAAACTGACAGTTGTGATCGCAAACTGACAGTTGTGATTGCTCGGTGACGGCACAATCTATTGACTAAACGTCAAAAAGGCTCGGTTTTTGCTCTTATGGAATACCGATTTTCAATCTGACAGCCAGATATTGCTCGGTTTTTGCTCTTACGGAATTCCCCTGCCGGGCCTGTGCTAAGCTTACCCCTTGCATTCCTACTGTCCTTGTTATGTCGTCTAACCACCACCCGATGGTCTGCCCGACAATAGTCTTCTGTTTCGTGGCCACCATTCTGTGACTGATTATGTCCACCTTCCGACTTCTCGCCTAGCTAGGTGACCTCCTCATCTCTGCTTAAGGCTAGTCAATCTTTGATTAGAATTTATAAATTCCACAAAGTAAAAATCAAAATTTTACAAGTCGGATACTTTTTCACTCGACTACCGCCGCTATATACTTACCTTATAATATTGGTTGATAATTCGTTCATTCTCAAAATTTAATTAAAGACGAACACACGCTTCTTTAGATGGTAGCAATTAAATCTTTGCCATGTAAATATCAAAAGGCGTTTGAGAATTATGAAAGTGAGGGTACTTGCTAATTGATATTATAATGGTTCGTTTTGTGCGGTTTTGTTTCGGTTTCTTAGGTATCGAATGGCTTTTGAGATATTAATCGGATCTATACAGTTAAAGGTAATCTAAAAGATTTATTGGTGGAACTTGTAATAGTTGCAATTTTGCCTGTAATATATTGTTAAAAGAATTGTTGTTCCTTGATTTTTGATGTAAAAGACAATTTTGTATCCATGAGTACCTAATATGTTTATGTTTTTAAAGTCCCTTACTATTTATTAATCTGTGCCCTTACGACACAGTGTTTGTACCATAATACGGAAGTTAATTCATTTTTTTTTAATTAAATTAAAAAAAGCAAAAAAAAAATCTTTATTCCCAATATCGAATGAAAATAACGGTAAAATAACAAACAAGTTTCAATACGTATCTAGGTAATATACTTACTTACTCTATCCTTCTACAAAACAATTAAATAAGACCTCGTTCCATCAAGCTAAATATGAACCAGCCACATAAATATTTAAGTAACCTGTCCGTTAGCTAATTTAATATTAAGGAGACACCGCAAAACGTCAAACGTAAATAAGGAAAAGTTTTCTTTTGCAAGAGAAAAAAATCAGAACGCAATTATACGAATAGGGAAACACAAGAAAAGTTGCGTTAGAAATGCGATCCAGTTGAAATGGGCATCTGTATCAAAGGACCGAATTGGGATAACTTAATTTGGAGTTTATTGAGTAACGACTACATTGGGCGAGCGGAACTGATGACAGTATCCCACTGTATCTTTTTTCTTATAAATGTGGAATGATAGTCTTCCTTTTATTGTAATTATGTTTTGTTAATGTATCTTTTTAGTTATCCTATTTATTATCTGTGGTTTATTACGTCTTTAATGCTACTTAAACTTATATTGTACAGCATTTAAATAAATAAATTTAAGTTTAAGATTATTACCTATTCGTGTTATGTATGAAATGGAGATTTTATTATATCAATAACAGTAATAGTGGCATCTTCATCACCATTTCTTCTTCTTATCGTTTCGTCTTCGTTTGGTTAGTGGCTAACATGGTGACACAGTTATTTAGATTGCCCATATTTAGGCCTCTGTCGTGATCTAACGACTGATAACAGTCGGGACCGACTTTTAACGTGCCCTCCGAAGCACGGAGACGATTTGATGAAATACCACTATGCGTTCACCCATCTATATGGTTGCTTAACCCGCTGATCGTTTACCGAACAGCGAGTGCACCGGGCTATGAGCACCATCATCATCATTTATCAGCCTACAGTAGTCCACTGCTGAGCATAGGCCTCTCCTAACACGCGCCACAGCACACGATCCTCGGTTTTGCTAAAGATTCCTTTGTCGTTTTAGATAAAATTTATATAGTCAGATAATGAAAATGGTTCTTTTAATAAAGCAAGAATTTATTGCTTTCACAAAGATTCGATTAGGTTATAGATTGAGCTCCCTGCCAAGGTTTTCCCAAGCGACTATAGCATGGGGTTTTTTAAGAAAGGAGTTATAAGGTTTTTAAAGGGTCAGCAACGCGCGAGTCATACGTCTGGTGTTGCAAGCGTCCATAGGCTACGGTAACTGCTTACCATCAGGAGCCGTATGCTTGTTTGCCTTCTTAGTAGTATAAAAAAGTCCGTTTAAAATTCAGTTTAGACACCAGAACGTTGATAATAAACTCTTATCTTTACCTATTTCATCACATAATATGTGTACGAGTCTACAAACTGAACTCCCACACATCCGATAAAACGACCATCGCCATGAAGGATTATTGAATTCATTCCTCTTAATGTCAAAGAGGCCTTTTATTTGACGGCAGAGGATTGAAAGCCCTCCATCCTATATACGATATGTAATCAAAGTCAATCGATTCGTATCCTGTGAAACGGAACACGTAACACACAGTTATTTTTCATATATATTCCAGTCATGCAATTTAATTAAAAA
The DNA here is from genome assembly GCA_947095525.1 of Trisateles emortualis. Taxonomy (NCBI): domain Eukaryota; kingdom Metazoa; phylum Arthropoda; class Insecta; order Lepidoptera; family Erebidae; genus Trisateles; species Trisateles emortualis. Next base: position 14,328,241 of record OX352742.1, on the reverse strand, counting down.
TGGAATATCAAATTATGTTTACTGTAGGATCAAAACTCATTTCAGGCTTGATTACTTTCAATATTAAAGTAATCTAAAATTTATAGAAAAAGTTGACACGTATACAAAGTTACAAGAATAAAGAACTCATGATTTTACATTTCCCCCAAAAAACTAACTGGCCTTAACTGAAAAAAAAAATGAGTGCCATGAATATTTCATTGGATATTCATGGAGCGAGTTTCAAAGAAACTTTAAATAAACAAGAATCTTTGGCAACGCTCAAAACAGTGAGAAAACGTAATATAACTAACGTTGCAATATATTACAATTTGCGGGTAGTCTGGGAACGAACGGCGTAATTAATATCAAGTTTGCGATAAATTTATGACGGTGCACAGCCGGCCACTATTATAGAGCTATTTTAAACCTTATTGTCATTGTTCTAAAGTGCTTTTCAATAGGTTATAAAATAGAAAGATTACCTTTGTCAACCTAGAATGCAAAGGTGAGAGAATTTTTATGCTTGGAACTATGACTTTTATGGGAATTTTATGTTTCTGATGTGTCGATTTAGTATTTTACTACACTATTGTTACTATGTTCCATCTATTTTGATGGCGGCAATAGGAAAAAGTGGCTACGTGAAGTGAGTCGTATTTCTCTCTCTTCTACCTTTGATCTTCGGAATTGTTGACGGAAAAAAAATGCAGTCGATGCATATCAAATGTTTTCACAACAAGGGAATTCTAGAGCCCAGTAGATTCTTTTAAACTAGACTATAATAAGAAAGAAAGGCATTTATTCGTAAATACACAGGATAACAGATGGAAAACAAAAAATATACACATAATAACATCACAAAAAAATATCTTGTGTGATGTCAGAATGGGTCCTAATCTCGGCATTTTATGCTGCAGCGCTGATTTTCTGATCAGGCCTTAGTGAAATCACGGTCAGTTATATAAATAAATAGATTTTTTATTGTACACCATACATTTATGAAAATGGAAATAGGTGAACCAAAGTGACAGACAGCTCGAGTGGCAATGGGCAGGGCATATAGCTCGCAGAACCGATGGTCGTTGGGGCAGTAAGATTCTTCTGGCTTCACGAACTGGAAGACGCGGCGTGGGCAGGCCTCTTACTAGGTGGACCGACGACCTGGCAAAGGACCCGGGCAACCGATGGACAAGGTCAGTTCAGGACCGAATGATGTGGAAAACCTTGAGGAAGGCCTATGTCTAGCAGTAGACGTCTTATGGCTGAGCTGGATGGATACATTTATGATACAGAATATCATATACCTTTAAATATGTGTTAATAACATGTTTTCATTGATGATTAACATAAAACACAGTGTGTAACTGCTTATTTAACTACCATCTGCATTCGCTGAAACCTTTTATTATGATCCACAACTCGATTTGCATATAACCATGGATGTAGCACTGTTCATTTCAATACTCGTATTGTTTTAAATAGATCACTCAAGTGCTCCGGTCATTTAAACTGATGATGACTGCCTTGGTTTTCCAGTGGCCGCAGTATGCGCCTGTTCTGCACAAGGTTGTGGGTTCGATTCCCACACAGGACAAAACTTTGTATGACCTACAAAGAGTTGTTCTGAGTGTAATTTGTGTCCGTTAATTGTATGTTTGTAAAGTCCCTCGCGACACAGAGCTTGTGCTCTAGTGCGGGAGTTGTTTTTTATAACAAAAAAAATGTATAATAGGTGTGTCGTCGTTACAGCGAAGAGTTTCAGCATAATAACATGGCTGCAGCATCACCTGAACCACATCCCGTCATAGGATATGATCAACACAACATTGTCTTAAAACTTTCGCGTAATTGAGTTAAAATGTGGTGCAAGCTAACTCTGTAGAAGTTTGCTTCTTGGGAATTTGTAGGTGTTATATTTATGTTGCTTTGACTTTTCTAGTTTATTTTTTATACCAATAAAGTGACATGGTTCCTGTGGTGGTCAGCAGTAGTTTAGATCTTTTTATTGCCAAAAGAAATAAATAGAAAAACGTTTATTCGAACAAACACAGGACATAAAGATATATTGGTAAAAAATAATCAATAAATAAAATTAACAATATGGAACACCAAAACAATTAAACTATCCTGTGTGATGTCGGAATAGGTCCCAATCTCAGATTTATTTTTTAGTTGTAATTAATTATAATGTTTTACTTACCTAACAGAATGTTAAACCCGCTGCCAACACAACGTTCCTCAAAGACTTTATGTGTATCCATATTGCAGGATTAAATTCCTTATAAAACGAAGCGAAAAACATTTGTAGTTATCTATACTTCTATACTATCTATACTAATATTATAAAGCTGAAGAGTTTGTTTGTTTGGTTGAACGCGCTAATCTCAGAAAGTACTGGCCCGATTATAAAAAATCTTTTTTGTTGAATAGTGCATTTATCCAGGAAGGCTATAGGCTATATAACATCACGCTATGATCAATAGGAACGGAGCAGTAGTGAGATATGTTGCAAAATCGGGGAAAATATTCCAAATTACCACGCGGACGAAGTCGCGGGCGACCCCTAGTAATTTATATATTGCTTCACAAACAATGCAAAAATCATATCATATTTTATAATATAACTTTACGTCAATATAATATATTTTTCTATAAATAACTTTAGTACCACATGTTGTGTGCCACATAATTACTTAGAAAACTATTTTTAATACTATTATTCTTGTATACAAATTGTGAAACAATTATCATGCTGGCATATACTTACCTACCAAAATCTTATTTTTTTAGAACACAAAAGAAAAAGAACGCTAAATATTATTAAAATTATTCCGCCATATTACACAAACTTGGGCCACAAATACCTCTAGAAGCTTCGCTTTCCAACGGAAACAATCTACGATAATCGGATTGTGCTCGTGATACAATCGCTTGTGCACGGAGACTGTGCGTACATTCTCAGTCGCCGAGACAACTGCTTAGCTCTCTCCAGGTTACAATATATGAGCAGTATAGCCTGCAGGTATAGAATGATAGTAGCGCGATAAGCGGAGCGTTAAACTTGTGTAAGTGTGATAGAATTTTTAAAGTGAAAACTTCTTTACGCGCGTTGACCACTTTTTGGATGAACAAAAATCATGGACGCTTTCCATATTCAAAAATAATAATCTTATAGCTCGACGATACAATTCACAAGTTACTTAGTTTTCACTTCTATCGGCAGTCCCCAAAGACTGCCCCGCATGTATTTTTTTTTTTCTATTAAAGCCGTGATTTATGACGATTGCAGATATGCTTCGCGCATGTCATGACATTGCTATTCAATTGGTATGCAATACGAAATACCGACTGCAACGTTTTGCGAATCAGTGACTACCAATCGTCTAGTTATATTGTATAGCAAATATTGAAAAAAGTATGACGGAAACGAATATTTCAGACACGCTAGTAGCCCATCTCGATTAGTCTAGTTTATTGCTTATAAACATAATGAAATTCTCTTATTTGTGTATACAATTTAAGTTTACTCTTGTAACTGAGCGATTTTATTTAGAGATACTCGTATGTCTGTAACAGCGTATTTGACATTAATCGCTCTGCTTCACGCTCCGCCTGCCTGATTTCTCTGCCTTAATCTCCACTTGACTTTTCGTATTCCGTATACAATTTGCAAAGAAAAATATTGCGGTAGATTCTTTCTCTTAAATACGTTACAAACGATATGTGTCTGCATCGGCTCTGTTAAGTATATAGCACAATTTCCTAGGACGTGTTTCGATTTTGTTTCCTTAGTTATTGGTCTGGTTATCTTCCAACATTCAGATGCTTGTGGAATTACGTTGTGCCGCCATTTTACTTTAATGTTTTACTTTAATTTTACTTTAATGCTTTGATGGGGTAAGTTAAGTGAAATAAATTAACTTAATTTGGTACCCCCAGTTTCTGAAAGTTGATCAATGTAAAAGTTAACTACATAAATGTATTTAAAATTCTACGGCAAAGATAAAACGGTATTTTGACTCTTGCCAATGCGATAAAATCAAGTATTATATTATCAATAAAACTTATCTTTTAATATATAATCCTACAAACATTATAGTTTGTAAGGATGGATGGATGGAAGCTACTCCACGAATTTTAAAGAAAGTTGGTAACATACTGGAGTAGTAGAACATAGGCTATATTACATTTTAAAAAAAACAAGATTCACACATTCGAACAAATGGGCAAAAGCTAGTAATAAGATATTCGTTTTGCTTTCTTCTCGTTTCTTGTTAAATACAATTATGGTAAAAATGACAAGCTGAGTTTTAATTAGTTGTAGTTTAAAACTAAAGCAAAAAAAATACATGTAAACAACATGCCTACAAATAAAAATAATATCTAATAATAATATACGTAGGTCTACATTAGTTTGTAATATAATTTTTACCTAAATCAAAGTCACTCTCACGAATATAATGTCATACAAAAATCACAGGCATAAAAAAGGCCCTCATAAAACATGTATAAAGTTATAAAAAAACAGACAGAGACCTCAATAAAACGCAAAAACAACTTATTAAAATTTTGCAAGAACCGTAGCTAAATAATTAAAGAGCAAAAGAACATAAAATCATTTTCAGTCCGGCCAACATTATGTAAATTATATACCCTCGAACGTGTAACTAGGGGCATACTTAAATAATAATTACATAGGGTTATGTTGGGATACAAATCATGTAGTACAAGCTAGGGTCTGGCGGTTTAACATAGGTTTATTATTATTAATGCCCAAGGAAACCGACAATCGCTTGGGATTGTAACAACGGAAGGCAGTTCGTATTAGACCTCGTAAGATATCATAGCACCACACTACGGGATCGGCTAAGGATATTAAACTAAATTAATGTTGTAAAGAGGGATCCGAGTTGGTTCCGTTAGAGGGAAATTCGAAAGTGATTCCTGATCTTTAGTTATGACGGGAGTTTGTAACTTGTGGAATTATATTTTAATAGGATATAATTTCCACTTTAATGGGTCACTAGTCACGATTTCGTTTCATTTTGATACAGATTTTTACTTCTAAATTAAACATACCTACTTATTTTATGAAGGTTTAACAAAACTACATTTATTTCATATAATATTTACACGAATAGTTATAAAATCAGATATTGTATTTAAAGATTATTTTATCTATAAATAAAATATCTGATTGAGGTCGCAGTTTTGAGGAAAGATGTCCAAAAGACTGGCCACATTGCCACGTTACATCGCGAGGCTAATCCGTACCCAGATAAAGGATAGCCGTTAAAGGTCAGACTTCAGAATATCATTATGCGATAATGATGGATATCATTATTATTATTTAAGAGAATAAAAAAGGTATATATAATAATGCAGCAAGGTAAAATTATTTAGGTGGCAAACAAGCATAGGTACAATGTTTCGGTTCAATTACCGTAGTCTATGGACACTGGCAACACTAACACACTCGCGCGTTACTGAACGCACATTGTGTGAATATTTGATAACCTATATTCTATGACGTAGGGTCAGTCGATTAGTCACAATGAGAGAGAAGGTGAGGGTTAGTACATTTTTAACTCCGTCTTTTAAATATTTTTGAAGTGAAAACTTCTTAAAGCACGTTGAGCACTTGTTAGGTGAACCAAACTCATGGAACTCGCGTCATCGTCACCGAACGCTTTCCATATTCAAACTTTTTGGGTGAACCAAAATCATGGAACTCGCGTTATCATCACCAAACGCTTTCCATATTCAAACTTTTTGGGTGAACCAAAATCATGGAACTCACGTCATCTTCACCGAACGCTTTCCATGTTCAAAAATAGCAATCTAATAGCTCAACGATACAATTCACAAGTCACTTAATTTTCACTTTTACCGGCAATTCTCAAACACTCTGCATGTTTTTTTACGAATTACTTTTCATTGATACGAATATTATTGTTTTACATTTTCAAATTCCGATAGAGCCGAATTCCAATGAAGAAAAACAACACTTGAAGTAACATCAGATTACAAATTTCCCACAATATACAGAATTGGATAACTTTAGAAGCAAACCCTTCTGTTTATCCAATTAATCGCGCTGAATTTTACCAGACAATGAATTTCATTCAGATCTTAAAGTTCTAAAGTAATCTCACCACTTAAACCTACCGAGAATAGGCCCGTCTCTTTCCCTCCTTGCATCAGATCAAGCTTAAAATCTGGGAGAAATAATGTCGTTGTAAGTTAATCAAATTTTGTACACTTTGGCCATGGAAGGGGGAAGGAATTTCATTTAACAAATTAACATTTTCACTATTTGAAATTTTACGACGCCATTTTGTTATTGCCACGGATGTAATTCCGTTTCAATCCGCGAGCCTCAAATTAGTTCTTTGGTTTAACTTTACCTGTGTAATGCGAATTTATATCTTCTGAGTAATGTTGGCTGCTTGGTTGGTTCAGTGGCTTAAGTGGTTACCTCGCCATTTACGACTGTGCGGCGTGTTGTGGATTCTATCCCCATACGGAGCAATTTTTTTTTTTTTATCTTTAAAAAGACAACTCCCGCACTAGAGAACAAGCTCTGTGATGCGGGGGACTTTACAAACATACAATTAACGGACACAAATTACACCTAGACTCAGAACAACTCTTTAAGAGAGGTAGGGCACAGCGAGATTTCTCGCCCGAACTGAGCGGCTCGACTGGGGAAGGACCTCCACCTTACAGAATACCGCAGTAAAGCAGCATCATGTTGTGTTCCTGCGAGTGAGTAAGGTCTCCAGAGCTCATCTAGGGAGGGTTGCTGTAGTGACAGTGGGGGGACCAGCTAGTGTTGAGTCGCCTTCGGACGGTGTAGGCGCGGAGTGTGGGTGCGGCGGTCAGGGAGACCTAGTGAAACGGTTGCCCGCTGACCGCCCGCGGGTTGTTGGATTCCCGAACCCGGGGATTACTTAATCTCCGCCCCGGGAGGCTGAATCGCCGCCCGTGTAAAGTCCCCGAAGTAGTGGTCGTGCCGGAGTAGGAGACCGGGGTGGACCCGGCTGCTGCTTTGGGGGGGGACTAGGGGCCCTTCCGTGCGCCGTGCCCACAAACTGCACAACCTGCACTGTCGGGAGGCGATAGGCACTGCGCATTGTTCCTTGCACTGTCCATACAGCAACTCTCTAAAACTACCACAACCCCCTTTTTTATGGCCAAAAGAAAAAACAAGAATCGTTCTTCAGCGGCACCCACGTCCACGATAAAAGTGGACTTTTGTAACATCAGGGGTTTACACTCAAACCTTAATGCAGTCCACCACCACCTCGAAACTGCACAGCCGACCTTGTTATTCCTAACGGAGACGCAAATATCTTGCCCGGCCGATACATCCTACCTACTCTACCCCGGGTACAAGCTCGAGCACGTATTTGTGCGTCGTGCCGGGGTATGTATGTACGTCCGGGAGGATATTTGCTGTCGTCGTCTACATGGCCTTGAAGACAGGGACCTGTCCATTATTTGGGTACGCGTGGACTATGGCGGCCACACCTACATCTACGCGTGCCTCTACAGGTCTCATAGCGGTGAGCAGGACATGATCAGGCTTTTTGAGCACCTGCAACTGACAACCGACAGAGTTATCGAGCAGTACCCCTCCGCGGAGTTAGTGATTTTGGGAGACTTTAACGCTCACCACGTTGAGTGGCTCAATTCCCGGTCCACTGACTCTGCGGGGAGGTCTGCCTACGAATTTGCCCTGGCTTATGGATTCTCTCAACTCGTCGATTGTCCGACAAGGATACCCGACGTTGAGGACCATACAAGCTCTTTACTGGACCTTCTGCTGACTACACGTCCGGATGGATATACCATCACAGTGGATGCGCCCCTGGGCACATCGGACCACTGCCTCATCCGGACCTCTGTGGCCTGTGCGCTGCCTGACCCGCCCCGGGCAACGGAATGGCGCCGCGTATGGCGTTATAAGTCAGCAGATTGGGATGGACTGCGTGAGTTTTACGCGTCGTACCCGTGGAGACAGCTTTGCTTCGCATCAGAAGATGTTGAGTCCTGCACAACTGCTGTAACTGACACGATACTTATGGGTATGGAATGCTACATTCCAAACCTGGTCGTGCCAGTTACAGGGGTTAAGAAACGACCGTGGTTTAATCGGCCTTGTAGAGAAGCTAGTCTTCTTAAGCAAGCTGCCTACAAGGCTTGGACTGCGGCTCGAGTTCAAAAGGACCCCAACGTCTCTGATGTGAAACGCAAACTAAATGCTGCCTCGAGGGCCAGTAAAAGAGTAATTGCCAGGGCCAAATTCGAATTCGTCGGCAGAATTGGTGAACGGCTAGCAAGCCATCCCTCTGGGAGTCGTGCTTTCTGGTCGCTTGCGAAGGCTGCCGAGGGAAACTTTTGTCGGTCGTCCTTGCCCCCACTACGGAAGCCGGACAATAATTTGGCCTATAGTGCAAAGGAGAAAGCCGATCTTTTGGGTGCTCTCTTTGCCTCTAACTCGACTTTGAACGACAGAGAAGCCGTACCGCCCACGATTCCGTGGTGTGGTATCGCCATGCCGGAAATCAGCATAACACAGCGTGAGGTCCGGCGGGAGTTGCTATCTCTTGACGTTCATAAGTCGAGTGGGCCAGACGGCATACCGGCAGTGGTGCTAAAGCAGTGTGCCCCTGAGTTATGTCCTGTATTAACGCGTCTTTTCGGACTCTCGTACAACAGAAGGCGAGTTCCGTCTTCGTGGAAGACCGCCAACGTGCATCCGGTGCCCAAAAAGGGCGATAGATCAGACCCAACGAATTACAGGCCTATAGCTATAACCTCCCTACTCTCGAAGGTGATGGAGCGAATTATAAACCGGCGGCTCTTGGGATGCCTAGAGGATCACGAGTTAATCAGCGACCGACAATACGGCTTTCGCCACAGTCGCTCGACGGGTGATCTTCTGGTGTATCTCACGCACCGCTGGGCTCTAGCCATCGAGAGTCAAGGTGAGGCGTTGGCGGTTAGCCTAGATATAGCTAAGGCGTTCGATCGGGTCTGGCACCGGAGTCTTCTGTCGAAGCTGCCATCATACGGACTCCCCGAGGGATTATGCGAATGGATTGCCAGCTTTTTGTCCAGCAGAAGCATACAAACTGTCGTTGACGGTTGTTGCTCGGATCGCCTGGACATCAATGCTGGCGTACCGCAAGGCTCTGTGCTGTCTCCGACGTTGTTTCTTCTGCATATAAATGATATGTTGTCTACCGACAACATTCATTGTTATGCGGATGACAGCACCGGGGACACTTTTTACACAGGCCGCGCAAATATCCCTCGTTCCATTGTTGACGAAAGTCGCGAAAAACTTGTGTCTGAAATCAGTAGCACTCTTTCCAGAGTCTCTGATTGGGGACGACTAAATTTAGTCCAATTTAACCCCAGTAAGACACAAGTTTGCGCGTTCACCGCTAAGAAAGCCCCATTTGCTATGGCTCCACAATTCCAAGACACAGCCCTTACAATATCCAAGAGCATTGGGATCCTCGGCGTCGACATCTCTAGTGACGTCCAGTTCCGACATCACTTGGAAGACAAGGCTAAGCTGGCATCTAGAAAGCTAGGTGTGCTCAACAGGGCAAAGTGGTACTTCACCGCGGGCCAAAGACTGCTGCTCTACAAAGCGCAAGTCCGGCCCCACATGGAGTACTGCTGCCACCTTTGGGCGGGAGCACCTGGATACCAGCTTGGACCCTTTGATTCTATCCAAAGACGCGCTGTGAGGATTGTTGACGATCCCAAGCTCACAGGCGGTATTGATCCACTAAGTCTAAGGAGAGACTTCGCCTCGTTGTGTGTGTTCTACCGCCTGTACAATGGGCTGTGTTCTAAAGGGATTGTTCGAGATGATGCCCACGTCCACATTTTATCAACGCACCTCTCGCCACCGACAGGGAGTTCATCCTCACATCCTTGCACCTCAAACTTGCCGTACCGTAAGATTCCAGAGGAATTTCTTACCACGTACGATTAGGCTGTGGAATGAGCTCCCTGCCGAGGTTTTCCCAAGAGACTATAGCATGGGGTTCTTCAAGAAAGGAGTTATAAGGTTTTTAAAGGGTCGGCAACGCGTGAGTGACACCCCTGGTGTTGCAAACGTCCATAGGCTACGGTAACTGCTTACCATCAGGCGGGCCGTATGCTTGTTTGTCACCTTGGTAGTATAAAAAAAAAAAAAAAAAAAAAAAAAAAAAATTCTCTTAGATCAAAACCAAACACAAATTGGCCGTTTAGAGAATTCGTCATTAAAAAATGTATCACCGCTGTGCCGGTCGGAGTGGGGGGGGTGTTAGGTTATTTTCGTTACGGAATTTCTGGATTCGGCCTCCACGCTCAAGGCCCACGATAGAAGCTATGCAATAGCTTAAAAGTAGCTTATGTGATAATCTATCTCTGTGCAAACCGTTATCCAGATCCGTTAAGCAATATTAAAGTCAAACTCATTTATTCATTTAGATCAAGTCCATAATGAACGTCATAAAAGGCAATGAGAAGAATTAATCATATCATCTGTAATTGTAAAAATATTTAAAACCTTATTAATATTTTCAAAAAATAAATAATCTTTATTCCTATCATAAAATCTTGGTCATTATTCCCATCACCAGTGTACACTAACCTTAAGTTTACGTACTTTTTGTCCGCAACAGTACTCGACATTTGGACAGGAGATACATAGTCAGACTTTGCGGACTTTTTGCCTGTCCAACGTTCACTTTGACGATAGATGCTCGAGCTACAAATTAAATGCAAATGTCCAGCAAACGTTGTTGTTTCTAACTATGCATGTATATATCATTAATGTTTGGTATATTAATAAATAATTTGACTGTCTCGGTGGTCCAGTGGCCGCAGTATGCACCTGCTGTGCACGAGGTTGTGGGTTCGATTCCCACACAGGACAAAACTTTGTGTGACCCACAAAGTTTTGTTCCGAGTCGGGGTGTAATTTGTGTCCGTTAATTGTATGTTTGCAAAGTCCCCCGCAACACAGAGCTTGTTTCCTGGTCAGGGAGAGAAGTCTTTAAAATCACCACAACATTTAATTTTTGTCTCTTTCTACTATAATACTAAACTGTATCTTTTGTTTCAGCTGACAAAGCGCCTCCTGGCTTCCCGAACATCACACCACCGCCGACGACGATGGTCGTTGAGGTCGGCCACACCGCGACTCTGCCGTGTCAGGCTACTGGTAACCCATCACCTAAAGTCAGGTGGCTTTGGAACTCATTGCCTCTGGACGTCGCTTCGAACCCCAGATACGCGTTGCTGAATGATAAGATGCATGGTAAGTGAAATTTTAAGATATTTAAATAAAATGCTCTGTGGGGTGAATGGGTCCGCCAAAATTATTCGTGGAAATAGACCTTTTCTAGAATTTTGTGAAAATTCTTAGAGAGGTCTATGTCCAGGCATGTGCGTATTTGAGGATTTTTTTTTTAACCGACAATTCCACCCACATGCCCACCGCTGTGACTCCTGTGAGCCAGGATCAACAGCGGAGTAACCAACTGATACACCGAGTTTTGACACTCGTGCGTCCCGTGAACAACTAAACCTACTGTCTTGGACCCCGCAACGAATTTATTCAGAAGGAAATAGGAGGAGTTAGAAAGAAAAAGTTTCCACTTCCCACCATAGCAAAGCGGGAGACAAAATAAATCTGTATAGGTATTTGAGGATTCTGACAAGTAGGTTTTGTATTGCATTGAGGTGTTTTGGTTTTAGTTTCACTTACCCGTACACTAGACGAATAAGTACCTACGTTAAACGGGGTTAGTGATACCCGTGATACCAACAAGAAATATTTGTATCTTAATAATTTATACTCAATTTTTTTTATTACATCGTTCCCATATTTAGGCAGCCTTCTTTTGATACTACTTGGGTGACAAACAAGCGTACGGCCCGCTTGATGTTAAGCAGTTGCCGTAGCCTATGGACGCTTGCTATACCAGAGGTATCACTTGCGTGTTGCCAACTCATTTTTTTACACCAGGGCTTTAAGATGGATTATATCAGTAGGAATATTTAGAATAAATCGTGCCTAATAGAGCGATTCGTTTACCTGACACTTCTACTTCGCTCGTCGTGATAATAAGCACACGGTTAGTAATCTCGTTGGTGCCTTGGTGGTCCAGTGACCGCAGTATGCGCCTGCTGTGCATGAGGTTGTGGGTTCGATTCCCACACAGGACAAAACTTTGTGTGACTCACAAAGAGTTGTTAGACTGGGTGTAATTTGTATCCGTTAATTGTATATTTGTAAAGTCCCCCGCGACACAGAGCTTGTTCTCTAGTGCGGGAGTTGCCTTTTTAAGCAAAAAAAAAAAATCTTAGACAAGTAAAAAATTTGTACTACGCGTGCCTATATAAAACTATCAGAAACAATATCTGTCTGTCCGTGTGTCTATACACTTACTGATTCGTCAACACAGAGCCTAAACCGCTGAAACTAATTTGAAACTTTCGGTCGGCAACGCGCGAGTGATAGTTGTCGCAAACGTCCATAGGCTACGGTAACTGTTTACCATCAGGCGGACCGTATGCTTATTTGCCTATTAGTAGTATATTTTTTTAAATCAACAACTCCCGCACTAGAGAACAAGCTCTGTGTCGCAGGGGAGTTTACAAACATACAATTAACGGACACAAATTACACCCAGACTCAGTACAACTCTTTGTAGGTCACACAAAGTTTTATCCTGTGTGGGAATCGAACCCACAACCTCGTGCACAGCAGGCGCATAAATAAAAAAAACAAATACATAACAAAAATGTACAACGCGTGCAACCTATAACAATATAACTGATAAGATCCCACATACACATTCATGTTTCCAACTACACTTTGACTTTAAAAGCAAACCTGTGCGCATATCCTGTCGTGTACCCTCTACTTTACGCTTGTACCGTCAACATGGTATGCACAATGAAAGTACCAAATTTGCATGTCCATTCGCGCTATACCTCGTTACTGTTTCCTATTCTTGCTATTCTTGCAAGCCGACGGTTCTTGAAAGCTCTTTTGAAAACTTAACTCGATGCCTTTCATTCCCAATAGTGTGTTGTGCTAACATTTTGAAGATATTATCTAAAAGGTAGAGAAGAAAATATGCATTAATATATACGTTACATTACATTTAAGAGGGGAAGGGCACCATACTAGCGGGAAAACCTGGCTGGGGAAGGACACCTCCACCTTACAAGAGTAACTACAGCCAAATAACTACATACAGCGGTGTAGTTGTGTTCCTGTGTGTGAGTGTAGGTCTCCAGCACTCATTTAAGGATGCATTTTGAAAGAAATGTTTTCCTATCCCAGGGATACTCAAAAAGCCCAGCCCCTTCTAGGCAAGTGTCATAAACGATAGTCAAAAAATAAAATGTAAAATGTGAATTTGACGTGAGTCTACGACTTAATGTCGTAAACTTACGTCAAATCCCATACATTTTCTTTTTTGACTTCTCGATTCGATTATCGCTTATGCCACTTGTCTAGAAGCTCTGGTGTAAAATATGGATCGGCAACACGCAAGTGATACCTCTGGTATTACAAGCGTCCATAGGCTGCGGTAGCTACTTAACATTGAGCGGGCCGTAGCCGTATGCTTGTTTACCACCCAAGTAGAACAAAAAAGTTTTATTTAAAAAAAATCTGACGCGAGTGATGGATTCACAATTACTTCTTGATATAAAATCCTTGATATAAAAACCAAGGTGCCCCAATACTAACAATGTCAGAAGAAAATCTTCAATTTATGTTATCTAAAATAGAATCTTCACATCCATCAGGCACCGTGTCAAATTCTAATGAACTTGTTTTATTGCTTTTGTTTGTATAATATGCGATAGGTAGATGTGTCTTATAATTTTAATGGATATTTGATACTCTTCTTCTACTCCCACACACAAGCTCTGTGTCGCGGGAGAATTATTATATTTTCACATTAAATACTAGCTGTTGCCCAAAGCTCCGCCCGCGTTAATGTCGGTTATCGCGATAAAAAGTAGCCTATTTTGTAATCCAGACTATATTCTATCATAGAGACAGATTATAGCCAAATTGATAGAGTGACGGCCCTAGGACGCAAAGCTTGAAGCCCCTTCAATTGGGAATTAATGAAAAATTCATTATTGGGAATGAAAAGCATCGAGTTAAGTTTTTAAAAGACCGAAGACGCCTCTGCTTGGTGCTTCTTTGAGTTTAGTCAAGACCGATAACAAAAATCGATCAAGACACACTAAATGAAGCCAATTTGGGAAGGGGCTTAATAAAGCCGGCACTGAGAATAGATTCGGCAACGTGCAAGTGACGTTCCTGGTATTGTATGCATTGCATACCGAGGTCAGCATAGTATTCTATGATAACCGCTCACCTGGCTTGTCTATCGGACAAAAAAAAATTAAAATAAAAACATTTAGAAATTCGACTATATTAACATTAGAAATAAGGTCGTGACCAGACTAAGCGATAAATCATTGTGACCACACCTCGACACGAAATTGTTTTAGCACGCTCACTGCATCACTTAACGTCACCTATAATTAAGTTTAATTAAGAAAAGATGGGCGCGATTAAAACACCCCGTAGAGACGAATTTAATTTGCAAATCTTAATGAAAGTTCGTCGTATGCTCGACTCGAGTCCACAATATGATAAGCAGGGACCCGGCGAAATGTTAATTATATTAAGTTTTAAGTACCAGCGACTAATATTGTTGTGATGTGCGAACCGCCTATTTTTTAATTTTTTTTTTGTAGATTCTAAATTCGAAAACAGATTTGATCTAATTAATTTATCGGGAATTGGTAAATGATATTCTGTCGCTAGCGCGTGAAAGACTCTTTGGCTCCCTCGATGTTTCTACCGACTGTTTCACGAAGAGTGCTCTGAGCGAAAATTTGAAATGCCTGTGGCCATATCCCTTTTTGAATCTAAGTTTAAACTTACGTTACCCTGGCAATACCGATATCCATGAGAATACCAACAAAACACCACATTAAACAATTAAATCAAATATATTAATTTCTATAAGTAAATGTTTTACACTAGCAAATCAGTTATTGTGGACAATAAATTGTAAGCACGTTCCAAATTGTACTTTATCTCGTTATGTAAGAGTTCGTTTTGCTTTGCACAATTTCGCATTCTTAACCATTACCATAAATTCTGACAGTAAATTTTACAAAAGTCCTTATGCATTAAACTGGATTAATTATTATAATTATACGAAGACAGTAAATTTGCCACTAGAGTAACTTTATTTGAACAACTCAAGTGGAATTACCGGATTTTAATAATTATTTTATTTATTAAAATAAAACCACATTTTACTTAATTTACCAACAATTAAATACTTCCATTTGAAATGTTAATAATTTCAATTTTAATGGCATTATGCACTCCTGAAGGTGGAAAAGTAATTTAAATTCAGTTAGAACAGCCACCGTGGGCTCTTTTAATCTTATTAATTTTAATTTATTCGAGTGGATTATTTCTCTCGGTCGCCTCGAATATTTCGTAGTTCGGCGATAATGGAAGTTATATTTATCGGTTCTTGGCAAAATATTATGTTAGGTAGAATAAGCTCGACCCGCAGGGGTATTCCGTAAGAGCAAAAACCGAGCCACCGCAAAAACCGAGCAAAATCTGGCTGTCAGATTGAAAATCGGTATTCCGTAAGAGCCCTTTTTGACGTTTAGTCAATAGATTGTGCCGTCACCAAGCAATCACAACTGTCAGTTTGCGATCACAACTGTCAGTTTGCCATCGCTGTTTCTAAGAGAATCAGCCGGCCGGATTCTTTGTAACAAAGTCAATCGAAACAGGTTTCCTTCATCGAAATACGTGTAGGTAGTATATGAAAAAGTTTAAATAATCTGTCAAAATTCAAAATATAGGTACTCTTGAACCGTTGACATTAACCACGCACAGAAATTCTAAATTAGAAATCTTTTTCTTCTTAGTGTGTCGATGTCAATCTAAATTGTGTTGGCTCAGAATTTAGCTAAGAGTATTACATCATCAGTAGCTTCCAGAAGCTCTTCTAAGGTGTAGGTATCAGGGCACGTGGGACATGATACCAAGTGTCCCATAGTTTGCGCCACAGCACCATATTTGCCCTCCGGATTCGAAATATCTATAAATCCCCACCTGAGCAGGTTTCCCTTGCTTCGACCAACCTGAGTCCGAAGTCTGTTTAAAGACTTTTAAGTCAGCCAAGATAACTCATGTCCAGACAAATGAAACTACATGCTCGAGAAATAAATAGTTTTGTTTTATGTTTTGTTTGTTTTTTTTAAAGACAACTCCCGCACTAGAGAACAAGCTCTGTGTCGCAGGAGACTTTAAAATCAAACAATTAACGGACACAAATTACACCCTGACTCAGAACAACTCTTTGTGGGTCACACAAAGTTTTGTTCTGTGTGGAAATCGAACCCTCAACCTCTGTGCACAGTAGGCGCATACTGCGGCCACTGGACCACCAAGGCAGTCAAAATTACTTTAGTTAATTATTTACTTATTAAGGTAGATATTTCATAGAAAACGTGACAGGAACAGGTTAGTTATAGAGTGTTCTCATGGTCACAGAAAATTATGGATTTTAACTTTATATACAACGAAGTTACACGGTCGAAAGTACCCTGAGTGGTTTTGATATAATCGAATTCGGCCGTCCCCGTAAAAGTTATTCGTGGTCATACATATAACAAGAAATAAACAAATATACCTACGGGTTGACTTGAGAACCTCCTCCGTTTTTTCTTCGGTTAAAAGAATCTTACGACTTTGATTTTCTGTGCTTTTTGTCGACTTGGCGACAACAGGGCCACCAGATATTTTAAAGCTAAAAAGTTTGGCTGTAATCTATGACACTATTAATCCGATTTCTTTTTCTTTTTCAATATCTGTCGATAGACGTGACGAGCATTGGTTATGTCATATTGTTTTGTTTTGTCAATGGTAATACGAAATTTAAATTTAGCTAAAACTACGGAGAGCAGTTTGCTAGCAAACTAATAAAATCTGGGGCATAGGAGTGCCCGTGCCAAGATAACGGCAGCGCAGGACCTACCTTTTCTCGAAGCGTTGTGTGTACAGGTCTCTAGCGCTCATTTAGCGAAACCTTTTGAAAGAAACGTATTCCTATCCCAGGGATACTCCATCTTAAAGCCCTGTTATAAAAACATGGATTGGCAACACGCAAGTGTTACCTCTGGTATCTCAAGCATCCATAGGCTACGGTAACTGCTTAACATCAGGCGGGCCGTATACTTGTGACTGACTACACTGACTTCAGTGACATTTATAAACACCGCCTACATTTTACATGACTTATCTATGGTATTTCTCAAAATATCACTCTTTACTCACTCACTTAAATAAATCCAGTAAAACTAGATCATATCTTTCGTAACAAATGAAAGAAACTCAACGCCATTCGGTTTTATATATTATTATTTCCTTGTTAGTGAACTGAGGCTATAAATAGAAAGATAACGTGAAAAAATTCCTTGTGATTGATCATCTTCCCGCACGTGTACTACCAATGAGCGGTCTTCGTGACCGTGCTGCCACATTATTTGAAGTAATTTGAACTTTATTACTTATAGTAATAAGGTATATATAAAATAAAATATTGAGTTAGAAATTTCTCAGACATGCTGAATTATTAAATTTCGGTTTTCTTGTGTGATGGTATACCTAATGTCCTTCTAACCGAATTTCGGTCGCAGCGGCTAACCTTGACGGTGACAAGCCATCTGCGCTGGAGAAATTATAGTGCACAATTGTGTGCGCAAAAAACATAAATTATACCTTTACATTTACCTAAGATACATCCAGTTTAAGTCCATAAACTACGGTAACTGCTTACTTTTAGGCAGGCCATATACTTATTTGCCACCCAAGTACTATAAAAAAACTAGATACAACGAAACTGTTTTACGTTATGTCCTCTTCAATCAATCAATCAGGTTATCGCAGTCCACCGCTGGACATAGGCCTCTCCCAAAATGCGCCACAGCACGATATTTCCACTCCATTATACTAAGCTTAGCTCATCAAACTATAGCACTACGATACTAATCCGCGAATATTAAATAATCACACCACTATCTAACTGAAAATCACCTAATATTAATCATTCAAACGGTTGATGCCTTCCGATAATCCTGGAACGTCACATCGATATTAACTAAAACTCGACACTAAGCGATATCGGTATACATTATATCGATAGATACACTGGATACACTTAATCTATTTACGTCACGGATTAATTTCGCGAATTTCAGATGAGTTTACGTCAAAACAGTTATGGTAATAGGAAATATTAGAAACTAGCTGTTGCCCGCGGCTCCGCCCGAGTGCATGTCGATTTTCGCGATAAAAAGTAGCCTTTATGCTATTCCAGGCTATATTCTATCTTTGTGCCCAATTTCATCCAGATCCGTTTAGTAGTTTTTGCGTGAAGGAGTAACAAACATACATTCTTACAAACTTTCGCGTTTATAATTTTAGTAGGGTAGTTTATAGAAAATTAGCAAACCGCCCGCGCGCGGTTCGCTTCAGTTTTTTTTTTATTTAATGTAAATAACAAACAAGCATTATTCAGAAACCTTCCTCTTGAATCACTCTATTTATTGCTGAAAACTGCATTAAATTCCTTTGCACTGTTTAAATGATCTAAGTACAGACAGCTTGCTTTATACTATGCTAGCTGTTGCCCGTGGCTCCGCCCGCGTGGATGTCGGATATCACTGTAAAACTAGCCTATGTGTTATTCCAGACCATAATCTATCTCTGTGCCAAATTTCAACCCAGATCCGTTCAGTAGTTTGTACGTGAAAGAATAACAAACATCCATCCATCCATCCATACTCACAAACTTTCACATTTATAATATTTGTAAGGATAAAGATTAGTCTAGGTATTTTATTATATTAGTGAGGTTTTCTTTTTATCTAGAATTACCAGTAACTAAACGTAACTCCTGGACAGATCTTCAAAAAATATAGAAGCTAGTCATTTGCTTGTTTGCCATCTAAGTAGTATAAAACGTGTCTACAACTGCATAGAATCTGTTTTACTTAAAGAGCTCTATCAAGAAAACTCATTTAAGAACCATCTTGATCATGTCAGCTTTCAAACAAACACCGCATCAAAATCCATTCATTCGTCAAGGAGATATGATGCCACGGACAGAAACACAGATACACAGATAGACGTTTAACTTATAACACCTCTTGTAGTATATACGCTAAAGCGTGCATACGCTGTTTCGTGTGTACCTGTATTGGCTGTATTGGTTAACTAAACGCCACTGTGACAGTTGCACAAAAGCGCGGCAAAGGGCTTTGCTACACGTCCGTGGCTTACCACGGAGTGTATATCAGCTGAGGGAGTAAGTTTTATAACCGACTAGCTGTTGCCCGCGACTCCGCCCGCGTGGATGTCAGTTATCGCTGCAAAAAGTAGCCAATGTGTTATTCTAGACCATAATCTATCTGTGTGCCAAATTTCATCCAGATCCGTTCAGTAGTTTGTACGTGAAAGAATAACAAACATCCATCCATCCATCCATACTCACAAACTTTCACATTTATAATATTTGTAAGGATAAAGATTAGTCTAGGTATTTTATTATATTAGTGAGGTTTTCTTTTTATCTAGAATTACCAGTAACTAAACGTAACTCCTGGACAGATCTTCAAAAAATATAGAAGCTAGTCATTTGCTTGTTTGCCATCTAAGTAGTATAAAACGTGTCTACAACTGCATAGAATCTGTTTTACTTAAAGAGCTCTATCAAGAAAACTCATTTAAGAACCATCTTGATCATGTCAGCTTTCAAACAAACACCGCATCAAAATCCATTCATTCGTCAAGGAGATATGATGCCACGGACAGAAACACAGATACACAGATAGACGTTTAACTTATAACACCTCTTGTAGTATATACGCTAAAGCGTGCATACGCTGTTTCGTGTGTACCTGTATTGGCTGTATTGGTTAACTAAACGCCACTGTGACAGTTGCACAAAAGCGCGGCAAAGGGCTTTGCTACACGTCCGTGGCTTACCACGGAGTGTATATCAGCTGAGGGAGTAAGTTTTATAACCGACTAGCTGTTGCCCGCGACTCCGCCCGCGTGGATGTCAGTTATCGCTGCAAAAAGTAGCCAATGTGTTATTCTAGACCATAATCTATCTGTGTGCCAAATTTCATCCAGATCCGTTCAGTAGTTTTTACGTGAAAGAGTAACAAACATCCATCCATCCATCCATCCATCCATCCATCTATCCACCCATACATCCATCCGTCCATTCTTACAAACTTTCACATTTATAATATTAGTAAGGATTACCAAGCACAGAGCATTGTCGAGCGTGATAACGTGTGTAAACAACAACCCCTACATCCCTCTTTTTGGGTCGGAGGTTTAAAAACGTAACCTCCGTTGAGTTCTGGTTGTCCTGACCTGTAACATGTCTAGAGGACATCTATTATATTACAAAACCAAAACTAGCTGTTCCTCACACATTCTATAATACGCTAAGCGAGCAACTTCTAGTGCTAACACGAAATTCATTTACAAGTCCGCAGCTAATCGACCTAGTTGCGATATAATCTAGAATATTGAAGCTATAAAATATACTAAATACGACCGAAACAATATTCTTCTATTTAGTTGTAAGGTAGGTTACACACAGGCTACGTCGTTCCTAATTGTGTGATGATTTAACGAGCTTGAAGCATATACCTCCTCGGATTGATTAATTGTTGAGGTCAGTCCGTAGATTCAGTCTATTTTTAAGGTAATAATAATTAATATTTTGCGACAACTCACACATCGCCATCTGATCCCAAACTAGGGATAGCCTGTACTATGGCAACCATATTTATATATTTATAAATATATACATATTATTGATAAATTACAACCAGACACAGAACAAACAATCGTGCTTATCACACTAATATTTGTCCTGGGTGGGAATCGAACCCAGTCAGTTATGATATCCTTAGTTATAAAAGCACGTAAAGCATTAGGTGATGCCCCTGAAATTTCTACGGTCGTATCAGATTGCACTATAATCTAAATAATCTAAATCTCGACGGAGACTAGCCATCTGTGCAAGAGATATTGCACAGATGGCTAGTCTCCGTCGAGGTTAGTCGCCGTGACCGAAATTCGGCTAGGAGGAGAACATCATATACCCTTCCTTATAATAGCAACACCAATACGCTCCAACTTTTCTTTATTATATTTAACTTTCTATTCTGTCCTTCCAAAGATTGCCTGTAACAAATTGCTTTTAGCAATATAAGTATAAACAGATGGTTCGGGCCGAACCACGAACATGGTGCGCTCCGAACCATATTATAATGATATTAATAATAATAATGTCCGGCGGACCGTGCACCACACGAGCAAATATGGTAAATTCGATATGGCAGGTTCGATCTTCTGTTTATACTTTAAGGCCCATTGTTCAAAACTGAGTAAAAATAATGTTTTGCTTCAAACATGTAATTGGTGTACAATAAAGAGTTTTTTAACTATCTATCATATGCTTGTTTAGTCAATATTTTTTCATGTTATATTTGACACTCTCATTGCCACTACATCTTCTTTTAATTGAGCGTTCTATTATTAAGTTTTACTATTGGTCTTTATTTCGCAACAGGATGTACCAAATGTCTCCATCCAAAGGTTGCCTGGTAGAATTCGCTATTAGCGATAAAGCCGCCTATTGTATTATAATGCCTAATGTACTTTAAATTGTACTTTTATGGTCTACAAAAAAGCATTATTAATAATAAATAAATAGGAACTGCTAGCCTGTGTATAAACACCCTAAAACGAGAAAAATAAGATAACTCTTCTATGAAGCATAAACTGTAGCCACATATTATATAGCTTTATATCTTTTATAAGTATCCAACCTTTATTGGAAATAATCTTTTTTATATAACAAGGTATAATTATAAATGTCACAAAGACAAAGGTTTACGATGTTGCCAGGCTAAATGAACCAGTAAAACTTAACGGGTGACTATAATGGTAAAGATGTTAATTTAGATGTAATGCTGGATGTGGTAGTTTTGATACTTTATTTAGAATTGATGGGGTAATTAGTATTTTGTTCTACCAACAACTTTTAGAAAAGAGTGACTATTTTTGATGTACCTACTACTTTGGTGGCTAATGAGCATACGGCCCGTCGAATAATAATAAGCAGTTATTACCATATTTATTTAATTTATTGATTATAAGCACGGTTATACCAATTACGCTAATAAGAGAAATAACGAAGAATACAAAAATATTAAAAAAGTAAAATATTTAAAATAGACTTAAAAATAATTAACACCCAGTCATGCGTTCATCTCACAATACTTCAGGCACTACAAGATCACCTTCCAATCATCCACAAACACATCACATTCTGGTTTTGAGTCAACGAGAGTATTGAGGGTAGAAAGTGTTGTAGCCAGAGAATACCTGAAGCATCACTTTATTGCCGAATCACAAACTTTTAACATAAGGATTTTGTGTTATGGGCACACATAACCTTGAAATTCGAAATTTAAACACGCCTATAATTAAGGTTCCTTTTTTAAAAAATATCCATGACAAGTCGTCAGTACTCTTTTATGGATACTTTTTTGCTGACGTCAAATCTGGGATAACTTTTTTTGCTATTCCAGTTTTGTCCACAATAACCCAGGTATGACGAGTTGAAGAGTCGAAAACGCACTAGTAATGCCCCTGGTATTACAAGAGTCCATAGACTGTCTTGGTGGTCCAGTGGCTGCAGTATGCACCTGCTGTGCACGAGGTTTTGGGTTCGATTCCCACACAGGACAAAACTTTTGTTGCCCGAGTTGTAGTGCGGGTGTTATCTTTTTAAAATAAAAATAAAACTCATTACCATTGTCCCGTATTTGTCACCTTAATGGTGTAAAATAATAATAATAATTTGTAATGTACTATCATTCATGAATAATTCGAAAATATTTCTTACACGCCCAATTTGGCGAAATGTCGAGCGATTTTATCTAAACCTATCTGTATTACTTGACAGACCTTTCCGAAAAGATACTGTGGCCAAATGTGAAAATTATTATAATGCAAGAAATATGGTAATACTTTGTGATAGGTAGGTACTGTTAGAGAATGAGGGATAACAGAGGTAAACTGTTAATATTATTGAATACTAGCTCCCGCTCGCTATGATCAATAGAAGCGGAGCAGTAGTGAGATATGTTGCAAAAGGGTAAATGTACGTTCCAAATTACCACGCGGACGAAGTCGCGGGCGATCTCTAGTAATATTATAAAGCTGAAGAGTTTATTTGTTTATTTGGTTGAACGCGCTAATCTCAGAAAGTTAAGTACTGGTTGAATAGTGCATTTATCCACGAAGGCTATATGCTATATAACATCACGCTGTGATCAATAGGAGCGAAGCAGTAGTGAGATATGTTGCAAAATCGGGGAAAATATGCCAAATTGCCACGCGGACAAAGTCACGGGCGACTCCTAGTTATTTATATTATGTGACACCTGACATTGCCACGACATGACTAGAGACATTGTATTTTGTTTCTTCTTAATTATAACGTTAAGTAACTTTTAAAGAAGCCACGATCGTTTGCTATATAACAATAAAACATATGTAACTACCAATATCTACCACACAAATAACGAACTTTACCACTGTTTCAATGGCACATTAAATGGTAAATAAAGAAGAGAACTACATGACAAGGGATTACATTACTTATCACCTCTTCTAGCATTATTATTTTCTAGGGTTGGCCACCCCCAGGCGTGCGTTTGGAGACACACTGATACCATAGTAAAAAGTGTAGATAGTAGGGAGTCTCCATTATATTTGTACTAAAGCCGACGGTTAAATACAAAAACTTACCCCGCAAACCCACTCGAAAAGTATGTGGTTTTAGCAGCACAATAATATATGTATTGTATAATAGACCATTTAATTGTTAATTTAAGGTAAGTTTTATAGGTACCTACTATCTTCTTCTTCTTATCGTTTGGTAAGTGGCCAACCTGGTGACAAAGTTATTTAGATCGCCCATATTTAGGCCTCTGTCATGATCTAACGACTGTTAACAGTCGGGACCGACTTTTAACGTGCCTTCCAAAGCACGGAGACGCTCAGATGAAATACCACTATGCGGTCACCCATCTATAAGGTAACCGCGCCCTTGGTAGCTGAACCCGCTGATCGTTTACCAAACAGCGAGTGTATCAGGCTATGAGCGCCTACTATTATTGTCATTAAATCAAATTATGTCCAAATAAATATATTATGCGATAAATTCTTTTAAACTTTCACGATTTGTACACATATTATAACTATAATGGACAACGGGTCGTCGGGAAACAAGAAGGTATGAAAACCTTTAAAATATTACGCGATTTAGACCCGTTGTCCATTATAGTTATAATTATGCGATAAGTCCGCACGCGCGCTCGGGCGACGCACGCGCCGCGTGCGCAACGTTGTCATGACAGCCCTTACTATCGATGAAAGCGGCGCTGACCGGTAGCTATTTAATTTGACTTTTTTTATGTTTCATTACACTGCGATCTGTCGCCACGGGGACATTTATCAGTGGTTTGGTTTGTTATTGTCCTACTCGATATACGACCTGTGCCGCATCCTACTTTACTTTTACTGTTGCAATTTAAGTGTATCTTGGAGCTTCTTGCGTTTCAGTCTGCGGATTGTAGTATTGTCTTCCATCAAGACTCAGTTTCTTTACTACTTACTTATTTATCCTATGCAGATACACACCGTGATTGCGACCTACAGCGCGAGATTACGATTAATTTACATACAAACGCGGGAACCCTCAACTTTGAATAGGTCTGTGGTTCACTGTTGTTCTAGCAAAAAGCTGGGTCTTAATTCGAACAACAATAACAACGGGTAGGTTGTTGATTAAGGTCGGTTGCCGTTGCGAGGCATGGCCACGCCTCTTGTCACATCCAGGGGCTTGTGTTTTTCTATGTCTGTGTTTCTGGTGGAGATATTAACCATTTTACTGTGTCGTATACCATAAAGGCTTTGCTATTGTCAAAATATCATTTGTATTCTTTGGAAAAAGTTTGTATTGTTTTGTCTCGCGACAAATTGGTGTCTTCCTAACTGAATTTTGACATCAGCACAGGTAATGTGCAAATACAGGTTCACTTTTAAATCCCTCATTCTTATAACCCGCAGGGGTATTCCGTAAGAGCAAAACCCGTGCCACCGCAAAAACCGAGCAAAACCTGGCTGTCAGATTGAAAATCGGTATTCCGTAAGAGCCCTTTTTGACGTTTAGTCAATAGATTGTGCCGTCACCGAGCCATCACAACTGTCAGTTTGCCATCGCTCTTTCTTAGAGAATCAGCCGGCCAAAGGGAAGGAAAGCGGCTCTACATGCTTGAGGTGTAATCACAGCCAATTTCCAATCTTCGAGCAAATATCATAAATTTCTTAACAGAAATATCTATTATTGGCTAATCAACGAATACTAGACCATTGGCTTCTACTAGAGTTTTCAAATAGTACCTCTCTAAAACTTCATCTTTCCCGCCACTTTTAGCTTTTGAACCATTAATCTCACATAAAATCGAAGTTCCTCCATAACAGAACTGTTTATATCTGTTGTGAAAAATATAAAAATATCTTGTAGTTTATTGTGGCTATATTTCTGAAAGTTCCCTCGGCACCAGATACCCTGGAATCTTGTTTATTGTTACAAATTCTAGTTGCTCACGTATTTCTATAAAGTCTAAATCGTCTGTTAAGCTTTTTCTTCGAGTTCTGAGATTTTGTACGAGCTCAAGTACTTTGCAATGCATTATTGGATGTTTACTGTTAAGATTAACAACCTGGATCTTAATTGAACAAGTTTCTTACCATGATTTCAGAAGAACTTCCTACCATATACGGTTAGGTTGTGGAATGAGCTTTTCCGGAAGACTTATTTTATACTACTTTTGTAGTAAATAAGCATGCGGCCGGCTTGGTGGTAAGCAGTTACCGTAGCCTATGGATGCACTTGCGTGTTGCCTATCCAAGAATATAGGGTTTTATGATGGAATTTCCCTGAGATAGAAACATGTTTCGTTTAAAATCGCATCCAGTACAGGTTTCCGAAGCTCATAGGGCTGTACGAGTGTGTGAACACAGGAACACAACTACAGTGCAGCTATATATGTATAGTCATTTGGCTGTGGTTTTCTGTAAGGTAGAGGTCCGTGAGTCAGGATTGCTCATATGTAGTTTCCTGCTTGTCATAGTACTGTAATAGGTGGCCGTGTGAGAGTTGTATCTGCTTACCAAGGTATTATTATTTTAAAACAATATAAACGCACTCATACTAAATCACTTTAAAGTTATTGAACTAACACCATTTTCCTCATACGCGTTACCAACTTTGCCTATAGATTCCAAATCCACTTATTCATTATCGTTCCGGGCGTTCCTTACGACAGTTCTAAAACTAAGTTAAAAGGCACCTACCCGCATAATCCCCACCTTCCTCAATAATATAAGAAAATAAATCACTCAACACAATTATACTTTATGAGACTTTCATTAAGACTACGAAAGATGGTCTCATAAGTGTCTCAATGAAATAAGATCACCTTATATCGCTTAATCAACCTCTGTGGGGCGTAAAGTAAACCTTTGCTACTGTCCTCCCATCCTAAGAGCTAGATTAAACGGGCCTGAGTGATAAAGCCCTGATGTCTATTGTACAATGAGCTGCGGTTCTGACTGACCATAGCGTGTTTCAGTCGCAGTTGTTAGATATGAAGGGGACGAGAGAGGTCTAAATAAAGTGGTAGTAATATAATACCACAACGACCCCGCTATTCCGTTGGACGTTTATGAATAGCGTTATTTTTCTTTTAATTACGACCCCCTGCTGTCTGTTGACGCGTTTTGTCGTCACTTTGCGAGCGAGCGCACGAAGTTGGCCATTAGGTAGTCGCTGAACGACGGAAACACATTCACCACACGTCACGCCACGCCGGTGACGTGATGTGTATCTCACCGGCACAATTCTCGCCCATTTTCGTGGACTGTAATTTTAGGGAACTGACATAGATATTTTTAAATGTCATTTAGAATAGCATCGTGTTTGCAATGAAGACTAGAGAATAAATTGACTTTTAACTTTCATTTTTGACAGTTGCCGACAGCCAGTTGTCTGACAGAAATATTTACGATTATAGAGGCATCAAGTGAAAATATAAAATATCAAGTGATACATGTTACTACATATTTCATTTACAGTCTAAATTATTAAATGATCAATTTAACAAAGTTTATAATACGCAATAGTTTCGTTGTCTTACTGTTCATATTTACTTTAAACACATTCTTACACTCATAGAAACAACAATGGTATATTTGTTTCCAAACAACCGTAAAAAGCTCTTCCAAATTGTTTGTAAATAACAATGATTTTATTGTCAAACATTGTTTGCAAAGGTACTAAGACATCTTTATACAATTTGGTCACGTCGCCGCACTATAAACAGAATGCCTAGAGGTGGGCTGTATCGGTCTAGACAAGTATTATTGCAGCTCCACCATGAGTAGGGTTAAGGCGTCGTTGTCAACCCAAAGCGGTCCATAGAATTTCAAACGATCTAAATCCTTGTGATTTATCCGTGAGTCTACTCTATTTATTCGTGCCCCTAGCGAATTTAAGGGTTGAATAGATAAAGTCCGATCAAAAGATCGCTATGAATGATTCTAATATGAAAGGGTGTAGTGAATAGAGATGGCTAATTGACGTGGCGGAGTATATATATGTTTATGTAGTATGTATTCAATCGTTCTGGGATTGGTTCACGAAGCGTGGTAAAGGGGTATCGATGATGCAATACTTTGTGAGGAAATAGACAAACTTTTAAATGTACCAAGTGGAAATCTAATGTGTATTCGATCGCTTTTTATCGGGAGCTATGGTGTGGTTTACACTTTATACTATTTATTAACCGATAACTTATTATATATTCGTAGCTATCTATCCATCCATCCATCTCACTCAAAAGACTTCCACTGCTGGACATAGGCCACTTAATAGAGACTATTCTATATATATATTGAGCTATGTCGGTCACTTCGGTTCTCCAACGGATCTCCTTTTAATCAATTGATATCATAAAACTAATAGTGGCTGAATTTAGAGCACACTACTTAATAAATGATGTCATACGTTAGGTTGCTTGTAGTACTCTAAATACATCACTGACAATTGACCATTGCTGTCTTCCTACTTATAAATTTAATCAAGTAGGTACTAACAACTAACAATATATTAAAGCTTGTACCTCTGGTAACAGCTGTAAGGATGCTAAATGAAATAGCTCAACAAATTGACATTTTTAAATGTTCATTAGCGGAATTCCAAAGGATAGCATTGCATAAATTTGTCATCAAAATGACTTCATTGTCGTATTAGGTTTTAATCCGTAAGGACAAAATCTGGTTAATAGGTCTTTGTAATAAATAAATAAACAAGAATGACAAAATATAATGTTAAGTAAACCTAACAAATGACGTCACAGGTTAGGTTGCTTACTCAAATGTATAGATAAATGTAAATATATAGGATGAATAGGTATTTGTCAAAGTCGAAGTCAAACTCTAAATGAGTTTGACTTTGACAAATACCTATACATTCTATTTGATAGTACCTTCTTAATCTAATTTATAAATAGAACGACAGCAATGGTCAATGTTAGCGATACGTTGCGCAGATGGAAATAGGTAAAGTGCGAGTGGCGCGGGCGGGTGGCGGGCGTATCAAAGAGCGGTAAAACAAGGGAGTAGAGGGCTTCTCGGCAAAGCTCCTTTGAGCTCCCGACACCTGCGCCTCTGGCTCAAATTACTAGCAGAAGCGAGTTAGATACCGCTCTACAGCATTTTGTATCGATTGGTCATAATTAGCCCTAACAGTAAATTTTCAGAGGCAGTTTTTGGGCACAAATTATCAAATATAAATATGCACCAAAAAGCGCTTGGTATATATAATATAACAAAGCAGTCAAGCATGTTTAAAAAATAATTCTTGCAATAATTTGACACGAGAGAACAAGCCCTATTTCATAAAAGACTTTACAAACATACAATTCAAGGTAAGTTGATAAACTTAGAGCAACTTTTTATTAAAAACATAGGTTTATTTTATAAAATAAGCATCCGCTTAAAAAAAAAAAACTCAATCCCTGAACATAGTTTTACCCAAGTAAAGTCGGCGTGCGCTACTAGTTTCGTGGCCTCATATAAACATTGAGCACTTCTTGTAGTTTACAATAGCTAACCACGTACACTAAAATTTGTACCCTGACGCGTTTGTCCGTTTGGACTTGTCCCCTGTGGTACCAAAATTGTAAGGTCTACAAAATAAAGTCCCCCGTGACAGCTCTTGTTCCCTAGTACGGGAATTGTGTTTTAACATAACTAGTCACTCTAAAGCGATCCACCACGAAATTGTATTTTCAAATAGTGGATTATGTTTGTAAAGTCCCCCGCGAGACAGGGCTTGTTCCGTACTTTGAAAGTCGTGTTTAACGCATTAAAACAAACATACATACATACATCTGTTATCATAAAGTATCAAGTCAACGTAATAACGTTCGCAACACATTCAGTTCTATGTAAAAGCCACACAAAGGTAGCTGACATAAGCCGTGAGCACTCCTTGTCATTACAATAACTAACACAAACACTAGCGTGTGCACCCTGACGCGCTTGTCCGTTTGGACCCGTCCCCTGTGCCCGTGGTATTACCTCGCCATTTACCATAGCAGGTTGTAGTGTGAGTTCGATCCCTACTCGGGCAAAAAATTGTGTGGTTTATAAATGGTGAATTATTTGTTTGTAAAGTCCCCAATGACACAGAGTTTGTTACCTAGTTGTTCCGTAGTACGGGAGTCGTGTTTAACGCTTTATTGTTTTAAAGCGTTAAACACGACTCCCGTCCCGACATATTTATGTACATATATCTATTATCATAAAGTATCAAGACATTCGCAACATATTCTATGTAAAAGCCACACAAAGGTAGCTGACATAAGCCGTGAGCACTCCGTGTCATTACAATAACTAACCACAAACACTAGCGTGTGCACCCTGACGCGCTTGTCCGTTTGGACCTGTCCCCTGTGCCCGTGGTATTACCTCGTCATTTACCATAGCAGGTTGTAGTGTGAGTTCGATCCCTACTCGGGACAAAAAAATTGTGTGGTTTATAAATGGTGAATTATTTGTTTGTAAAGTCCCCAATGACACAGAGTTTGTTACCTAGTTGTTCCGTAGTACGGGAGTCGTGTTAAACGCTTTAAAACAAACATTATGTACATATTTTTTTTTTTTTTTTTTTTTTTTTAAAAAGACAACTCCCGCACTAGAGAACAAGCTCTGTGTCGCGGGGGACTTTACAAACATACAATTAACGGACACAAATTACACCCAGACTCAGAACAACTCTTTGTGGGTCACACAAAGTTTTGTCCTGTGTGGGAATCGAACCCACAACCTCGTGCACAGCAGTCGTGCATATATCTGTTATCATAAAGTATCAAGATATTCGCAACATATTCAGTTCTATGTAAAAGCCACACAAAGGTAGCTGACATAAGCCGTGAGCACTCCTTGTCATTACAATAACTAACCACAAACACTAGCGTGTGCACCCTGACGCGCTTGTCCGTTTGGACCTGTCCCCTGTCCCCGTGTTACCGTGGAGAGAATCACAACGCGTTTCAACTCTGAATCTTCGCACTTGAAATATTCTGTTTGTAAAGCGTCGTTATCGCGTATTGTGTTTGTTTATATACTTAAGAACAGCAACGCATTTTAGATTTTATAAAATAGTTTATTTCTCACCAACAATGTTGCTCGTTGTGGTCCGTTATCGCGATAAAAGTACCTATAATACCATCTATCTCCTTGCCAAATTTCATTAGGATCTGTTTAGCTGTTTAGTCTTGAAAAGACAAACATACAC
This sequence comes from Trisateles emortualis, assembly GCA_947095525.1. NCBI lineage: Eukaryota > Metazoa > Arthropoda > Insecta > Lepidoptera > Erebidae > Trisateles > Trisateles emortualis. The sequence goes on along the minus strand of OX352742.1, from coordinate 14,297,144 downwards.
ACAAATAAAAATACTATTATTAGTTTCATATTTATAATATGACTATGAGTAATTTAGCTGCTTTTGTGATGGTATACTCCGTCTTCTGAACTAGGCAAGCTCTGTATATCTGAAGGTAGGTGGCACTCAGCTGACAATCTCGTTATTTTATAACCTAAAAACATTGTGTGCTACTGTTTTAATTAATTAATAAAGAATAAAACTGTTAAAGCTGCATGTATTAATTACTAGCGACCTGTCTCGAATTCCCCTCTGATCCCCTCAATGAATAATTGACATTGTTCTTTTTCCTTCACGTATTAATATATAGATATTCCCTATATATGAATACGTGAATAAAAGATGCGTCGATGGTAAGCAGTTACCGTAGCCTATGGACGCTTGCTACACCATAGGTATGACTCGCGCGTTGCTGACCCTTTAATAATAATAAATAATAATAATAATTTTATTTCAAGTTCAATCATAACATGATATGATACGACTCTTATTTGTTAGTAAAACTATACCTATATACCTACGTGTTAGTGAGCTTACAATTTATTTATTTATTTTGTGACATGTATGTCACAGCATCTGCGTATGTAGGGACAGTCAAGCCTACTCGCGATCATTGCCAGAACGATGTTGATACTAACCAGCACCCTGCGCACTAGGGATAGGCAGCGTTTGCGTATCGTGGTGAAAAAAAACCTTATCTTTGGTCAATATAATTATTCAACTTTTAACAAGAAATAACGCGTTCATTCTGTTTCTAAACTAAAAAATATCTTTTAAAAACTATAATTTATTTTTATATTTAAACCACACAACACGTTATAAGCCAAAAAGCCGTAGGATCTGGATGGTCGAGCGCGCGATCTTTTTTATTTCGTTGCGTTTCCTTCAACATCAACACACTCAAACGGATTTACTTTCATCTTATCAACAATATCGATTACATCGTTTTAACATGTATAGGTACGTATATTATCCTTACTAATATTATAAATGTGAAAGTTTGTGAGTATGGATGTATGGATGTTTGTCACTCTTTCACGCAAAAACTACTGAATGAATCTGGATGAAATTTGACACAAAGATAGATTATAGTCTGGAATAGCATATAGGCTACTTTTTATCCTGATAACCGACATCTACGCGGGCAGAGCCTCGGGCAACAACTAGTATGTAATATGTTAGTCAGTTACTCAGCAGTGGAATGATACAGGCTAGCAATAAAAATACGTTACTAAAATTTAGAAATTTATACAATTCAATAATTTTAATTCAGTTATTTTACATTCAGAGCCACAATATATTGGTATTTGGTATATCTAGGTGTAAATGCGAATAATTTGCGTTGTGGCAATGTTACCTAAATTATTATTGCAAATGCCACAGTCAAAACATAAAATATAAATAGATAGATAACTCTTTATTGTACACCAAAATATTTCCCACCCAGGACAAATATTTGACAGATGAGCACGATTATTTTTTTGTGGGTGTAATTCATCTATAGTATGACCAGAACCGATTTTTGACTCGGTGTGATGCCCCAGGTATTGTTAACGTGCTGAGGCTACGGTAACTGCTTACCGTGAAGCAGGCCGTATGCCTGTTTGCTACCTAAGTATAATATAAAAAAAGATAAAACCACGTAATACTCCATTTATAATCCACAAAGAGTTTCACGCTCTTTTTCGTGTGTGTTTAATACTTTCTATGGTCTTGAAAATAAAAATAAAATTGTCGACTACCTTCAAATCGTATAATTGTCGCAAATTCAAGAAGCGAACGACCTTCGTCAGTTACTTGCCAAGCAATCGCCGGCTGTCATGAGATCCCCAAATCCCCGCCACGTAGGGAACCGGCCGCTAGTTTTATTTCATTACTAAACAAAACGCTCAGGGATTCCTTGGGATTTTGGCGCCCAACATGGGGCTGACAGGCACGGTTATGATTATCATTTCTTCGCCTCAAAATGACATTGTTCCTTATCATTTCTACGCGAAAATATTATTAATATTGTTGTTTTTATAATATAATGGAATATTTGTTGGCAATTTATTTTTCTTCGCCTACCGTACACAGACGAATGTAAAGACATTTTGCGTTTGAGTAGACGAAGAAGGTGTATCGACGTTTCGATAGCTATAATAATAATAATGTACTTAGAATTTCGGTCACGGTAGCTCGTGTTGTTGAAGGACACTAGCTCTTTGCGCGGGTGATATAATAGGGCACTAATGTAAGTGCAAACACTAGTGCACTCTCCATTCCGTCACTCTCATAGTTAGATGGGTCAGCAATCAGACATGACCGGGGAGAGATCAGGTGTTACACCAAATACACCAACAACTTTACGTACTTTCTGAGTCACGGGGGCGTAAACACCACCAATTTTCAATCTTTAGGCACATGACAGATTTTCTTGACATAAAAGCCCAATGTCCATTTTTCTGAACTCGTGCTCAGCTTGCACTCTACGACCGCTAAACCTACGAAGTAGTTAAGCTATTTTAGCTCCATGAAATAAGTAGAAAGAAAGAAAAAAATATTTTTGTCTTTACATCTTACTACAGTAATCTAAAAAATATATATAATGGTTACAAGACAAAACAGGACCTAGCTCAGCGATTTATTGCAACATCGCAGACGCTGCAGCGCTGATATTCTGTTAGTACCCCTTAGGGAAGGTATTCGACACCTAGCGGAGCAGTTATATTTAAAATATAAATAAGTAAAGAGTAGATACATTAAAAATATAAATAAGGAAATGATAATATTATATAATAACAATTGTGAAGTTGATACATAAATAAAAATAATAGATAGGTACTAGAAACGAAACGTAAATGTCAGTCAGTCTATCATATTATGTCAAGTCTGTCAAAGTCGCGTCCTTTCTCATTCTAAGCTAAGGTCATCCACATTGCCATCTTAATACCTAGATACTACATAAAACCCAGTCCTATATTTCTATCGTAGTTAAGTTTATCGAACCCATGACTGCTATATGTATTCCAGATCACGTACGATCTTGTTATACCATGTTCCATCGTAATCACGTTTTCTTTGTGCGAAACCGGTCGTTTTTCTCGTATTTTTTGCACTCCCTCAGTTTCGGCAGTACTGTGTAACCCCGTTTTGGTCAGGTGCATGCATTTGCAAAAATATTAGCTACACTGTTGAAATTTTGTTGGCGCTGAAAATTGTTTGTTAGCTGAAAAATATTTATGACTAGCGGTCGGCCCCGACTTTGCCTGGGTTAAACTATTTTTAGCGCAGTTTTCTGTTTTTCTATAAGAACCTTCTACAAAATTAGTTTGCTAATTAATGAATTTTACCTTATAAAATATCCTTGTTATACGGAAGAGAGTAGATCCGACAACACCGGGAATTCTAAATGTCGGGTTAGGGTTTTACCCTACGAACTGTAGGATGTTTGAGACGGTAATTTTTTTTTTATTATCTGTAAGACCCGCTGGGGTATTCCGTAAGAGCGAAAACGGAGCAAAATCTGGCTGTCAGATTGAAATTCGGCGCGCAATCTGGCTGTCAGATTGAAAATGACGTTTAGCAACCGTGTGTGCCGTCACCGAGCAATCACAACTGTCAGTTTGCGATCGCTGTTTCTTAGAGAATCAGCCGGCGGGTTACAGTGCTCCACCGACCGTGTCGGTGCGTACGTCAGACATTTATATGAAAATTCATAAATCGTAAAACCAACAGGAGCAGTGATTTTTCCGAAATAAAAAGTACCCTATATGCTATTTCAGACCATAATCTTTGGTAATGTCAAATTTCATTCAGATCCGTTCAACCATTCTGGCGTGTTTGAGTAACAAACATCCATCCATATAGACTTTCACATTTATAATATTAGTTTGTATAGATAAATTTAAATGTTTAATTTTAATTTATACCAACTATTTCATGTAGTTTTATAAAGGTCCTGCGAGAATACCACCGTTGTGGTCCAGGCCACAACATAAGAGCTGACGCAGGGACCTTATTTGCTTTCTTATATTAAGTTTTATTAAATGTAGAAGTTATTATAAGTTTTATTAAATGTAAGACCATATAAAAAAAATCTTTCTTTCTTTCTTTCTAAATCACCCTACCAACTGTTTCAAAACACGAATATCATTTTACAATCTACCGCTTTTATCCTTCTTTTTTGCTATAAGGAATTCCGTATGTGACTTTACTGTCTTTAAAGACTTTCACAGACAATAAAGCCACATACGGCCTTCTAAACCATAACCATTCTAAATAAATTCGTTCAAGCGAAGTAAAAATACCTCTAGTTAACTTTTTACCTGTTTTTTCTTTCGAATGCGTTTAACTTTTGACGTGCTTGACATCAAGGCGAATTTGTTACAGGACAAATTCTATTATACTGTGATATGGTAAAATACATTCTGTTGGGCTTACAATAAGGTTTAAATTCGTTTGTTTTGAGGTACATAGGCCAGGATACAAGCAGACTGTCACATCAATATCTCTTAGTAGAATCACTAGGGACTGCCAGTGAGTTTCGCTTGCATGGCTGTTTTAGTAGGTAATAAGGAAACTATTTCACAATACAGTTGACCCTTTTACTTTTTAATTTTGCTGTGTACCCTAAAAACAAAGGTTCTAAAAAATAGGATGATTTCACTTGTAAAGATTCTTAAATAAAAAAACATGCGGGGCAGTCTATGGGGACTGCCGATAGAAGTGAAAACTAAGTAACTTATGAATTGTATCGTCGACTAGACTAAAGACAACTCCCGCACTAGAGAACAAGCTCTGTATCACGGGGGACTTTACAGACATACAATTAACGGACACAAATTACACTTAGAATCAGAACAACCCTTTGCGGGTCACACAAATTTTTGTCTTGTGTGGAAATCGAACCCACAACGTGCACAGCAGGCGCATGCTGCGGTCACTGGACCACCAAGGCAGTCACTATATTTTTGAATTATGGAAACCGTTTGGTGACGATGACGGGAGTTCCATGATTTTTTTCACCCAAAAAGTTCTAAACGCGCCTTAAGAAGCTTTCACTTTAAAAACTTAACCCTCATATTAAAAAATATATATTTTCTATGATGTGGCATTAAAAAATACATACAACTCTAAATTTTACCATACTACCACCAACGTCTTTATAATAGCGATATTACAATCTTTACTTTATATGACAAAACAACGTTTGCTAGGTCAGCTAGTTAAAATTCAAAATTTAGTTACTTCATACATACGAAAATTACAGTAGGTACAAATGTACTGTATATTGCTTAGCTTAATATCCAATAAGCAGTATGAACGCAGTTCCCAAGTAGTTAGCAATCACAAACTGCTACTGCTAATGGAGCTAATGTGTAATCTTGAAACTTGCTTGCCTCAATGACTCTAAATAGCTTTCAACCTACACGTTGCATAATATGCCTAAATGTTAGTTATATACACATTCTAAAAGACAATATGTATACAACAATCAAACAATCAGTGCTGGCTTTAGGCGGGGGCAAGGTAGGGCCACGGCACTAGGGCGCAATGCTTGTAGGGGCGCCGAAGCCCCTGCCAGGCGCTTCTTTAAGTTTGGTCAAAACCAAGAACAAAAAACGATCAAGACAAATAAATTCAAGCCTATCAAATTCTATGCCTTTAATATCTTCACCCAAGGGCACCTGTGGTTCTAAAGCTTGCACTGAAAACAAAGTACTATATTCTAACAATATTACTGCATAATAAAATTCAAACGGTCCCACGATAATTTACTTTAACTTTTAATGAAGGTACTAACACCGCTAACAGGTGTTCCGCATAGAATTCAGCTTAATATCCTTAATATCCTCTATACAACACTATAAAGACTCCCGGAGTGTAGGGGTCTCTGGCCACTCTCTAATGGATGCTCTCATCTCTATGTTATTAGGCTATAAATCTCTGTATATGTTTACTGGAGCGTGAATAAAATACATTTTAAGAAGCCCGCCATGTTTGGTGAGATAATTTCGTTGTGAACGTTCATGTAATAATTTTTCGCGGTATATTTGGATGGTTTCTTCATATTCTTATGGTTGTTTGATAGTCATCTGTTTCTGTAATGTCTTTTAGGGAACTGTTTTGGTTTGATGGGTATAAAAGCTGTTTGTTCGAAGCGTTGCGTATCAGATTTCAGGAGTTTTTTTCTGGAATGTGAAAATATATTTATTGTTATAAGTAAGCATGTTTAATATTACAACTACAAATTATTTGACGGCTACCTCCAACAATGCAGTTAATGTGGCTATATTGGGCCGCAATAACATAAATTCTAATGATGTATCCCGTCAAATTGCTAAGAAGAAGACTACTTATTACAATACTAAATAAAGCTAATTTACTATTGTAACTTATGAAGAAATATCTGATATCTTTCCAAATGAACATTTCATTTATATAATTTAATTAATTTTTATTGTTTCAGGTACATTACAAATAGTGAAGAGTGAGGAGGAAGACCAGGGCAAATTTGAGTGCGTTGCTGAGAACTCCATCGGTACTGAATTCTCCAAGCCTACCGTGCTGTACGTGAAAGGTAAGTCTATACCATCTTTACAAACGCAACAACGTTTGGCTTTATGAACGAAAATGGCGTAATTCTGACACCTAATTAGTAAGTTATAGTCACGCGAATAGAACGTATCAGGTGTACACGATTTTGCGCCTTACGATCTAACAGTACAGTTGCATACAGCAACTGTTTTACCTACCTATTTTTTTTAATAAAGCTAAGGGATATAATAAATTTATTTTTAAAATACATCCCCAGCACTAGGGAACTAACATACAAAACAGGATCAAAAAGTAAACGTACAATCTGAAAAAATGAACCACAGAAAGTTTTGCGCCATGTGGGAATCGAACCCACAACACTCGGTTCAGTGTTAATAGACTACCTAAAAATGGTATTAAAAATCGTTTACCTCAAATGAGCTCTGGAGACTACACACTCTAGTGTGTAGATATTTATGAAAGAAAGGAAACGATAGGAAAGAAAAAAAGTTTATTTGGCGCATTAGAGACACAGTACAAACATTAGAGAAAAATAAACGAAAAAAATATATATATTAAAGAACAGAAAACATACACATCTCACGGTGCCAAAATAGGATCTAGCGCATATGCCAGACAAAATCTGACACTAGTTTTAAGCTAGACTCAGATATATGTATTTATAATAATATTTGGATGTGATCTGTAAGGCAAAGGTTGCTCTCCAGGCAGGCTTGCTCGCTTGTATAATGACCTACTTCTTCTACTTAAGTACACATCCACATTAGATGAAATAGAACCATCTTAATCTTTCAATCGTAAATGCCCTTAACAGTCTAATTAAATTAGACAAATTTACGGTAACCAAAAACCGCCTATAGATGCCAACAAATCTAAGATATGATTGTAAACTAAAGACCAAACCGCATTAAAGGATCCCCGGGTCCATGACCGACGTGGACCCACCGGACCCGTGCGGTCAAATTACCTAATGATCACCCATTAATGTTCCCACGCGGGCATCATTAATGTAGACCGAGAGAAAAGATAGGGAAAGCCTGTTGTTGGAAAGAGAGGTCGAATATCATTGTGCCTACGTCGTAATAAACCGGCCTTATATCAATATAAAGCAAAATTTAAACTAGTTTTAGCCCGAGGATTCGCCCTCAAGTACCACGGCAATAGAGGGATAGGGCTTTCTTTCTTTCTACATACCTATAAATAAAATAAATAAAGCTGAAGAGTTTGTTTGTTTGGTTGAACGCGCTAATCTCAGAAAGTACTGGTTCAATTAGAAAAAATGCAGTGCATTTATCCAGGACGGCTATAGCCTATATAACATCACGCTATGATCAATAGAAGCAGAGCAGTAGTGAGATATGTTGTAGCCTTTCTGGATAAATGCACTATTTAACAAGAAACAGTTTTTTTCTAATCAAACCAGTACTTTCTGAGATTAGCGCATTCAACCAAACAAACTCTTCATCTTTATAATATTATAAGTATAGATTATTTAATTATAATATTGGTATTTGTTCAAATTCCTTTATTAATTCTAAAATCAGCAGTTGCGGTTATTCAATCTCATATATTATTATTGCAATTTTAGAAACCTTATATTCTAAAGAAGTAATTGTATTCCTAGCAACAAACCAACCATTACTAAAACTATATCCAGCGAATGTACAATGCATTGAGTATAATACAAAGAGAACAGTGTTCGAAACCTCTATGTAATCATTCCGTATCACTTGGCTCACGAGGACAAGGGAGGAGAGGTAGCGAACAAAGAGATCTTTGGAAGGCTAGCTTTGAGCTAAAGTCTAAATAAATTACATATAATCCTGTCTAAAACTGTTACAAAGTCGGGATGAGAGGACAACGTATACACTATTATATAAGTTGATATATTCATAATTATGTTATGCAAATACATATGAATCAAATTGGTGAGACAAAGAAACAAATTTAAGAAAATAAACTGTTTTTCTGTCAGAGAATGTACAATAGATGCCCGAAGTTTGAAACTTGGAGATATTTACATCGTCTTATCTCAAAAGCACGTAAAGCTTAGTACGTTCTGTACCTGATCTCCCCTGGTCGTTACGAATTGCCGTCCCATCGGACTATGAGGGTATATATATAATACTAGCTGTTGCCCGCGGCTCCGCCCGCGTTGATGTCGGTTATCGCTGTAAAAAGTAGCCTATCTGTTATTCCAGACCATAATCTATCTCTGTGCCAAATTTCATGCAGATCCGTTTTGTAGTTTTTACGTGAAAGAGTGACAAACATTCATCCATCCGTCCATACTCACAAACTTTCACATTTATAATATTAGTAAGGATTCGATATATTATACGCGCCAGTCGATGATTAAAGTAATCGTTGATACGATTGCCGAGTGAATGTGACCGTTGGCGTTTATAGATCACTCTTTTTTTGTCCCGTCATCGAACCCACAACACGCCGCGCAGTAGTAAATGGTGAAATAACAACTTAAGCCATTGAACCAACCGTGCAGTTTTTATTGTTTTTTTTTATGCAACTTGGGTGGCAAACAAGCATACGGCCCGCCTGATGTTGAGCAGTTACCGTTGCCTATGGACGCTTGCAATACCAGAGGTATCACTTGCGTGTTGCCAACCCATTTTTTTACACCAGGGCTTAAAGATAGGAGAGTCCCTGGGATAGGAATACGTTTCTTTCAAAATGCTTCCCTAAATAACTGCTGAAGACCTATATTCACACACAGGAAAAAACTACACCGCTGGCGCTGTGTGTAGTTATTTGGCTGTGGTCTTCTGTAAGGTCCTTTCCCAGTCGGGCTTGCTCGCTTGTATGGTGCCCTACCACTCTTGAACTTGTACTCAATAGAGAGAGTAGTAGTGCCCTATCGACAATACGCTAAGAACTCAATTTCATAAAGTACACCTATTTCATTAACTCTACAAATAAATAATTCAAACACAATATACTTTATATAAATATTTTTATAATAATGACACTTTAATTATACCTATCTAACATTTGTCATGTCCATTTTTATAATAATAGCAAGAAAGTTTGAGATGGGAAGGGTACAATACTAGTGAGCAAGCCCGACTGGGAAAGGACCACAGAAGACCACAGCCAAATGACTACACACAGCGCTGTAATTGTGTTTCTATGTGTGAGTACAGGTTTCCAGAGCTCATGCGAAACGTTTTCCTATCCCAGGGATACTCCATCTTAAAGCCCTGGTGTAAAAGAAATGGACCGGCAACACGCAAGAGATACCTCTGGTGTTGCAGGCATCTATAGGCTACGGTAACTGCTTGAAATCAGGCGGACCACATACTTATTTGCTAAACAAGAAGTATAAAAAAATGGGTTTTTATTATTGGATTCTTTTCGGAAGGTTTATTATCTATACTTATATACTAATATTATAAAGCTGAAGAGTTTGTTAGTTTGGTTGAACGCGCTAATCTCCCAAAGTACTGGTTCGATTTGAATTTTTTTTTTGTTGAATAGTGCATTTATCCAGGATGGCTATTGGCTATATAACATCACGCTATGATCAATAGGAGTGGAGCAGTAGTGAGATATGTTGCAAAATCAGGGAAAATATTCCAATTTACCACGCGGACGAAGTTGCGGGCGACCCCTAGTGTATAATACATGCTTATTATAATAGATACATCTAGAAAAAAACAGAAGCGAAGCAAGCCTCGCTTCGCTTCTGTTGGTAAAGGCTGACGGTCGCTAGTCACTACATAGTATAAGACATAGTCGCTTCCCGCTGTCTGTACAGACAGACAAAAAATCTAAGCATACATAAGAACAGTCTTATGTATGCTTAGATTTTTTTATACTACTTAGGTGGCAAACAAGCATACCGCCTGATGTTAAGCAGTTACTATAGCCTATGGACGCTTGTAATACCAAATATATCAGTTGCGTGTTGCCAACCCATTTTTTTTTACACCAGAGCTTTATGGTGGGAGTATCCCTGGGATAGTCATACGTTTCTTTCAAAACGCATCCCTAAATGAGCGCTGGAGACCTATACTCACACAGGAACACAACTACACCACTGTATGTAGTTATTTGGCTGTGGTCTTCTGTAAGGTGGAGGTCCTTCCCCAGTCGGGCTTGCTCGCTAGTATGGTGCCCTACCTCTCTCGCATCAAAGTCCATTGATGCGGTTTTTTAATAAATAAAGTGATTGAAGAGGAAGGTTTATATGTATGATACTTGGATATTAATAATAGAGAAACCTAGAATAAACCAAAGCAAAGCTAGGAAGGGTCGCTAGTTTTAAATAAGTCAGACGGGTGAAACAAATAAAAATATACATTTGTCTTAAGCATACAAAATTATATTGAGATCATTCTAATTAGTCTATATTTACACAGCCTCGCTCCACTCTAGTTAATATGGCACAAAGATAACTTTAAATTAATAAAGTGGCTAAATATGGACGCTTCTAAATCAACATTTGAAGAGGAGAAACCATATAATGGTCTCTAAGTTTAGAAATACGTTTTATTATCGGACAGCTACGCTAAATGGCAGGCCCATTTACCTGTCGCATGTCACACGAAGAAGGCCAAACACTCGAGATCTAAACTAATGGCAGGTCCTAAGTGACTTTGTTTATTTGCATTATTTAGTTGGCGAACAAACATACGAATCGTCTGATGGTTGCAGTTACTGTAAGCCTATCATCATCATCATCTCAATCCATAAACGTCCCACGTTGCTGGGCACGGGTCTCCTCCATACTAAACCACGCTGGCCAGGGTCCATATAGGGTTTTGTTTCGAGTTTTCATTCTCTTGCAGTGGATATTGTCGGCCTGACTTACTCTGTTAGTCGACTCTTACGACACCTTCGGGATGGTACGGGATGGTGACATTTGTATTGTTAATCCGTCACCATACCGAGTCGTAGCCTCGTAGCGTCGCTAGATTACCAGCCCCTCTAGACAAGTGGTATAAACGGTAATCGAATCGAAAAGTCAAAAAAGCTAATGTATGGGATTTGACGTAAGTTTACGACATTAAATCGTAGACCCACGTCAAATTCCATACATTTTATTTTTTGACTTTTCGATTCGACTATCGCTTATGCCACTTGTCTAGAGGCTCTGGCCTACCATTTTTGAAGTTGCTATAGCAAGGAAACTAAATGACTTACATCACCCGACAAAATAAGAAAATCTCACAGTAGTAACTGAGTCTTATTGAATTAGTTTCCAACTTGACGAAAGGGACTCGGATTATTTTCATCTTGGAACGATTCTCCAGCACTCGGGGGAAAACTTTTTATTTTTTATAAAAACTTTGCCTTCTGTTTCAACAATTTGTTTAATATCTTCCACTATTCGCTAATTAAACTCAATTGTTTGCTTTCGAACTAGCGCAAACAGCTTGTCGATTAGCTATTAAGTGCACAGCAAACAAAATAGGTCATCGATATTATTGGTAATAGGTCACACTATATTATATCATACTCAATACTTTATTGCGTTCCACAATGTTTATAAAAGGCCTTAAGATAATACAATGGTAAGTTTCAATTGTGGACCCTTTCGGGCACAGCACAGTTTAGGATAGAGGAGGAAGAGCGCATAATACGTAATTGCTAAATTAAGTTATATTTTATTTTCCTATGCAATATTGTCACATACAATCTATTGTTAGAAAATGTAGGTATGTGTTCAATTATATTTATAATATATATATAAAATGAAAGAGATTAAATGTGTATATAAATAAAGTATTTTTACACGCTTTTTATTAGCTTCACCTGTAATGTTTGTATGTTGGTATGTTTGTAACCGACTTCCTTGGGCGCGATTTTGACCCACTTTAAACGGCCAGATTTCGTTCAAACTTTGTAGATTTATCGAGGACCGATGACAATACACTAATTTGATAAAATTATAAATAATATTATTATTACTAAAAAGTAAAAAATAGATAATAGTTAAAAAAAACTAAAAAACACGCACGTTTTATAGAAAACCGAACCAAAAATAGAAAATAAATTTTAAAAACGCAACTTTTTGTTCCTATGTTATAACGCATGCCGCGGCAGCCTTTAATTAAGGCAACACTTTATCATGAATCTCCTACCCTGTTTTGTTTGTTTATAAGTGTATGCTTTGTTAATTGTCCTTAAATAAATAAATAAATCTCTGTCTTAAGCCGGCGAGGACCAGTCTTCTTTAAATGAGTCCAACTCATCCTGCCATCTCTGCCTGCGTCTACCGTGATTTCGCTTGCCACTCAGATGCACCCACTGTTTGGGCCATTCAATCAATCTGTAATTTAGTTTTTTTTAAAGGCGGTGTGTTTTTTTTTGTATAATTTCTGCAGTCACAAATCTGCTTTTTAATGATGTATATAAAAACTAATATCTAGCAAGAAAGAGATAGAATAATGTTAAAATGAGATAGATTTGTTTTATCAATTCCAACACGATATTTATCTTTGAAGTTTTAACATAAATCCTTTATATTCATTCATTTTCCAGTTTTAATTATATCAAAAACTATAATTAATGTCTTCAGAAATAATACCACTGTCATCGAAATACATAACTCAAAGTTTCTATGAAAATCAACATTAGAATTTCAAACAAAAGTAGATATAACTCCATTAATCATACTAATACAGGTTTAAGTATTGTTTACTAGTGTTTAGGGAAAACAGACCGATAGTTAAACAGTCGGTTTATTTAACTATAGTTTGGTTTTGAATGATAACCCGTTATTTTGTTTGAGTTCGCTCTTCTGTTATCGTTAGGATGGTGGTGTGATGGACAAGCGGTAGCGAGAGCGTGAGTGTGTCTCTTATGAACTATCTGACTAATGTTTACATACTTTACCGCCTAGGCTTTACAAACATTGAGTATTGTTTAAGTAAAATATACGAACTAAAATGTTGTGAATTTGTAATACACATTAAAGAATATGTTTTATTTAATAAAATTCATATTTTATCTGTCTATCTATTCAGCCGACAAACACCAACTGCTAGACATACATAGAATACAATAACGTACTAAAACAAACTAAAAATAAAGCATCTAAAACAGTAACATTTTGGTAAGATTATATTAAAAAAATATATTTTGTATTAATTTTATTCACAAAGATTATCTTTCTCCGCCCACTTTGTATGTCGCTCTACTCCGCTACCACTTGTAACGTGAACCTCAACACCGATCAATCTTTCCAATATCCATTCAACCATTGACTCGGAACTATCTCCAAAATTACAGAGAAACTGCTCACAGCTGGTGATCAACAACTCAACTATCAAAATTTAATCTTCCTACATTGACAAATGGGTTGGACATTGATTTATCATTAGTGGACTAATTTTATAGCACTAACACTGCTCTATAATAGTCTTGTCCGATATGGAACCTTTAAAAGATTTATTGTTGAACGAGCGAGTGAAATTCTCCGAGTCTACTGGATCAATCAGCGTTTCAATGTATAAACGTTTGTTCGACGATGACTAAAATTATTACTAAGACGCGTTATTATAAAATGGATCCATTATGTCAATGTATATTAGAATTTCGCTATTTTGTTCTATTCGAACAAGTATAATTCTTGTTTGCCATGATTGCACATCATTATAAACATCATCCTTGATGGATAAAAGCCATTGTAGATTTTTTTAATCATTAGAAATACATAATGTAGGACATTTCCTCATCACAGCTGACAAAATCAGCATCTGGCATCATCATTATTTTTTATGGAATCTATGGCATTAAAAAAACTGTATACTCAACAAACTCAAACTTTATTGTGAAAATGAGTAAACCAGTCTCTTGTGATAAACAATAAATAACGAATTTTACCATAATTCACCACGAGGTATACTAGGCTAATATACCTCTAAATGTATAGAAGAGACCCGTACCAAGCGGAGTTTATGGGTTGAGATGATGAGGCTAAGTAAATACTATTTCTTGATGATTTATTTTGTTAGTTTAAACCTACAAAATAGGTACCTACTTTATTTACTACTAGCTGTTGCCCGCGGCTCCGCCCGCGTGGATGTCGGTTATCGCTGTAAAAAGCTGTAGCCTATGTGTTATTCCAGACCATAATCTATCTCAGTGCCAAATTTCAGTAGTTTTTACGTGAAAGAGTAACAAACATCCATTCATCCATCCATACATCCATCCATACTTACAAACTTTCAAATTTATAATATTAGTAAGGACTTCCCATATTTCAGATCCCTTTGTTTTCATTCAACCTTTATATTCCTACACCTGAAAAAAAATCTACAGTAATAAAGCCAAAAAATCACTTACGAACACAATTAAATAATTTAAAACATATTAATCCAATTGGACAGAAATAGCTTTGTTATCAAAATGTTGGTGTGTAAGGACTCTTTGGATAAAAAAACGAGTCTTTTTTTAACGTTATTGGACCCGCACTGGTTAGACCTCTGTCAATGTCACACAGTACCGACAGCAACGTAAATTGCCTGGATTGAGGAATAAAACATTTTTTTTAGATTTTTGCATTTACATAGATACGAGTAGCACAGATGTTTAACCAGCTAGAGATTATGACGCACGATTAACACACAATATACAAATATCCGATCGACAACCGATGGACAAGATCAGCTCAGGACGAACGATGTGGAAAACCTTCTGGGAAGGCCTATGTCCAGCAGTGGACGTCTTACGGCTGAGATAAAATACAAATCTTTAAATATCAAAAATATTTTTTGTTGTTGTTGATAAAAAGCACCAGATAACAAGCCCTGTGTCGCGGAGGACTTTATATACAACTAGTTCTTGCCCGCGGCTCCGCCCGCGTGGATGTCGGCTATCGCTGTAAAAAGTAGCCTATGTGTTATTCCAGACCATAATCTATCTCTGTGCCAAATTTCATCCAGATCCGTTCAGTAGTTTTTACGTGAAAGGGTAACAAACATCCATCCATC
Organism: Trisateles emortualis; assembly: GCA_947095525.1. Lineage (NCBI taxonomy): Eukaryota > Metazoa > Arthropoda > Insecta > Lepidoptera > Erebidae > Trisateles > Trisateles emortualis. The sequence goes on along the minus strand of OX352742.1, from coordinate 14,281,647 downwards.
CATCCATACTCACAAACTTTCACATTTATAAAATTAGTCGGATTAACGTCACTTAGGTAAACTGTGTACCGTACCAAGTAAAACTACATTAATGCACAGGAGCATGTTTTGTAAAGCACCCCTCATATATAACAAGTTGCCAATATCGATTCGGGACATGAATGAACATTCAAAATTTAAGAAAGAGCTTAGTAAATTTCTTGTTGAGAAATGCTATTACTCAATACAGGAATATTTTGATGACAAAACCTTGACATGATTATTTTTATTCACTGACATTTAAATTAGACATTGTATAATTAATGTATATTTGTTATTATTAATAATATTTGCACGCCGACATGGTAAAACATTGACTGGACAATATTGTATACTAACACCTTACAATTACTCATGTTTTAGCAAAATAAATAATTTGAATTTGAATTTGAATTTGAACCACTTTAGCCACTGAACCCACCGCGCAATCAAGCAAATTTATTATTGTATCTACTATCCGTACATGAGATTTTACGCTCCTTTTCACGCAGACTCCTTGTTTTTGCGGCCACCTGCCTCGCTGTCACTCAATGACATTTTTATTTTTCATTTCTATTCCGTTTCGTTTTATTGTGGACGCTTTTTTTGTTCACATATCCTTTCTAGTCATGGATAAAAGGCGTAGTAAATACTAGTCATGGAACTATTATACTTAGGTTAGTACGAGGTTTATTACGTACACAGAAAGAAAGAAAGAAAAAACACACAACTAGAGAAACACATTCGTGCAACCAATACACAAAAAGAAGGAAATAAACATAAAACAAAACAGAAGTAACAAATAAAATGTAAATCCGTTCCTATGTGCTCTGTCACACCAAAAGGGTGTCCAGCTCAGCATGTGCTAGGTTATTTGAAGCTACCGTTGGTATTCTGCTGAATCCCTAAGGAAACGTATATGTTATACTTATATAACGGTTTAGAAAAGCAATACTTAATTTTTTTTTTTAATAAAAAGACAACTCCCGCACTAGAGAACAAGCTCTGTGTCGGGGGACTTTACAAACATACAATTAACGGACACAAATTACACCTAGACTCAGAACAATTCTTTGTGGGTCACACATAGTTTTGTCCTGTGTGGGAATCGAACCCACAACCTCGTGCACAGAAGGCGCATACTGCGGCCACTGGACCACCGAGGCAGTCAAATGTTTGTTAGATCCTTATAAATAAATATTCCCACCTCTATAATATAATAATAACGTCCTCCTAATCAAATTTCGGTCACGGCGGCTAATTTCAACGGAGACTAGCCATCTCGGGAGATATTATAGTGCACAAGTGTGTGCGCAAACACGAGTGCACTGTGTATTCCCTCAGTCCCATAGTCCGATGGGACAGAAATCCGACAGGACCGGAGAGAGATCAGGCTAGGACCAACGGATTTACGTTCTTTCCGAGGTACGGGGATGTAAACACAGCCAATTTCCAAAATCCTGGCAATGTGCTACCCACTATCAATTTGTAACCCGACCCGGGAATCGAATCCGGCACCTCATGGTCAGCAGTCTCACACGTCGACCACTGAGCCACAAAGGCAGTTCCCTATATTACATAGTACCCAAAACACCCCTTCTCTTCTACTTAACCCCCCGGGAAAAAGGCGGGATACTACGCAAGGATAATAATACACAATCAATCAATCAATCAATCAGCCTATCGCAGTCCACTGCTGGACATAGGCCTCTCCTAACACGCGCCATAGCACACGGTCCTCCGCCTTCCGCATCCAGTGCGCCCCAGCCACCTTTTTTAGGTCGTCGGTCCACCTAGCTGGGGGCCGCCCTACCTTACGCTTACCGAGTCGTGGTCTCCACTCTAGGACACGTCTGCTCCATCGGCCGTCGGTCCTTCTGCAGATGTGACCAGCCCATTGCCACTTCAGCTTACTAATTCTGCGAGCTATGTCGGTAACTTTGGTTCTTTGTCGGATTACCTCGTTGCGAATTTTATCCTTCAAAGAGACGCCGAGCATAGCTCGCTCCATAGCCCGCTGCGTGACTTTTAATTTGTGGACTAGTCCCACTGTGAGCGTCCACGTCTCGGCACCGTACGTCATAACGGGTAGGACGCATTGATCGAACACTTTCGTCTTCAGGCATTGCGGTAAAGGCGAATAGAAAACCCGACGTAGTTTGCCAAATGCTGCCCAACCCAACTGGATCCTGCGGTTGATTTCTTTCTCGAAGTTGTTTCTACCAAGTTGGACGCATTGCCCAAGGTAGATATATTCCCGAACAACTTCGAGCATCGAACCGTCAACGTAAATCGGTCCCGGCGTGACATGTTCGTTGAACATAATCTTGGTTTTGTCCAAGTTCATACCGAGACCGACACGTCGTGAGGCTCCATTCAGGCTGTGCAGCATTCCGCTCAGCTGTTCCAGCGACTCTGCAACGATGACGATATCATCGGCAAACCGAAGGTGAGAGATGTACTCGCCATTGATGTTAATACCCCGTCCAGTCCAGTCCAGCGTCTTGAAGACGTCCTCGAGCGCGTTGGTGAAAAGCTTGGGGGATATTACATCCACCTGTCTCACCCCTCGACGCAACTCGATCGGGTTGGTCTTTTGGTCCTGGAGCTGGACGGTCATAGTGGCAGTGTCATATAGACATCTCAGCACCTCGATGTAGCGCCAATCAATGCGACACCGCTGCAGAGCTCCCAAAACTGCCCAGGTTTCGATGGAGTCGAAGGCTTTCTCGTAGTCCACGAATGCCATACACAGCGGCTCATTGTACTCTTCGGTCTTCTGTACAATCTGCCGAACAGTATGGATGTGATCCACGGTGCTATAGCCTTTTCGAAACCCGGCTTGTTCCGGAGGCTGGAACTCGTCGAGTTTTCTGGCGAGGCGGTTTGTGAGTACTCTCGAGAACAACTTGTAAACGTGGCTCAGGAGTGAGATGGGTCTGTAGTTCTTCAGCAAGGCTTTATCACCTTTTTTGAAGAACAGAACCACCGCACTCCCGCTCCACGCTTGAGGTGTTAGGCCCTGGTGTATAACGGAATTGAAGAGACTCGCTAGCTCTTTCAGGATTGGAGTCCCGCCTGCTTTTAGGAGCTCTGTGGTTATTCCGTCATCACCAGGCGACTTATTGTTCTTAAGCTGCTCGAGAGCCACTCTGACCTCGCCCTGGTTGACATCAGGGATGTCTTCTGTGTAATGGCGCGTGAGTGGGGCTTTGTGGTCATCAGCGCTGGGTCTCGTGGGTTTAGTCATCCGTGATGCGTATAGGTCTTTGTAGAAACTCTCAATTTCCTCGAGAATCCCAAATCTTGAGGTCACGGTTCTGCCATCCGCAGTATTTAGTTTCGTCAGATGGGATCTACCTAGCTGGCGAGCGAATATTTTGGTGCCTCTGTTCTGTTCAATCGCATCCGCGATGGCGCGGGCGTTTGAACATCGGAGGTCACGTCGCACCAGCTTCCGGATCTTCCGGTTGAGGTTTCTTCCATCCGACGAAGACGTCTGCGTGGATGACATTTCCCGTCTTTGCCTCATAAGTTCAAGAGTCTCGAGCGAGAGTTTAGACCGTCTGTTTACGCTTTTTCCGGGAAACACCCTTCGAGACACGTCCTGTAGCGTTCTGACCACTGTGTCGGTTCTCTCGTCAACAGTGCCTTCGGTTTCCAGCAGATCGAAACGATTTTGAAGCTCCAGTTGGAACTTTTCGGACCCTAGTGCTATTTGAGGCGCAGTAGGTCTGAGAGTAGACTTAATCATGCGATGCCTTTCGGCTTTAAAGTCTATATTTAGAGTGCCTCGTACAAGTCGGTGATCACTGCCGGTATTAAACCTGTTGATCACGGAGACGTCTCTAAACACAGACCTCCTGTCAGTCATGATAAAGTCTATTTCGTTCCTCGTCACAGTATCGGGGCTTCGCCATGTCCACTTCCTATGGGGCTTCTTCTTAAAGAAAGAATTCATTAAGAAGAGCCCCTGTGACTCCAGAAAGTTGACCAGCATTTGCCCCCTGTGGTTTCGGCGCCCCACGCCGTAGGATCCGATTTTCGTTTCGCCGCGTTCTTGTACTCCCACTTTGGCATTGAAGTCCCCCATAACAACGTTGTAGTGAGCCTTGGTGGTACCATGTAGTGCCTTGGCTATGTCTTCGTACATGGCTTCGGCTATGTCGTCGCAGTATGTCGAGGTCGGCGCATATACCTGTACCACCTTCAGGGAGTACCTGTCGGTGATTTTTATTATGAGGTACGCTACCCGCGTCGACACACTGCTGACTTCTACAACGTTGTTAGTGAGAGCTTTGTTGACCAGGAAACCGACACCGCCCTGAGAGGGCCGATCACCTTCCCGAAAGTAGAATAGGTGGCCTGACTCAAGGGTTATCGTATCCTCTCCCTGTCGTCGGACTTCAGATAACCCCAATATGTGCCAGTTTATGCGACCTAATTCTACCTCGAGTTCGGTGAGGTGTTGGTCCAGCCGTAGAGAGCGTCCGTTATACGTCGCCAGGGTCAGGTGTTTTTGGTAGCCTTTTGTCGTAGCCCGGAGATTCTTCGCACCCCCTATCCCGCTGTTACCGAGACCGCTACCGTGGCCACGGACAGCGGGACTACCGGGAACTGGGGGCCTTTGCTTGTGGCGTCTTACCATTGGAGGTTTATGGCCTTACTATACCACGCTGGCCAGACGGGTTGGTATAGGGTTTAATTTCGAATTTTCCTTTTCTGGCAGTGGTGTTGTCTGCATTTTAGTTTAACGCCATATCGAAGGCGCGTCACAGTTTAACGTCATGTCGGGGACTATATAATAATACACGCTCTGATGAAATTATATATTCTAGCCGTGTATAATGGATATTATTCGGTTGGTAATAATTCCCACCGTACCCTGTCCTGTCTCGGGCGGAGTGAAGACCCACTGACAGATCTCATCTGATACGCTTTTTATAAGAAGTGAATATATTAAGATATTTGTATACCTACTTATATTTATTTATTTATTTATTCAAAGGTTCTTCACAGCTTACAATTACATTGGAGATACAATAACAATTTTTTACGCCAATTATGAAGTACACAGTAATAGTTATAATAAGAATAGACATTTTGTATTCATTTTTTTTTTTAACAATTATGGTCATCTAAAACATTATACTTTATTTATAATGAGTAGAGAGAAGTTAAATATTTTGTTTTTAATTCTGATTAATAAACTATGCCTTGTATTAGATTATAATGTGATACTTTGGGTGTAAATATATACATAGTTTTCTGAACACAATCTATACCTATAACCCTAGGCTATTCATCGTGTGGTGACGGATTAAGAATATACATGTCACCACCCTGTTCCATCTCGAGGGTGTCTTAAGAGTCGACTAAGGGAGTAGGTCAGGTTCACAATATTCACTGCAAGAAAAGAAAAACTCTAAACAATACCCTATACCAACTCGTCTGGCCAGCGTGGTATAGTAGGCTAATATCCTTCCAAATGTATGGAGGAGACCTGTGCCCAGCATTTACGAGGGTCGATAATATGTAAAAAAATAAAGTGCACCTGAGTGAGAGCACACTCTTGTTTACTATATTTTCCACTTTGGCAATAAATTGTTCTGGAGAGCATTATTATCAGGTCTCCAGCGCTGATTTAGGGATTTTTTAAAAGAAACGTATTCCTATCCCAGGAATACTTCCATCATAAAACCCTAGTGTAAAAAAATGGGACGGCAACACGCAAGTGATACTTCTGGTATTGCAAGCGTCCATAGGCTACGGTAACTGCATAACATCAGGCGGGCCGTATGCTTGTTTGCCACCCAAATAGTATAAAAAAGTCAGGTAGACAATATTCACTGCAAGAGAAGGAAAACTCGAAACAAAACCCTATACCAACCCGTCTGGCCAGCGTGGTATAGTAGGCTGATATCCCTCCAAATATATGAAGCAGCTAACATCCTCACAAACTTACACATCTATAATAATATATTCCAGAATGTAAGATATCTTAAACAATTTCAAACCTTTTAATAAAGAAAACATTTTTAATTTCATTATAATTTATACACAAGCGTTACGCAGTTACACGTCGGAATACAAACAGTAAAATGCGCTATTTAATATCACCTTAGCTAAAATCAGGGCTAAATTAAATACATAAAGAAAGGCACAATACCTCTGAGAAACTAATAAGGCCACAATAAGCTTTGGGAGAAAGACATACTCAAGCCTCGAGATTACCAGACTGTAACTTATGAAGTTCATACGATTTCCAGATAACTTAATAGTGATATTCTCTGTAATCTTATGGCGGATATTGATTATCAATCTAAAATTTAATTAGATCAATCTTATGTTAAACTCAGTAGTTTAACATAAGATTAATCTAATTAAATTTTAGACAGACCAATAAAACAAGGCCAGTGCCTTGTTTTATTTGTCTGTTTAGGGATAGAATTTTGAAATAGTTTAGTGCTTATTTAAGGAATCTTTTTAAGAGAGGTATGGCACCATACAAGGGAGCTAGCCCGACTGGGAAAGGACTTCCACCTAACAGAAGACCACGAAAGGTTCCATAATTGACGCACGAAGAAAGAATTTTTGGAAATTCAACCCATAAAAGGGAAAAAAAATGTTCAACCTGGGCAAAGTCAGGACGGGCATAGCATTTTTTTTTTTACTACCAAGGTGGCAAACAAGCATACGGCCCACCTGATGGTAAGCAGTATAGTCTCTTGGGATAATCTCGGCAGAGAGCTCATTGCACAGCCTTATCGTACGTGGTAACAAATTCCTCTGGAATCTTACGGTACGGCATGTTTGAGGTGCAAGGATGTGAGGATAAACTCCCTGTCGGTGGCGAGAGGTGCGTTGATAAAATGTGGCCGTGGGCATCATCTCGAAAAATTCCTCAGAACACAGTCCATTGTACAGGCGGTAGAACACACACAAGGAGGCGAAGTCTCTCCTTAGACTTAGTGGATCAATACCGCCTGTGAGCTTGGGATCGACAACAATCCTCACAGCGAGGTCCAACCTGGTATCCACAATTTGGCTGACGACGATGAATAATGACGACGCTCAAGAATATATAAGCCGACTAACAACATTTACAACCTACGGTATAATTTGTTCTCCAAACTAACCTTTTGACCTGACCATAGATATTATAGAAGTACAAACGGTGTTCTCACTCGCCAATGTTATGCCGCTCTAGTCCTAAAAAAGCAAAGGACCGAGTCTCTGACTCGCTCCAACTAATTTTAATTAATCGTGAAAACAAAGTAGCGAAGCGCGTTCCGGAAGCGTTTTGAATAAAAGAATAATAATTTCTCTAGCAGGAATGAAAACGGATGGTACAAGTGTTAAACTTTAGCGATTCCAAACGGATATTAAATTAAGTTTTGTAAGAACTCACAGTTGAACTTATAAAATATTGTCATCTAGACTAAAATTATAAATGCGAAATTTTTAATGTATGAATGTTTGTTACTCAATCGCACCTTAACTTATAAACGAATTTGGATTAAATTTGGCATAGTGATAGATAATAAATATAGTTTGGAATAGTACTTAATAAATAAACAAAGGTAGGGCACCATACAAGTGAGCAACAAAATACCGAATACCTATAAGGCCCTTGATATTATTATGTTTAAGCGTAAACTAAAAGTCTGTTTGGTCCATAAATGTTATTATAAAATTGAAGATTTCCTGAATGAGACAGAACAGACAAATAATGTAATTTCCACAATTAGTATCAAATTGGTTTTTATTATTATTACTATTATTTATTAATCAAATTGACAAATATCATACTACCTACTATTGACATTTATACCTTAAATAATCTAATATCTATTAATTACTATTGAATCGCATGTCAGAATTTATTATTATGAGATAACCTATTATTTTATTATATACAAATAAGTGATATGTTACTATTACTTTTACCGAGACTAAGTAACATATAAATTTGCATGTTTACCCAGACAGAACATGTTGAGACAAAATAATGACGATAATGTACACATGTTGAGACAAATAAATAACTTTATCTTTATCAACCCAATTAAAGAAAGAACCACCTTATAAAATGACACAGCCAAACAGTCATACATGATACCTACGAGTACTATAAATTGTAAATTTATAGGTATTTGGTAACACAAAAATGAAATAGTCTGACGACTATTTCATTTTATGTATGTCAGTAACAAAAAAAGATTTTTTATCTCATCATTTATTTTTTTGCACTACAATATGCAATAAGATTTTATTGGTCTGGTTTTGGTGAGCAGAATGCTAAAATAATTTAAATGTAGACATACTCTGGAGATAAAAAGAGTTTCGCGAGTTTCTTGCTAATTCAACTCATAACCTTAATCAGAAAAATGTCTGTAGGAAAATTCATTGTATTAGTCGATTCAAACGAATAAGTTTTCAATTCTAAAGGGGTTTTTAGGGAGTTAGATGAGTTCTTCAAAAGGATTCCACAGAACTTTAAAAGACGTTGCGGCAGGTCTAAAAATGAGCGTAATGTGTTTTTGTGTGTTGTGCGTCATTTGTTTGTAAAAATAAATTGTTTTTCTTTCTTTCTTTCTTTCTAACTCTTACTACACTGACTGGACAGTCAGCGGTCTTGATCATGACCTACGGCATAAAGAAAGAACGTCTTAGCCCTGCACTGGGACAATAAAGGCTCTTAATAATAATATAGAGTTATCGATATATATTTACATTACTGGGGGTCGCCCGCGACATCGTCCACGTGGTAATTTGGAATATTTTCCCCGATTTTGCAACATATCTCATTACTGTTTCGCTCCTATTGATCATAGCGTGATGTTATATAGCCTATAGCCTTCCTGAATAAATGCACTATTTAGGTAACAAAAAAAGATGAGATTTTTTTAATCGAACCAGTACTTTCTTAGATTAGCGCGTTTAACCAAACAAACTCTTCAGCTTTATAATATTAGTATAGATTTTTAGCTGTTCTCTCACATCTTAACCCACATTCTAGGATGATGTCAGTGAGGAATGGGTACCACAGATCGTGTAAAAGCCCAGCTGACCCACCCTCCCCTTCCCTCACCTTAATTAAACCAGGCCGATGTGCCACACAACACCTAGTCTTTTATACTATACATTGCTTACATATAATGAAGATGTTTTTTCTTAATTTCGCTCGAGATGCTTAGAAGATTGCTTTCTCCTTTTAACGTATGTTTTCTTTGTAATTATTAAAGGTGGCGTTTTTAGTTAGTTTGTGTAGCAATGTCAGTAAAAACATGAGTGGAATCGACTTTTTTAAACTTTTACAATTTGGTAATAATACCATACCATAGTTTACAGAGCACATTTAGGGATGCGTTTCGACGAAAACGTGTTCCTATCCCAAGGATAACCCATCTTAAAGCCCCGGCGTAAAAAAAATGGGTCGGCAACACGCAAGTGATACCTCTGGTATTGCAAGCGTGAATAAGCTACGGTAAATGCTTACGATGGTAAGCATTTACCGTAGCTTATTCACGCTTGGGTGGCAAACAAGCATACGGCACGCCTGATGAGGCGTGCCGTATGCTTGTTTGCCACCCAAGTAGTATAAAATAAATGTATCCTCGGTTCACCTGTCAAGCCGTTTAGGTTATGGAGTATGCCAAAAAAATATCCTACTAATATTATAAACGCGAAAGTTTGTAAGTACGGATGGATGGATGTTTGTTACTCTTTCACGTAAAAACTACTAAACGGATCTGGTCCGGTCAGGAATAACACACACTTTTTACAGTGATAACCGACATCTACGCGGGCGGAGCCGCGGGCAACAACTAGTACATATATATATATGTAGATACATACACAGAGTGGAAAAACATAAACCTCTTTCTGGGTCAGTCGAGTAAAAATATGTCTAATGGCGACATAAAAATTGTCATAGTCCTGTCTTCTGCAATTGTACCCAGAAGACTGGCGGTATTGTCACATTGGATAATTAATTTAAAATAAAACTTTATATAGTGAAGACACTGCTGCAATCTGTCTATATAAATACCTACCATTTATGACCTATTCAGTCGGCATATAAGTACGGGCTTCTAGTGGCTATAATTATGTAATGGGAAAGCGAAATAGCTACTAATTTAGGCAAATATTTGTACCTACTAATACAATACTACCACGCAAAGGGAAACGACTCTGGCAAGCAAATTGAAATTAAATCGTGGTGTTAACCGTCTTCATACCTTTAATACTGTTGAGTAATGAATGAATACGTTTCTGTGAATTTGGAAACCTTTGATAAGACATTTTCATTACGTTAATGATAACAAATAATCATCGAATTGGTGAACAAATTATTTATTAGTTGTATCGTTATTATATATATGCTAACTGTTGCCCCCGGCTCCGCCCGCGTATATGTCGGTTATCGCTGCAAAAAGTAGCCTATGTGTTATTCCAGACCATAATCTATCTCTATGCCAAATTATATCCAGATCCGTTCAGTAGTTTTTACGTGAAAAGGTAACAAACACATACCTACATCCGTCCATCCTCAATTTTATACTAGGGCTTTAATATGGATTATCTTTGGGATAGAAAAACGTTTCATTTAGTTTGTAGCTACTAAGCATGTATATCCACATAAATTGCACTGTTTCCTTTGGTTGCATCAAATAAATGTTTCTTTCTTTATTTTTTCCTCATTTAAAACGCATCCCTCTAAATGAGCGTTTGAGACCTGTACTAGCACACAGGAACTCAACTTCACCGCTGTGTATAGTTATTTGGCTGTGGTCTTCTGTAAGGTGGACTGGATGACTGCCTCGGTGGTCCAGTGGCCGCAGTATGCGCCTGCAGTGCACGAGGTTGTGGGTGCGATTCCCACACAGGACCAAACTTTGTGTACCTACGAAGAATTGTTCTGAGTGTAGGTGTAATTTGTGTCCGTTAATTGTATGTTTGTAAAGTCCCCCGCGACACAGAGCTTGTTCTCTAGTGCGGGAGTTGTCTTGGAGGACCTTCCTCAGATGGGCTTGCTCGCTAGTAATATATGTGAGTTACATATAACACACCTGTTTTTACATCAATAAGGCAACCAATCAATCCACAAATATATTGGTATCAAAAGAACGTAATTAAACGTATGAATACGTAGTGAATATTGTATGAAGGCTCGCTCCATATCGATCCATCTTCATGTCAACATTAATTATAATTGTAATGAAATTTCAAGTTATAGTTTTACTTCATTTCGTTATATATTTTCCTACTAATATGTATTATAAACGCAAAATTTTGTAAGAATGTATGTATGTATATTTGTGTGGATATATAGATGTATGTTTGTCACTCTTTCACGCAAAAACTACTGAACGGATCTGGGTGAAATTTGGCACAGAGATAGTTTATAGATATTTTAAAATTGATAAAACGTACCACAACTAATTTAACACGACAATATTAAGAGACAAACTAAGCCGTAACGTACAAATTAGCAGAAAACTACTTAAAGGTATATTTAAAAAACTTGACAAAAGATATAAAAAACGTGATAAAAGTATATGATATGATTAAGTGATGTGGAGATAAGCACAAAACAAATTCAATATTAACTGTCAATGGGTCTAAAAAAAATTTAAAGTAGTGTTTTTATTGAATAATATCTCAAACCTTTTTTTTATACCTGGGTGGCAAACAAGCATACGGCCCGCCTGATGTTAAGAAGTTACCGTAGCCTATGGACGCTTGCAGTACCAGAGATATCAATTGCGTGTCGCCAACCCATTTTTTTACACCAGGACTTTAAGATGGGAGTATCCCTGGGATAGGAATACATTTATTTAAAAACGCATCCCTAAATGCGCAATTCTAAAAGATACACAGCTTTTAACTTAAAATACCGTCTGAGCTCAACTTGTATAGCATTTTCACATTTCTTCAATAAATCTACGTTGCCCTTGATATACGTGGCAGCCCTACAAGGTCTGGAGTACTTAATAAATAATCTTTTTCCTACTTATTTGGGTCAGGAGGTTATTACGAAGCTAAAGGCGTCTACACACCGGGATGTAGCGCTTTTAAAAATATATTAACGTAGGTAAATTCCATTAGAGACTTACCTTTAAGCTTTTACCTTTATAATAACTTAAAATGTGTATGATTATTTAATATAGGTATTTACATATACGGATATTTACACGTTATATTGCTTGGAGTTTCCCTGCGAGATCGAATCAGAAATAAGGAGATCGGTAGGAGAACCAAAGTAACCGACATAGCTCGAAGAATTGCCTCCATTAAGTGGCAATGGGCCGGGCACATAGCTCGCAGAACTGATGGCCGTTGGGGCAGAAAGGTTCCACGAACTGGAAGTCGAAACGTGGGCAGGCCTTCAACAAGGTGGACCGACGACCTGGTAAAGGTTGCGGGCAACCGATGGACAAGGTCGGCTCAGGATCGAGAGTTGTGGAAATCCTTGGGGGTGGCCTATGTCCAGCAGTGGACGTCTTTTGGCTGAGATGATGATGATGGTGATGATTGCCCACGCAAAAAATCGGTGATGGCTAAGTGGGAAAGTAACCGACTTGCATGCAAGAGGTGCGAGTTCAATCTCGGGTGGCAGTACCAATGTTAATTTCACTTTGTGGAGTTCATATGTACTAATCAAATAATTCGCCATCTGCTATAGGTGAAGGAAACATCATAGGGAAACCCAAAAAACCCAGAAATTTTAAAGACATGTGTGATTCACCAAACCGCATTAGGCCAGCGTGTGTGAATTAAGGCCTAAACCCTCTCTCTCTCTTGATAGAGGAGAAGAGACCCGTGCCCAGCAGTGGGATATAATATGGGTTGCTATTATTATTTATTCTTGTATTACCCGTGGCGCCATCTGTAATTTGAAGGTAACATTAAAAGAGTTACCAGTTGCAAAAAAAACCTTGTTATATCTTTTAGCAAAGATAATATATATTACCATCCATTGATGTTAGAACCACAATAGATGAACCATAAAAAAATAATTTTCACTTTATTACAATCCAGCGGCAGGCACGTCCCGGTTTCGATTTATGTCTATATCTGTGTGTATGTCACTGAACTCCTCCTAAACTGCTGGACCGATTTTAATGATTTTTTTGTGTGTGTTCGGGTAGGACCCCGGGTGGTTTAGATTCACAATTGGACCCGGTAGATGTCGGTATGTCAGCTTTTCCGGGCAGGACGATGTCTATTGGGTCAGCTAGTATTATAGATTTCAAGTATGAATGCGATAGATAATACGAAACGTAATGATAAAGAAAGAGTCAGTGATATATGAAATGAAACTACTTAGCTTCTGTTGGTACACGAAATAAAAATTGATACTAGGAATATTTGGTGTCCGTCATTTCAACGTATGTAATAAATGGGATCTAAAAAACGAAGATGATAATATAATAGTTTGTTTTTAATTTAAATTATATAACTTACTACACAATCTTTTTTTTATTCTTACTCGTACAAAGTTTTCCTAAACAGTTTAGATAAAATTGATAATAATATTTTTTTTTAAGATATCCCATATTTTGACTGCACGGCTGGTTTAGTGGCTTAAGTGGTTACCTCGCCACTAACTACTGCGCAGCGTGTTGTGGGTTCGATCCCCACACGTGACAAAAATTTGTGTGATCCACAAATAGTTGTACCTAAGTACTTTGTGTCCGTTAATTGTATGTTTGTAAAGTCCCCTGCGACACAGGTCTTATTCCCTAGTGCGAGAGTTGTATTTAAAAAACAAAATAAGATATTGTTGATAAGTTTTAAAGCTTTTTCTTTTGTCCACAGTAAGACGAGTGGCGCCTCAGTTCTCGATACCACCGCCTCCGAAGTCTGAAGTGATGCTGGGAGGTAACCTGACTCTTAAGTGCGTCGCCTTCGGATCGCCCATGCCTACGGTCAAATGGAGAAAAGGTAATAGAAAATAATTGATATTATTTCATTGATATACAAAAAACCTTACACAATCAGCGTTTCAAAACCGTTGGCATAAAATACAGGCATTGTTGCGTCTATTTCAAATAGTATCACGTCAATCGAGTCACTACACTACAAATTCAACTATATATCATACACGTAAGGATGAATTTGCAAAAATAGTATAAGTATTTTTATTATTAGTGTAGCTTCTGGGGTCAGTTTTAAGTGTTTCTTTTATTCTAGAATGTGTATCTTGGGTTTTTTGTATATTAATGTTACATTACTTAGATTTAGAAATGAGTAGTAAATAGGAATCATCTGGAGGTCGAAATTCGACCATAACTGCTTTCTGCGCGTATTCCTCTATGTGCGCGTGTCTTAAAAGGAGTACTACAATTTTCTTTACGTATTAATAATATTTTTCGCAGGTGCCCAATGTGGAATTCCTTAGGTGCCATTCACTCAGGTGCCATTAAAACGGGTGCCCAATATGGAATACTTCTCGTGTAATACTAATAAAGATGCAATTATCCCATTCGCTTAACATTAAAGGATAGTGCACAGAGCCGTGTCATTAACGATTTAGCAATCAGTATAGTACCTACCTCCCTAACATTGTAATTCGCTTTGATGCCAGTTGCAGGATACGATTAGTGGCCGACCAAACAACATAACTGATACTATTTAGAGTTCAGTAACATATGGCAGACTAATTACTCGAATAATTGAAATAGGTTATAAATAATGGGTTAAAAAAAAAACTTCATATAGCGGCGCTGTATAGCTCTTACAGGTCTTATTCCTGGTTAGCTTCTCGCTTCTTAAAACTTCTACCTACCATTCTTAAAACCTCGTCCCCTTTCATCATCATCACGACCCATAAACGTCTCACTGCTAGGCACAGGTCTCCTCCACACAATTGGAGGGATATTAGCCTACTATACATACCACGCTGGCCAGACGGGTTGGTATAGGGATTTGTTTCAAGTTTTCCGTCTCTTGTAGTGGATATGGTCTGCCTGTCGTAGTCCCTAAGTCGGCTCTTACGACGCCCTCGGGATAGATCGGGGAGGTGACATTTGTATTCTTAATCCGTCACCACACGGACTAGTTTATCACATTTGTTCCCTTTTAGTATATCACATTTTTTTTATTACATTACAATACAAACATTTAATTTACTGCAACAGGTTTAACAAAATGGTTGACGCCCGAGGACAACCCGCCACTTGGTCTGAACACACTCAAGTTGGATGATATAAAGGAGTCTGCGAACTACACGTGTGAAGCTACCAGCGCGCTAGGTGTCATTGAGGCGATAGCAGAGGTCAAAGTGCAGTGTAAGTAACTTTTATGTCCATACAAAAACGAGTTGTAATTTTATTCATATAACTTTTGACTGCATAAAAGAAAGTCAACAATAAAACCTCCTTGTCCATGCAGGCTGTAATAAATGCATTCGATTAATGACCATAGAGGTCCAATGCCGATTATGCAGGTTACATAATCGGCATCGTGCCGATGGTCATTTTATGGCATTAGAAAAAAGAACAAAAAAAAGAAATTATACTGACATTAATTACGGTGATGGAAATAAATAAAATACTATTTTTAACAATTTCTTTTTTTTATTATTAAATAGGTAGCATCCCATTCAGGCAGTGATTTTATAAGTAGTCTCGATCATTCAAGTTTATAATCACAACCCACTTCGTTTAGTCTTGGTATCTTCGATAAATTATTTTCAAAATGGAACGACTCAACCCACACAGTTGCCTAGTACGAGTATACGCTAATTAATCCAAGCCATTTCGCTTGAGCGTCGAGTCGACTAGATGAGTGACTGAATCAAATTACACTCATAATTTCTTGGGATAACTGTTGCAAATTTATGGTAATAACTTCGCCGAGGTGGAAAGAGGGATTTACCAAAATCAATTTGATAAATTGCGGCAAGGCGAAAAGACATCCATTATGAATTAGTGTTATAATTCATAATTGAAAGGGTTGGAAAGTTGTGCGGGACCCGGGAGACAAACGAATGTCAGCTTTATTAATGATTAATTATTGTTACTCTAGGCAATGGTTTTCTCAATTTAATTTCGGAAGGATTAAGTTGTTTGATGCGTTTAGTGTTCGAATGGTTTGAGCCCGTTGATGTATATGATTAAACATGTAAACAAAGGTTTGTTAACTTGGGAATACAATATTCTGTTCGGCTTGAAACATAACCTTAATTATTTTGTTGCGAATAAAGCGCAAGTCACACCGCGAGCTAACTTCGCTTAGCATAGCTTACGTAGCTGAGGCGGCTTTTTCTTTTTCTGTTTGCAGTTCAAGGTGTAAATAGTCTTACGCTTTATTAACACTGTATTAAAATTGCCTGTAAACACATACTAAACAAAATTTTTACTAACAACAAAAATAATATAGGCCCTCGTTTCTGCCTAAATATTATGTCGTGCTATGTCGTAGGCTTAAATTCTGACAGTTTATTACCAATTTAAATTGCAAGAATTCACGCTACCACACACACGACACAATCGAAGCAACATACACCTGTGAACTACAAATATATCTTGCAACAAAGAATATTGCAGAAGTTTCAGCTTCAAAATTTAAGCATAGACTTAATTTTCTTACAGCCTATACCAATAAAAACGAAAAGTGCCCAAAAAGCTGGCGGCATTGCCACCAATGCCGACAGCCTTTTGGGCACTTTTCCAGTTGACAGTGATGCGGAGGAATATTATGACGCCTAAACTATTTCCTTTCATACTAACTATAGTATAAATAAGTTTTTCATATTATTCTTCTGTATAATTACTATTTGAAATAAAATTGGCTTTAACAAACCATATGTTTATTGACTTATTATGTCACTAGCGTTGCCGGGCCCGCCTACGGAGGTACGACCATCAGAGATCACGGCTACCACCGTACGACTAACGTGGACCTACAGTGGTGTGGAAGAACCTCAGTACTACGTCATACAGTACAAACCTAGACACGCCAACCAGGTAAATACTATGAGACAATTGTCATTACGCCAGGCATACCTACATATGCACAAAATAACAGTTGATTAAATAAGTAGGTAAGCATTTTATATAGTAACAAACAACAGCATTACTTAACGAGAGAAAAATAGTGACGTAGAGTCACAGTTTAATTCAAAGGATTTTTCCAGTCACACTTACATTATTCATGTATTGTGTGTCAACAAGAAAAATACTCGCAGTATGCAACAGTGTTACTCGATTTTTATTCTTATTTGGTCACACTTACATAATTATCTGAGCGTGACTCTAAATTTGCCGTCTACCGTCTTTGTAGGTTGTTTGCAATTTAAACTTACAAAGTAAAATATTCACTAATGTAAATATTAACACAGCGTAGAACACATAATTTTTTTTTTCCTTTTTTTTTTAAGTCAACTCCCGCACTAGGGAGCAAGCTCTGTCGCGGGATGTTCCTTAGGACTTTACAAACATACAATTAACGGACACAAAGTACATCCAGACTCGGTATAACTATTTCTGGATCACACAATTTTTGTCCCGTGTTAGGATCGAACCAACAACACGCCGCGCAGTATTAAATGGCGAGGTAACCACTTGAGCTGAATCAACCGTACAATCATGCAAATGAACTCAATACGTTCCTACCTACTTCACATACGCTCAAAATTATCTCAAATGTTAAACAGGCGTTCAGCGAGATCTCCGGCGTGATAACCCAGTACTATTCAGTAACTAACCTGTCTCCCTACACGGAGTATGAAATGTACGTGATTGCTGTAAACAACATCGGACGTGGTGAGCCTTCGGCACCAGCTGTCATCACTACAGGAGAAACCGGTATGTAGATATTTTAAAACACTAAGAACGGGACGGGACAGACGCGCGAGAGAAATGATAAACGATTTCCTATTAGATTTTAAAGGTGTTTAGGAAGTCTAATTCATCAAGTCGAATTGGGCCAACGCATATCGACAAAGGCTTTAAACCTCTCATATTATGTCCCGTGTGGTGACGGATTAAGGGAGTAAGTCCGGCAGACAATATCCACTGCAAGAGAGGGAAAACTCGAAACAAAACCCTATACCAACCCGTCTGGCCAGCGTGGTATAGTAGGCTAATATCCCTCCAAATTAATGGAGGAGACCCGTGCCCAGCAGTGGGACGTTTATGGGTTGAGATGTATTATGTCCCGCAGTGGGACATAATATGAGTTACTAATATTTTAGAAAAAAAAATTGTGCGTGCCAACTTAAAAAGAGTTATATTTAAATTTAAAATCAACTAAATGTAAAAGCATGTGTTTTAACAGCAATACGAGGAAATACAATTAATTTACTTTTAAGTACTAACACACCATTGAATGAGAGTAGACAGTCACGCGTAGATAATTAAAAACAGAATGATTCATTGCTAATTACAGTAGATAACACCAGGTTAACAAATTAATCCATTTTGTATGAACAATCGGTATATTAATCAGGTGAATTATATAATTATGTTACACATCTGCTAACGGTGAAAGAAAACATCGTGAAAGACATGTCTGATTTACCGATCCGCATTAGGCCAGCGTATATGAATTAAGGCCTCTCTTGATAAAGGAGAGGAGACCCGTGCCTAGCAGTGGGACATATTATTATATGGATTACTATTATTTATGATCTAAAAAAATACAAGTGAAGTGTTATTTAATATCACATGCATGATATATATAAACGTCATAAAAATCAGATGTCAGTATTTTATATGCCTACGACCAATTCGCTAACAAAGGTCCCTACCTTCCCTTAAATCCCTTTTTTTCAAATAATTTCCTTCCATAAGAATTGGCAAGAAACTCTGGCCACTATTTTTTATCGTTAGTCTATGAAAGTTTTAAGTTCGTTTTATTGGAATAAGAAGGATCAAAAATGATTAGAATAAGAAAAATAATATAGATGGACACAACCAAATACCATGACGCAGACACCTGGAAACGACTAAACAATGACGGACTATGGAGTCATCATGTAATTCGATATCAATCAATGTGTGACCTATTTATAATAATAATGACAAAATATGACATGTAAGAAATTTATAAATAAATATTTAGAGATAAAATGAAGATATCGATAAAACATTGAAACTAACTAGAATTCAAAGCAAATAATACAAGAGCTGTGCTAGAGCCCTCTTGTATGATATGTTCTGTATCTAATATTTCCCCATAAATAGAAATAAGAGAGGCAGAGTTCCATACAAGTGCGAAAGCCCGACTGGGAAAGGTCCTCCACCTTACAGAAGACCACAGCCAAATTACTACACACAGCGGTGTAATTGTAATCCTGTGTGTGAGTACAGGTCTCCAGCCCTCATTTAGAAAAGCGTTTTGAAAAAAACGTTATTCCGAGTGACACTCCCATCTTAAAGCCCTGGTGTAAAAATAGGTTGGCAACACGCAACTGATACCTCTGATATTGCAAGCGTCCATAGGTTACGGTAACTGCTTAACATCAGGCGGGCCGTATGCTTGTTTGCTACCCAAGTAGTAAAAAAAGGAATGGAAAAAAAACAGAAATGTGACTTCTTGTTCCTGAAAAGCATTCACATGCGAGTGCTAGTGTTTGCTTACACACTTCTACTTACACACTCTGGTGCTAAGTGCACTTCTACATACATAAATTGTGCTGTAATTGATGTATCCAATACCGAGTACAATATTGTGTCTTGAAGTGTCCAACATTCTAAACATCGCAGTCATTTGACACTTAAACAAAGTAAACTTTATGAACATATTGCTATTTTATACTGAACATACTCTCGTTATTACCTAATTGAAATTTGAACTTACTATTTAGAATATTTTTTATAGTGTTGCCCATTTTTAATAATGTTCAAAGTTGTAGGTAAAAAGTAACAAAACAAATAAATACCATATCTTCGCATACCCCATACGCTTGTTATCATTTCATTTTCTCTCTCGCTTTGAATTTTGTGAGTCTAAAATTAATTTTCCTTGCTTTGAATTGGGTAAATAGATTTCTTTTACGTTTCTTGCGCTCAATTCTCAGTTTTAAGGTATTTTCTTTGATCGTCTTTACATGCCTACGCGTATACTCGTAACGTGACGTACGACATTCGCCGATGCTTCATGTAAGTTCGCTTCTAATTTATCATGGACCTAAGTTTCTTTTGCACATTTATTTTCTTTTTATAGAACGTAGACGTAGTGCGTATTCTGTTTTTATTTAATCATGCACCATTTCTTTTTTATCGATGTTAAGATCAACATAAACGGCCAGTTTTGTGTGACACACGTTTTAAAGTTTTTCTACAGCACTGTTTTTGTAATATGTGTGTACGTGGAACTATTTTGTGATTACTAATATTACTATTTTGTTCCCGTGCTCTCTTCCAGGGGATTCATATGGAGGTGCCAGTAAGTATATTAAATTTACGTAAATCATTAACGCGTTGTTTATGGGTTTAAAAATTCTAAAATATGGGCGTTGCTGGCATGAACTTTTAGATTGTGCTAACCCTTCGTCTGTTCTAACAGACACAATAGCAAATCGACTGTGTCTAGTCCAGTTTCATAACTTTATAGACGAAGTCTTAAAACTTTGAATGTAATACAATAAACCTGGGTGTAGTTTATCTCGCTAATACATCGGTTTTATATTCTTCGCTAATAATATGCATGCCTGTATGTAGGTATTGGATATTTGTTTGTGATACAGTACACATTGGAGCTTTTCTGCTCGTTACCCCAATTGCAGATTCAATATTTACCGAAAAATTATCCTGTGGTGAGATTTCATTTCTTATTTGCTTCACAAACGTTCACTTTGATATTACGATATCAAAGTACCTATCATATCTAATTTTGCTCCACAAAATATATTAAATCTGAGTTCCGAAACATCGTCTAAGCTTAAATTGTGGACACGATGACACAAAACAGACAAATAAAAACTCTGATGAGTTGGTAATGAAAACGTTGGTATATAAAAATTACCAACAGGTCTTTTATATTCTTTACATTTCTAATAAAGGAAAAGTTTGGTTTGACGCCGACGACCCGGATTCTGGACCCAAACGAGATTATAGCGTTTTAATATTGCAGAGTCCCGAAACTTTTATTGTTTCGCCCTTCGCGAGTATTATAAACAGAAAAGAGATTTTTTCATTGAGTGACGCTCCGTTTTTCGTGTTAGAGACAGCGATTACAAATCCTATTAAGACGGCTATTGTGCCCCCGACGCTTATTGTCCTATTATTTTTATTTTCATTTTGTACATAATTGAGATGAGTCGAGTCGGTCTTTAATTTAACATCGAATTGTTTACGTGTTATTGCGTCTATGATAATAATAGATATAAGAAGGTCTCATAAAATTTATGAAATACATTTTTGGGGTTTTTTAAACGGTAATTCAATTATTACGGTTCGTGAAATACGATCGTTTTTTATATTTATTTTAAATAACGAAGAGGAAATATGAAGCATTTTCCTGGGCTGTAGGTGTATTTGTTTTATTCGTTTGAGATTTTTTGTTTACAACGTGTTTTATCTAATTGCTTTGATTGGTGTTAACAGATTGAAAAATAACAGTATCTTTACCTAAATTGTGGGCACATAAAAGGAAATTTTTGGGGAAAAATATTTCTTCGTTAATTTCAACAGATTTTTCACCTAAAAAGTTTAGATTAATTATATTTTTAGTATTCTTTATAATAATATTGGTTTTAGTAAAGTAGTCAACATGAAGAAGTAAAAACTTTTTCATTTTATTGGGAATTATTTTCTTATTTTATCAAAATTTTCTTTTTCGCATGCAATGTTGGTGAATAATTGCACTAATATGGGTAGCTACCATAACTTCGATCTAGCTCTATGTTACGTAATCCTGTTTCTTTTCGTCGTAGAACCGGGCTCAGCGCCGAGAAACGTGCAAGTTCGGCCACTCAGCTCCAGCACCATGGTCATACAATGGGATGAGCCGGAGACACCTAACGGACAAGTTACGGTGAGAAGAACATTTTTATTTTCCTTTGTTTTAAGGATTCCGAAACTAACTGGTAAAAAGAAATCCTAAGCACTTTGACAAATTATTTTAATTCAGGCCTAACAAAAGCTATTTTTTGCAGGGCTACAAAATCTTCTACACGACGGATCCCTCGCAACCTTTACAGTCATGGCATTCTCAAATGGTAAGATTTACTTTTAATTATAGTGGATTGGTGACCTTGTAAAGTACCTTTGTAGGAAGCCACTGGATAGATTCAACATTCCGCTTATGTTTGCAGCAGATTGTTAGGTCCTGGGTTTGATGCCCAAATCGTAAAGTGTGATTGGACTTTACCACGGTGTCTGAAATTGTGTTATACCTACAAAAAGATACCATACACATTTGTCTATCCCGTCGAGATGAAAAAGTGTGATGCTATAATTTCTGTTGACTTCAATTCTGACATCAACTTTTTATCAACCAGAAATTCTTTATTTTTCTTCTACTACCAAAGTAATGAGGGTAATGTTCGAAAGCTTTTAAGTGTTATAAGATACCAAAGGCTATAAGTAGAGCCATAATAACAACTCACGAACAGACATTACAAACTTACACGCTTGAAACTTCAAAACTCCCTGACCTAGTTGGTGCTGCGTATTTACAAAATACTCTCTATCTCTCTCTAACAGATGGACAACAGCCATCTAACTACAATCAGCGAGTTGACCCCACATACCGTGTACACAATACGCGTGCAAGCATTTACTTCTGTCGGTCCCGGGCCTATTTCAGCGCCAGTACAAGTTAAAACTCAGCAAGGTATGTATTTTTTATATTCGTCTAACCTTTTCGTTTTCAAAAAAAATCAAAATCATTTATTTTCTGCAAGAAACACTGTTACAATCAAAGGTGTTATTACATGTACATGTTTCAAGTGATTCTACCGTAAGGCATGCAAAATGTATACAATTATGGGTGGTAAAAATCAAAACTGTCATTGAACATTGTTTTCTGTAGAAAATTCTGGAAATCCTTTCTTAATACAGTATATCTACGAAACGCCTGCCTGAAATAAAAAAGCACCCAGTAGTTATGGTTATGTGTGTCTTGCAGCCGATCGACAAGTCCCAGGTTCGAAGCCCGCTGTATTCTGTTAGAAATTTCTTAATAGCAACATGAAGTCAAATAATAACACCCCTGTATCAAGGCAGGCAAAATTTTACACGTGATCTTTTCCCGATCTTGTCAAACTATAGGAGTAAGGGCATACAAAATATACACGTGTATATTTTGTATGCCCTTACTCTTATAGTACACTATAATGCCCTGCTTAGTTGACTAATCAATATTGAAATTAGCTGTTGTGTTGTGACCGAAATCAGTACGAAAGAATATTAAATAATATTACTAATTATTAAAAAAAGAAAATGTAATGTAGACTGTCTACATTACATTAATAACTATCTAAGTATTTTCTTTTAGAACAATGATATAATAAATACAAATTATCTTGTTTATTTCTAAGTAACTCGTACCTATCTTTACGTAGCATAGTATCCCTATAGACAATTAACTTGGGACCGCGAGCTTCCTAAATAACATTCAATTAACGAACAATATAGTCACTGTACTGTAGCTTGGTAACGACACGAGGTTCATATTTGTGAATGATCTGTTTGGAAACAGTCTATAAGAGATGGCATTTAATGATAATACTGTCCATTGGCATTACTTGTTGTTATTGTGCTTTTTCTTTTACCTAAGTTACTGAAATATAATAGAATATTCTAGTTAAATGTGATATTAGCCTCCGCCCGCGGCTTTAAGAAGAATCAAGTAGCTTATATGTTATTTTATTACTATAATCTATCTCTGTGCCGCATTTCATCCAGATTTGATCATCTGTTTTGGCATCATTGAGTACTCTAAATTTAAAATACAGGTGTACCGTCACAACCATCAAACCTAGTAGCAGTAGAAGCTGGTGAGACTTCAGTGACATTGTCGTGGAGAAGACCAGCTCACGCTGGAGACAACATCGTGTCCTACGAGCTGTACTGGAATGATACGTATGCGAAAGAACACCATAGGAAGTAAGGATTTATTCTTATATATCTTTATTATATACTACAAAAATATAAAAATAATTAAGGAGATGCAAAAATATAGATTAGCATCTAAGATTTTTTCAGTATTTTATTTAGACATGAATATTTCTCTAGGCGGATCCCAATTACCGAAACCTACACTCTGAATGGGCTGTACCCGAATACGTTGTACTACATCTGGCTGGCGGCAAGGTCTCAGCGGGGCGAAGGTGCCACCACTCCACCGATAGCCGTGCGAACTAAACAATATGGTATGTGGTAACCACTGTGACTCATGGAGTGACGTCTCGTGAACGAGTGACTGTAGACCAATGAATGGGAACTCACCACTACCTACTTAATACTCTCTTTTGTTTATTGCGCAATATGCAGCGATCTTCACAATGGCCTGAAATAATACATTTGATACTAGTTGGCTCGTTCCCAATCACTGCTTTGAGAATATGAGAGTGTGAACCTATTGTGGGTATTCCAGGTAACTCCTAATGTAATATTTCACATAAGAGCACCTGCCCGGCACGCTGCCAGTAATACAGCACAAGCACCAAGTTTTATATCACAATAATTATGTGTTTTGTAATCGTAAATTTGTCGAAACGGTAAAGTGTACGCAGTTATTTTATTGCACGACCGAACCAAAGTGTCCAAGTTGTTTGCGTTGAATTTGTATAATGAAAGCGTACACCGTACCTTAGTAGTAGCTTTATGTTGTACGTAGGACAGTTTTAAATTTGAGGTTAACGCCTCCAGTGATTTTTTTTTATTTTACTGCTAACGACGCGGAGAACATTCCGAGAAAGCTTAGCTCTTTGGCCATTAACTTGAGGTACCATCAATCTTAACGTCTCGATCTATCACAATCATCTATCACTGAAATATAAATGGTATTCTCCGCGTCGTAAGCTAAAACATAATCATCACAATTTTCTTCCAACAGGGGAAAGTGTGACGGATGAGACTTAGAGATGTATGGGCGAGCGGATCCAACACTCACACCACACTTACAAAATGTGCATGCTCATTTATTTTGACGGTGGACGCCGTCTTTTCTTTTTGTTTTGGGCACATTATGTTTTTGTTTCAATCGCATTCAGTGATTGCATCGGTTAGGTCGGTTTTGGTATAACGCGGCGCGTGCAGTGGCGCGCGTCGCATTTCAGTTGCAGGTGACCTCGGGTGAGATCGTCAGATCTGTCCCGCGGTGCGCTTGACCTTTGAGCTTGTTTAGTTCCCGGAGCACCTCCAATGAATGTGACCGCGGCGGCGATATCACCTACCGCGGTGCGCGTGTCTTGGCAGCCGCCGCCCGCCGAGCGCGCTCATGGCAGGATCGCTTACTACAAGCTGCTTTGTGTGGAATCTGGGAGGGGAGATAGCGAAGCGACCGTCGTCAAACTCAATCAAACGTCGTTCGTGCTGGACGAACTGCGACGCTGGACTGAGTATCGCATCTGGGTTCTCGCGGGCACGAGCGTGGGCGACGGCCCCGCCTCGTACCCTGTCACCGTACGCACGCATGAAGACGGTACGTGTCTCATACAATCATTGGACCTAACCAATCTTTGCTAACAACGGAGCGGCTCAATTTTGTGACTACCCACGCAAAAAAATCTTTAAAAAAAAACTCTTGATGAATTAACTTTTTAATATAATCTCGAGCGGCGTTAATAAACATAAAATCATAAAATTGAGCGATGCTGGGCCAAAGAATTAATTGCTAATAATTGATGAATAATTTAATTATCTTTCAAATTAACAAAGTTCTTTGGCCATGTAATATCAGAGGAAGTTTTGGAAGTTCACTTACTTTTAAAATTATTCCTTTAGTATGAATTTGTTAATCTGTCGTTATGTTTATTTATAATCGAAATCGTCCTCTGTTACTACATTTGATTAACTATTATCGATGACATACTACATAAAATGGACTCTAATAATACATTTATTTATTAACAAAACCTTGGGATGCAATAAAGTTGGTATAATCTGGTATATAAAATTATTCATATCAACAATATGTTTGGAAACAATGAGATTCGTTATCTGTAATTTAATTGTTTATGATCTGTATAGTTTCATATTGCATTATATGAATGATTTTATTATAAATGTATGTATAAACACCATAGTTCAAATGGAAATGCAGTAATTACTTTCAATAAGCGTTTAGGTGGGTATATTTATGTGTTGAGTATATAAAATCGGCGCTCACTAAAACACTCAACTGCAATTCCATTTTAGCCGTGAGTGGTCATAATGATATGCAAATTATAATTGATCCAATATTGGTGGTGGGCTATTATGGATAAAAACCATTAATATCATAACGGACTAGTTCATAATCACATTAGCAAACTCGTTGCGCTACAATAACTACCAAAATACTAATGTCATTTTTCTTTTGTTCCTTTTTTGTGAGCACATAGCAGGATTCTATACAAGGAGGTTCAGTTCTCGTAACAAAAGTATTATTAAGCTTGCCGATAATATTCCATGTATATGTATAATCATGTCACAGATTATCATTTTGGTTTCACTGTATTATAGTCGCTATCACAGCGGCATAGAGTTGATACTTCCACTCACTTGTCACATGTAATGATTTATTTTAATGACGCGTCACATTGACTCGTCATCGTCTCGATAAGATGGCACTCACTGAAATGCAAAGTTTATAATGCACCTGGTATAGTGTCGACGGCACCGTTATATATTGATTTTGGCGCACAGTTGTTGAGTATTTAGCAATGAACACAATTTTGCATGCTTTCTTTACCAACACCGCACCGTTTTTCGTTATAAGTTTTCACTGGGCACCAGATAGGTTTCACGTTTTGCTGCACGCAATCGGTTATGGTACTAAGTTATTGGGTTGCGTGAGGTAAAAACTGCACTTTTAGGAATCACTCAGCACATCTAGCGACGACACGAGGTGAGAGAGCGAGTGCGTGACACATTAGCTATAGCCCTCGGCGTGGTTCGCGGTGTAGGCCGCTGCACTGGGCAATAAGCGCTGTCGAACATACTGCTCGCTGGCGTTTACTGCCAAGCGAACAACTGCCAACAGTTGAGCAGCGTACACCGCCGAGTTACCCTTCGGCTATACCGCTCAACACGCACCACGGCCCGAACGCCGCATTTGAATACCAATACCGTCCCCACACCACACGCGCGCATGCTACTGAACTACTCACAATTACTACTTCTTTACTCACTGTACTATCCTCACTACTATATACTATTAGCGGGAAGGCTGCGGGTCGAAGCCAAGTCCCGAGGATCCAACGTCAAAATTTCACTATAAATCAATTGGCCTCTCGTAACGGATCCCAGGGATCAGGACCGCGACACTCTTCGCCTGTACTCCCGACTGCTCAGCTCGGTTACTAGACTCTACGCGCTACTACTCTATCTCTCTCTATATTTATCTCTATCTCTCTGTCTATCTCACTTGCTCTTGTGCTACAACTTCTTGCCAGTAGCAATTTCACTCTCGCCTCTATCTTTCTTCTGTATACTCTATCAGTCGTGCATGCACACTAGATATTGTGACATAATACAAAATACTATTATGCCTAACGTTCGCTATTGCCGTTAACACCGAACGGGCGGGGCTGAAAGAACGCTGCGTAGTAAAACCCGGGCTCAATCACTCTTGTTAAGTACATCGCCGATATTATACAGAATACAGAACAGTTTTAACGGAGAGCACAGCAATGGACACTCTGACACAGTCACAAACATCACAGAAGATACACGAGGTACGAGGTATAACACACATAGAAGGTATGACGGCAGCACATTGACAAGACCTACACAGAAGCACACACACATAGACTGGCGCCGTCGCGTTAATCAATACATGTGCGTGTGAGTGACTTCTCTGCACCGAAGGACGTGGAAAGGTTCACTGAACGTGTTAACGTTGCCTTTTTCTCTTCCAATATACTGACAACTAGCAAAATTGTTGAAAGCTCATTCACTAAACTGCGAAAAAGATCCTTCGTGACAAGTAAACTCGACACATTGGACCTTGTAATGAATGAAAAATTTCTCATTCCCGTTTATTTGGCGCGTTTTGAACAGAAAAAGGCAATGTGCACAAACCTAGACCGGCGTCCCAAGCGGCTTAAACCGAATGCGCCTCCTAAAGAGCTCAAAATACACGAGGAAATAAAATAAGAGTGCCCCCTATTTCGCCGACAAGCGTTCTACTCGTAATCTCTCACTTAGTAGTTCCGTTCGCCCTGCAATGTTCGCACAATTTGTCTTAAATGTATTTGAATGCGTTTTTCTCTTTTTTCTCTCGTCACTGACTTTGTATGGGCCGCTGGTAACCCGTACAGCCGTAAGGAGTGAGTACCAATTACTATAGTGCTTGTTTCGGTGTGCGTTTGTGCTTGTGCCTTATGCTTTATGTAGTATATCTTCCTAGCTCCTTAATCTAACAACTTTCTCTAAAACAAACTGCAAGCGGTAACCTCTATTAGCATGTCTTCGTAGACGATAATACATATTTATTGATTAATTAAAGACTTGGTGTGTCCTTTTGTGATTTACTTTTGAATCGATGCTCCCAAGTCTTGACGTCCCGAAGCATGGTCCCTTGCAGAGTGTGGTTTAAGGAATTTTAGTTATAGAAATGCTGCTTTGGAAACTAATAGATGAATACTTACTAAATGTTGAACTCTTTGTAAAAGCTTGACGATTTTAGTTGTTCTTTACGATGTGGATTGGAAGGTAATGGATTTTTATTGGTTATGGTGATGTGAAAGGGCGTAAATGATAATGTCTCAGTGTGTGTTGGTATTCAAATGCCCGATCGAGATGCTGACAGGCGTGTGTAGACACTCGCCGACGACCCAAGTGCTCTATCAGCATCACCGATGGGGATTACCGACACCACTTCTACTTACTATGATTCCTTATTACTTAAAATTTGCAGCGCTTTCCTGAAAAACCCTCGACGCGGACGCTTAATTTCAATTTAGGCCCTTAAAAGTCGCTTTAGGTAGTTTTTAGCACGCTCCCGTAGATGCTGATAGGGCAGTTTAGGTCGAAATACAAAAAGGTACCGCTTAGATATCTTACATTTATTTTGTGTACTCACAGTACCCGGCGAGCCCCAAGATGTAAAGGTCGTGGCCATCAACTCGACTGCAATGCACGTAACATGGAAGCCTCCGCTGGAAAAAGACAAACACGGCATCATCAGGGGCTATCATGTGCATGTACAAGAAGTCAGGGAAGAGGTAAGCATAGAATATATATTTTACGTTGCGTCGCGTTGTATTTAAAATGACAAAATTACATGACGTAATATACTAACTACATTTTCGTAGGGTAAGGGCCTCCTCAACGAACCGATGCGATTCAATGTAATGGACGATACGGTTCTCGAACTCAACGTTACTGGGCTCCAACCGGATTCACGATACAACGTGCAAGTAGCTGCTCTGACGAGGAAGGGGGACGGTGACCGAAGTGCGCCGGTGTCTCTAAAGACGCCTGGCGGTGTGCCAAACAGGCCTACCGTTACCCTAAAGTGAGTCTAAATATTTTATTAAATGATATTTCATTTTCACGATATTTTGAATACCTATAACGAAACATATTTTTATTTCAGGATTCTAGAAAGAGAGCCGGTTGTATCGATAGAATTAGATTGGAACAAACCGACCCAAACATACGGCGATTTGCTCGGATATCGTCTGAGATATGGCGTCAAAGATCAACCCCTCGAGGAAGTACATTTTGCTGGAACTAAAGTACATAATTTTAAAATTGATGATTTAGAAAGAGGCGTCCAATATGAATATAGGCTAGCAGGTAAAAATCATATCGGTGTAGGTCAAGAAGTTGTCAAATATTGGCTTACACCAGAAGGTGCCCCAAAAGGACCGCCGACAAATGTCACTTACCACTTCCAAACACCAGATATAATTTGCATTACTTGGGATGTTCCTATCCGAGCAGATCGAAGTGGTAAGATAAAAAAATATGATGTCCAGTTTTACAAGAGAGGAGATCAAGCTTCTGTTGTAGAAAAAACTACTGAACAGACTAAAGCAGTATTTACTGGTTTAGAAGAAGACGAGCATTATGTGTTCAAAGTCCGTGCATACACTGAACAAGGGCCAGGACCATACAGCAAAGACGTAACGGCTCATACTGAACGGGACATCGGTAGAGCGCCCATGTCAGTTAAAGCCGTTGCGACTTCAGAATCCGGTGTAGAAGTTTGGTGGGAAACATTCCGGTCAAGAAAGAAAATCATCGGTTATGTCATATTCTATACTATGACACCTGTAGAGGATCTGGATGAATGGCAGCAAAAGAGTGTTCATGTAACGCACTCGGCTGATTTAGAAAATTTAGAAAAATTTGCAGAATATGCTATTGCTGTTGCCGCAAAGACAGCAGACGGCCTTGGAAGGTTATCGGAAAAAGTCACTGTGAAGGTCAAACCCGAAGAAGTGCCTTTACACCTTAGGGCACAAGACGTGTCCACTCATTCCATGACATTGTCATGGTCTCCCCCATTACGCTTAAACCCCGTTAGCTATAAGATTTCCTACAACGCTATTAAAGAATTTGTTGACTCTCTTGGTATGACCCAAACACAAGAAATACCAAGAAAGGAAATCATTGTGAAGCATGATAGAACGTCGTATTCGATAAACGATCTATCTCCGTTCACAACGTATAATGTTAATATAAGTGCCATACCTAATGATGATTCGTATAGACCGCCGACAAAAATCACTGTCACCACGCAAATGGCAGCGCCTAAACCAATGGTAAAGCCTGATTTTTACGGTGTTGTCGAAAACGAAGTACTCGTTATTCTACCTCAAGCCTCCGAAGAATATGGACCCATATCACATTATTATCTAGTTGTAGTGCCTGATGATAAAGCTCATAATCATAAGAATCCGGATCAGTTCCTAACAGACGATTTAATTAAAAATAATGCTCGAACAGATGATGAAAACGCACCATATATTGCTGCTAAATTCTTACAACGAAACATTTTGTACACATTCCATCTCGGTAATGATGAAATGTACGAAGGTTTTCTAAACAGAAAATTGAATCCGAATAAAAAATATCGCGTGTTCGTACGCGCAGTTGTTGATACACCTCAAAAACATCTTTATACTTCCAGTCCATTTTCAGAAAATCTCTCACTTGATATGCGAGTAGCACCTCCAGGAGAAGAACCTAGCAGACCTGATCCCAAAGATATTCATGGAGATCCTGAAATCAGAATAGAAGAAAATAGAAAAGAAGCTGGAATGGTTTGGGTGGTCGGCCCAATTATTGCAGCTTTGATGCTATCGCTATGTTTAGTAGTCTTGTTCATATTCAAAAGACGACGACAACCATGCAAAACCCCTGATCAAGCTGCTGTAACAAGACCGCTTATGTCTGCTGATGTCGGATTTGGAGCACCGTCTGATCCAGTAGAAATGAGACGATTGAACTTCCAGACGCCCGCTATGATTTCTCATCCACCTATCCCTATATTGGAACTTGCCGAACATATAGAAAGACTGAAAGCCAACGATAACCTCAAGTTTTCGCAAGAATACGAAAGTATCGAACCCGGTCAGCAATTTACCTGGGATCACTCTAATATGGAAATTAATAAACCTAAAAATCGTTACGCTAACGTGATTGCTTATGATCATAGCCGCGTAATTCTTCAACCAATAGATGGAATACTTGGAAGTGACTACATTAACGCTAATTACTGTGACGGATATCGTAAACATAACGCATACGTTGCGACTCAAGGTCCTCTTCAGGAAACTTTAGCAGATTTCTGGCGGATGTGTTGGGAACTTCGTACTTCTACCATTGTTATGATGACCAAACTAGAAGAAAGAACAAGAATCAAATGTGACCAATACTGGCCTAGCAGAGGAACTGAAACTTATGGCATGATGAGCGTAACTATTGCCGAAGTCCAGGAACTTGCAACCTATTGCATTCGTACCTTCCAAGTCGAAAGGAACGGGAACAGTAGCGAAAGACGTGAAATCAAACAATTGCAGTTCACTGCATGGCCCGATCACGGTGTCCCTGATCATCCTGCACCATTCCTTCAATTCTTACGGCGTGTGAAAGCCTTGAACCCACCGGATTCTGGCCCACTGGTAGTCCATTGCTCTGCTGGTGTTGGTCGTACAGGATGCTTCATTGTTATTGATTCCATGCTTGAAAGGGCTCGACATGAACGTACTGTGGATATCTACGGACATGTGACTTGTTTACGAGCTCAAAGGAACTACATGGTACAGACTGAAGACCAATATATTTTCATTCATGATGCCTTGCTTGAAGCTGTCATATGCGGCGATACTGAAATTCCTGCCCGTAATCTACACGCTCACATTCAAAAGCTGATGCGGGTTGATACCATTGAGAATATAACGGGTATGGAACTGGAATTTAAAAAATTGGCAAATATGAAAGCTGATTCCAGTCGCTTTGTGTCTGCTAGCCTTCCTTGCAACAAGCACAAGAACAGATTAGTTCACATCTTGCCGTATGAGTCTACTCGAGTTTGTTTGACGCCTAGAGATGGCTCTGACTACATAAATGCATCGTTTGTCGATGGGTACAGATACAGAGCGGCTTATATTGCAACCCAAGGACCGTTACCAGACACCACTGATGATTTCTGGAGAATGCTTTGGGAGCACAATTCAACCATTATCGTGATGTTGACCAAATTGAAGGAGATGGGCCGAGTAAGTAATATTTTCTACAATTTCACTGTCATTACCTTTTAGAATTTGAATTAACATTTTTTTTTCTTTAGGAAAAATGTCACCAGTACTGGCCATCGGACCGTTCTGTGCGTTATCAATGCTTCGTGGTTGACCCTATCGCCGAATATAACATGCCTCAGTACATCTTGAGGGAATTCAAGGTAGCTGTTCGCCTTTTTCTTTATAACTTATTAAAGCAGTATTATTTTTAGAAATAGGAGAAAAATAATGTTAAATGTTTTATGTAGGTTACGGACGCACGCGATGGGTCGTCCAGAACGGTTCGACAATTCCAGTTCACTGATTGGCCTGAGCAAGGCGTGCCTAAGAGTGGTGAAGGTTTCATTGATTTCCTAGGACAAGTGCATAAGACTAAAGAGCAATTCGGTCAGGATGGCCCTATAACTGTACATTGCAGGTATGTGTTATTAACTTTGCTTTAATGACAAAAATATGATTTCCTTTTTTTAAATATAACTTAATATACAAAGTTATTTTATAATAAGTAATGTTTTAAGAAAAAAATATAAGCAATGTAGAGAACTTTAACGTACATAGAATGAGATGAACATAAAAAAGTTTGGAAAATGTCTATTTCTATGAATAACATGTCTATTCATATATACGCAAAACCCACATTAAGTGGCGCGTTTGTTGAAATGGCCTAATTGATTGTATAGTCAGTCGTCGATACGTTATGTATCGCTTAAATATCGGTCATGGTCATGAAGATTTAAAACGTTAGAAATAGTGATGGGTTTTGGACATTTATTGGACAAATACAGATTTACGTCCGAAACGCCCGGACTAAAACCGATCACTATTTACTAACAATACAATTATGATTAGTACACCTCTGAAATAAATCTCAGCGTCCTATTCTTCGTAAAAAAAATATATTATAATGTCAATTTGGTTGTGTAGTGCGGGCGTGGGTCGCACTGGAGTGTTCATCACTCTGTCGACGGTGCTAGAGCGTATGCAGTACGAGGGCGTCGTCGACGTGTTCCAGACAGTGCGTACACTGCGCACTCAGCGTCCTGCTATGGTGCAAACTGAGGTAACAACGCTAATCTATATATTAATACGTGAAGAAAAAAAAATGTACCCCTTTGTAGCAGCACGGAGGAGTATAAGATTTGATACTTTTAAAGTTCATACGCAGAAGGCCTCCAGAAAGCAATTACGAATGAACTTCGACCACCGGGCAAACTCTAACTAAAAAAATACCCTACTAAGAGAGGTTTGTCAGAGAGCTATACATCGATTAAATTTCAAGGTATTAAACTTGTAAACAACACAAGCTGGGCCACTTTAATGAAATTCGGTTTGGGTGCCAAAATATCTGCCGCACGTCAGACGATTGATGGACCGAACGCGCGGTAGACATAGACGGTAATAGCAGGATGAGCTGGGATTCAATTAGCTTAAGCTGGTCCTGTAGAGTAGAGGGTACCTGATTGTCTGTTTGTCTGTCTCACGGGTGTCTGATAATGGAGTCAGGAAGGGAACTTTGAAAAAAATAAAATAATTTTAATTTTAAAATGTGTTTTACCTTTTTGTTTAATCTTAATATTTAATCAACAGGACCAGTATGAATTCTGCTACCGCGCTGCTTTGGAGTACTTGGGATCGTTCGACCACTACACTAACTGACGCTGAGATATACTCGTCTAAAGCACTTGGAACATGTCGTTACGTACTTAACAAGCAGAACAAAGTAGCATTCAATACTTACATAATATCGAAAATATATATCGTTTTTTTTTCTAACCGTATTAACGGTAAGAGAGTGTCCATATTATGCGTATTAGTTGTTCACAGAAAGCAGCGGGTGACACACACGCCAGTGACACTGTGTTCTTTATGTCAAATTGACCACAAACAGCTGTTAAATGCCTTCTTGTGCCTTTAGAAAATTATCTAAAAATTCAAGAAATTCAATAAATAAATAAAATTGTTATTACATGACAGAGGATATAATAGGTACCTACACAATAATTGGTAAGAGTGAGTGAGCGAGAAAGTATTTCACTTGTCAATGTTACAAATTCCGAGTTATTTAAAACTCTTATCGGTGATCTGAGACAATTTAAATAAACCAATAAAATGCTTACTGGTGCAGTCGCGTCATCGTGAAATATGGAAACATGGACCATATTATAAATTTAAATGGTCAGACGTACCTAACAATTTCAGTCTTTGCGAAATAATATATATGCTGCAAGATTTATTAATTGATACCCTATGCATTCGTTTTTTAGAGCGTGCCACAAATTGCTGCTGTGTTGATAACCAATAATGACATTTTTTTTAGGCTCAATTTATCAAATTAAATATAATAAATAAGTATATAAAATATCGTACCTTTGTCAATGTTTTACTATTAGCAAACAAAATAATATTAATGCTACAAAAGAAACTCGTATAAAAATATAAATAACTTTGATTTTTATAAGAATGAGCCATGAATAAACTTACCCAGTTTTAAAATAAAGTCTGCTAGGAACTTGTTGAGATATTTTCACAAACTTCGTTTTTCATACGCCCCACTTTACATCCGACTACGGCCTTAAGAAACTTACATTTGTATAACCATATTTAAACTTTTCTCGAACACCACATACAAAAAGGACAATAATAAAAATAACATTTTACTCACTTCAAAGCCACAAACTTTCTTGACTTTCTTTTACGTTTTCCCGCCACAATAAACAAAAAAGATTGAATACTTCTTTGTCCTGCTACCACAGATAATAAATATAGGCAAAGTTCCGTGCTTGAATAATGTTATCGTAGTGATGTACCCGCGACATCGACTGACTGTCATTTCATCTATGTATATGAGGCTAAAACATGTATGAGTGCCTAGGAAAGCTACTTATGATGTACTTTACGATTGTGACCACTTAAAATCATGATTGTGAGTCGGAAGGGTAATAAGTATAATTAAATATTATCCTATTATCTAACTTATGTATGATAGATATCAAGTTGGAGACATGTTTAGTGTACGTTACAGGATATGAAGCTTGTCTAGATTTCATCAAAATACCTACTTGATATAAAATCCGAATGCTACGTTAGTATTTCTATAAAGTGTAATGTTGTGGGCAATAAATGTAGATAGTCGGCATATTCCGATGTAAACTAAACATGTTTCCGCCTTTTACGCAGCTGTTCGTGCTATTTTTGTCTCTAAAACGGAACAGTTTAAATGTTAAAGTCCATATAAACAGTTGAATTATACTTAGATGCATTTATATTAACGAAGAAGAGAGTTTTGAGAAGTATTTAATGATCAGTGTAATGGTTACGCCGTGAAAATATAATTTGCGAACAAAATATAACGTAACTTTAGTGAATGAACAGTGCGCTTAGAGACTTAAATAACTTTACGCGATATAATATTCAATTCTGATCGTCACGTACATAATTATATACAAACATAATATTGTAAAATGTATAAATAGTTATTGCAGCTGTAATTAGAAGTTTATTTTTCATATCGGGTGTTAAAATATGTTTAAGTAGTGTAAATTGTGGTAACACGTTTCATTATTGCAATATTATATGAAAACTTTAGACGAATCGGCTGTGTCGTGTGAAATTTTGTGTCTGTCCTGTGCGTAGTGCATAATGTTATGTAAATATTTGTATTTTAAACATAACTTTATGTTTTTTATGTTATAAACTTGCCCAGTTAAACCAGCCAAATATGTTGACGTGACGTAAAAAAATAGAGTCTTTAACATATTTAGCATGCGTTAGTACATACCTATTGATAACCCCATTATTTCAATTGTAAAAAATATTGATTAATTACGAACAATTTCACGTCATTTATGTAACATATGCTAAAGATGTTAGCGCTTCTACTTCTTTGATTTTCGTATAAAATCAACAGTGTATAGTATGCTTAATGATTTCATTTATTTCTTTTTATTTGTTAATTAAATAATCACTGCTTGCTTTTAGAGGATGATCGTGATTCGATGACATATCTATATGTAGTTAGATAAATATGTTTTGGTGTGGTAATGATAGAAGTAAGGGAATGACGATTCAATATATTGTTGAATCGTAAAACTATATGTATGGTGTTATGAATAAATATAAACACCGGTGAAATGAATTGAAAGTTTCGAAAAGTTGAAAACGGAGAAAGGCTTCTTTACATTTCTTTTTCAAAATGTAAAGGACTTTGTTTCCTTTAGCATTAATCCTCTGTTTATTTATGCTTCTCATTAAAAGCGTGGAAAATTTATGGACGACAAGCAAGACATTTTTCGAGTGACTCAAAGGTGACTGCCACGACTCTTGACACTATTTTAAGCTATCTTTAAGTGTAGTATGTTATTTAATCTTTTACAGTAATCCCCTTGCATAGTAAATGTATAAGATTTTTACGTTTTTCACTCGTTTTATACAATATACTTACTACTTATATCGATCTACCTACGTATAAGTTAAATTTGAGCTTGTATGAAACTTAGGGAATATAACGCGGTTGACGCAATTTTCAAACGTTACACGTAGATATGCGATCAATTTAAAAAGTGAATCATATCTAAAGGGAACTAAAGTTAAACTAAGTACGTCTGAATTCAGTCGGATAACGGCTGGTCATTCGTAACTGCCAATCGTTTCACTTAGCTATAATGGAAAGTAAAATATTACAATAAAATACGAAAAATACGTAGAAATAATGAGAATAATTGTTAAATTGAGGTTATAGTGAAAATTTAATACTCGTTGATGAATCATGTATTTAGCGACGTACGAAACATAATATACACGCTAGTAAGCATGGGCAGCTTTTCAATTTGCTTTCGATGGCAGCTACATAATAATGAGAGTTACTATGATAAATAAATATTATCAGTGATTTTAGGCTTTACTTTCTATCATTCCTTTTATTTTCTTATTTTTGTACGAATATTTTTTCTCTTTTTTTAAATCGTATCCGAACGCACATTACGATCTCTTACATTGTACAGTTTTTTTTTACTCATGACGTTTAATCGTAGACTTAGGTAATGTATCATTCTGCCACTAGGGAATATGTTATGTCATAATCATAAACTTATTAATACTTTTAAGTTAGTATAATAAGTTTATGGTCCTAATAGCCATTTCGCTGCAGAAACTAGATTATACCGCATAACTTTGCAATTTGAAGATAAAAATAGGCAGATATCAGTTTTGGTGCAGATTAAAAGTATTTTTTTTTAAAACCAGCAAAAAGATAAAGTTTATAACTATTTTTATTTTCGATTAGTTATGCGGTATTTTATTTAAGTTTTGATGCATATGCATGTTATGCCATATTAAGGTGCTGTTTATTCCATTATTTAGTACAAACGAATGTTTTTACTATTTCACTTCGTTCATTGATAAAACCTTTACTAATATCTATGTTCAGTATGTTAAGACTGATTTTACCATCTAATTTTATGTGTTCTTAATAATTTTATTTGTGTATCTTAAATAAGTATGATGTAATTTGTATTTCGAAAATGAAATCCTAATTGTAATTTTTGTACATGATTGCCGTATAATTGTAATTTTGTGTTTATTTTTACTTAATGTTTAAATTGCCAAATTGTAATGTTTGGGGAATTGCTGCTTGACAGATAAGAAAAATTTTATTATCAGAGTACCTACTTAAAATAGTCAAAGTTGTACATTTATTTTTAAAAAAAGTGTAGCTAATGAATCCGTCACTTAATCACAAAACTTTTTTAATTAACGCGATCTTAAAATCCTTATTTCTGTCGCAAAGAGTAGACAGTAGAATTAATATTTCTTCCAATCAACACTTCCCCAGATAATTAATGAATTGCTTATTTTTCTCACATTTATTGACCTACATAGTATATACAAAAAGTAATTTTGTATCATATCGCCATCTAGCGTATAGTGTTAATTTGCAAGAACAAATCGATCGATTAAAATTAAATCGATAAATTTAAAACGCCCTAGCTTTAAATAATTATTTTAGTGCAATTAAAATGGCGGACGCATTATGGCTGGCGGGGCGATGTGTGAATGTAATTGTAGAAGTTTGTAGACAACAATTATTTTGTAAAATTCCCGCGCTGCGTCTCGAGACACAGTGGATTCGCAAAATTATACATATGTATATGAAGAAATAAATTTATGTGAGACCCATAATTATGAAATTTTATTTCTGTTGTATTGCATACCACTATCAAGTTTAGCTGACAAAAAATGGCATGGTCGACACGTCGACATCATTTTTTACGACAATTTCATTTGTCGGCTATCGTCAATCCCGAGTTAGGAACAAACCTTGTGTGCCAAGATACTTTCAAACACAAGACAGTATTCACGAATACAAAGTAGGTAAATAGGTACCTGTGAGTTACACAAATAATCAATACACAAAGTTACTGAAATGATAGGCAATAATTGGCTATATGTGTGGCTTATCTCACCACTAACACCGTGCTGAGTATTGTGGGTTCGAATCCCAGACGTAATATGTAACTTGTAGGCTATTGAAGGATAGGAGATCATTTCATGAGCTTTCACAGCTCTACGTTGAAAGAACATCTAAATTTGAGAGAACAGCTAAATATGCTTTTATCTTTGAGGTACTAGGCTCCCAGTATAGGAAAGGAGATTATGTTTTCACGATAAATATGTTTTTAACTTTGAGGTACTAGGCTCCCAGTATAGGAAAGGAGATTATGTTTTCACGCTAAATATGTTTTTAACTTTGAGGTACTAGGCTCCCAGTATAGGAAAGGAGATTATGTTTTCACGGTAAATATGTTTTTAACTTTGAGGTACTAGGCTCCCAGTATAGGAAAGGAGATTATGTTTTCACGCTAAATATGTTTTTAACTTTGAGGTACTAGGCTCCCAGTATAGGAAAGGAGATTATGTTTTCACGGTAAATATGTTTTTAACTTTGAGGTACTAGGCTCCCAGTATAGGAAAGGAGATTATGTTTTCACGGTAAATATGTTTTTAACTTTGAGGTACTAGGCTCCCAGTATAGGAAAGGAGATTATGTTTTCACGGTAAATATGTTTTTAACTTTGAGGTACTAGGCTCCCAGTATAGGAAAGGAGATTATGTTTTCACGGTAAATATGTTTTTATCTTTGAGGTACTAGGCTCCCAGTATAGGAAAGGAGATTATGTTTTCACGGTAAATATGATTTTAACTTTGAGGTACTAGGCTCCCAGTATAGGAAAGGAGATTATGTTTTCACGATAAATATGTTTTTAACTTTGAGGTACTAGGCTCCCAGTATAGGAAAGGAGATTATGTTTTCACGCTAAATATGTTTTTAACTTTGAGGTACTAGGCTCCCAGTATAGGAAAGGAGATTATGTTTACACGGTAAATATGTTTTTAACTTTGAGGTACTAGGCTCCCAGTATAGGAAAGGAGGTTATGTTTTTACGGTAAATATGTTTTTAACTTTGAGGTACTAGGCTCCCAGTATAGGAAAGGAGATTATGTTTTCACGGTAAATATGTTTTTAACTTTGAGGTACTAGGCTCCCAGTATAGGAAAGGAGATTATGTTTTCACGGTAAATATGTTTTTAACTTTGAGGTACTAGGCTCCCAGTATAGGAAAGGAGGTTATGTTTTTACGGTAAATATGTTTTTAACTTTGAGGTACTAGGCTCCTAGTATAGGAAAGGAGATTATATTGTCACTGTATATATGCATTATGTTGTTAACTCAAAAGTACCAGGCTCCCAGTAAAAGAGAAGAGATTATACTTTCATGTTTCTCCCAACAAATATCTGCAGTATATTAACTCGGAAGTTCTAGGCCATCAGTAAATGAAAGGAGGTTATCTTTTCATAGTTCACTCAACATTATGTAATGTCCGCAATTTAAGAACTCAGAAGCAAAGGAAATTATACATTCATGCTTCTTTCGCAGTCTAACTTAACTCTTTCATAGAGTTCCTAATACAGTGCAAATATTTATAAATGGGCAAGTTTGGATGGATGGATATTTGTCACTCAATAACGTCAAAACAGCTAAACGGATCTGAATGAAACTTAGCACAGATATAGATTATATTCTGAAATAGCCGAAAGGCTCTTAATACCAAGCTTTCAGTAAAAGAAAGGATATTATAAGATACCTACTCAATTGTTCCAAAGTTTCGTCACCCGAACCTGGCAAAGCTCGTTAAGCCGTTGTTCCTCTCTTAGGTCGTCGAAGACCAACGTCGGATTGCCGTCCGATAGGACTATGGAAGTGAGTATTAGGAGTGCACCTGTGGTTGGCCCCTGGAGCCTCTGGAGGTGCAAGTAATAATAAATGCAGAATAGGGTAAGTGTAAACTATCGATACAGTCAAGAGCACATGAAGCTTTATACTTGTTGTCTTCCTCTACAGCGATTGTAATAAGTATGGTACATACTCCGAAGAAGCTCGCAAGTCAAGTGAGTAAACTAAGGATTTTTTTCCCGTAAAGAAGCGCAGCTGCCCCTCCCTTGGTTACGCCCTTAAATATACTTGTGCACTATAATATCTCCCGCGCAAATGACTAGTCCATCACAAGCCATTATTGTGTATATAGTATAGTGTTGTCCTTTTCCAACGACAAGATACAGACGTAATGCATTCTCCCTCAAAACTGCGCTTGTCATAATAATGCTATATCAAAATGCAGTAAACAAAGTTGCAGTATACGTGGCAGTACATCGTGTATTTACGAGTACGGCAGTAAATTTTATTCTCAATAGACATTTACGACTTGTATGATGTACATCATCTTGCTTCTTACATATTAAAGTAGGTAGACTGGGTACGGTTGTAACGGGGTACGGTTGTAACAATTCAAATATTGGCGGAACTATTCACCGTGCGGGGAGGGGTACAAGGGGAGAGACACGCGGCTTACATGTCCGGACATGGTTACCAGTACTGCGTCGCAGTCCGCGCGCTATAGACGTTCGCAGAGTGGCCTATTGTGTTTTGTCAAGCAAAAGTAAGTATTTTTGATCGATTTCTTTCCTAAATTGTATTGTTAATAAAGTGTTCTAAGTTTTGTCTGTTCTTATGCACGATTATAAGAGTTTAGAGGTGCGAATATGGTATTTACTTTTTGTGTAGGTTATTTTGCCTTGTCACTGAGATCATTTTATTGGTGGAAGGGTAGGGTGGGTACGATTGTAACACTTTTTGTGAGTACGGTTGTAACATTATGCATATTTTTATTTTACATTGCAGATGCCTAGCAAAACGCGTTAGGAAGACTTCAAGAGGTGAAAGTGAGATATTCCGATATAAGGATGCTTACGATGAGGTTAAAACTGGGACTTCTTTGAGACAAGCGGCAGATACCTATGGTGTTAACTATGTCTCTCTGCTAAGGTACATACAAAAGAGAGATGCAGCGAGTGAAGGTGACGTGGAGGTGGAAAATGTAACAATGGGATATATAGCTCATAACAGAGTCTTTACAGAAGATCAAGAACGACAGCTTGCCATATACCTGACTCGTTCGGCAGACATATACTTCGGACTTTCTACGAAAGAGGTAAGAAAGTTGGCTTATGAGCTTGCCGTCAAGTACAACTTGCAGTGTCCTCCTACTTGGGTTGAAAATGAAATGGCTGGGGAGGAGTGGTTTCGATCCTTCATGAAGAGGAACCCTGAGCTATCTGTGCGCGCAGCTCAAGCTACAAGCCTATCTAGAGCGACCAGTTTCAACAGGACTAATGTTGATGCATTTTATAACAATCTACAAATTGTTATGGACCGTGATCACTTCAAACCACAAGACATATATAATGTCGATGAAACCGGCGTGACCACTGTGCAAAAACCAGACAGAGTTGTGGCTAGACGTGGAACAAGGCAAGTAGGAGCCCTTACCTCAGCTGAGCGAGGCA
Source organism: Trisateles emortualis (assembly GCA_947095525.1). NCBI lineage: Eukaryota > Metazoa > Arthropoda > Insecta > Lepidoptera > Erebidae > Trisateles > Trisateles emortualis. The sequence continues at coordinate 14,238,866 of OX352742.1, read as the reverse complement.
CATTGGTTACATTAGCCTTTGCGGCAAACGCGTTGGGCAATGCGATACCCCCAATGTTCGTATTTCCTCGTATACGATATAAAGAGCATTTCATCAGGGACGGACCTGTGGGTTCCATTGGAACAGGCAATCCATCGGGCTGGATGCAAGATGAAACGTTCTTAGTGTTCCTCGAACATTTCAAAAAACATACTAATGTCTCTCCTTCGCACAAAGTTTTGCTTGTTCTGGACAACCACTCATCCCATATTCATATAAATTCTCTAGATTTCTGTAAAGAAAATGGAATAGTTTTGCTTACGTTCCCACCCCACTGCTCACACAAACTCCAGCCCTTGGATCGATCTGTATACGGACCTTTGAAAAAAGCTTTTAATACAGCCTGTGACGCCTGGATGCGAAATCATCCAGGCAGAACCATGACCATTTATGACATACCAAGTATTACGACAGTTGCAATGCCACTCGCTCTGACCCAGTCAAATATTCAAGCTGGCTTTCGGAAGACAGGAATATACCCGTTTAATAGGGATTTATTTCAAGATATCGACTTTGCGCCTTCATTTGTGACAGACAGGGCAAACCCAAACGATACAGAAGAAGTTGTCCCTAATCAGAGCATTCTTGTACCGGTTCCTGACGACGAAACACCACAGCTTAGTCAGAACATTCTTGTACCGGTTCCAGACGACGAAACACTACCGCTATCACCTTCGTTGTTGAACGAAGCTTCAGCCAGCTTAGTAGCTTTAACACAGAACGCTGAGATTCATATGCCACAAAACATTGAAGAGCTAGCGACTGCACCTACACCACCAAGGCAACTAAATATAGTTGATCAGCAACCATCGCCTAAGCCATCTACAAGCCGTCAGAGTGAGTTTTCACCTGTGGTAATACGGCCCTACCCTAAGGCTCCCCTTAGAAAAACTGGAAACAGAGGTCGAAAAACTAAAAAGTCAGCTATTTACACAGATACTCCTGAAAAGGAAGCTGTTAGAAAGGAGTTTATAGAGCGACAGAAAAGATTGAAAGATAAACAAATGAAGAAAAAAGTTTTAGAATCATCGACTAGTCTGAAAGGCAAAGGAAAAGGTAAAGCAAAGAAGAAGAAAGCTAACACACCACCTGCATCATCAGGAGAAGAAGAGTTTTATTGCCTGGTTTGCCTAGAAGCTTACTCAGATAGTAGATCGGGTGAAAAATGGGTACAATGCCAAGGGACCTGTCGTCTATGGTCACACATTGAGTGTACAGATGGTGATAGATATTACATCTGTCATAACTGCATTGAGTCAGATTAAATACTATGTTATGGTAAAGAATGTTACGTTTTTTTATGTTCTTTTTATTATTTTAATTAGAAGTTATATTTGTTTAGTTTTTGTTAACATTTTTGCTTAAAACTGAAAATATTAGAGACTGATTGCAAAGACTGCTCAAAATGTTCCTAAAATTGTGGTATATTAATCTTAAATAATATATAAGTACTAAACTGTGATTTTAAAGCAATAAAAGTGATTTAAATGCATGCATTGTGTATTATTTGAGTGTGTTACAATTGACCCCCCTCGCTGTTACAACCGCCCCTGGTATGGGGGTCAGTTGTAACAGTAGCCCACATTTCAGTAAGTTGTAATTGTCTAGCAACTATTGCCTCTAGTCCTCTAATTGTTTTGTCTATTTGAAGACAAAGGTTCGCTCTTTTATTTTAAATGTTTAACATGTTGTTAGTCCTATTAATGTCACTTGTACGAACGATCAACGCAAAATTGTTACAACCGTACCCGGTCTACCTAGTCATATTATATACCACTAGCCGCTCACCCCGGCTTCGCACGGATGGTATTTCCTGGGGTTCCGTAATGTTTTTGTCAATAAAATATAGCCTATGACACTCGCAAATAACGTGGTTTTCTATTGGTAAAAGAATTTTCAAAATCGGTTCAGTAGATCTAGAGATTACTCCCTACAACGTCACAAACTTACAAACTTTACCTCTTCATATAGTATTAGACATAGAATGATTATATGGGTACCTATGTAAGAAGGTACTTGTGGTGTTCACAACTTAGAAGTTGGGTTTATTGAATAAAACTATAATATAATCAGTAAGTATTGCACCGCTCTAACCGTGACCTTTCCCGCCACCGATATATCTGACCACAGAGTATAATTATAATCGGTATAACTATAGCCAAGGAGTTTATAGTGTAAGTACAAACTCCTTGCTGTTGGCGTACCACTAGGTAGAGAGAAATGTCACAGTGCTTAGCGCACTACATTTATACACCTATTTGTCACAGTACTTTAATAGTCAATGATATTATAGTAAGAAAAATGTAGATATTGCATTAGCGTGCGGAAACTGTTGTCGTTAACAGTAACTAAGGCTTTTTTCTCAATCTTACTTGCTTGTATACTGTACTGTGGCCCATCCCGAATTTGCCCGGGTTAAACTATTTTCAGCTCAACTTTCTCAATTTTTTTACATACGAACCTTCACCTGACAATAACGAACATAAAAATTAGCGAAATCGGTTTAGCTTTTCTCGAGACTTGCGCTTAGCAACACATTCAGCGATTCATTTTTATATCTAATATATAAAATTCTCGTGTCATAGTGTTCAACTTTGAACTCCTCTGAAACGGCTAGACCGATTTTCGTGAAATTTTCTGAGCATATTGATTAGGCCTGACAATCGGCTAACATCTATTTTTCATCCCCCTAAATATTAAGGGTGGTCCACCCCTAATTTTTTTATTTAATTTTTTTGAATTTTTTATTTTTTATTTTTGTGATTCAGCATTAAAAAATACATCTATCTAATATATAAAATTCTCGTGTCAACTTTCGTTCAACTTTGAACTCCTCTGAAACGGCTCGACCGATTTTCGTGAAATTTTGTGAGGATATTGATTAGGTCTGAGAATCGGCCAACATCTATTTCTCATCCCCCTAAATGGTGGCCACCCTTAAGGGTGGTCCACCCCTAATTTTTATTTATTTTTTTAGACATATTTTTTTTTGTTTTTATTTGTTTGTGACTCTGCATTAAAAAAAACATACAACCCTTAATTTTCACTCCTCTACAATCAACCCCTATTTTTTAATATTTTTTTATTAGCAAAACAACTTTTGCTGAGTCAGCTAGTTATAGATAAAAATGAATCCCTGTTTTTAAGGCCACCACGATACAGAGCCTGTTCCCTAGTGCGATGTCTTTTGTAAAAAAAATAAGAAATAGTACGAGTAAGCCCAATTTTCAGCAAGCAGTATTATCGTATAAAATTTTTTCATCAACATAATTGTAGAAGCGTAGCAAACTCTACGACGACGTAGCTTGACATGCTACGAAACTACTGAAGACGACCTTTCTATTCAGAAGAAAAATATCCACTGCGGGTGAAAGGATTTCAACAGCATTGAGATTTCACAGGCGATCCTTGCTACACACGTAAAGGTAACAAGCTCTGTGTCCCGGGGGACTTTACAAACATACAATTAAAGGACACAAAGTACACCCAGGCTCGGGACAATAATTTATGGATCATACAAATTTTTGTTCCGTGTGGTATCGAACCCACAACACGCCGCGCAGTAACCAATATGGCAAGGTAACCAAGCGGTTACCTTGCCATATACCACTGCGCGGCGCTGCCACTGAACCAACCGTGCAGTCAAACCGTGCATGCACCGTGCACCGATGTCGGTTATCGCTGCAACAAGTAGCCTATGTGTTATTCCAGACCATAATATATCTCTGTGCCAAATTTCATCCAGATCCGTTCAGTAGTTTTTACGTGAAACAGTAACAAACACCCATCCATCCATTCTCATAAACTTTCAGATTTATAATATTAGTAAGGATTATCAGACAAAAATGTTTAAAACTTATTTTTTACGTCAATGATTCATCAATAAGCCTAGGTCTTGGGCACAGACCTTCCCTAAGAACTTCCACAGCATAATAATAAAACACACAACAGTTAACACTACAATAAAATAAATAACCAAACAAAAAGTAAATAATATTTCAAACCACAAGAACTCAAAACCATAAATTCATTACCGAACAAAATAAACTAATGTTTCATTTTTCATTATGTCCCTTTAATCCCATTGGCTAAAATTGTGTCGTCCACAAATTGGTACAATGAATACGTATTGCCAAACGTTAATTATAATATCTGAGGACGTGCCCCCTGAGATTGCCTATTGTCAAATACCGATGTAGCCTTACCAACGTAGAATTAAAGTTATTAGAAGTGATATTATTGATTTTATACACTTAAGTTTTGAACTAAATTATGATTACACGGAAAAAGATAAATCATCATCATCATCTCAACCTAGAAAACTTCCACTGCTTGCCATGGGATGGGCACTCCATAGATTTGAAGGGATATTAGTCTACTATATCACGCTGGACAGTCAGGTTGGTTTTGTTTCGAATTTTCCCTCTCTTGCAGTGGATATTGTCTGCCTGACTTACTCCCTTAGTCGACTCTTACGAAACCGTCGAGATTGAACGGGGTGGTGACATTTGTATCCTTAATCTACACCACACGGACAAAAGATAAGTAGATATATCATCATCATCATCATCTCAGCCTGATAATGGCCACTGCTGAACATAGGCCTCCCTCATATGATTCCACAATGTCCAATCTTAAACTGCCTGCATCCAATGCTTTCCTGCAGCTCTGATGATGTCATCTGTCCACCTAGTGGGAAGTCGTCCCACGCTGCGTTTTCCTGCACATGGTCGCCACTCGAGAACCTTTCTTCCCCATCGGTTGATGGTTCGTCGAGCGATGTGGCCTGCCCATTGCCACTTCAACTTGCTTACTGTAAGAGCTATGGCGGTAACTTTGATTCGTCTGCGGATCTCCTTATTGCGGATATATTATAATATTCTTTATTTGAACAATAAACAGGTTTTAATCGTACCCTACACAAAACGTAATATTACAAAGTTGGTTTAGTTTTTAATAAGATCGTCATTTGAGAAAACACAAACCACTTTAGGTGTCACGTTACCTTTAAATGTCACACATCATAAATGTCATAATGTCACGGTAAGTGTTTCTGTTATTACTGAAGTCCATGAGCGGCGGTTACCACTTACCACCAGATGGGCGGTTGGCTCGTCCGTAGTAAGAACTTTGTAAATTCGATTATGAATCTATTTTAAAAAAAACAAGGCATCCCAAAAAACCCGCCATATTTGTTAAAGAATGACAACAAATTAATCTTTTGTGTATTTTTGTTATCCTTATCATTTGGATATTTTATTTATTTCACACTTAAATCATAAAAACACTACCTAACACTAGCTGGCGAAAGTTAAAAACAGAAAATAGCATGATAAATATTTTATATCAAGTAACATGCACATTCCACTAAATTACGCACATCTTTGTCGAACCATTGTGAGGCGCCCTGAGCTCTGAGACATCCAAAGGCTTTTGATCCCTGGGCCCAATATTATGCAACTCGGCTTGATAGCTTAAGTTGATTCAGAATATGAATTGGATTCCACTCGATAGTGACCTGCAAAATTACAATAGAATAACAAAGGAAATATGATACAATTATGAAATACTAGCTGTTGCCTGCGGCTCCGCCCGCGTGGTTGTCGGTTATCGCTGCAAAAAGTAGCCTATGTGTTATAACCATAATCTATCTCTGTGCCAAATTTCATCCAGATCTGTTCAGTAGTTTTTTAGTTTTTACGTGAAAGAGTTTCTCACAAACTTTCACATTTATAATATTAGTATAATATACCTAAGGATAAGGAGATACGTTGTTGGTGGTGACACCTTCCCATTGTTAAAAAAAATCTACTCGGTAGGTATCCGGTAAAAAAATATGCAAACAAAATTCTCAAAGGAAACGAACTAAGTAAATTGTTAAAAAAATTCTACGCGGTAGTCGCGGTCTGAAGCTAGTTGCTAAAACATGAATACATCACGAAATGTTGGCAAATAAGACTTGAAAATAGCGTAGGTATATTCTAGAATAGCTGTTTGCATAGCCTCGACAGGAATCCGTATCTACGAACGGAGATACTTTATACATATTATGTATACACTTATGTATGTAGCATAGGTTAAACTTATGTCATACAGACTAGAAACTAGGCCGGCCGACACACCGGTGACTCGTCCTAAACATTAGGTACAAGATAAAATCTATACAAAATGTTTTATATTTAGAAGCAAAAGGTTTTTTCCTCGTTCTTTTAACACGAGCTTTTAATAGGCCCTTTCCTTCATTACTACTATTTCTAAAGGCAGCTAAAATATGATTAATTACGTTCACGTTTTAGCGAATCGATGGGTTTGTATTTAAATCATTGGCTAAGCCTTCGCCGGTAGCCATATTGGCCACCGCCCGTTCCCGCGTTTAATCCGACCATAAATAACTGACTGACGCTGTCTATGGTTTTAAAGGAAAACATTTTTTTATTAATCGCCAGATTCATTTAGATATTGTAAATGAATAGGTGGGGGTGTTATTTAGGGCTTTTAAAGTGGTGAAACGGATGATAATTTATATATTAGAATGAATTAGTGTAAAGTAAGCCTTAAATGCGGTGGTGGCGAAGTGAGAAAACAACCGACTTGCACGCAACAGGTGCTAGTTCGATCCCGGGTGGTAGTACCAATGTGAGTTTCAATTTGTGGAGTTCATATGTAAATACTAATCAAATGATTCGCCACCTTTTAACGGTGAATGAAGATATCGTGAGGAAACCCACATGTCTTATACCCGCATTAGACCAGCGTGTGTGAAATAAGGCCTAAACCCCTTCTATCTATCTCTTGATAGAGGAGAGGAGACTCGTGGCCAACGGTCGGATTTATAAGGATTGCTGTTATAAAGCCTTAAACCGCCATTTTACACCATGCAAAATTTACTAAACAATATATATTTTTATTACCAACCTAGGTGGAATATAAGCATATGGCTCGTCTGATGGTAAGCGTAGCCTTCGTTTGCTTGCAATACCTAAGGCAACACGCGTGTCGCGGACCAAAAATATTGTTACAACAGGATTATTATATTAGGAGAGGTAGGGCACCATACTAGCGAGCAATCCCGACTGGGAAAGGACCTCTACCTTACAGAAGACCACAGTCAAATAACTACACACAGTGGTATAGTTGTGTTCCTGTGAATGAGTGTGAGTACAGGTCTCCAGAGCTCATTTAGGGATGCGTTTTGGTTAAATCGTTTTCCTATACCAGGGATACTCCATATTAAAGTCCTGGTGTAAAAAAAATGGATCAGCAACACGCAAGTAATACCTCTGCTACACCTTTTTTTTACCTCTTTAAGACTAAACGGCTGAATGGATTTTAGTAAAATTTGGTAAGGAGATAGATGATATCTCGATAAAGGACATAGGCTATTTTTTTAACCGACATCCACGCGAGCATAGCCGCGGCCAACAGTAAGTTTTTAATAAATATACACTGACGGACTCATAAACTGCATCAAAGTTCAGGATTATTTTTAAAATGATTTTTTAATAAGTATGATAACTTTTTAGATTAAATTATATAAATATGGAAAGACTGGCTCTTAATCTCAAAAAAAAGGAAAATTTAAAAATAGAACTGCAGTAAAACAAATGAATATAGCCGGGAAAAGAAAATTTACTCGTAGTATCAGATTTGCGTGTTATTTATAGCAAAGTTTTAAATTGATTATCATTGATTTTTTATTCTTTTGTCAATTGAATTATTGTTACCAGCAGAATTGTTGGGTTAGTTTTTTAACTCATCGAGAGTTTTTGAACCATAATATGGATACTTCGTCCGAACAAGCGGCTCAAATTGTAGCATTGGTGCGGGAGGGCTTGGATCAACGAACGATTGGTAGAAATTTAAATTTAAACCAGTCTACGGTTTCTAGAATATACAGAAGGTTTGTGGAGACAGATTCTTACAGAAGGAGACGTGGTACAGGCAGGACTCGAGCAACCACCGGTCGTGATGACCGATTTATTGTTACAACTTCCCTGCGAAATCGTTTCCTCACGTCTGTTAACATCAAAACAGAGCTTAATGAAGTGCGTGGAGTAAACGTGAGTGCACGAACAATAAGAAGAAGGTTAAAGGAAGCGGATATCACCCCTTTTAGACCAGCAAATGGTCCAAAGTTGTCTGTAGCTCACAGACAAGCTCGCTTAAGATTTGCGCGTGATCACCTGAATTGGACAGAAGAGCAATGGACCTCCGTATTGTTCACGGACGAGTGTAGGACATGTTTATATGGTGCAGATGGTCGCAGAAGAGTCTATCGTCGACGTGGGGAGCGATATGCTCAAAGTTGCATTGAGGAGCGTGTTCCTTTTGGAGGCGGTTCGTGTATGGTCTGGGGTGGCATATCGATGAACGGGCGAACAGAACTTGTGTTCATAGACATGGTCCGTCAAAACGGTAATAGAGGGGGTTTGACTGCACATCGCTACATAACAGAGATCTTAGAAGATCACGTGGTGCCTTACATGGGATTCATAGGCGAAAATTTTACTTTAATGCAGGATAATGCCCGGCCGCACGCTGCTGCACAAGTTCGACAATATTGCGAAGAGGTTGGGATACGTACAATGAATTGGCCAGCACGCAGCCCGGATCTTAATCCCATTGAGCATGTTTGGAACAATTTAAAAAGAGCTGTATATGCGAGAAACCCTTTGCCCACGACAGTGGCAGCACTAAGAACAGCACTTTCAGAAGAATGGGACAATATTCCGCAAGATCTTTTAATAACCCTAATAAAATCTATGCGGAACAGATTAGAATCCGTAATAAGGGCACGTGGAGGTAATACACCTTATTAAAACATAAATAAACCCTTGCATAAAGTTTGTGTCTATTGTTAAAACCAATTTTTTAATTAAACCAATTTTCCTTAAATTTCTGTTTTTCTTCAAAAAAAGTCTTAAGGTCCTTTCCAGTACACAAACTTAAACTTAAGGATATGACCCTACACTGTTTTAAAGTTCACGAACCAATCTAGAGGTTTCAATTTAAATCTGTATAGAAAGTTTGACTACTTGGTTAAAATATTTATTTCAAAGTCGTCTATTACTTTGATGCAGTTTATGAGTCCGTCAGTGTATGTACGTACCTATATAATTCTACCATCTTTTATTCGCACTTCGCTTCTATCAGTCATCAACGTTCATTCCTTTCTTCATACAATTTCTCGTAAATAATTATCTCTTTAATACCCCATCATAAATTCACTTCCCAAATATGAAAAGGGGTTGCCAAATTAAAAATTGCAATACATAACTCTTGTTGATACATGTTTAAGTATTAAATTATTTATTATTCAAGTCTGGCGGGTCGTCAAGATCTTTATTAAGTTGTATAATTTATTTGAGGAGCAAATGGAGATAGATTAATGGCTCTGTTTATAATAAACAATATTATTAGCGTGGCAGATGTTGAGGTAGAAATTAATTGGCTCGGAGAATTGGCTAGAGGCACGATCAAGCTTTGCACGGCCTGACATTTATTTAGTTTTCGAAAGGGTTTCCTAATATCCTTCCAAATGTGTGGTGACCCGTACCTTTCATAGGTTTTTTTTTTTCCTTTTTTTTAAAGACAACTCCCGTACTAGAGAACAAGCTCTGTGTCGCGGGTGAATTTACAAACATACAATTAACGGACACAAAAGACACCTAGACTCAGAACAACTATTTGTGGGTTACACAAAGTTTTGTCCTGTGTGGGAATCGAACCACCTCGTAAACAGCAGGCGCATACTGCGACCACTGGACCATCAAGGCAGTCAATGATGTCAAGGTCAAACTCATTTATTCATTTAGATCAAACACATTATACTTATGACCGTCAAGAAAACAAATGCCAGCATACTTTTTTCCTACGGCCAATTCGCTGACTAGGGTAGGGCCTCGAGAAAAATTGAAGAGAGATGATGACAAAGGTTCCTTTAATTTTTTTTTTATAAAATTTTGCCTATGTTACTCGGTGATTGCTTTCACCCGTTAAAAATTAGTAGGGGAGACCGGGTCAAAACCGTATAGCTAAGCGTCTAAGAGTCTAGGTGATACAAAATTAAACACTTGCCTCAAATCAACACTTTTAGTTAGTCAGTCTCATAAGGTAAATAAATAGATATACTTATTTCTAAAAATAACAATATTACCAAGAAAAAAATAAAAAAAACGAAACCTCTCGGACAAAATCATATACTAGGTATATATTTTTTAAGACTTTTTTCTTGAGACAGAGAAAAAGTCGGCTTAAATCACCCTTATCCTTTACGTTGAAGATATCAGATCACTGCTTTTCCAAAATTTGTTAACACCATCTTGTAAAATTGATACGGGTAGCTGATTGGTTTTAACCAAAAATTGGTTTGAGTCAAATATATCATAGTTTCTCCAAATACTGCTTGAACGGCGGTTTCCATATTCTCCTGGGGCCATTTTGCCTTGCAGACGTCCTTTTATAGTTGCGTGGCATCTTTGTAATAAAATATTTATTTTTATAACAAAATCAAATATCCGGGTCAAAATCGTATATAGGTCAATTTTACCCCGTACGGTTTTGACCCAATGTACACATGTATAAACATTCTACCCACAACTACATAAACAAAGTTAATCTCGCCCGTTTAAATATCGTAATATTCATGCTAATATATAACTTTAGACATATTTAATATTGGACTTACCTATGTGAGATATAAACTTCACTGTAACAGATTGAATTTTCACAAATATAAGATAATTACCACCTTAAAACAATAAAATAAAATATTTTGACAACACGCGTGCTTGCGGCGACAAGTGTTTGTTGACAACTTGTTCAAACTCAAACTCAAAGTCATTTATTCATTTAGATCAAATCCATGATACTTATGAACGTCAAAATAAACAAAAGTCAGCATATTTTTTTCCTGACTGCCAATTCGCTGACATGGGTAGGGCCTAGAGAAGAATTGGCAAGAAACTCTGGCTACTCTTTTTAATCGCCAAGGTATAATATTTACAATTTGGTATGAGTTCTGATTGGTCGACGACCGCTGAGCGTATCAAGCGCGATAAATTTAAATTATTGCGAAGAATAGATGTGGTGTACGGTTTTACCCTGGTATACGGTTTTGTACAGGTCTCCCCTAAGTATAGATTTATCCTTGTAAAGTCATCTATTTTTCACAATGTACTTAAGAGCGACTGCCACTTGCGAGTGTTTTGAAAATTAAATTATAACACACATACTGTATTAACATCAATGCCCCCGTATTCCTATCCAGGAACGAAAATAAAAAATATGTATGAAAAAATGGGCAGTGGCAATCGCTGTTAATCAAATTTGTGTTAGGTATGCCTTAAACACATACAAACTCATTACTTCTTTAACAAACAAGCCAAAATGCCCCCTTAAAATGTTATTACAAAATTATATTGAGCGCTTTGGGCTCCCAGCTACTTAATACAAGAATTTTTATCTTACATTTTATAAAATGGAAGTCGACAGCAGAGAGGTAATATCCATTACTTTAGTCAAATTAAGTCTTATTTTGCGTGACATCGTTTGCCTTTCTTATTTAAGAATTAAAAAAACGGAATAGTGGTCCATATTTTATTACGTGGTTCAACAAATTGCAAAATTCTTCTGTGACATATTAATGGAGATCAAGTGGTACGTTTTATTAAGCTGCCCTTAATGTTACCATATAAAAAATTCAACAATTTTCTTTTACATTTAGTAATTAATATTTGATTGTTTGTTTTTAAAAGCAGCCTTAAATGAAAAAAAAAATTAAAACACTTCTACAGTTTTTCTTTTTTATATGGTATTGTTCGAAACTAGTAATATTAATCGAAATTGGGGTATCACTCTCAATATTTAAATTGGTATATTTGTATAGGTCACTGTTGATTGAATGCACAAATTGATTGATTTGATTTAAAAAGGCAACTCCCGCACTAGGGAACAAACCCTGTATCGCGGAGTTTACAAACACACAATTTACGGACACAAATTACAGACTAGGAACAAACATTTATGAATCACACAAAGTTTTGTCCGGTGTGGGAATCGATTCCACGCATATCGATATACGCAATGACACTACGTGTTTAATGAGCGGAATGTTTTTAAATAAAGGTACTTATTTTTTTTTTTTTATTATGATAAATAATTTATCTTTCAAATAGAGCAGACCGACTTGGAAGGAAGTACATTCACATTATGAAAGTCCAGCTAGCTATAATATATCTAGGGCTAACTTGTGAGGACTTTGTCATTTAGGCTTTAAGTAAGTCCTAGGATGGCAAGAAAACGTATCGATGCTACGGTAACCGCTTTCCATCAGGTTACTTAACCTATTCTATTCTTCTTTCTCATTTTCATGTTAAAAATAAAGGCCCAGTAGGACACGAGCGTGATGATATGTATGTATGCAAAACATCGATAACAAGTCTTATAAAACTGCCATTGATAAATTTTATTTGAATTTACTAAAAACTGTTTTTTTATTTAATTCACTACCAGTTATGCCACTCGTCTAGAGGGTCAGAGCTCAGAAGAAAAATGTTCATACACTAACGAGAGCAAAGTACCTAATCGACAACGGGTGTGAAATAAAAAAAAAACACTTTAACTTGAGGTGCCGATGAAACTTTACTAGTATTATAGGTCCTGTTTTAATTTCTGCGCAGCATAGACAAAACAAAAACCAAAAACAACTTCAAACTGACAGTTTTATTTTTTAAATAAAACCTTTGCAGCGTAAAAAAACACTTTCAGCCAACCAAATTGGGTTTGAAAATAATGTTATCTACAATACACCTACACATCCTTTTGGCGTTACTCTAGAGTAAAAAAAATACAATAGGAATAAATCTGATTTATCTGATTACGCCACCCTACGGTTTCTGGGTGTAAAGGTCTCTGCCAATAAGCTTTAAAAGTAACGCGGAACGATTTCGTGTGCAAAATTAATTTGGGCCCGCGCTCCCAATACCATATGTAAATGAAATTGAAACTGGCGTTATTTTATTTGAGGGGTGGGAGGGGAGACCTCGATATTTGACGTTGTTTGAACTTCCGTTGAATATGGAAGCGTGAGGTGGGAATCGAGTTGAAGAGTTTTTTCTTTGTTTTTATTATGCATGAGAAGCGATGAGGTAGATCACAACAGATGCGAAATTGAAATGACTGAGCACGTTTACTGTTGATGCAATAGTTGAGTATAAAAGAAAATATTGAAAGCTATCGTTTGAAACATTGCCTTTACTGTAAAATTATGCGTGTCAGATCAGCACAAATATATATTGTTTGTAGAAAAGTATTCTACTAGACATTTCTTTCACTCAATTTCATTATACCTACTATGATGCACGTATCTAATATAAAAGCATAGAAAAAGCAAGATATTGATTTAAAAAATCTATCTGTGTTGACTAAGATGTTTTTAACGTCTCATCTAACGTATTTTTTTTCGATCGCGGGCATTTTTACAGAATCACACAATTATATTATGTTCAGCATATACATTATACACCTAGTATATTTCACATAGCATGGGTACTGTGACGTTTGACATTTAAAGATAAAAAATCAATGAAAATGATAAATTAAATTAAAACCTATCGATTGAATACTCTAGGATTTTGATCATTCAATTAGCTAATTAGTTAGAGATTTATTTAATCATTTTCTTTCATCTTCATCGTTAAATGTTAAACGTCACAGTACCCATGTGAAATACACTATACACATCGCGTAGTTTTTAAATATACGTCTACCAATTAAATGGGGTAAGCCATGCGCAGATTTTTTTATACTACTTTAGTGGCATACAAGCATAAGGCCTGTCTGAAGATAAGCAGTTACCGTAGCCTATGAACGCTTGCTTTAAGCTCTGGTGTGAAAAAAAAGGGTCGGTAACACGCTAGTGGTTACCTCTGGTATAGAAGTGTCACTTGCGTGTTGCCGACCAAAGATGTAGTATCACTGGGATAAGAAAAGGTTTCTTTTAAAACGCTTCCCTTAATGAGCGCTGTAGATCTGTACCTGTACCGGTGTAGTTATTTGGCTGTGGGCTTCTGTACGGTGAAGGTCCTTACCCTTACCTTGATTAGGACCCTTTCTGACATCACACAGGATAATTTTCTGTTTTTGTTATTGTGTGTCTATTGTTTTTGTCTGTATCTGTTATCCTGTGTATGTTCGAATAAATGCTTTCTTTCTTTCTTACCCAGTCGGGCTTGCTCGCTTTATGAAATAGAGTTAAAATTAAATGATCAAGAATAAAGATCTCCGACGTATTTAAGGAAACCACCCACCTAATAGAAAAGCACCAACGCTCAAGGGGATATATCATATTACCCATCAACTTTATATTTCAGCTCCCATTTATCAATTGTTAATGGCCTTAGGCCGGTATTGGCTCGAAATTGAGAAATAAGTCACTCGCGAACAACTTTTCAGGCTGATTATGATTTATTATGCAAGTACTTCTGAACAGCGAGGAAATTTTGAACGACGAAAAAATCGGCTTTTGGGACTTGCCAGGGGAGAAATATTCACGAAACTTTTTTATTGTATGCTCACAGATAGAAATATATAAATTAAGGAGGGCTTTTTACTTTTTATGTTATACCTACCATTGTTATTATGGGCGGGAATTTATGACAAAATGTCATCCAAACTTTTTTTAGCCTCCAATAAGTACAGACAGGTGAAGGTTAGAATCGTTACAGTGTGCTCCAACACTATGGTAATTATTCGTACTTATATTGATTAAACCATTATGTCCTATTGTTGGGGAGCTGACATTATTATGGTAGGTACTTATATATATTTTTAAATATACCTATGTAGGTACCCATGGTCATAATCACCTACAATTCGGGGCAATTTATGTGTGCTTACTACTAATTCTTAAAGATGTTACGGTAAGCTCACGCCTGTTGTATATTTTTTGTTTTAAGATAACGCATATAGTTCACGGATACAAATTATAGCCAGATTTAGAACAAACATTTACGAATCACACAAAGTTTTGTCCCGTGTGGGAATCGAACCTGACCTTTAGTTTAGCAGTCTGGGTCACTAATCAGTAGACCAACGGGCCAGTTGAATTATTAGGTATTTATTCTTTATGTGTTTTCATAGGTACATAAGTACCTATAGCAAAACGCCTATGACTATAAAATAAGCACAAGCTAACGCAAAAGTGCAAGACACTCATCTCACTTCACTACAAAACATTTTTAAATAGGCATAGTAAACTACAAAAATATTTTTACATCTATACAAATAAAATTGTGAAAGTATTATAGAATCACAAAAATCGGTACGATTGTGTTAATCCGTTATTCTAACCACTATCAAATCAAAACAAAGCTTCAGATTATTTTTTAAACCAAACATTTGGTTGAAACCCGGGCCATGTTTTTTCAGAATGTTACCAATTTACTGCTCGCATCACAATAGCCACAGATAAAATATAAAAATAAAAATGTTACGGTGGAATCTTGTTACGATATTGGAACATGTGGATTTATTGTGTGCAGTTTGGGAATAATATTGAGCTTCGAGCCGTATCATGACGACTAAATAGCGATTTATTTTCGCTCTTAATTTGGAATTTGAATGGCTAGGTTTATAGCTAGGTAATATTTTATTTTACGAATAAAGATTGAATATGAATCGCTATAAGAACGTCATGGTACGGCCACGGCTTTGGGCTGCGCTGCGCTCACGATTAGATAGTACCTACTAGAGTGCCACATTTAAAATCCTCGAACAATATAATCATTTTTAACTAAAGTAAGTAGGTAGATACCTACATAAAGTATCTATTTCTATTTGTACTCAATGACGTGCATTCGTAGAGGTCTATGTCCAGCAGTGGACTGTGATAGGCTAATGATGATGATGATATTCAAAATCGATTATAAAAACTGAGAAAGAACTTATCTTTTCAACATATACTTTTTAGTAGGCAAAGCTAACGGCCCGCCTGATGGTAAGCAGTTGCCTCAGCCTATGGACGCTTGCAACACCAGGGCTAACACTCGCGTGCTACCGGAACTAGAAAGTTACCAACACAAAATTACCTAACCAGCATGTCAATTAATAATATAGAGTTTGATCTTAGTTAAAACGACAGAAATTTTAATTATCCACTTAAATTAAGTGGTAACTATTCAAATAAACTCTTGAGACTAAACAATAGCAACATTCATTCATTTAAAACCAATTTATTTTGGATGTCTTCGAGCGTGGATTAAATTTCAATGTCGAAATATAAAATTACAATTAAAACTCAGTAACAGAATATAACTATAGTTCAACTTTCATTAAAATTAATAACTTATTATGAGGTTCAAAACACATTAGGTATACTGGGTTGTGTCCGTGTGGTGACGGATTAATACAAATGTCACCAGTAATCACCATCCTAAGGGTGTCGTAAGAGACGACTAAGGGAGTAAGTTAGGCAATATCCACTGCAAGAGAAAGAAAACTCGAAACAAAACCTTTACCAACCCGTCTGGTCAGCGTGGTGTAGTAGGCTAATTGCCTCCAAGTGTATGGAGGAGACCCGTGCCCAGCAGTGGGACATTTATGTGTTGAGATGAAATGATGTTGTACATTCGTCACAAAGAAAATTTGCCACAGAAAAAAGTATGTGTAAATTAGTCACAGTTCTAGACGAATTTACACATACTTTTTTTTCTGTGGCAAATTCATTTTATGACGAATGTACAAGAACCCTTTGTACTTACTTATAGATAACTAGCTGACCCAGCAAACGTTGTTTTGCTACTCAAATAGTAATATAGGGGTTGATCGTAGAGGGGTGAAAATTAGGGGTTGTATGTATTTTTTGATGCTTAATCATAAAAAAATAAAAACAAAAAAATTGTCTACAAATTTAACTAAAAAAATTAGGGGTGAATCACCTTTAACATTTAGGGGGATGAAAAATAGATGTTGTCCGATTCTCAGACCTACCCAATATGCAAACAAAATTTTACGAAAATCGGTCGAGCCGTTTCAGAATTTTATATATTAGATAATGATAGAACAATAACAGGCATGAACTCGTACGCTTCCGCTTGTGGATTATTCTATTGGCAATCAACACATATATTTTCAAAAAAATTTCCTTTAGGCAAATAATTTTTTTTTTTTTGGAAAATTCACGGATACTAAGTAGGTACCTATTTACTGCCCGAGATTTTGAATCAAAAACCCTAATATCTAGGTTTATATGTGACCTAAATAGGTAAGTACCTACTATTCCCCTACGTATTTTTTACGACTGCCTAAAATAGGAGTGTTCTGTTATTATTTTACAAATAAAGACGTAATTTCGAGTGAATAAAATTAAAATCACACATGATATTGTGTTAATGTGTTGCCGTCACGCAATAATTTCATAATTGTGAAGATCGTGTTAATTCTAAACGTTAATAATAATAAACGTGTTTGGCATATTCTTACAGGCAGGTAGGTCAACAGGCACATAATGGTAGTGGGAATAAATATACGAAAATATAACCAGTTCATTTTTCTTTGACTGTACCACCTTGATTTTATTTGATAAAACGCAATTACAGAACAGATATCTACATTTTCGGGAGGAAACAAGAACAGGGGGGAATCAGCACTAACCCGGATTTTTAACCCAACTGTCTGTGCAGTTAGGTTAAAATCCCACAACAGTTGGTTTAAAAATTTGCGCCCCATAGAGCTATAGGCAATTGAATTATCTACCAACGTACTTTTGTTGCGGGTTGAATGGTCTTTGGAACAGTTTTAAAGATCACACATTCGGCTAAAATAACATTATGTACCTAAATTTAAATAGTAGTACCTAACAAACTATATCTGGCCCACTGCTGGTTACGGTCGGTTCGGATCTCCAAAGACTCACTTGCAGGCTCAATGCAAGTTGATGGTTTATAAGAGGCGCGTTCGGTAAACGATCCGTGGCGTGGGTAGCTACCAAGGTACAGTAACCCTATAGATGGTTGATATTTCATCTGAGCGTCGGGCATATTAAAAGTCAGACCCGAGTCCCGACTGTTTACAGTCGTTCGATCGAAACGACAGAGGTCTAAATATGGGCGTTCTAAATAACTCTGTCACCAGGTTGACCACTAACCAAACGATAAGAAGAAGATTCATATATATCTGATTAAATTTAATTTGACTAAGTACGAAACATTTATAGAGACTAAACGGTTGAACGATCTTAATGATATTTAGCAAGAAAACAGATTGTATCCTAGAGAAATACATAGATGACTTTTTATTGAAATAACCGTCGAGTTGCAAAAATACGTAACAAATCACTTCTTTATCTATCTTTCTTGACTGACCCTCTTTCGATTTCTGTGGTACGCTCGTAATAATCTGCCAATAGCAAGGAGTTGGTAATTACAATATTTACCGATTATTATAATTAAAATATATTTATAGGTAGGTATCTACTCTATCTAGTCTGCGGTTAGATCATCGGTGGCGGGAAAAGGCTACTTAGGTAATGATAACTTTATATTTTATCAGGGTTTTACTTTTTAGACACAAATCTAACATTATAACGATAAACGAACAACTGTATAAAATTTATCGTTATTTTTTTGCCACAACCCTTGTCCTAAGACTGTAAGGACCCTTGTTAAAACCGCTTTACGGCGTCCATTTTATCAGATAAATTGTAAATTACCTTATTTATCGTACAATATCACGCGCATGTTGTTCGTTTAATTACGTGTGTAATTTGTAGATAATTACATGCTTTACATTATAAGGATAATGATTGTGATCATAATAGAGTGACAACGGCAAATGTTTGTGACAATAATAAAAGTATTCGAGCTAAACAGTTATTTCATAAGATAGGTATTTACTTATATGAATAATTATTCAAATAAAAGTAACTTAACCTAAACTACTTACAAACAATCAGATATTGAATTTAATATTAATTGTATTACCGTATTTATCTTTATTTCAAAAAATATAGACCCGTGAGTTTTTTTTTAATACTACTAGGGTGGCAAACAAGCATACAAGCCCGCCTGATGTTATGCAGTTGCCGTAGCCTATGGACGCTTATAAATTTATAATACCATTAGTAAGTATTACTTGCGTGTTGCCGATCAATTTATTTACACCAGGGATACACGATACACAGATTGAGAATCTTTCTTTATTCAAAATGAGCGCTGGAGTTATTTTCAGTTTCAATTTATTGTTTACGAACCTACTCCTTCTTCAAATGAGGTAGAGCATCCTCTAGTGAGCAACCCCGACTGGGGAAGGGCTTTTACTGTACAGAAGACCATAGCCAAATAACTAAACACAGTGGTGTATTTCTATTAGGTAGGTAAAATAACATGTCCGTATGGATTGAGGAGCCATTTTTCGTATAATGAAATTAATATACTTATTTAGTAGTAAGTTAAAAAAATTGTAGGATCCGTCCTCGATTTTGTAGTACTTCAAAAGTGATATGAACATAAAGGTGGTCCTCAATCTAGATGTTTGGATTGAGGAGCCACGTTAGAAGTAGATGGAATATTATTGATGAATATTTATAATTTGGTAAAATTTTGTAGCATTTGAGAGTAGTTAGTAGACAAAGTCTGAGCTCGGTAATACGTATTAATATTAAAAAAGTATATAGGTAATCGATAGGTTTTAAATTAATCTTTTACCCATCATTTTTATCTCCAAATGTAAAATCATCGGTCAAATCACGAACCTAACAAAATCTAACAAATCGGCGATTTTGAGTTATTTCTGTCATCGTAATGCATAGGTAGGTCATTTTTGCCCATGTCGCGAACTGACGTAACTAAAATCTTAACGGAACCCGACTTATAAACAATTACGAAGTAGTCTAACTACATTCCTTTCAATCTTAAAAATCACGAAAAGGAATGAATGTTTCTTTAAAAAAATCTTCATAACTAGAAGAAGTACACGAAAATTAAATATACACATTAAAAGATATAATTAGTTAAGTAGAAGTAGAACTTCTATGTAGGTAGCTATGATCGTGGAAACGACCTTTTTTAAAAAAAAAAGGTCTACTGAATAATTAGTAAATTTCAGATACGCCCATTCGTGATTCGACCGACGAAATGTCACAGTACCCATGCTATTTAAGTATGTTGAAATGAGGGTACTAATAATAATGCATACCTACTTACGTGGAACCTGTATCAATATTTATTTTATTTAGTAATGGTCCGTGTTTGTAATTTTTAAGCTATTGCATAGCTTCTATCGCGGACCTTGAGCGTGGAGACCGAATCCAGAAATTCCGCAACTGAAATAACCTAACCTAACACTCCGACCGACTCAGCGGTGATACTTTTTTAATGACGAATTCTCTAAACGGCCAATAATAATACATCAAATTTGTGTAAGGAGATTTTGATCTAAGAGAATAAAAAATACGTAAAGAATAAATTAAAGGTCAAATAGTAGTTTATTATATATTTTTATGAATCATTGAGAATAAAATAAAATGATTTAGATAATTCTGTAAAGTAATTTTTTGTTTCGATAAAAAAAATCATACTAAAAAATATGCAATAGTTTTACCGCCGCAGTCCCCGAGTGCCACACGTTTTTTTGTTTTTTAATTTGTTTTGTTATTGTATTTTTTGTGTTATTATGTTTTTGTTTATGGCATCCGCGTTAAAAATAGGTACTCTGAAAATCAGCGCGGGACTCCCGTGCCCCACAACAGGCTGAACTAAACTCCTTTTTGGTACGGTCATGAGACACATTAGTTAATAAGTTATTTGCTGTTTTAAATTGTTTTTTATTGTATACCCTAAGCTGTTTTCTATTTTGTTTTTACATAATGTTTTGCCTAGTTTGTTTGTTTGTTGGTACAGTTTTCTTTTCTTTTGTGTTGTGTCTTATGTTCGATATCATAATAAATGTTTTTTTCTTTCTTTCTTCTATGTGAAAATACTATATAGGATTAAGGGGGTAAATAACAGTCTGTTCATCATACAAAAACATTTACTTATTTAAATTTTTCATAATCAATATAAACATAATTACAATCAACAATGTCGCCATGATTCACATAACATAATTGGTATGCTTAATCAATAAATAAAATGCACATTTCAAATGCTTAACATAAAATAATAATACTTAATAACATATATTTTGATGTCTTCGTATCACCTCTTCATTATGGGTCTGAAAATAAAAAGAAACAATTATAATAAAATACATCTAAGAGAGTAGGGCACCGTACTAGCGAGCAAGCCCGACTGGGGAAGGACCTCCACCTTACTTACCTTACTTCTGTATTTTAATTTATTTTTCTGTGTTATTTGGCTGTGGTCTTCTGACCGCAGCCAAATAACTACACACAGTGTTGTAGATGTGTTTCTGTGTGTGAGTACAGGTCTCCAGCGCTCATTAAGGAATGAATTTTGAAATAAACGTATTCCTATCCAAGGGATAGTTCCATCATAAAACCGTGGTGTAAAAAAAATGGGTTAGCAACACGCAAGTGATACTTCTGGTATTGCAAGAGTCCATAGGGTACGGCAACTGCTTACCACAAAGCATGCCGTAGGTTTGCCACGTAAGTTCTATTAAAAAAAATCAAATACTACTTTATTCATCTCCGGACAATTAGGTGATGAGTAAAATATTTAGCAAGGCATTCACTAACCTGTGAATCAGTAGGTGTTACTAAATTCTCTAAAGGATATGTATTCTCAATCACAGATTCTTAGGCTAGGCTAACAGATTTGTTATGCAGCAATGTGACCCACCCGCGGACAACATGGTAAGTACCATAGTCTCTGCCTACCCGGGAGATTATGAAAAACTAGGTCGCCCACGACTTTGTCCGCGTGGTAATTTCGAATATTTTCCCCGATTTTGCAACATATCTCACTACTTCTCCGCTCCTATTGATCATAGCGTGATGCTATATAGCCTATAGCCCTCCTGGATAAATGAACTATTCAACAAAAGTTTTTTTCTAATCGAGCCAGTACTTTCTGAGATTAGCGCGTTCAACCAAACATACAAACAAACTCATTAGCTTTATAATATTAGTATAGATATACATTACGTATGTATATTTTCCAAAAATACTTACTTTTTCTGAAATCCAAACTTGCTTAATAAAGTCGGTTGATTACTAGGTAATGGTGGAGACTTCTTTATTCCATTCATTTTGGAAGCAGACTTTTTGAAGCCGTTCAAATGTGGACTAATTTTCTTTGGTTGACTACTCAATAGCCGTTGAGAACTAGTCCACGATGAACTGGATTCTGTTGGAGTTAGTCCAAATGAGTTCTGAAAATAACAAAGTTATAAAACTAGCTGATGCATTAAAAAAATAGTATGTGTATAGACGTCTAGCAACTCACAACAACATACATACACCATGATTTTCACTTGGTGGAGTTTTTATATACTAATCAAATGATTCGCCATCTGCTATCGGTGAAGAAAAACATCGTGAGGAAACCTACATGTCTTAGAAGTAATTCTAAAGACATATCAGATTTACCAACCCGCATTAGGCCAGCGTGTGTGGATTAAGGCCTAAATCTCCTCTTGATAGAGAGGAGACCCGTGCCCAGCAGTAGGTCATATATGGATTGCTATAATTATAACGAGCGATAGTATTGCAAGCGCCCATGGGCTACTGCTTACCACAAAGCAGGCGCTGTAGGTTTGCCACGTAAGTTCTATTAAAAAAATTCAAATACTAATTTATTCATCTCTGGACAATTTGGTGATGATTAAAAGATTTAGCAAGGCATTCATACTAACCTGTGAATCAGTTGGTGTTACTAAATTCTCTAAAGGATATGTATTCTCAATCACAGATTCTTCACTCGCAACATCAAACTGCTGTACTTCTTCAAATTTCCTTCTAAAAGGATTCCTAACTCTAGGACTTGGTTCTAAAATAGGACTAGATCGCTTTGCCGGACTGTTGAACGGTGAATTCTCCTTCTGAGAATTTTCTAAAGTTTCCCCAGAACAATTAGTTTCTTCCGATTCATTTAACTTTGAAGACTTTGCAATTATAAAAGGATTTCTGTTACCATTCTCTGGAGATTCCTCAAGAGTAATACAATCTGAATTATTATCCGACTGCTCATCAGTGCTTGAAAAAAACTTACTTTCAACCACATTCCCATCCATAATTGTTCTAGGAAATCTACTCAGTTTTTTAAGAACGGAGTAACTGCTATTCCTCATGCGTTTTTTATATGATCTTTCTTTATTTTCTAATATAGGCGATTTCTCTTTATTTGATGGATTGTCTACTATAGCTATGTCGTGGGGTCCTTGTGAATATTGTGTTAGTGTATTATCACTGTCAATTTTAGCCTTCTTTATAGCCGGTTCTAAGCAATACATGCTGCTTAAAGTTTGTATTGATAAGCTGAAACAAATTTGTATGATTATTTTTTTAAATGTAAGCATCATCATCTCAACCAAAAAACGTCCCACTGTTGGGCACGGGTCTCCTCGTTACATTTGGAAGGATATTAGCCTACTATACCACGCTAAAAAGCGGTGGTGGCCGAGTGGGAAAGTAACCGATTTGCACGCAAAAGATGCGAGTTCGACCCCGGGCAGTACCAATGTGAATTTCACTTTGTGGAGTTTATATGTACTAATCAAATGATTAGCCATCTACTAACGGTTAAGAGCGTATTCACAAAATAGCGCAGCTACAGATTAGGTAATTATCGGTCGACCGGCCGCGTGCGCGTGGCGAGTGCGCGTGTGTGCGTGATCCTCGCACACATACATTGTTCGTGAAGTATGTTCGGCACAGTGCAGGGCCGCGTAAACTTTATTGTTATATTACGGTAAGATTTTTGGTGTTATAATAGGTATTTGTATTGTAAATTTGTAGAATATGTTATTATTAGAGAAGTAAAGGAACACTTTGGCATACCATATCTATTCTAATACATATTATTATTATTATAAATGCGAATGTTTGGATGAATTGATGTAGGTACCTAAGTACCTATGGACCTTTTTCTTGCTTGTTTCTGCCTGGGGTTGTAAGTGCAGGTGAAGCCGTGGGTGGAAACTAATGCCATAACATGATACCTAGCCTACAAAAAAGTAGTAGGTAGTGGTGGTTTTTTGTAGGCTAGGTAGGTAGGTACAAAAAACAAAAAATGATCATAATATTAATACACCACAGCCAAATTATTTATTTATTTAAAACTTTATGCACAATCGCACACAGGCAGACTTAATGCCATAGGCATTCTCTACCAGTTGACCTTGGGTGATACAGAGATGAACATAGTAGGTGCACTCAAAAACAAAAAAAATGGATAAAACAAAGAAACAAATTTAAGATAAGGATATAGATTCAACAACATCTAAAAAAAATATAATGAATATATATGCTGTGGTATATATCATATATAAAATAAATATACCTACTTACATAAAATATATAAATATAAACAAAATTGTTATGAAAGTGTTAGACGTACTAATTCCGGCGATTCATCAGCGAGGAGAGCCCAAACCTTCACCTAAATTACTACACACAGCGGTGTAGTTTTGTGATCTTATGTGTGAGTACTCCTGCGTTTTGGAAGAAACGTTTCCTATCCCAGGGATACTCCATCATAAAGCCCTGGTGTTAAAAAAATGGGTCGGCAACACGCAAGTGATACCTTTGGTATTGCAAACGTCCATAGGCTACGGTAACTGCTTATCATCATTATTATTTTATCTTATTATTTTCATTTTATTAATTTAATTTTTTATTTTAAATTCATAGGTTAGATACCTTTTTTGATACATAAAGATTTTATTTTATTTTATTTGCTACACACGCGACTACATATGTATATTTAACAGAATTAGAATGTGATTTTAACGTAAGGCTCAGTGGTGGATGTGTGACTGCTGATCACGAGGTCACGAGGTCCCGGGTTCGATTCCCGGGTCGGGCAAATAAAATGAAATGAAATGAAATAAAATAAAATAGAATAAAATAGAATAAAATGGAATAAAATGGAAAAAAATGGAATAAAATGGAATAAAATAGAATAAATAGAAAAAATGGAATAAAATGGAAAAAAATGGAATAAAATGGAATAAAATGGAAAAAAATGGAATAAATGGAATAAAATGGAAAAAAATGGAATAAATTGTAATAAAATAGAAAAAATTGAATAAAATGGAAAAAAATAGAAAAAATGGAATAAAATGGAAAAAAATGGAATAAAATGGAATAAAATGGAATAAATTTATTAATTTAAATATATTTATTCCATTTTATTCCATTTTTTCTATTTTATACCAATTTATTCCATTTTTTTCCATTTTATTCCATTTTTTCTATTTATTCTATTTTATTCCATTTTATTCAATTTTTTCTATTTTATTCCATTTTTTTCCATTTTATTCCATTTTTTCTATTTATTCTATTTTATTCTATTTTATTCCATTTTTTTTCCATTTTATTCCATTTTATTCTAATTTAATCCATTTTATTCCATTTTTTCTATTTTATTCCAATTTATTCCATTTTATTCCATTTTTTCTATTTTATTCCAATTTATTCCATTTTTTTCCATTTTATTCCATTTTTTTCCAATTTATTCCAATTTATTCCATTTTTTTTCCATTTTATTCCATTTTTTCTATTTATTCTATTTTATTCCATTTTATTCCATTTTTTCTATTTTTTTCCAATTTATTCCATTTTTTTCCATTTTTTTTCATTTTATTCCATTTTTTCTATTTATTCTATTTTATTCCATTTTATTCAATTTTTTCCATTTTATTCCATTTTTTCTATGTTATGCCAATTTATTCCATTTTTTTTTCCTTTTTTTTCCATTTTATTCCATTTTCTCTATTTTATTCCATTTTTTTCCATTTTATTCCATTTTTTTTTCCATTTTATTCCATTTTTTTCCATTTTATTCCATTTTTTCTATTTATTCTATTTTATTCCATTTTTTTTCCATTTTATTCTAAATTAATCCATTTTATTCCATTTTTTCTATGTTATGCCAATTTATTCCATTTTTTTTCCTTTTTTTCCAATTTATTCCATTTTTTTCCATTTTTTTCCATTTTATTCCATTTTTTTCCAATTTATTCCAATTTATTCCATTTTTTTTCCATTTTATTCCATTTTTTCTATTTATTCCATTTTTTTACATTTTATTCCATTTTTTTTCCATTTTATTCCATTTTTTTCCATTTTATTCCATTTTTTCTATTTATTCCATTTTATTCCATTTTTTTTCCATTTTATTCCATTTTATTCCATTTTTTTCCATTTTTTTCCATTTTATTCCATTTTTTCTATTTTATTCTATTTTATTTTATTTTATTTCATTTCATTTCATTTTATTTGCCCGACCCGGGAATCGAACCCGGGACCTCGTGACCTCGTGATCAGCAGTCACACACATCCACCACTGAGCCTAACGTTAAAATCACATTCTAAACATAAATCATTCAATTATTTGACAAAAGTATGACCGTATAAGATTATCAGTAGTAAAATAATAACATTAGTATGATACGAGTACTGTACCCACTGTTGACGATATCTTATAAATTACGTAAACTGAGGTTCGGCGGCCAGGAGCGCGAGCGACATAGGTCCTTCCTCTAAAGGCGCACGCGCGGCACTGAATCATGCATCATGTCAGTGTTGCGAACTTGCGAGTTTTATACGTTATGTTTGATCACATATAACGAAAAAAATAATCTATGAATTAATCAGAAATATATTTTATTTTCAAGATAAAGCACTATATTTTGATAAAGTGAAGTATTTTTATACTTTATTTTATTAATTTAAAGTTGGCTGCATGTTTTATAACACGCGATTTTTGACGAATTATTGTTGGATAAATATGTTTGTTGTTCTCTAAACCTTATAAAATCGCAAATTATTCATTAAAAAATCACTTGTAGACTATATGCTTAGTACTTACATATATGTTTTAAAGTAATAGGTATAACCAATTCTTCAAAATATGCTGTCTGCGATGCCCCGAATTACGCCATTACGAATTCGTGTGTTGGAAAATAATTATTTAAAAAATAACCAACCACGTTAGTAGACTTTGACTATAGTTAGCCCCTTTGTCAACGACATATCTATAACTAAACCTTGGAAATTGAAACCTGCATCACTTCATAGCCGAGAATTATCACTTTGAAAACTGCGTATTTTTGCTTATTTTACTGAAAAGTGTGAATACGCTCTTAAGGACAACATCGTGAGGAAACCCACTTGTCTTAAAATAAATTCTAAAGACATGTCTGATTCACCAACCAACCCACATTAGGCCAGCGTGTGTCAATTAAGGCCTAAACCTCTCTCTCTTGATAGAGTAGTGGAGACCCGTGCCCTGCAGTGGGACATATATGGGTTACTATTATTATACCACGCTGGCCAGACAGGTTGGTATAGGGGGATTTTGAAAGGTCAAAGTTTTTGAAGAGTGAAGGCGAGTGTAGCGGGTTTTAGTCGGTATGCCGGCCGCCTACCACCTTTAGGCCGGAGAGTCCGACACATCAGCTTCGCTTCCCCGGGCGGGGCGGTAAAGCATTTCCCCTCTACAAAAAAGGGGGGGTTTGTTTCGATTTTTACTTCTCTTGTGTAGTGGATATTGTCGGCCTGACTTACTCTTTTAGTCGACTCTTACGACACCTGGGGGATGAAACTGTGGTGACATTTGTTTTCTTAATCCGTCACCACACGGACAAAGGCAAGGTTTCAAGGTAGGCATACAAGCGAGCAATCCCGATTGGGTAAGGATCTTACAGATAACCATAGATAAATACACAGTGAAGTAATTATGTTCTGTGCTGTGACCAGGATGCAGGATAAGCGAAAAGGAAGGTGCATGCACAAAAGTCCCCAAAGGTCAAAGTGCTCTGGCCAAAAGACCAGCCCCACAACAAGATAAGTTGTGTTCTGTACATTGTTCATCGTTTTAACATTATAATAAATTAGGGTTGCTATGACGACAGGGATGCCCCAGGTATTGCAAGCATGTGATACAGCTACTGTAACTGCTTACTATCAGGCTAGCCCTATACTTACAGTAGTATCCTTACTAATATTATAAATGTGAAAGTTTGTGAGTATGGATGGATGGATGTTTGTTACTCTTTCACGTAGAAACTACTGAACGGATCTGGATGAAATTTGGCATAGAGATAGATTATGGTCTGGAATAATACATGGGCTACTTTTTACAGCGATAACCGACATCCGAAGGACCTTACAGACGACCACAGCCAAATAACTACACACAGCGGTGCAGTTGTGTTTCCTTGTGTGAGTACAGGATTCTAGCGCTCATTTAGGGATGCGTTTTGAAAGAAATGCATTCCTATCCCAGAGATACTCCATCTTAAAACCATTATGTATATAAAAAAAAAATGGGTTGGCAACACGCAAGTGATACCTCTGGTACTGCAAGCGTCCATAGGCTACGGTAACTTAACATCAGGCGCGCCGTATGCTTGTTTGCCACTCAAGTAGTATAAAAAGAAAAAAAAGGCTAATACTAACCTTTCATCTTGCGTCTGAGAATCAGGCACAAACTTACTGACCATATTAACAACTTTCTTCTTCGGTCTAGTCGTAGGTACTGCTATGATTGGCTCCAACTTCCTCACTTTCTTCTGCCAAGGACATGACTCGTCGATATAAGGCTTGAACTCCTTCCATATAGAAGGGTGGGAGGCTACAGCTTTGTATTTCCAACTGTCAGTTTTCACGGGTTCATTCTGTAATAAGATAAAACTTATCTAAACTAATTAAAGCTGAAGAGTTTGTTTGGTTAAACGCGCTAATCTCAGAAAGTACTGGTTCGATTAGAAAAAAATATTTTTTTGTTCAATAGTGCATTTATCCATATAATATCATGCTATGATGAATAGGAGCGGAGCAGTAGTGAGATATGTTGCAAAATCGGGAAAAATATTCCAAATTACCACGTGGACGAAGTCGCGAGCGACCCCGTAGTAAAACATAAATGCAAAGATTTGGATGGATGTATGAATGTTTGGTACTCATTAACACCAAAACGGCTGAACACATCTGCATGAAATTTGGTACAGAGATAGATTATAGTCTGAAATAGCATCTTAGGCTTTTGTATACTAACAAAAAATTATATTATGGAATCATCTGAAATAAACATTATTATTATTATTATTATTATTTATCAGCATAGCATAGCACATCTCTGGTGGAAAAGCACCCTAACAGTTGTCTTAATGTTAGATCTACAGTTTTGTTACTTTTAATATTAGTTATAAGTTAAATATTATGAGAGAGAAGTGTTAAAGGTTTTTTCTTCCGAATAAATTATTGTTATTATTATTAACAGTGAACTGCGATAGGCTGTTGATGATGAAAGTCCCGGTGCTTGTTTCCTAGTGTGGGAGTTGTCATTTAAGACAAAATATTGCTCAAATATTAAAGCAATGTGGAAAAGGACTCGAATCTGCGCCTCTCGGGTTCCTGCCCAGCGCACTACCAAGTCACTACGTCACTCCAAGACGTAAATAAGCGGTGGACAAATTCGAACTCTGGAGTAGGAGCTCGGATGTACAGTTGGTAGTGCGCTGGGCCGGAACCCGAGAGGCGCAGGTTCGAGTCCTGCTCCGGACTCGTCTTTTTTCAAATTGCTTTAATATTTAAGTATATATTTTGAGCTAATTGCATAGAAATGCTAAAAATATTTAATAAAATAGTGCTCAATCTCGAATAAAACTCTTACCTTATTATTGCAGTAATCTGGATGCCAGTCGTCCATTTTCTTCAATGTAAAAGGGTCCAAATTACCGAGGGCCAATTGAAATGCGATTTTAGGATCCAATAACTCTCCAGCATTCACACATAAAGCTTTTTCAATATCTAAAATGCAATAAAATAGTGTGTGTAGTGTAGTCTCTGTCATAAGGGGCCGTACTATGACCAACATACAGCGATTTATTTACGATCTTAATTTAAATTTCGTACGATGACAACTTTAAAGCTAGGTGATAAAGATGACATTTTACAAATTTTAGACTAAGATCGAAAATAAAACGCTTTAAGTATGTCATGGTACGGCTTCAGATCAGAAAACACTTAAACTGTCTCTTTTTGGTTAAGAATCAACTTAACGACTCGAATGACGTCGAATTTCAACCACCCGACTATTAGTTTATTACCTTCATCATCAGGCTCAGTAAGTCTCGTCATCTTTCGTTCTAAAGGATCATAGACATACTGATGTTTAAACGTCGCCTCAGCTTTCAGGAAACTCTCCCTATACTCATCTGTCACTACAAATGATGATTTGTTGAAGAAGCTTGGTAATTTCTTCAGAGCCTGGAATCAGACAAACAATAACCAATTTTTTTGAGGAGGGAAATGCTTCTCATGCATACCGGTGAATTGGGACAGTTCTGTCGGGCTCTCTGGCCTCAGAGGTGGTAGGAGGCCGGCATACTGACTAAAAACCTTGTGCACCACGTCACCCGCCTTCAAGGGTACCGGACTACCGGATCCCATATTTTTTTTAGGCGGGGAAAAAACTGAAAGATGCCGCTTGCTTGTCCCGTGTGGGGATTGAACCCACAACATGTTGTGCAGTGGTAAATGGTGAAGTAACCACTGAACCAACTGTACACTCAAATTCAATTCAATTCAGTATTTTATACTGTTTAAATTAATTTTCCACAAGAGCATAAGCATAAGCTTGTGTTTATGTTTACGACCGATTGATCACAATCGGCCGTAAACATAAACACAAGCTTATGCTTATGCTTATATGCTATGCTATGGCCGTAAACATAAACACAGCAAGTCTTTGCTTTAATTTCTCCAGTATATGACTATAAGAATGTCATACACTGTCTACCCCTTCAGGGAAAAAAGCCTTATCCTATATCATGTAAAAAAGGTTTTCAGTTCAAAATATCAGAGGCGCTCATAGCCAGGTGCACTCACTGTTCGGTAAACGATCAGCGGGTTAAGCAACCAAGGGCGCGGTAACCCTATAGATGGTTGACCGCATAGTGGCATTTCATCTGAGCGTCTCCGTGCTTCGGAGGGCACGTTAAAAGTCGGTCCCGACTTAGAGACATTAGATCACGACAGAGGCCTAAATATGGGTGATCTAAATAACTCTGTCACCAGGTTGGTCACTAACCAAACGATAAGAAGAAGATCAACATAATAATACTTACATTAGCAAAATTAGAGTCTTGTGTAGCAGTAACAAACTGCCTCGCTTTTGCCAGTCCGATGCCAGGCAACGATGCCAAATAATCACATCCAGACATAATACACATTTGTCTGAACTTGTCAAATGAATAGTGCTCTATTGGACATTTCATCACGAGAGGTAGTTTTGCCGTTTCCACTAAAGTGCCAGTACCATCCAAATCCATTTTGAATAAAACCTGTAAAGAAAAATGATTATGTTGTACAGTTGAAATCTTTCAACTGTAATTATCTAATTTAAAAACAGTAGACTATTTTGAAAACAGTTGAAAGACTATGTTGAAACAGTTGAAAGACTATGTTGAAAACAGTTAATGATTATGTTAAAAACTGTTGAAAGATTATATTAAAACTGTTGAAAGATTATGTTTAAAAAGTTTAAAGATTATATTAATACTTCTTTACCACTTGTATAGCATCTGGAGGTATTAGTCACCCGACGCCTTATGATCTGATTTTTTTATATCAATGCGTTTTCGGTGTTTAATATACATATGTAGATTTTAAAAAATTACCTTAGTACATCCAAATAATATAAGATCAGAATCTTCCGTGATGACTAAATGGGCGATATTCTTGATATTAAGGTAGGCCAGCTGTGCATCAGCCTCATACGGAGCAACAATACAGTCCACATTGCGCTTCCTACACTCCTTGATGAGACCCAGAGCCATTGGATGAGTGATGTCCACACTCCGCCGCATATAGGAGCGAGCTTCTTCTATCTAGAAAAGCATTATAGGTAATGAAAAAAGAGAATTGAGTCTACAATAAAACTGTATTTTTTAGACAGGTTTTTAAAAGACTAGGTACTCCTGGTAAGACAAATGTCTTTGATCATTTACTTACATTGTTACTTAGCTATGAACTTATCAAAAGGGACATAATAATCGAGACTTAATAAACATATAATGAAAATCCATTTAGTATACCTACCTACATCTATTAATAATTAATATGTATAAAAATCTTATCAAAGTCACCCAAAGAGCAATGGAGAGAGCTATGCTTGGAGTTTTCCTGCGAGATCGAATCAGAAACGAGGAGATCCGTAAGAGAACCAAAGTGACCGACATAGCTCGAATAACTGCCTCAATTAAGTGGCAATGGGCAGGGCACATAGCTCGCAGAACCGATGGCCGTTGGGGCAGAAAGGTTCTAGAGTGGCGAACACGAACTGAAAGACGCAGCGTGGGCAGGCCTCCAACAAGGTGGACCGACGACCTGTTAAAGGTCGCGGGCAACCGATGGACAAGGTCAGCTCAGGACCGAATGATGTGGAAAACCTTGGGGGAGGCCTATGTCCAGCAGTGGACGTCTTATGGCTGAGATGGATGGATAAAAATCTTTAAGAACACAATGATGGATCCCAGTGTAAAGAAAAATCTAAAATGGTTTATGTTGCACTGCTATAGTCTACTTCACATAGTATGGGTACTGTGATGTTTAAGATTTTATGATGAAGATAAAAGAAAATAATTGAATCAATCTCTAACCAATTGGCTTACTGAATGATCAAGGGCCTAGAGTATTCAATTGATAGGTTTTAATTTAATTGTGTATCATTTTCAGTTAATATTAAAGAAACACTATGTTTTTTTTATAACAAATAAAAAATATATGTTCCACTCCTCAATCAAGACCACACATGCAGGCAGGCTAAATCGGGTTGGTGGATCAGACAAGCCTTTAGAATTTTTTCAAAGACATTTTGGTTTCCTCACAATGTTTTCCTTCACTGCAGCAGTTAATTATTTAAGCACCTAGCAGATAGTTAATTATTTAATTAGGATGTATATTATTATATTTCAAAAAGAGAAGTTTACATTGGTACCATTGTTAAGGGTCTAGTCTAAGTCATACCTAATGTGTACAAATTAATATAGGTACATCATAACACCTTTTTGACTGGTAGAGAACGCAGACAGGTCTTAAGTCCACCTTTACATATTTATGTGTGGTTTTAAATAAATAAATAAATGATAAATGTTCATCAATACCTTGCCAAGACTCAATAATTCAGCAGCTCTTTTCTTGGATGTATCTCGTGATCTGGAACATAAGCGTTTATTACATACAACTTTGATCATCAATTAAATGTTTCTAATTTATCTTTATTTAAAGCTTCCATCTTCTTTAGTTGCAAGGTTAGTATATAAAAAAACAATACTCAAGTTTTTTTTTTAGTTTAAGATTTTTATTTATACTACTAGGGTGGCAAACAATCTTATGGCCCGCCTAATGTTAAGCAGTTACAGTAGCCTATGAACGCTTGCAATACCAGAGGTATCACTTGCGTGTAGCCAACCCATTTTTTACACCAGGGCTTTAAGATTGGTGTAACCCTGGGGTAGGAATATGTTACTTTCAAATCGCATCCCCTAATGAGCGCTGAAGACCCTGTACTAACACACAGGAACACAACTACACCGATGTGTGTAGTTATTTGGCTGTGGACTTCTGATAGGTAGAGGTCCTTCCGCAGTCCGGCTTGTTCGCTTGCATGGTAGAAATTTAGAATAATTTAAAATTAGTCAATTAAGGATCTTATAAAATAATCTAGCACTTTCTAAGATTATAGTATACTTCACATAGCATAGGTTCTGCAATGTTTAACATTTTACGAGGAAGATGAAAGAAAATGATTGAATCAATCTAACCAATTGGCTAATTGAATGATCAAGAGCTTAGAGTATTCATCATCAGGTTTTAATTTAATTATCCATCATTTTCATTGATATTTTTCTTCAAATGTCAAACGTCACAGTATCCAAGCTAAGTGAAATATACTATTATTTATTTATTTAAGCCATTTCGGTATCCTTATATAAATTTATTTATTTTTCCAGTCTTTTTATTTAAGATTTCTTTTTAAGGACCTCTTTACGAGTAAAGGCCTCCTCCGTCTTATTCCACAGACTTCTGTTTTTAGTTTTTAATACCCAATCTTTTCCTGCCGTTCTTTTAACTTCGTCGAGCCATCTCTCAGGTGGCCTTCCTCTCTTTCTTTTGCCGATTGGACCAGCTGAAATATACTATACTGCATACAAACTACAGTTCTATAATATTAGTTACTAAAAACAAATCTTACTCTCTCCTCTTGGATTCAGTCATAGCTTTAGCAGGCAGGTGCCTTCCGTCAAATACTAATATAGGCTTAATGTTCTTCGACAGCAGCATTGTTACATACTTCATGCAATATTTTATGTACCTGAAATATCAATAAATAAATAAATAATTTATTTATACATGGCCTGTGACTTCAAGTAACAATTTTCTCAGTTCCCCATGGACATTAACCTTACCACCACTTAAAAGGTTTGCTGTAAGAGAACTTAATTTTTAGTTTAGCTCGCCTTTGTCTATAATAGTATTTGTATTTCTATTGTGTAAATAAAAAAAGACATTTGACTGGCCTGTTTAATTTGTCGGTAGTTTTGGGCACTATTTTTCTAGAGAGTGCTCCCTTTATTGTTACCTGACAATGTCTGACTTCTAGCACAAGTACCTTTATTGTGTATACATACATACCCTCAGCTGAATCTCTATAGTATTTTAAATATATTGTCCTTTGAGTCCAAGTTGCTTGCCACCATAGTGGTATCAAAAGGCAAATACTAAATACATAAAAACAATTTCATTAGTTTAATTTATTACTAGCGGAAGTTATCAGCTGATAATGTAAACAGCTGCACATACATGTTTTACTGTACGTAAGGTAAGTTATATTAGGTTATTAGTGTATGAGTTAGGATGTATACCCAGTTAATAATTTAAAACCACTTACACATCAGTATCTTCCCCTCGGACTAACTTATCAGCGCATGCGAATGCTCCTTTATGCAACCAGCAATAAGAATCTATCGCCACTGTACAACCACTAAATTCGCCAACATTAGTCCGCCTAGAAGCTTTCTCTATAAATGGTATCAAACCAGTAATACCCATGATTGTAATATTTTTATTAAAGCATACTTCCAGTTATAAATACAAAATTTACTAAAACCAAGATGCACGTACACTAAAACGTCAATATTCGCGTTCGCGCCATTGGCATTCCGCCGCCGCCATTAATTTTCATAGACAGACGTCAGATGCGTATTGCGTATAATGTTGCCAGATGAATGAGCGAGATACATCAA
Source organism: Trisateles emortualis (assembly GCA_947095525.1). Lineage (NCBI taxonomy): Eukaryota > Metazoa > Arthropoda > Insecta > Lepidoptera > Erebidae > Trisateles > Trisateles emortualis. Next base: position 14,203,391 of record OX352742.1, on the reverse strand, counting down.
TGAAAATAAATTATTTCTGAATGTGATGAAAGCAAAGAGTTTTGTTACTTTTTGGATGAGATAGATCAATTAATCAAAAGAAATGTAATTATTTCTTAATTTTTAAGAAAATGTTGAGTGTTCAAATTTGTGTTGTGTGTGTGTAAAAAAAGTAAAACATTGTGCCTTAGCATAACATTGCCTGATCACATGATGCGCCACTTTACTGTAAACTGATTATATTTTAGAAAAATAACTATTCTAACCGTTTTACAGTTAAAATGGTTATTTTTATACGAAGCAATTATAAAAGAATATTTAATAATTTATTTACCTGTAACAAACGCTACATATTTATATCCAATACAAACTACCCTCAGTTTGATTACATATTATCCTTCACTGCACTAACCGCTGGTACTAGTGATAAAATGGCCAGCATGGTGTGATTTTTCCAGTTTTACTCTGAAATTACTTTAATCACAAATCACAAAGTCATCTTTATGTTTGATATCACGTAAAATGTTATTAAGTGCACGGATACTGTCGTCAGCTGCAGCGGTCGCAATAACTTGTGCTGTTTCTGCAGCGGCTTACTATTACAAAAGTCGTAAAACTGAAATCAATGAAGTCATGGTATTTTGTAAACTGCAATTCAATGCTTATAATTATTTTGATAAACTGATAAGCTACGTAGAAGCGGCTAAAGAAAGCGTCAACGTGTGCATGCCTAGCATCCATAATCCAGCTATACAAGGCCGTCTGGTATCTTTAATAAAGAAAAAGAATATTAAAATTCGTATTATCATTGACCGGACTGGATATAACCAATCAACGGATTTTTTCATCAAAGAACTAATTGATGCTGGTAAGTTTATTTGTAAATAAGTTGTCACAAAGTACCTATACCTGACTGCCCCGTGTCCGTATCTCCATATTCATGAAGATTAATGTGTTATGTGCCACATACGCGAGTTACAACTAGCTACATTAAATTGTCGTAAATACCACTTACTATTTCGCGGTGTGTTGTGAGTTCGATTCCCGCAAAGGACAAATAATTATATGATAATACCTAAGATCAGACCACAAACAGTAGGTCCGAGCTTAGGTGTAATTTGACACGGGACTTGTTCCCTAGTGTTATTATATAGGCAGTGGGACTTCTCTGTCAAGTTAGGGTTAGGCACAGGTGTATTACTCTTACGTTTTGCCATCTATGTAAGAACTCCAGCTAGGTATTGCTGCCCTGTTAGACAGGAAATCCTAATGTCACTTTATCTGATCCATGGTCGACTACAGCGACACCCCGCGGCCCGCACCGAGGCAGTCACGTCACAACCTTTTTTTTTTCAGGAGCAGAAATAAAATGTAAAGTCAATGAACCAATATATAAGATGCAACACAAATTCTGCTTAGTCGACGACAAAGTACTTATGACGGGTACATTGGACTGGGGAAACGACCGTTCTGCCGACCATTGGAACTACGTGTATATTACTAGTAAATCTCAACTTGTAGAACCAGTAAAAAAAGAATTTTATCAAATGTGGAGTCAATTTTCTAGCGATTTAGAGCCTATCAAGAATCATGAATCTGTTTTATGCGAAAGCGATACTGAAAGCGTAGATATCAGGAGTCCGGAACTTGCTGATGTTGTATCTCGGTCAGATTTAGAACAACAAACTATACGGGAAACAATATTGACTCCTGAAGTTTATATATTATAGTTAATTTAAATCGATATTTTATCAAATTTATTTTACAAGTGTTTTATATTCTAAACATGCCTTATTATTATCACAATATTTTAACTTTTTTATAAATCGAGACTAGACTACTTATTTTATTTAATCAGAATTTTGTATTTTTGATATTTCATATTTCCATAAGGCCTTTTAAAATCGGCCTTTTTATTTTTTCTATTTCTAAAAACTTTCGTCTTTAATTTCAAAATATTTAATTCAATTTTAAATACCTGTAATATGTTAAAAATGCTTTTTTAAAGAAAAGTGTTTCTTCGCTTTATATTTTCCAGAAATCTCATTTTTATATTTTCTTTTAATTTAATTTTGCCTTTCTACATCTAATGAAATATATTGTTAAATACTATAAATATAATAAAAAATATGCTAATAATTAAAAACTGAATAAATTTATGAAATGTATAATAGTATAAGTACGATTTTTATTTTGCCCAATGTACCTAATCTTAGAGCATTTTCGAGGCAATCCCACCCACATGCCCACCGCTGTGACTCCTGTGAGCCAGCATTAACAGCGGAGTAACCAACTGATACACACGAGTTTTGACACTCGTGTGTCCCGTGGACAACTAAACCTACTGTCTTGGACCTCGCAACGAATTTAATCAGAAGTAAATAGGAGGAAACACTATCTGTATTTCTTTTGTGTACATTAAAGAATTAAAGAAAGAATTAAAGGAAATAGAAAGAAAAGTTTCCACTTCCCTCCATAGCAATCTTAGAGCATTACAGAAGTTAATGACTTGCCTGTTGGTCTAGTGGTTAGTGACCCGGACTGCTACGTCAGTGGTCGTGGGTTCGATTCCCACTTCCCACACGGGACAAAACTTTGTGTGATCCATAAATATTTGTTCCGAGTCTCGGTTTAATTAGTGCCCGTGAATGTTATGTTTGGAAAGTCTCCTGCGGCACAGGGCTTGTTCCCTAGTGCGGGAGTTGTCTTTTTTTAAATAAAAAAAGAAGAAAGCAAGAAAAGAACAATACCTACATACATTAATTCGATTCGGTTTATATGAGTTTTCAACAACGACGTCTGCTTTTCCTTACGTGTCTGTGCTGTGAGACGTTATTAACGCTGTCATTAGGGCAGTGCGCACTTTTGTTAACTTTTTCCGTAAGCTTTAACCTACAAAGTAATGAAATGATAAATAATATAGATTGAAATCGATAGTCGTTGTCAAGTTATTGCGTGGCCAAAGTCAAAGTCAAACTCATTTATTCAAAATAAGATTAGATCAAATACCTGATACTTATGAACGTCATAAAAACAAATGCCAGCATATTTTTTCCTACGATCAATTCTTTGACTTTTAGGGTAGGGCCTCGAGAAGAATTGGCAAGAAACTCGGGCCACTCTTTTTAACAGAGTATAACATTTACAATTTGGTACGAGTTTATTAGTGTTAACAAAAAGGGACGGAAACCAATATTCCTACCATACAAAATTAAATTTAGGTAAAAATATTTTATTATGGAAACAATGAAGAGAAAAAAATAATAATGAATTTAGCTTTTCATTGTATGGCAATGAGGGATTCTTTTCTTTTGCATGTATAAAATAGAAACGTGTCGAGAACACATTGCAATCTTAGGAAAACCATATCTTTATTATTTAAAAATAAATCATGCCAATATTGACCAGCCACCACAAGTGGCACCCGTTCACGACAAAGAAAATAGGAATTCATTTATTTATATATAGATAATATTATTTACATTACTATGATAAAACTATATCATATACAAAGTTATTTCCCTGTTTAAGTTTCTCGTTATTACATACATAGTTGTCTCAGCGGAGCGGTCGATAGATGGCGTTGTGCCGTCCGGCTGAATCGCGGTGTTAAGATTCTCCGCGGCTGAATGACATCGTTCGGTACATTTACGTAAGGATACAGGGTAACGAAGTTTCATTCGTAGGTACCTGCACATAGGTATTGTACAATTTTTGAAGTCCAGTGATTAAATCACTGTGACAGAATTACGGTACAGGATAGTTAGTGTTCATACGTCCGGGCTTCGCACGGGAGATCATTTCCCCCTAATTTGCACAATTTAATCATGATAATAATATGTAGCCTTTCAAATGATGCAGTTCATGACCATTTTTTAATAAATGTAATGGTTTCGCGTTTCGAAGATATAAATAAACTCACAAAATTCGGTTTCTATATAATATCGTGATATTACATCTAAATTTATGAAATAGCAGTCACCCACGACATTGTTTCAGTAGCTCTGAGGAGACTTTACACACTGTACGAGCAAGCTTATTAAGTAGGTACCAGTGTGGTCACCCATACAATAACTAACCTTGACGAAATTGCTTAACTTTTACACTGCACAACAGCTCAGTAAGTACTAAAATGATCACCCTTCCATAAAGTATTTATAGAATGTATCAATTTCATTTAAGTTCTTTAGAACTAGCTACTTTTAACTCTTGATAGCTACAAGAACATACATAGTGGTAGATGTGTATAATAATATTAGCAACCTATATTAAATTATGCATGTCCGCACTGCTGGGCAAGGGCTTTCTCTCCTCTATCAAGAGAGAGGGTTTTGGCCCTTTAGGTAGATAGTTGTTGGTGTGTTGTATTCAAACATTGAAAGACAGACCATACATTTATAATTGTTTATTGGCCACAAATGGGTACAAAAATTACAATAAATTATAAACTAAATTAAATATACTTTTACTCTTATTATCTACTCTCCACCTCGAATAGCCTTATATTTTGCAATTTCATTTGGAAACGTTTTAGATAGCTCAGTAAGGAGGTGGCTTTTGAAACGCTTGTATGAGTCTATCTTTCCTTTGACCTCTTCATTTTTAGCTAATGCCTTGTCTATGCAGTCTTTTGTGTACAGCTGAGGATTTCTTCCTTGATCAATGTAACTGCAAAAAATTGTAAACAATTTAGTTTATAAGTTGTAATCATAGTGCATATTTGTCATTATCATCATCATCTCAACCCATAAACATCCCACTGTTGGGCATGGATCTCCTCAATACATTTGGAGAGTTTTTTTTTTTTTTTTTTTATACTACTTGGGTGGCAAACAAGCATACGGCCCACCTGATGTTAAGCAGTATCCGTAGCCTATAGACGCTTGCATTACCAGAGGTATCACTTGCGTGTTGCCAACCCATTTTTTTACACCAGGGCTTTAAGATGGAAGTAACCCTGGGATAGGAATACGTATCTTTCAAAACGCATTCCTAAATGAGCGCTGGAGACCTGTACTCACACACAGGAACACAACTACACCGCTGCGTGTAGTCATTTGGCTGTGGTCTTCTGTAAGGTGGAGGTCCTTCCCCAGTCGGGCTTGCTCGCTAGTATGGTGCCCTACCTCTCTTAGCCTGCCTTATAGCCTTAGATATTAGCCTAATGTATCATGTTAGCCAGACAGGTTGGTATAGGGTTTTTGTTTCGAGTTTTCTCTATCTTGCAGTGGTTGTCGGTGTGACTTACACCCTTAGTCAACTCTTACAACACCTTCGGGATGGAATGGTGTGGAGACTTTTGCATTCTTAATCCATCACTACATAGACAGACTATTTGTAAAATGATTAAATTGTTCATCATTAAAGTAAATTTGGAGGAGGATGAATTGGCAGCCTACATGGATACTAACTGCCTTGAGGTGGCGAACAAGGCGAAGTACTTAAGACATCCCGGTACTGTCATCACATCTGCTGACCCAAATCCCATTCACCCACCCACCGGCATGCACAATATGCATTTTAGAGCATCCATAGGTCACTACTGTGACCTAAGAATTTACTATTTTGTACTTTAAAATGAGCCCATTTTACTTAAGCACCCAAACATAATTTCATATTTTCATAAATAAAGTGGTGTTTTATGCACAGTTAATATATTTATTTGAAATTAAGTTAATTAATTAATTAATTAAATGAAAATGTGCCAAAATTAGACTCATGTGATCAGAAAGCTGGCACAATTAATAAACATTGCCATCCATTATGCAATACTGCCAGTCTTTTGGGTTGTTTAATGTTTCCAGTAGACAAAGATCTGAAGGACCTACTGAAGTTGTCTATTATACTATACATAATTTTGTACATACGACGTATTATGTTAGTTTATATATAGAAATATTTGAACATAACAAAACCAAGACAATTACTGTTACTGTTACCAAACAAAAATATTATAAAAATACTTACTCAAAAACCTCTGTAGGGACATGTATGTCATGGACCTGGGACTTTAGTTTATCCACTTCTTGGAGGCCAGTCACTAGAGATTGTCTGAAACATAGCATTTAAAAAAGTGTAATTCATGTGTAAGCAAATGTGGAGCATTGTCTTGTATTATGTAAAAAAATGTTTTTTGTGCTTTTGTTCAGAATAGAATAAAAAGTACTAAAAAAGCAAGTTCATAACTTACATCTTCTGATTCAGTACACTCTGTCCTTGTGGCTGGAAATCACTAACTATGATACGAATCTGCCTTACGTTTTCAATGAACATTTCTAATTGAGTTTCAAGATTTTCAAGGGAAGAAGACATTTTTGAAAAATACTTTGGCAAAACAACAATGAAACAATCTCGTTGATCTGATCAATGAAATATCAATGAAAACAAACAAATAATTTTATCCTTGCTTGACTGAAAAACGTCAAATTGTCATTTGTCAATAATCAAATTTCAGCCATAGATAGTGAGTAAGTGATGCACTACGATTCTTCATCGTAGCGCAAATTTCTTCTTCTTCTTCGTGTCGATGGTACGATAAATAACAAGCACAGCATTTTGCCATGTTAACGTTTTCATCAATGTTTTTTGAATACCTACATTTTTGTCAGTGGATTTAGTTTTAAAGAATGTTTTTTTAAGCAACTGCATTGGCTTAATTTTGTTAAACTGTATTTGCATTTTAAAAGTTAAAGTGATGGTCACACATGTGTAATAATTTAAATCTGGTTACACTGACTTTTACATCACTTTTGACCTTTTCTTTCATTCAATGTTTATTTTGTTGAAGAATTTTCATTTTAGCTATAATTTTGTAATAATATGGCAAATTTAAAGGTTATTTGGAGATAGTGGGCTTCCGCTTTTTTAACGTTAACGATAATTGACGATAACCATAAACAAATCTGGTTTGTCTTTTTAATGGAACACCATTACAGTAAATGTAATGGTATTTCTATCCGCTGTGGCACCTGATACGTCTGTTTTGGAAGCGGCGTTTGCCGGCGCAGCAGCGGGAGCAATTACAAGGGCTATTGCACAACCCCTAGACGTCCTTAAAATAAGATTTCAACTTCAAGTAGAACCTATAAAACATGGGTCGAAGTATAGCTCGATGCTTCAAGCAGCCGTCGCCATCGTTAGAGAGGAAGGGATCGCTACATTATGGAGTGGACACATACCGGCACAATATTTATCTGTTACATATGGAATTCTACAGTTCGTTGTATTCGAGAAGTTAACGGAGCTATGTTATAAAGCCGACAGGGATGTTTTTATCAATCACAGGCATGCCATCAATTTCTCCAATGGTTCTATAGCTGCTGCGCTTGCAACTATTGCATCATATCCTTTCGATACAATTAGAACTAGATTAATAGCTGAGCAGAAGACGAAGAAGGCCTACAAGGGATTTACGCATGCATGCTCTGCTATGGTCAAAACTGAAGGAACAAAAGCTTTGTTCAAGGGTTTAATACCTACACTAGCACAAATAGCACCGCATGCTGGCATGCAATTTGCAGTATACAGACTATTTACAGATACAATTTTCAACAAAATAAAATTCTTCCAAAGAAGAAAAGAGAGAACAGATATAAGGTCAAGATCATCTTTTTCAGCCAACTTATTAGCTGGTTCTATAGCGGGACTTGTGGCTAAAACAATAATTTATCCATTCGATATGGTGAAGAAACGATTGCAAATACAAGGCTTCCAACATCATAGAACAGACTTTGGTAAGCAGATGTACTGCAAAGGTTTATTGCATTGCGTAAAGTTAACAATTACCGAAGAAGGATTCCTGGCACTTTTTAAAGGTTATGCACCCAGTATGGTCAAAGCTATGTTGGTTACAGCGTTACATTTTGCGACATATGATGAAATAAAATATTTTCTTGCGAAAAGACACAGATGAAAGCAGATTTAACTGAATAGAAAATTCAGCATGTTAACACGTGTCCTACTGTGTGTGCGGGATATTTTCATTTGTTGCTTTGCATATTCACCAAACATATACTTAGCCAGAGTTTGCCTTAGCCAGGAATGTAACCAGAAATCGTTAAAGTTTGACCGTATATTTTTACTTGACATTAGCAAAATTGTGGTTACCGTTTTCACCTTCTTTTCAAGAGTTGAAATTGAAGTTATTATAAAATATTTAATCAAATGTGTAATATGTCTAGCCTTATAAGATCAAGTATTAAAAAAGCGTACTTCTCATTTAGGTTACTTAGTATTTATAGTGAACTAAATGCCACATCCAGTGTGATTGTGAAACTGTAGCACTTTTAATCTGGTGCACAAATGGGCAATTTACAGGTTGTGGTGATATTTATAATGAAGCACAGCTTTAACCCTAAAATATAACAATAACGTTTGGTCTGCTGTCCGTTATAGGGTTAAGGTTTGATCAAACTATGCTGTACCAAATAATATATATCAATAGCAAAATATTAATATTTTTTGTGGAGCTGATGAACAAATCTAAATAAATTTTACATGAAAAGAAAATCTCATAATGTCACAATTTGGTCTGAAATCACAGTAATCTGATTTGTTTTAATATACTTCTACTACATTTTAAGTAAAACAAGAGCCTACAGATTACATTCATAGGCCCATTTAAAGCCAGAAATAAATTGTTTAACCTACTCTGGCAATAATATGTAGGTATGCAATAATACATTCTTTAATATTATGCCCAAACTTATATAGAAATGCCCAAAATTAGGGCGTTTGCTGTGTTTACACTAGCATACCTGCATGTAAAATAATAATTTGGTTACGAGTACTTTATTATTATTTAGCAGGTAATTGAAAAAACTGATAAATACCTGTATCCTGCTAAATTTCTAATTGTTTGATATATATTTATAATTTGTACAGCTTTGGAACTATATTGTGTTTGTTGTGCAATAAAATTTATACTTTATGCTATGTAGTATAATTTGAACACACCTTTAAAATTATTTTTTACTATGCCATACATAGCATTATAGTTTAAATTTTCTTTGCTAAACATTACTGGTTTCTTATGAAACTGTGCACTATAAGGCTGTGTTTCCACCAGAGATGTGCAAGGTTTTGTAGCAAGGGATGTGTTTGTTAAGTTAGCCTCTCTCAGCGCATTATAATAATATAATGCAACCTAAGGCTAGCATATCCACCGTCGTGGAGGGACAGAGTATTGCAGACTGTGCATGTCCACTGTTACGGAGCAAAGTACCGGGCCACCCGTGATAGTAATACTGAGGGTAGTAACGGTAAGGGTAGCCCGCGAGGAGTCAATTGTGCTTGCTTTTTCTTCGCTTCTCTGCTCCGATTTCCTGCTCCGTTTCTCCACTCCATTTCTCCACTGAAGCGAAACCATTTATTTTAGCTAACTCTAGTGAAGAGTACTGCAGTTTAAAAATCAATCGGGTTACTGTCAAATGTGTGTCAAAAAAAAATATCCACTATTCTCTTACTTCTGAACTATCAACCTAAGAAGAGATCCTATATTTTCTCTTATGATATATACAAGTTGGAATATAAGTATAGAATTGCTCGAATCAATGTTACATTTAAGAATTGTTAATCATTAAGTATAATAATTGTTATGAACTTTGCTACTATGCCTTAATTTTTTTATTATTTGTATAAGTGTAGTTTAGTGAATATTAGAGCTATTAAAATGGCAAAAGAGCAACGTTAGTCTTTGGTGTCCAAAAGAGGCCTGTGCCTAAATATGGGCTAGTTTATTAACAGGGCTGATTAATTAAATTATGTTGTTATTATTTACTTTTATAATATTTGTGAACTTTAGGAGCGAATATTTATTTGATATTAATAATAATCATAATATTTAGTACAATTATTAACAAATGAATAGTAGATAATAATTGAGGCGGGTAGCCACCATGTTTGAGAACTTTTAACACTCCTACTTAAGGGTGGGGTTATGGATTATTAAAATTCGGTCACGCACGACTGATGTCAGTCGTTAGATCACGACAGAGGCGTATTTGGGCGAGTTTGTTACCAAGTTGGCCAGTAACTAGAAAAAAGAAAGTCCTAATGAAAACTAAATAGGTACGTGCGTGAACTGAGAACAATTCAGGTATTAGAGCAATACAGATAGGTCATCATCATCATCATCTCAGCCCGATAGTGTCCACTGCTGAACATAGGCCTCCCTCATAAGACTCCACAATGGCCGATCTTGAGCTGCCTGCATCCAGTGCTTTCCTGCAGCTCTGATGATGTCGTCTGTCCACCTAGTGGGAGGTCGTCCCACGCTGCGTTTTCCAGCACGTGGTCGCCACTCGAGAACCTTTCTTCCCCATCGGTTGTCGGTTCGCCGAGCGATGTGGCCTGCCCATTGCCACTTCAACTTGCTTACTGTAAGAGCTATGTCGGTAACCTTGGTTCGTCTGCGGATCTCCTCATTGCGGATTTTATCACGCAGCGAAACACCGAGCATAGCTCTTTCCATAGCTCGCTGAGCGACTCTGAGCTTATTTATGAGGCCAACAGTCAAAGACCACGTTTCTGTGCCATAAGTCATCACTGGCAACACACATTGACTATAGACTTTCGTCTTAAGGCACTGAGGTATTTTTGACGAAAACATACAGATATGTACCGATGCAAAAGAGAATGTTCGCGAACATAGTGGATGCCTACCTTTATGTTTATATTTTCAAGTCACTGTTTTTATATTGTGAATTTGTTTTATAGGTAGATAATAAATTGCTGTGATAATCAATTATATGGCTGTGTCATTTAAAAAAAATGCCTTAACACTAACACGCAGGAGGACTAGATGGCCGCCTCTTACAAAGCAGTCAATGTGGTTATGTTTTCGGCTACAATGCTAAGAAGAAAAATGAAGAGATTTATTATTTTACCATTCAGGAGATAGACACAGTGGGCAACGGAGATAGCTGTACGGAGCCGCTATATGAAGATTAGTTTTATAGGAAAAGCAATGTATGAATTTGTGTGAAATATGAATAAGTACATAATAAGTATGTTTTTACACTGACACTGAGTCTAATTGTACACTACTACTCACTAAATTCCATTGAAATATATAGGTACAATGGTTTTCTTAAATAATTAACGTTTATATAGCGGCCCTGTACAGCCATCTCCGTTGCCGTGTCTCTGTTTTCTTGCCTCGGTTTCTCGTATATTTTAATAGAACTCTAGATACCTATCTAGGTATATATTTTTAACAGAAAACTAGTCTAACTCACAGACTTACAACAACGAGATTATAAAAAGAAATAGATTTATTTTTATTATAGGTAGGTCAATGATAATAAAGTAAGAAACGAGGTAGACATATACCTAAGTTTGCATCTATCATTCTCTTTTTCGGTATTTTTATTGGCTATAATTAGGTACCTACCAACAATTGAATCATCATCATCTCAGCCAAAAGACGTCCACTGCTGGACATAGGCCTCCCCCAAGGATTTCCACAACTCTCAATCCTGAGCCGACCTTGTCCATCGGTTGCCCGCAACCTTTACCAGTTGAACAATTGAATGCTTTTGAATAAAAAGGAAAAATAATTAAAGAAACAATATTTATTATTACTAAGTATAAGTAATTGACTAAAAAACAAATCGCCCCAAACTACAACTCATTTAGTCTCTCGCTTCGTGTACCGTATCGTGTTCGCCTCGCTGCTCGCGTATTAGCGGTAGTAGGTACCTACATATATCAACTCTTTCTATCACAGATATAGTGTGCTTTCTATATTAAAATCCTCTGGCTACGTTAAAATCATAATCGTAAGACCATTGACATTTGCATGCCGCCAAACAGACGAAACATGATGTACTATATAGTAGGACTTTTTAAAAACATTTTGTCGACCATATGCCCTTTTGTAGACCTTGCAAATAAAATTTTGAATTCGAATTAATATTGATTTGATCGTTCTTTTTCTATGAGTGTAATTTACAAAAAAAGAAATGTTTGCATTGTATGCAACACAAAAAGTCGTCGCACTAGATTTCACTTTACACTTTTGCACTTAGATTCATTCTAATGAATCGATATCATCTACAATCTAGAGCGACGACTTTTTCGTGTTGTATTTTACTTATTTTGTAAATTAGTCTCAGAAATAGAACGATCAAATCAATTTCACAACATGCACGAGTAAATGCTAGTAAAACAATTAAGTGAGTGAGTAGGTTTTTTTTTTTAGGACAACTCCCGCACTAGAGAACATCTCTGTGTCGCGGGGAATTTACAAACATACAATTAACGGACACAAATTACACCCAGACTCAGAACAATTCTTTGTGGGTCACACAAAGTTTTGTCCTGTGTGGGAATCGAACCCACAATCTCGTGCACAGCAGTCGCATACTGCGGCCACTGGACCACCAAGGCAGTCATAAAGTCAGGTACGCGAATATAAAATGGAAGTAGGTAGGTACCTACGACACTCGCATCATTTGCGAGGCCATTTCTCAAAAACTACTTTCAACGTAAGCACTACGAGTGGAGGGACTTGACGCGTAGATCCTATCGCCTACACGCGAGAGTCTTAATGAGCTGTTACAATAAAATATTCTTATTTAATATATTTCATAGTAGGTACAAAAGATGAAGCTATAAGTTTAGCTATCCATATGATATCACATAACCCATATTTCTCATCAAAGTGTCTTTGATAGCTGGCTGCAATTCCTTCTTCATATATGTCGTTAAAAGAGTTCTTATACCTTTCGTGAATATGTCTTCCATTTCCCTAGATATGTCTTCAGCTTCATCCAATTCGTCATCGGGCCTAAAAAGTTTACTTCTCTCGTAGTTTACTCTGCTACGTGGCTCATAAACTATATCCCAATTATTATCTGCTGATCTACTGTCCAAACCAATGTCATATATTTGACGAAAATGCGGTTCGAAAGAAAATTCATCCGACCTTTTTTTACGTTTCAAAGGTAAATTGTCTTTATTCCGAACAGAATTTCTGTTTATATACTTTTCGCAGCCGTAAGCGTAGACACTAATAAAACCAGGCTCTACGAATTCGGAATCAGTTTTGACGTTAAACTTTCCAGGTTGTTGGTTTAAAGGTCTTGTGTGGAAGCCGATGCCTGCTTTTCTGAGCCGTAGTATCATATTGCAGCCGTTGTTTCCGCGGGTTCTTGGATAGTCATCAACGAAGGGTCCGTCTACGGATCTAGATTCAGCGTAATGCCTACGTAATCTCCTGTTTGGGGGCAGTCCTCGATCAAGATCGTTTGCATCATACAAATCTACATTCCCACTTATAGTGATATCATGGAAAAGTAACATGGTGTCCAAAGATACGTTTCTAGGGTCGAAGTAGCACTTTTCTACTCGCACCCAGTTGCTATTCTGGGGGAGGCGAACACGCATTCTTGTGACGTACATGTCGACGGGTGCTGAGCGCATCTGCTGGTATAGGCTGTAGCCATTGAGATCTATGCTTTGACTCTGCGAACAAAAACAAAGGAAAACACTTGGAATTAGAAACAGTAAGTCACACACAGATCTAACAAATTACAAAATTGCCGCCAATATTTGAATCAGAATAGATTCCAAATTTCTCTATGGTAAATTCTGGGTAATCTCTAATTTACACAGTGTCGTAGCTGTATGTAACGGCATAGAACCCTCTAAGGTAATAATCAGTCACCCCAGCATATGGACGCTTGCAATACCCGGGACATCACGTACGTGCTGCCCATCCAATAATTTGTAATACTAGTGTTTGTAAAACGTTTTTCTATCACAGGGAGATAAGCTTACAATTCACAGACACAAAGTATCTAGGTACACTACACCCAGACTTTGAAACAAACATTTATGGATCACAGAAAGTCTTGTTCCGTGTGGGAATCGAATCCACATCACTCGGTGCGGTACTAATAGCTAGTTCACTTTAACCACAAAAGCACACGTGCGACGACTATTGATAAAATAATATTAATAGCATCCCACGTATGTCCTACTCCCACTGCTGGGCACGAGTTTCCTCTACTTTATGAAGAGAGCTGACAAATTGCAGGTTAGTTGATCAGACATACATTTAGAATTTCTTCTAAGACATGTTGTTGGTAAAATAAAAACAATGATATTATACCGATGGTGTATCCAAATTCTTAGGCTGTGTCCTTTTCCGTCGTTTCAGTTGATCTAGTGCAGATTCCAGTCGTGATGAGCACCTTTCTCCAGCAATCGGCACTGTGGTCAAGGGTGGTAAGCCACTGGGTCCGATGCCTGGTCGATTGTCAAAACGCTTTACTTCAAATAGGGGAAGATAGCGTGACTCTGGAAGAAACAAATGGTAAGCAATAATAATATCTGTAATACTCGTATAGGTATCTTCTTATATATAAAATTCTCGTGTCACAATGTTCGTTCCCGTACTCCTCCGAAACGGCTTGACCGATTCTCATAAAATTTTGTGAGCATATTGAGTAGGTCTGAGAATCGGCCAACATCTATTTTTCATACCCCTAAATGTTAAGGATGGTCCACCCCTAATTTTTTTATTAAATTTTTTAGACAATTTTTTTTGTTTTTATTTTTTTGTGATTGAACATTAAAAAATACATACAACCCTTAATTTTCACCCATCAACCCCTATATTTTAGTAGCAAAATAACGTTTGCTGGGTCAGCTAGTAATATCTATAATACGAGTAATAGTATCTATAGGCTCGTCGCGGCTTCGCACGGGTGGACAATGGACATTAATCTCGTATTTTTTTTACAATAAAATATAGCCCATGTTACATATTAAGTATTACCACAGAATACTTAATAATAGTATTTTAATTCTTTGTGAAGTAGGTATAGGTATCTTGTAAAATTCCACCCCAAAAAGTGTGAAATGGAGGATTACATTTTCTATATTTTTTAAAATTTTTGATTCGATTGATTTGATCGACATATACTGGTTAATTTAAAACTGAATATAGGCCTCTTTTATCCCAGAATAAATCACTTTTCCTGTGTGGGAATTGTGGGATTGTACGCGTTGACGAAGACGCGGATAAAAGCTAGAAAAACATAAAATGCAGAGGCTAACAAAGCTCTTTTTTTTAGCCTCTGATTAAGTTTATACTTGTGTCTTGGATAAGCTTTAGTATTATGTTCTATTACTTTTATTTTTATTTATAAAACTCCATGCACACATGTACATAGGCGGCCATTGACATTCTCTATGTTCTTATAAGTTCGAAATACTTAAACGTTTCTTAGGTTTTGGCTTAGAGAAGATAATAATGTCCTCCTAACTGAATTTCGGTCACGGCAGCTAATCTCAATAGAGACTAGCCATCAGTGCGGGAGATATTATAGTGCACAAGTGTGTGTGCAATTACAACTGCACTCTTTATTCCCTCACTCTTATAGTAAGTACGATGGGACGGCAATTCAACTCGACCGGAGATAGGCACGGGTGTGTAAACACCGCCAATTTCCAATCTGCATCTATTGTGAATTTCTTGACAGATAAACCGAATGTCAATTTTTGGGCCGAACTGAGAATTGCACCCGGGACACCTAATGTAACTAGGTAGGTACAACGGAGATAGCTGTACAGGAAGAAAACCAATGTAATTTGAGTAAAATATATTTTTATCTGTAGGTTTAGTCTAATGTGCAACTGTGACCAAATTCCACAGAAATATATACCTACAACGGTTTGCTTAGTAAACTAAACTTCATAAGTGCCTTGGCTTGATGACGAAGGGTACGTCGAGCTTTGGTAAGCGTCGTAATAAGACACACACATTGTGCAGAAGATGTGGAAGATCTTCGTATCACATCCAGAAATCCAAATGCGCACAGTGCGGATACCCTGCAATTAAGTTGCGATCCTACCACTGGTCAGTGAAGGCTAAGCACAGGAAGACCACAAGAACTGGCCGCATGCGTCACCTTAAGATCGTATGGAGGCGTTTCCGCAATGGCTTCAAGGAGGGCAAACCTACCCCTAAGAAAGACGTAGCCTCTTCGTAGATTTACTGCTTCACTGCTGCTTAGAGGCCCGTACCGTATCTGCGTTGCCGTGTGTACCTACGAATTCGTACTACGTAAGTAGTTAGGTACTTACGATGAGTATTTTGGTAACTTATCTAAAACCGGAAAAAGAACAATTAAAAAAAAGAAAAACGCTGCATGCACACATAAAATTGAAAGTTACTCTGTAATTATATTCTACGTTGATCCTACTGTTTTCACTTCTATTGTTATATGTTCAAAACCGTGAAAATACTTAAGCTATGTCGTGAACGTTCACGTCGATATAGTTTAGACATCTCTATTAAAATTATGCCCCACCATGTTGTTTTCGAAATTATTATTGTGAGTTATAAACACGTAGGTACTTACTCAACTTGAAAGCGTGAGAATTAAGTAATTACATAGTGCATTTTTCTTTTTCAAAGTAAACCGTATAATCTTTTGAGATGAAACAGTGGTTACGCTTCGCTTTTGGTTTCTAGTGGTCTTATTTCATGCTTATAAACTTTCCCGTTTAAAGTTACCTAAAGATATTATTTTTATAAGATTTGGTTTCAAATTTGGGGTATCAAGTTTGGTTGCGGACTTAGGTACTTAGGTACCCTATTTTCTTTACAAGGTACATATCTAGAAAATTCATTCGATTAATTTAATTATCCTGTAGGTACTTACCTACAGGATATCTAAGTACCTACCTCATATTTTAGACATTGGCCCAGCATCTTAATAAAAAAGATGAGACTCATGGCTAGCTGTGGGACATAGGTAATAATATGAATACCTCGATATTATAAATCCAAGCCATAGGAGATAATGTGTTTGGTTAAACGGTTAATCCATAGTAGATAGGTACCTAGCTGCTTCTATTAAATAAGTTACAATAAAATCCTGTCCAACGTACGCTACTTATATATAGGTAGTATAATATATTTTTATCTACTAATGAATCGACATTAATAAAATAATTGTAAAAACTATAAATCGTGATATCAATGCAAAAAAATCATTAAGTAGAATAAAATGTAACGTGAAAAGTATACTTATAGAAAAAAATAAAGTGGGAATCGAAACTATTGTAACCAGGTGTTGGTTGTCCTACATCCCGTAGGCCGTAATTATACTTTGAATAATTTACAAGACGCATTTAGTGGGGTGAGTTAAATCTAAGAATCAATAAACTTACCCAGTAAGTTGTACTTAACTAAAATTTTATTATGTTTTTTATTTTATTTTTAGAAATTATTTTTGATCTAATTTGTGTAAATATAGTTTTAGATGTAATATTGTATTTAATTATTTAAAATTAAGTGTAAATAAATGAGTAATTTCACATTCCAAAAAAAAACTAAAATAAATAAGAAACAGGAGCTACGAGAATCGATAACTATTATTTTTTTTAATACTACTAAGGAGGCAAGCAAGCATACTCGTACGGCCCGCCCATGGGTAAGTACATAATATATTATCCTATTTTCTTGAAGAGCGGAATTTCGACTTTCGGTTCGTTTGACAACCGCTCATTTCATAATTTAAAAACTGACCGCATTTTATTTTTAACCGACATCAAAAGATCGTAATAAACTTATACTTAAGTAGATTTTAATCATAGGAACTTAAGTCCCTAAGCTTTAGTCGCTTATTCTTCAGGCTTTTTTTGAATGCGACTGCGACTGCATAAAACCTACGTTTCTACACTTCCTAAGATTTTCATATTTCAGGCACTCAATTAGCTTCTTATTTTTATTGCCTAAGTAATACGTAGGTACTTATGATGTTGATTAAGTATGTAGATTGGTAGGTATACGTATTTTTTAATTACCTTTCTGGGCTTCTGCAACTGGAAGTTCGTTATCACTAGCCGATGCAATTTTCGCAAACAACATAAACATCCACCAGAACTTCACCATTTCTCACAATAATAAACAAACACAAACTAAACTAGGCTGTTAGACTTTTCGTCTTGTGCCACAATAAAAAAATGCAGCTCTTAAAAAATGCCGCGAATGGCTTCCTCTCGGCGCGAAATCGTAACGCAAAATAAAGTGTGGGAGGTAAGACAATAAGAAATGCAGTCTTTGGAAAATAATCCCCGCTCAAATTGAAGTTATGTACTTGTATCTTAACGATTTCGCGACAGGTGCCTAGGTAGCACTTACAAGTCGAGTAAGTAAATGACTAGAGAGCTTATCAGAGCGAAAATTGGATCTTGCAATGAGAGATGCATGCATATTATCATTGAGGTACCTGTACCTATATAGGTATATATTATGTACTACGTAGGTACGTTGTTCATATATCTCAATGCATAATGCATTTGTTTTTATGTTTTGAAAGAATTATAAGTATTAGAGGTTCCTTTGTTATCTGTGTACCTAGCTCCTACTTTTTGTGGCCGACTGAGAAAGAAACTGTAAATCTTTCATCATCAGTATAAAAAAAAGCGGAGATGGTCGAAACGACGCAAGAGGTGCGAGTTCGATGCCGGGTGGCAGTACCAATGTGATTTTAACTTTGTGGAGTTTATACGTACTAATCAAATGATTCGCCATCTGCTAACGGTGAAGGAAAACATGATGAGGAAAAACATGTCTTAGAAGAAATTCAAAGGACCTGTCTGATTCACCAACTCGCCGCATTAGGCCAGCGTGTGTGAATTAAGGCCTAAACCCTCTCTCCCTCTTGATAGAGGAGAGGCGACCCGTGCCCAGCAGTGGGACATAAATGGGTTACTATTATTATATATTATATTAAAAAAAGTCGCTCCCGCGCGATGTCTGTACGCGTAGATCTTTTAAACTAAGCAACGGATTCTAATTTACTTTTCAGAAAGACTGATTCAAGAAAAATGTTTATATGCATAATACATGCATATTATAATAGAGAAATCCAAGTCAAGCCGAAGCGAATCGAGGGCGGGTCACTAGTTGCTAATGTTTTCGATAATATATCGAAAACAATCGACAATCGATGTATTAGCAAACGCTTAAAATCTACTCGTATACGAGTAGATTTTAATCGTTTTAAAGCAGGCTCTGGATAATCGTTTACAGGATTATTGAAGGGGTATTTTAAACGCTTATCCAGGTGAGTATCCAGACGATCCCCCAGTCCCTGGATCTGGTAATAAAGTAAGTTATTATCGACTCCACCCGCGTAGATGTCGGTTATCGCTGTAAAAAGTAGCCTATGTGTTATTCCAGACCATAATCTATCTCTGTGCCAAATTTCATCCAGATCCGTTCAGTAGTGTTTACGTGAAAGAGTAACAAACATCCATCCATCCATACTTACAAACTTTTACATTTATAATATTAGTAAGGATCGAACTTCGATCATCATCCATTCGTACCTCAATAAAATATAAAAATATGTCATTACTATGTGCACTAAGCAAAACCTCTAAAGGATAGAGCAAGTATATCATCCTATTATATTTTATCAAATGCGACATCAGACAGTCTCGATTACAACTAGAGTGTGACGTTATTATGAAAAGAAATTGGGTTAAGCCGTTTAAAATTGTTGACAAAGTTTAGTGACCTCGTGCCGTATGGGCAGGGTTGATTACATACTTTCATAGTTGCTTTATCTATGGTATTATAATGTTCAACATAGTTATCGTGGAGATAGTAAAGTTTAGAGATAGTAAATATTTTGAAATTTAGAGTTTTTTAACTTAAGTTGACGGAGAGGCTTACATTTTTTTAATTTGATTAAAAATAAGTACTTTTTTTAATATGCGGTGGTGATCTAATGGGAAAGTAACTGACTTGCACGCAAGAGGTGCAAGTTCGATCCCGGGCGGCAGTACCAATGTGAATTTCACTTAGTGGAGTTTATATGTACTAATCAAATGATTCGCCATCTGCTAACGGTGAAGGAAAAAATCGTGGAGGAAATTCTAAAGACATTAGGCCAGCGTATGTGAATTAAGGCCTAAACCCTCTCTCTCTTAATAGAGGAGAGGAGACGCGTGCCCAGCAGTGGGACATATATGGGTAATAATAATAATATAAGTCCACTCTTGTTGTACGTAGGTACAGTTGGATATGGTCTTTTGAAATATGGAGGTCCTCTTTTCTGGTGAACTGTTTGCTCGTATCATAGATATTATTTTTAATGGGTACTGAAAAATATCTACTGAAAAAATAAAGGATATCTACTTAGTAAAAAAAACTTTTTTAAGGAAAACATCGTGACGTACCTACCTAACCCACATGTCTTACAATCAGTTCTTAATAAAAACCTAATAAATGACTCGTATTAGGCAAGTCTGTGTACTTAGATACAGGTCTAAACCTTCTCACTCGTGCTAGAGGAGAGGAACCTGCTAAGCACATCCTACTAATATTATAAACGCGAAAGTTTGTAAGTATGGATGGATGAATGAATGGATGTTTGTTACTCTTTCACGTTAAAACTACTGAACGGATCTGGGTGAAATTTGGCACAGAGATAGATTATAGCCTAGAATAGCACATAGGCTACTTTTTATCGCGATAACTGACATCCACGCGGGCGGAGCCTCGGGCAACAGCTAGTGGAACATATAAGATTTGCTATTTTAATTTTATACTGCTTGGGTAACAAGTCAAACAAGCATACAACCCGGCGGTTACCGTAGCCTATTGTCTACTTACTTAGCCCTAGGCATCCTGTTGTTTGTTATTAACTAGGAAATTGATTCTATATAATATTATTGTTAAACCATGACCGTATTAGTACTTGTATAACCAAAACTCAAGTTTTATTATGAAGTTAATATCGCTAACAAAAAACATTTGCTTAACCCATTGTGATTCCACAATCGTTGTCCCAAAATATTAAGTATACTTAAGTATATTCGTGTAATATTTGTAATAAAGGCAGCCATTGTTTTCTTATATGTTTCACATAAGAAACTTCCGTGAAATAACTAAAAGTAGCAATTTAAATAGAATCTCTCGTTTCAAAACAACGCGGTTATGAAAAGATTTTGTTTTATTATTTTTATCTGGCTAATCACCATGATGTTTTGTGTAATACGTGCAGTTTTACTTATGTGAGCAGGCAGAGTACTTTGTCTATCTATGGTAATCTACATTGTGTCGGCATGGAGGGCGTACCATAACGTCCCTATAGCGTTTTATTTTTTATATGAATGAAGTAGAAATAAAATGTCAGATGTCAACTCTTTTACCTAGCAATCTAGCTAATAATATCTCAAATCTTAAAGTTAAGGACGGCATGGTAGGTAGAACCTTAGGAAACAGGCTTCAATGTGGCAAGATAAACTGAAATCCCATTTGGCATTTTTCATTGACCTGCTGAGGCACGGTGTATCCTATAACATTATATTACATTATAGTAAATAACTGAGGGGTCTATGAATAGATCTGCAAGCCCAAGCAAGCTTAGTGCCACGCTTAGTGCGTACATGGGCGACGATCTCTCCTTTCCAGTCTTATCAGATAGATAGATAGAATATTCTTTATTGTTGTACACCACATATAACAATACAAAATAAACAAATTAAGTAGGTACAGGTACAATAGGCGGTCTTATCGCTAAAAGTGATCTCTTTCAGAAGCTTTCAAAATCAGATTGCTGCCTCATAGAACGCCACAGTGAAGTATCTAGTAGAGAATTCGCCTGTGCATGCGTACCTACACACTACACATTGCGCAGTTTAATATATATTGACATTGGCTGTCATTGTCTCGGTCTGACCCTCTAGACAAGTGGCATAAGCGACACTCGAATCGAAAAGTCAAAAGAAAAGAAAGAAAGAAAGAAAGAAAATTACATTTATTGACACAGTAAAAAAAAAATTGTTGGTATGAGTACATTGTATAACTTATAACTACTGTGTCAATGAGGTTACCACTCAGCATAATGCTATGTTGTGGTAACAACACAGCGCTGAAAAAAAGCAAATGTATGGGATTTGACGTAAGTTTACGACATTATATCGTAGACTTACGTCAAATTACATACATTTGTTATTTGACTTTTTGATTTGACTATCGCTTATGCTTGTCTAGAGGGGCTGGTCAGTCATCATCTCAGTCAAAAGACGCCTGCTTTGGGGCATACACCTTCCCCAAAAGATTTCCATAGCATTCGGTCCTAAGCCAACTTAGTCAATTGGTTGCCTGCAACCTTTACTAGGTCGTTGGTCGACGACCTAGTAAAATTTGCGGACAACCTACAGGACCATCGATGCCGGGGTTCTTGCACTAAGGTAACACATGGCGGTCACACAAACAATGTCATTGTTTATTAGATTGTGCAACCGTGTCGGTGCTATCCGTCGGTGGTGCAAACTGGGCCCATTGTGACTAAACAATAGAGAAAGCCGGTCGGTTAGTGTGCTCTAACGTTTATGTGGCTATAAAATAGGCGACTATATAGGTACTAGTCTGTACTAACTTTCCGACCCGGCTTTATCCTGGTTTTTTTTTTTTTTACTTTAGGCGTCATTACCTCAGAGGAAATAGAAGGATTTCTACAGCTCTCAGTTTTGAGCGGAGTTTGTTCATTAGCTGTCCGTAAAATCTAGGCTGTCGGTCCACCTCGTTGGATTGTAATCCACACTGTCTTATATACCTAATCATTTTGCTTATGTATATAAATATGATGAATAATAATGCCCTGCTAACCAATTTTCGGTCACAGATCCGGTCACGGGGACTAGCAATCGGTGCGGAAGATAACACCAGAGTTGGAGTAGGTATCCCTAGGATAGGAAAACGACTATTTAATGAAAGCGCATCCCTACCCAACCACCAACGCAATCGCTCTGAAGTAGCTACTTTACTTTATTTCGTTGTGATCTGAGGAGGACGTTCTTCCCCATTCGGGCTTGGTCACTAGTATGAAGCCCTACCTCTCTTTAAGAAAGAAAGAAAGAATATTTTATTTGACAGTAATTAAGAAACACAAACAAAATTGACAAAAAGAAAAAAAATAGAACTTAATTATAGGTACATTATGTGTCTCATGTTTACGCCAAAATGGGATCCAGCTCAGCATAATGCCTGGCAGTATTGCTAGGCGCTGATTTTCAGCTGGAACCAATTGAGCAGTAACCCACGGATGTCAATCAGCACTTAAGGAGGCACTTACAGACACGTGATATCCGCAGTTTTCATGGCGCTTTTCATGCAGAGAACTATTTCTATGAATTAGGTTCATTCCATTGTCGAGCTGTTAGCGTTGTTTGAAAAAATCTGCATCCGTGTGTGTAAACAATAATAACGAAATATTATTGTTGCGTAAGTTATAAACAGAATTACAATAAAACGATGTGCGGTCCGTCGTATGCATTGTCATTGTTAAATGCACTTTACAAATCGTTCAGCAATCATTATACTGCCTCAGCAATCATTATATTTAAATTTACAAATTTAGTTGGAAAAAATCGTTTTCTAAACGCAAAACTGACTCCTGATTTTTTCTACTTTAACCTACGTATCAATTCGTTTCTTTAGTAATTTATAAAAACTAAAACGTTCAGGTGCCTACTTTTGTTGCCAACCGTAGTATTTAACTGTATAATATACTTAATAATTATATCTACCTACCCATACCTAAGTAGTACGGACGTATATTGAACAAATACCAACTACTTAATATTTTTGTGCCCGACAACACGTTTGCCAGTCGCCAGTCATCATTACTATAGTAATACTAATTAAACTTTCTATACCTAAACTACTGTCGAAATAATAGTTAGGTACGTACATCGATTAAACTAGATTGCTATTTTAGATTGCTAGATTGATATTATTTTCAATAACTTTCGATATTATTTACCGCCAAACCATCACCAATCATTAGTTTTCTAAACACAGAGTAAAAAAACGCCTAACTATACCACAAATAGCAAATTTCGCCAAATAGGTTTTAATGCTCTAACTATACCACAAATAGCAAATTTCGCCAAATAGGTTTTAATGCTCTGATTGACATAGAAACTCTTTTTTCAAATTGAACAGTAATTTGCTTGATAGACAGAATCAGATCACGTCATGATATCATGGCCTATTTCGTGAAGGTATAGGCAAGGCAGAGGTGAGACTCACTTTACACACGCGCTCTTTAAGGAAAACTGTTTTTAAAATAATGTTTTCCTTATCCCACAGTACCAAATCCTACAAAAAATAGGGTCGACAACGCACGCTTAATTCTCCCGGTATTGCTTACGGTCAGGCAGTGATGGCTATAGAGGGGAGCACTATTATTTTTCACTGCTTTAAAGGTCTCCCCTCAGCTCTTCTACACTTCTC